>OX421246.1:2771164-3999497 GCA_949125135.1 Alcis repandata | reverse complement strand
TTTAAAAAGTAGCCGGTTCTCAATTTGGCCGTTTGTTTTTTTATTATATATCTATACATATTTACCTGAGCGCCAGTTCGTGCAGTGGAGTGTGGAACATCTCCGCCGTCTGGTGCTCGTCGAGCCGCTCGAAGCGAGCGCGCGCGCACAGAGTGAAGCACACCCCGGGGCGGACGCGGCCCGCGCGACCCTTCCTCTGCACAAACGGAAAACAACCTTGATGCAATGGAGATAAGACTGATGTTACTCTACACAAGCAAGAAAAGCACGCGGCCCGCGCGGCCCTTCCTCTGCACAAACGGAAAAAAACCTTGAGGCCAATATAATAAGGCTGATGTTTCTTTACACAAGCAAGAAAAGCACACGCCGGCGCGCACGCGGCCCTCGCGACCTTTCCTCTGAACAAACGAAACTCAACTTTGAAACAACGCGGACAAGTGTTCCTTTACATTTGAAATAATATTATTTTTAAATTTTGTAATATTTATGTGTGTGTCTATGAGGTATTTGTTAATATGGGCCTATATAGTTGCCTGAAACTTCGTCGAAGCAAACACAAATGAAATGAGACTATGATAAAATATAGCCTATAGCATTCAGGGCAAGGTGCTTTCCAGTGGTGAACCTTTAAAATCGACACACTAATATCGTAAATAACCCCCTACAAACATACATACAAACTTTACCTGTTTAATATGATATTAGTATAGAAGTATGGAAAACAAACAGTCAAGTCTACTAACCTGTTCCAAATTGGTCTTGCTCGCCCATACAGTGGCATATGACGTCATATTGTTGTGCGAGGTGAACAGTTTCACCTTGGCTTTGCAAGAGTCGATGACGTAGACGACGTCGTTGATGGTGATCGATGTTTCCGCGATGTTGGTCGATAGGATCACCTGGGAACAGCGTGATACGTGAAACAAATTATATTCGAATAATTTATGATTATGATACTTTTACTACGGGACCAATCGAGAGAAAAAATCAGCTGTTCCATAGAAAAATGTCAATGACACTCGACAAAATGTATTTTATTTCTCGAATTCCGGATTGTTGGCCACTGAGGCCTCTATAACGTACCGGGTGTTAAGCCGGTATGTTTTACTGGGGGCTATACGACCCGAAGGTCCTTTTTAACCCTCGAAGCAGAAACGATGGGGTGTTTTAAGTTTGACGTGTCTGTGGCATCGTAACATTCGAAAGGATGAACCGATTTTGATTTTGTTTGACAGGTGAATTAGTCGGGAGTGTTCTTAGCTATGTGTTGTCGAGGGTATTTTAAATTTAATTACTTTTATTAGCACTTTGGCTGCGGCTAGTAATCACCTGCGCTAGCCCCAGGCGCGGCTAATAGTCAAACGCGTTGTTTTTTACGCGCCTGACGTGTGCAGACACTCGCGTCGCGCAAAGGAAAACACAAGGTATGTGTTTCCCGCAGCCAAAGTGTTAAATATATTATTATTTTGGTACGGAACCCTAAAAATTACTTTACCTTGGTCATCCCAGGCGGCGGCGTAATAAACACCTTCTTTTGATCGTCCCTCGGTATCTGGCTGTGCAGCGGCAGGATCACATACTTGGAGCTGTCTCCGAAGAGGCGGTTGTTGGAGAGATGCTTCATCAGCGCGAAGATGAGGTTCCATCCGGGGAGGAACACTAGGACCGCGCCGTCGCTGCCCAGGTTGTTGATGTGGAGGAGGATGGCTTCGATCAGGTCGAAGCTCATCTGTTGAAAGGAAGAAAGGTATTTTTTTATAGCAATAAGTGACAAACAAGCGACGGGCCACCTGATGGTTAAGTGGTCACCGCCGCCTTTTTTTTTTTTTTATGTAATTGAGTGACGAGACGAGCAAATCGCTCGCCTGATGTTAAACGTCACGTTTGCCCATAACAGGTCTGCGCCACCCAGAATTTTGAACTCGCAGAATTCAAGACCCTGCGCGGCACAGCACTGCGCTCGTCACCCTGAGATTTAAGTTGTTTAATCTCCTATTTGCCCTGTAATTACACTGGAAACAATGCCCTTCCAACCGGAACACAGTAATGTTTGCACATTACTGCTTGGCGGTGGAATAACTGGCAAAGGTGTGGTACTTCCCCAGGCGGGCTCTGCAAAAGAGCCCTACCACTACAAAAACACTTCCAACACCCAAGGCATCTTCAGTGCGTTGCCTGCCTCTGAGAACTCTCTGAGGTATAGTCAAACTAGAAAAAATATTACTATAACTAGAAAATACATTGTTAAAAATTAAAAATCCGACTTAAGTGCTATTTTTTTTAACAGGTGGTAAATTTCTATAATCTAAGTGTAACTGTATCTTACATCCTTCTCTGATAACTGCGACATGGCTTTCTGCGTCTCCACCGAGTAGCTGTTATCCAGTTTGCAGTTTTGGTTCAAGTCTTCTTCTTGCTCGTCCGCAGCCGCTCCTGGCAAACACAATAAAATAACTTATGACACGGTCAATTGCTTGTCGTTTTTAACAAATATTGCTGCAAAAAACTCCTCCTCGGTAAATGAAAACATCGTTAGGAAACCTACTAAAACCCGCTCGGTGGACCACCTACGGAAGGCACCGAGATCTTTGGAAGAACTCACAACGGTATCCTCGTAGCACGTCGCCTTAAGCAAGCTATCTTATAGTATTTGTTACTGCATGGTGAAAAAAAAAATACTATGAAAACTAACGTGGTTTTGACACATTTTGTTATAATCAACATGGGAATACTCACGTATAAATTAAGTTGTCTACTACGACTAGTTTCGGTCACATTCGGTGACCAAAATTAACTCACCTGATGAAGGTCACCGAATGTGACCGAAACTAGTCGTAGTAGACGACTTAATTTTTACGTGAGTAAAACACACCTTGTGTTTTCCTTTGTGCGACGCGAGCGCGGCTACACGCATCAAGCGCGTAAAACACAACGCATTTGACTATTAGCCGCACTTAAGGCAAGCAAGCGCATGTGATTATTAGCCGCAGTCAAAGTGTTAAAAGTTGAGTTGAAACATGACATGTCAGTCTGCAGTAACTCACCTTCCTCGTCGTCATCCTCGCCGCCCGCGCCGTCGTCCCTGTTGGCTCGCTTGCCGTTTAACTTGCGCTTGCGACTTTCCGGCGGCGGCATGAACTTGGTCAGCTCTATGGCGTCTTCTAGGAAATACTGCTGTACGGGGAACGTTCGACCGGGGACCTGACCAATACACACACATCACACATGGTATCAATAGGCGTGACGAAAGATTTTAAAATCCTCTTCCATAATGTGAGTACACATTTACTATTTACAAAAAAGCCTTTATTTCGGTAATAAACTTAAATTTAACGAAGTTTGAAGCCATTTTTCACATATTTTTTCAACAGTGCCCGAAAACAGCTTGCTTGTGTCATGGCGTCGATTTGACGTCACGGCTAGTAAACATGTCATTGTGTCTATGCGTGATGAGCGGCGGATGACCTGAGTTCACTGAGGCGTGACGTCATACGCTGTGATTGTTGTTTCTGACAAGATGGCCGATTGCTGTATTTTAATGTTTTAATTTATTGAAAATCTTAATAATCTGTTTTTTAAAAATAAAACTAAACATGTGTTTTAAATTTTTTTAATCTGGCTAGTCCCCTGAAAGCATTGAATCGGCGATTTTTTGATACTGTCGTCATACCTATTCAGGAAGACCAAGAACGTTCTTAGACCAGATTAAGCAGAAGGCAGATGTCATGTCGTACAGGGAGGTAAAAGCACTTGCAGAGGACCGCCAAGCCTGGAGATTGCTCCACCGACAAGAGCAGCGCTCTTAAATTTTGAATGGTATCAATTCAGAATAGAACAGAATATACAGGGTTAGTCAGAAAGAGTATGCTTAGCCGAAATGGGCTCATAGTACTCATCATTATGTACAACTTTTACTATGGGACCAACCCGAAATTCGCGAAAAATAAATCAGCTGTTCCATACATTTTGTCAAGTATCATTGGCATTTTTCTATGGAACAGCTGAATTTTTTTTCGCGAATTCCGGGTTAGTCTCATAGTAAAAGTTGTTCATATTATATTATATACTAGCTGACTCGACAGACGTTGTCCTGTCAAAAGCCATTGCGTAACTATAGCAACCGTAGTATGTTGATGCTAACTTGTCAATTTATAGTAAAAATTGTCAGTATAAATATAATTTGCAATAAATTAAAATTGCGACTATAATTTGAGATTTAAACTATCCTATCTCTCAAGTTGGATCGAACTGCACATGGTGTGCGAATTTTATTATAATCGGTTAAGTGGTTTAGGAGTCCATTGAGGACAAACATTGTGACACGAGATTTATATATATTAGAAGATTATAGGCATGAGGACAGTATCAAAAAATCGCCGATTCAATGCTTTCAGGGGACTAGCCAGATTAAAAAAATTTAAAACACATGTTTAGTTTTATTTTTAAAAAACAGATTATTAAGATTTTCAATAAATTAAAACATTAAAATACAGCAATCGGCCATCTTGTCAGAAACAACAATCACAGCGTATGACGTCACGCCTCAGTGAACTCAGGTCATCCGCCGCTCATCACGCATAGACACAATGACATGTTTACTAGCCGTGACGTCAAATCGACGCCATGACACAAGCAAGCTGTTTTCGGACACTGTTGAAAAAATATGTGAAAAATGGCTTCAAACTTCGTTAAATTTAAGTTTATTACCGAAATAAAGGCTTTTTTGTAAATAGTAAATGTGTACTCACATTATGGAAGAGGATTTTAAAATCTTTCGTCACGCTTATGAGCCATTTTCGGCTTAGCATACCCTTTACGAATATGTAACTCTATCTGATTGAGCTGACATTTAGTATGTCTGTGTTACTCTGATGCAAATGCAATAAAAGCTTGTTTTTAAAAACATCTTTTTTATAATATTACTAGCTGACTCGACAGACGTAGTCCTGTCAAAAGTCATTGCGTCAATTCTATGTCAAATGTCAAAAGTTACATTAAAAAAGTTTACATTGTCCAAAGCGCTAAAGTTAAATTATGGTTTAAGTATTTTTAAATTTTCTAATTTACATGTTTTTTTTTACTATAAATTGAGATGTGAGCTATCCTATCTCCTAAGTTAGATCGAACTGCACCCGGTGTGCAAATTTGATTGAAATCGGTTAAGTATTTTAGGAGTCTATAGCGGACAAACAACGTGACACGTAATCTACTATATAAAAATAAGTCGGGTTTTCCTTCCTGACGCTATAACTCCAGAACGCACGAACCGATTTCCACGGTTTTGCATTCGTTGGAAAGGTTTCGGGCTCCGTGAGGTTTATAGCAAAGAAAATTCAGAAAAAAATTCAACATAAAAGCGGATGTCCACCCGTGCGACGCCGGGATGGGCCGCTAGTTTATATATATTAAGAAGATGTAAAACAAAATATTTTAAAATGTTTTTTAGGAACCGGACAGATTAAAGAAAATTTTGCAAGTCGATGCAAAGGCGCTTCGCTCGCTCGGTCGTATATTTACCTCGATGACGGGACAGTTCCCGAAGTACTCAGTAAACAGCGTGGTGTCGACTGTAGCCGACATGAGGATGATTCTCATGTCGGGGTACGTGTGCGCCATGTCGCGGAGCAGAATCAGGGTGAAGTCGGTATCTGCATCTCGTTCGTGCACCTACAATACAAAAGAAAGTTCTTTTAGACAAGGACCAAGGCAGAGTCAGTATTTGCATTTCGCTCGTGCAATTAGAATATCGATATGTAGAAAATACTATCGAAAAAGGATCTAGGCAAAGTCAGAATGGCTTGTGCACATTTAAAACAAGATAAATTAACTTTACTGACGTTTTTAACGACTTCTATTGTAATTTAATTAATGTGAAGCTATGACATAAATTAACTACCTATTTGATTTGATTGCGGTTTTTTCTAATCCCTGCAGAAAATTCACACTACAGTATTTTTTTTATTACTATTACTATACCTATAGGGTTATTCATAAAGGGTATGCTAAGCCGAAAATGGCTCATAGTACTCATCATCATGAACAACTTTTACTATGGTCCCATAGTAAAAGTTGTAAGTAAAACCCGAAATTCGCGAAAAAAAATCAGCTGTTCCATACATTTTGTCGAGTGTCATTGACATTTTTCTATGGAACAGCTGATTTTTTTTTGCGAATTTCGGGTTGGTCCCATAGTAAAAGTTGTTCATAATGATGAGTACTATGTGCCCTTTTCGGCTTAGCATACCCTTTATGAATAACCCTGTATAACTATGGCTTGCGTTTGACCGCCATCTTCCCTGATGGGAAGCAATGCTGCGGTCTACGTTAAAGCATGCTTGCCTAGAAAATACAAATTCACTCTCAACTTGAAGAACCCCATATTATAACCATTGGGGAACACCTACTCAAGCAAAGCATTCCACGCTCTGGTGGTTTGCACAATAAAAGTGGAATCAAAGCATTGTGTCAAGGTTTTATTTCTAAATCTGTAGAAAAAGACTATTATTTCAGTTAGTCAATAATTTACCTCGTCAACCAACACATGGCTGACTCCTCTTAGCCCTCCCTCCAGCTTCCTCAGCAGCACGCCGATGGTGCAAAACAGTATGGAGCCGTAGGGACGCGGGAGGATCGACTCGAAACGCACGGAATACCTGTACAAAAATAAATCCAATATAATAAATATTATCCATTTCCAATATAATGAATGAATAATGAATTGGAAATGCTTATAAAAATTTCTAAGCTGTCTGACGGCTTCTGACATAGCTTGATCATGCAACCAGTGACCGGTCAGCCCTTTTGAGCTCTTTTTTGTTCGTACTTCTTCGGAAACTCAAAGATTGCAGAGGCGCATTACTTTAGGGTTTAGACAAAGAGAGAGGGGGGGGGGGGGGAGGGGGGGGGATGAGAGATAAAGAAAAAGCTAGAGTATACTATACAGGATTGTTCTTAAAGGGTATGCTAAGCAGAAAAGGGCTCATAGTACTCATCATTATGAACAAATTTTACTATGGGACCAAAACGAAATTCGCGAAAAAAACAGCTGTTCCATAGAAAAACATCAATGAAACTCGACAAAATGTTTGGAAAACAGTTGATTATTTTTCGCAAATTTCGGGTTGATCCCATAGTAAAAGTTGTTCATAATTATGTGCTCTTTTCGGCTTAGCATACCCTTTATGAATAACCCTGTAGACTATACACATATTATTATGTGCTATACACACCCGATGCTGTTCCCCATCTCCTCGCAGCGCTCGCTAGCGACGCGCTCCGACACGCTGACGGCGGAGATGCGCCGCGGCTGCGTCACGCAGATGTTGGCCCACGCGCCCTGCCCGCTGCGGATGTAGTCGTCCAGGATGAACTGGCACACCTGGGCGAGGAAGATGGATTGTATTGGGGGTCTGAGAAGGTTGGACTCAGGATTTCTAGAACAAACTGGTCCACATGGCAGAGTGACTTGCTTAAAAGAGCGGGCTCTTTTTCCGCAACTAGGCCGGTAATCGGCCCTTTTTGCGTGACATATGCGGGTTTTCCTCACGATGTTTTCCTTCACCGAAAAGCCAGTGGTATGTAAATTCGTACATAAGTCCTAAAGAACTCATTGGTACGAGTCGGGGTTTGAACCCGCCACCTCAAGAATGCGAAGCGTCGGTTCTCCCACTGAGCTACCACGGCTCCGAGTGACTTGCTTAATATGGGGTCAGAAAAGGTGGATGCATGATGTATTGCGGGTCGGAGAAAGATGGACTTGGGATATATTGGGGTCAGAGAAAGTGGACAAACTAAAATCAACTGGCACAATTACAATAGGGTGGTTAGGTACTGGGAGTCGGAGAAAGTTGGGCAATTGACGTCCACAATAACCGGATATACAAGCAAAAGAAACATGCTTTATATTGGGGGTCGGAGAAATCTGAACACAGGACATCTAGAATTAATTGGCACAAACAGAAGTATATGGTCGTTGATATAGATACTGAGTCAGAAAATGTCCAACATAAACTGGCACTCTTGAAAGAACAGAATGATTGATACTGAGGGTCAGAAAAAGCTGGATGTCTGGACGAAAGATGTTCAAAATAAACTGACACACTTCGAATGAAAGAGATGGGGCGTCCAATATAAATTAGCACACCTACAGCAAGAGAGTGCTAAACACTGAGGGCTCTAGCTGAGATGGGCAAATGATGCAAAACTTCTTACCTGCGTAGTTTTACCGCACCCGGTGTTACCCCTAATGATGATAACAGGGTTGTCGTTTATGGCGTTCATTATTTCGGATCGCATGGAAAACACTGGTAACGAATCCCTTTCGCGTACGCTTTCCTGTCAAAATAAATAAGGCTGATATATCGCTATCTTTTTTATTAAAAGCTTTTACTTCACTTATATTATAATAGTTACAATTACAATCTACATGTAGATATAAAAAAAAAACGTCACGATTGCCTATAACAGGTCTGCGAGACCCCGAATTTTGAACTCGCAGAATTCAAGTCCATATTAGACGAGGATAGTTTGTTTCATTGATAAAAATTGTGAAATTGACAATGGGTCATGTGGCATTGAATTATCGATTTTGTTAGTTTATTATTTATCAAGTAATAAATTTTTAAATATAATATAATACAAAAACTTGGCTTCTGTCTGAACACAACAAAATTAATGATTTTTGTGTTCAACTTTGACAATCTTTTTTTTTTACTTTTTTTTTTGTTTTGTATGTACACAGTTTTAAACAATAAACATATTCTATTCTATTCTATACTGAGTGTCTGTTTTACCTGGTACAGCTGACTGTTTTGGCAGACTTCCTTGTCGTGCCTTTCTAAATCAGCGCTGATTTGTTCGAGAGTGGTCGTTGCCAGTGGACCTTCATCTGTAAAAAACACATTTTTTGAAACTATTTAAAGAAGTAAACATTTAAAAAACTCTAACTACAAAAGGGCTGTTACTGTTAGTATTTAAACAGCTGAACGGATTTTCTTCAATCATAGCTAAGAACACTCTTGATTGAGTCGTCTAAATTATATCGTCTAAATTCATAAATTCCTTTTTGTACCCGACGCGATTTAAAGCCTAAAAACTCAATTACTAATATACATTAAAAATCAATTGAAAACAGATTTTTGATTATAAAAACCAAATTCAAATCGGTTCAGAAGTTTAGTTTTAAAATCAAAATAACTAAAAAAATGTTGTTTTGAACTAATGTTTGTAAAATTTTGTAATATAATATATTGGCTCTTACCGATATTGCACTGAGTCCACGCATTCCAGTTGGGTTGCGGCGGTGACCAGGCAACAACCCCGCCGACCGCGGGCCGCGCCTCGCGCATCGCTTTTGCACGATCCATCTGTAGAATGGTCACCACATTCTGGCCGTCAGTGCCTTGGTCCGACTGGTTGGAAGCTGCTGTTGTCACGTCCACTGGGACTATGTCTAGTTCTGTGGACAACGATGTACTTTCTTAATACGGTAAAACGGGGTGAATAAAATCGAAGGGGTGAATAGATACAAAACATTTTCTACGGACTAAAGTCAAATATTTCGAAAGTAAAAAGTACGAAAGTTTCGAAACCTTCACCCCCTGTCACCTTTCTTTGTTATTTTTCGAAATTTTTGGCTATTGTCTGTAGAAAATCATTTATAGTTTTGTATCTATTCACCCCTGAGGTTTTATTCACCCCGTTTATTGCTGTTATTGCTGTGGCGCAACAACTGATGGAGGGTCTAGGCTTGCGCTTGACCGCCATCTCGCCTGATAGTAAGCAATGATGCGGTCTACGATGGAGCACGCTTGCCTAGAAGGAACTGACACTCGCGACTTGAAGACAACCAGATTATATCCACCGGGAAACACCCACTCGGGTAAAGCATTTCACACTCTTGCAGTGTGTATAATAAAAGTGGAATGAAAGCTATTTGAAGGATCGTCACAACATTCTGACCATTAGTGCCTAGGTCGGACTGGTTGGAAGCTGCTATTGTCAAATTCACTGAGACTTATGTCTGTATCTGTATATATGTATGTGGACAACGATGTACTTTCTCAATTCTCAGTTCCTTTTTCGCAGCGACTCTGTGGGTCTTGGCCTTTGACACCAGAGAACGCCAAAGATGAGATACAAAAAATATGCAGTCGAATTGAACTCCGTCTCCCTTTTTAAATCGGTTAAAATTGAAGAAAACCGATGAAGATGATGATGAAGATTTGAATATGATAAGATAATGTTTAATTCAATTCTATAATATTTATTGTATGTATGTATGTTGGTAATATGGAAACTCATATTACCTTGCAAAGTCTCTTCAAGTATGGCTTCGAGATCGGGGCTGATGGCGACGGGGTAGGGCTTCATTGCATTTTCGCTGGACCTGAAAAATTCATAAGAAAACATTTCATATTTTTTATTACGAAACTCACTAATCGGCGCGTTCCGAATTAACATACACCATTGAATTTCTTCTCCGGACGTATGCAGGTTTCCTCACGATATTTTCCTACACCGAAAAGCCAGTGGTATTAAATTAGTACATAAGTTCCAAAGAACTCAGTGGTACGAGTCGGGGTTTGATCCCGCCACTCAAGAAGGTGAAGCGGCTGTTCTCCCGTTGAGCATTTACTCAACTTAATACTTTGACAGCGAAACAACAAAGTTTGGCTTGTGTTTTCAAACACAAAGTTTGTGTTTGTTTTGAAAACACATACTTTGTGTTTTCCTTTGTGCGACGCGAATGCAGCTACACACGTTAGGCGCATAAAACACAACGCATTTGACTATTAGCCGCACATAAGGTGAGCACATGTGATTATTAGCAGCAGTTAAAGTGTTAAACCAAACTCGTCATTTACCTGTTTATCTTCAAAGTCCCGCTGAACGGCTCGATGACTCCGAGATGGTAGAGTTGCCTCACCAGAGACAGCGCGCAGGATTTGCTGGCGGTTTGCTTGTTTGACGCCGTCTCGCGGCCGGTCACGTTCCGCCCCAGTTGGCGGACGAAGATCGTAGCTTCACAGCAGAACGACCTGATCCAAGTTACTGTTTGTATTATTATTGAAAAAAAAACTAGCAAAAAATGAAAGAAAAAAAAGAAAGAATAGAGAAAAGAATTGAATACACAAAAGCTTTTCTTTATAAATAAAGGAAACAGGCAGACATTCAGCCTGATGGTAAGCAAACTGGCGCCTATAAACAGCGGTATTGACGATGCTTTGTAAAGTTTGGTTACAAAAAAGTAGATATATTAAAACACTAAAATAAAACGAACTAGAATAAAAAAAATATTAGAATGCGACCATTCTGCTGTTCTAAGCCCAAGAGCGGTATCTCAAAAAAAAGTTATTTCTGTTTTTTCACGCATAAGATGCGTAATTTTTCAAGCTATCAGTGGGCCTCTAGCACAACTTTGACGTTAGAATAGGACCCTATTCTAACGCTTTATTCTAATCTCTATTCTAACGTTACACCCGTTACACCCTTCAGGAGTGCGCTTGACGTAAATGGCGTACACTTTTCTATCGAATACTCACTACTTTTTATATAATGTCATTATTTTAACGTCAAAGTAGTGCTAGAGGCCCACTGATGCATGAAAAAAAATTTTTTTTTAGATGCCGCTTTGTCTTAGGACGGCAGTATTATTTTGACAAATACCGATCTCAACTCAGCGTAGTTACCACTAGTTGTAAATAACCAGCTATATGCAGCATTTTGTTATAATATAAAGAAAAAAAATGCAGGAGTTATATCATTATCAGCACAATGCTGGGATATGTACCTAAAATGTACAAACTTGGTATATCTGAGTACACTTATCCAATTTGCCTAATAAGGATATTGGCCATATTTTTGTTATAATTACCACGGGAATACCATAGCACGGCATTTCCATTGTAAAGGATATTGGCCGTTTGAAAAATTAATTAAGTTAAAGTTACTAACAGTGGAGTGGTGATATATCAAAATGCTTACCATTTTATCTGTAGAACATAATACATGTAAAATCTCGAAGTGTGGCCAGGTCAGGGCTCAACGCACCTCTGTAGAGAAAAAAAATCCAAGACATAAATTTGGTATGAGAAACCATCTCACTAGCGGATCTGATTATGCTAGCTAGTACTGGCAAGGTGCAGTGTATTGTTGTTACAGTCACACACGGCGCAACGGGAGGCGCAGGCTTGCGTGCGAGAGCAGGACAGACGCATTCCAAAGAGAACTGCTGTTTGTCCACAGCCGACATCACGCTGAGTTATGGATAGTTTGTGCCTCTGTTGATTGTTCTTTAACAACAACCGCCTAGCCATGCGACTTTTAGGCGGTGTAAAGTTTTATCTCATGGCCATCCAGCCTCTATATGAACTTACTTTGTTATTTAATTAAGCAGGCGTTACGTAAGACAAGTTCATCTTCAAATAACTGTTTTGAATTAAATTTATATTGTATTTCAGTTGCGTTTTGTTTGGAGGCGAGAATACAGTAGAAAACACTCAAAACAGTTACACATTTGTGGTAAAAAATAAAACAATTTGTTTGTCGATAGTCTATTGTCTACATTCTGCTTTTGGACACGCGCCCGCATCTCCAGTCAGGTTAGCTGTGCTGTCTAGCCAGGTTCGCCATTGACGGATACGTCAAGGAGGACGATATGATATAATATATGATCATATGCAACCTTTAATCCTCCCACTGCTGGGATACAGGTCTACCCTCGAAGGGTGATTAGGCCGTATCCATTCTATGGCCAAAAAACAATTTGACACCAACTTCATGAAATGGCTTCGGAATAATATGTTGTCTTGGATTTCTTCTCCCGTCATATAAAATCTGGGTTGAAGCTAACCGCTGCAGCATCGCAGAGGTAGCTTCAACACCAAAATAAAGTTTAAACCGCTTTACAGAAAAATGTATGCTCTTCATTCTTCGCTTTGAAATCAGTGCTAATTCTGAATATTATCAAAGTAATCCGCACTCACTCGAAAGCGTATAATAAATTATAGTCAAAAAAGGAAACGCCTCATTTTCCTAAACGAAATGAAGAGCTTATTTCCTTGACTGTTGCACTTGCACTTTCTGACTTGGCCACACCTCTTTTCCAGAATTCATTCGCCAATTGCTATTCTTAACTCTTGAATAGCTATTGGCTTAAAAAGCAAAAAAAAAAAATTGTGCTCCGGGTACTACTTTTCTATGAAAAATAATATTTTCTATAGCGAACGATATTTGCAAAAAAATATTACAACATGGCTTTTCAGACTACGCTTTAAAATGTTACGTGTAAACTTGAATGACCGTAATTTCCGTTCGTTTCTAGCGAATGCGCCGCCTGTGGAGCATTCACTCGGGTTCATTCGTTCAGTTTGTTCGTTCAATTTTATTTTGTTTCATAGCCACCACATTGATCTCCAACTGCCTTTAGGCTCCGCGCAAACTGGCCACCGACCACAGCCACCGGTGGTCAGCGGTAAGCAGTTGACACGCTTATTTATACATTATTTAGGAACTCACCACACTCGTGTGGCCGGAGGCGGCCACTCGCCACTGTAGTGTGTGTGACGACGACTTCAAGTGGCGAGTCGCGGTCGCCACTTGAAGTCGCTGCGGGCCACGCAAAACCCCGAGACGTCGTTAACCGATCGTTATCCAACGTACCGCACGTATCATAGAGCACGAAGCGTCAATGGATATTTTGGATATGCATTCGTATCCGAAATCCAATCAAATCGGGTATTAAAATGTGGCGGCTTCCGAACACCGGTGGCTGTCGCGCACTTCCGCGACTGCTGTAAATGTGGCAGTTGCGCGCAACCGCCACCAGTGGCTGTGGTCGGTGGCCCGTTTGCGCGGAGCTTACTACTTATAGACTTACAATATCACCGTCTTTTTATTGCAGTTTATTTGAGGTGGACAGCCACACTTTGTTTGTTTAGTGCTTTCAAGTAAAGCTTTCAAAATCTACTTCAATATCGCTTGCACATATTTTGATATTGATTTGATTTAGACTTTAAGGGTAAAAGGACTAGCACACGATGCAAGAAACCAGCGCAGCCCGAGGCAGGCGCGCATGAGAGCAGGTTCCACGTTTGCAATGCATTTACTTCGTTGCTATCTGTTCCCTATTGCGCTCAGCTTGCGCAGGTTATTGCCCAGTGTACAAGTTCCCTTACACGTAGCGATATATTTTACTGCTTGTTGTAGGACAGTCGAGGATCAGTGTGGAAAAGCTAAGAATCTTTATTTTTAATAATTATAGCGTAGTCAGAAAAGGTCTATACGAATATTTGGATCACCTAAGTACATTTATAAGGAAAGCTATGCTAAGCCAAAAAGGGCTCATAGTACTCATCATCATGTACCAACCCAGAATTCGCGAAAATATATTAGCTGCTCCATACATTTTATCGAGTGTCATTAAATTTTTTCTATGGAACAGCTGATTTTTTTCGTAAATTCCGAGTTGGTCCCGTTGTAAAAGTTGTTTATGATGAGTACTATGAGCCTTTTTCGACTTAGCCTACCCTTTCCTCACAACCCTGTATAAAAAATGCAATTGATAAATTGACAACATTAACACTTTAACTGCGGCTAATAATAACAAGAGCTTGCCTTAACTGCAGCTAATAGTCAAATGCGTTGTGTTTTACGCGCCTGGCGTGTGTAGCCGCATTCGCGTTGCACAAAGGAAAACAAGGTACGTGTTTTCCGCAGTCAAAGTGTTAAGGTAGATACATAAATGCAAAATACATATTCAACAATATAACGATAGTTCGATAGTCAACAAACCGTGTATGGTCCGGCCCTACGGCCTTATAAATATAGTCCGCCTTGATCTTGTTGACTTGCAGGAACTGGTGAAGCTTCGACTTGGCGTTTTCCATAGTCCAGTTGCCGTGAATCGACGCGTTCACGTCTAAATCTTCTGCTTCTTCCACGTTTTTCTGCTGCTGCATCCGGTCCATATAGGTGAAATCTTTCTGTCCGCCCTGGTCGCCCCCGTACGCCTGGTAAGCCGGGCCCATCTTATCTGGGCCCATGCCACTCTAAAAATCATCCAACTCATGTTAGAAATGGAAAAATATATATTTAATAATAATAGTTCAAAAAAACTAAAAAACACGCTTTGTTTAGTGTATTGTCATCGGTCCTCGATATGTCTACAAAGTTTGAACGAATTCTGGCCGTTCAAAGTGGGTCAAAATCGCGCCCAAAGGAGTCGTTTACAAACATACATACAAACATACAGGTGAAGCTAATAAAAGCGTGTTAAAAACAAGCTTTTTATTGCATTGTCATCGGAGTTCCACACGTATACCAAATTTCAGCTCAATCGGACATCGGGAAGAGGTTCAAAATTGAATTGGAAGATTCCACCCGAACCGAACAAACATTGCAAGTTAAATAAAAGCTTTAAAAAATGCGAAAATTTGTGTTTGTGTGTGTGTCTCAATGTTTGTTACCACGTATCTCCGTAACTGTATAAACGGTTTTGATGAAATTTGGAATAGAGATAGCTTATGTCTTAGATAAACATTTAGGCTACTTTTTTCATCGGCGGTTTACCAACACCGCGCAGGTGAACCCGCAGGGCGCAGCTAGTTCAGTTTTATTAATAATAAAAAAAAATAATAATAATATTTTATTCAGGTACTTACAGCCACACACACACACTAAATATTGTAATCAAATAGAATTGAAATTAAATTTAAAAAAAAAATGTCAAATAATAATACAAAAATAAAAATATACAAAAAAAATTAAAGAATCAAATGTCAAAAATAAATACACATAATTTTACAAATTTCTTTTCTTTTCTCTTTTTTTCTTTTTTTTTAATTTTTTTTTTGATTTTTTTTTTTATTAATGACACTAGCAGTTTCATCTACGATTTCATGATATAGATCTTGTCTTGCTTTGGAGATCATCCAGGGCCTCGGCAAACGATATGAGGTCATCGGCGTACCAGAAGTGCGACAAGACACCATTTTATGTTGATTCTAGTCTCATCACATGCAAGCTTTTTGTGACAACCTCTAAGATTCCGTAAAAAGGTTAGCAATATTTTATATGGTACCTTCATAATAATAAATGGATTTTGGATAGAAGTTTAAATCTAACATTTAACCGTTGTTTTTTTAATCCGTAAATACCTCTCTATGTGACCAAGGAGTTATTTATCGTACAAAGAACAATACCTAAACGGCTAACCACATGGAATAGAAATAACACAAAACCGACACAAATAAGGATAATAAGACGGAATATTTAGTAAAAACTAGAGCATTTTAATTATTTCTTTAAGCATTTCGATTTAAATGCTTCGGCTTTATAATAATAGTTTCAGTTTCAGTTTGCTCTTAGGAGCAACAAGCAGTAGAGGAAGGCAAGATGTTGATCAGACTTATTCTCATTGTCTCAACTTTGGTGGCAAATAATGTGGATGATGCGCTCGGAGAGAACATTTCCACAATAAATGAAGACAGCACGAGTGAAGTTCAGAATACAGTGCCCAAAATTAGCGCATTCGACGAAATCATTTCCCAAAAACTTGCTGACACAATGTTTATACTGGAAGAATACATGGCTATCAAACTTGGTGTGTTTGATAGGAAGATGGAAAAATTCGCAACAAGCATTCACGAGAAATTTAGCGCAACACAAAAAATGCTCCAGGATTTAAATCAGCGTATCAGCAGCAATTACGAAAAACTGGAAAATAAAATTGTTGACAAAATAGAAGAGGGAAACCGGAAATATTCTTGTAATTACAACTGTATACCAGAGGTTCAAGCTAGAATCTGGTGGCCGGGGAAGGCCACCATAAGCCCAGGTAAGAGAACCTTCGCGATCGTCGAAGTCGACAAAGATGCAATTGCCTACAACGATCTTGTCAAAAGAAAAGACTTCGCTGAAGTCTCCGTATCATGGAATATTTCGGGTCCCGGAGATCTAGCCGAAGCATCTAAAGTGACCCTCAATGGCACCGAAGTATGGTCCGGTGAAAGCGACGAGACCTCAGCATCTTTTAGAGTCAAGAAGGGAGGCAAATACCAGATGAGAGTGGAGCGTTGCAACAGGCATGGATGTAGCCACAGCGCCACTACAGAACTCGTCGTGGCAGACACCGACGGCAGCCATTTACCCCCGTTGGAGTATTCGGTCGAAGGGAGGAACAAACCTTTCAAACAGACTTCCGGGAAAGTTGTTGCAGCTCACTTTGTGGAATGGGGTGTATACAGCAGGGAGTTTCCCGTCAATCGGGTGCCTGTCCCTAACTTGACGCATCTTTTGTACAGTTTTATCAATATCTGTGGAGGTGATGGTATCTACAACAGTACTGATAAAAATCTTGAGAGTCTGCTGAATTCTTGCAAAGGACGAGATGACTTTAAAGTAACCATCCGCGACTCTCGGGCAGCATTACGTATGCCAAGGAAAGGTTTAAACTCGACGAGTGACCCTTACAAAGGCAACTTTGGTCAGCTGATGATGTTGAAACGAGCCAATCCTGATTTAAAAATTATTCCGTCAATCGGTGGCGCATCGACAAGCCATCCGTTTTTCTTTTTTACTGACAAAACGAAGAGAGCAACCTTTGTCGCTTCTGTTAAAGACTTCTTACAGACTTGGAAATTCTTCGACGGCGTAAATATCGACTGGGAATATCCTGGAAGCAACAATGCCAACCCTCACTTGGGAAGTCCAGAAGACGGCATTGTTTACGTGCATCTCATGAAAGAGCTTCGTGACATGCTAAACGAGCTAACCACTGATACTGGCAGAAAATACGAACTGTCTTCCGCCATTAGTGGGGTTTGGGGTAAAATAAAAGTTGTTGATTATGGTAAGGCGCAGAAATACATGGACCATATTTTCCTTATGACCTATAATATGAAGGGGGCATGGTCAAATAATACTCTCGGGTACCAGGCGTGTCTGTATGCACCCTCATGGAATCGAAATGAACTACACACAGTAGATTACAGTGTTAAATCCTTGCTCGTTCAAGGCGTGAATCCTGAGAAGGTTGTGATTGGTTTAAGTATGAATGGACGAGGCTGGACTGGTGTGTACAACTACACAGATAATAATCCATTTACCGGTAAAGCTAAAGGTCCTATCAAGGGAACGTGGCATGATGGAGTGGTGGACTACAAAGACATAGCCAACAAGATAGCCCAAGGCAATTGGGAGTACCATTATGACCAAAATGCGGAAGCTCCCTTCATATTTAGAAATGCGACTGGCGACCTTATTACTTATGATGATGCAAACTCTACGATTGCCAAGGGCAAATATGTGAGAGACAATAGGCTTGGGGGACTGTTCGCTTGGGAACTGGACGCAGACAATGGAGATATATTGAATGCAATGAATTATGGGCTCGGAAACAGCATGTGATTAGTTACGAATGTTGCGATTCAATCAGAGGCAGATCCAGGATTTTGATTAGAGGGGGTAAAAAAAACATGGGTAGGATTTAGACATATAAGAGGTGCTTGAGCCCCCTAACACCGCCTCCCTCAACCGGATCCAACACGGGATTGAGTCATATAGAATTTTAGCTTTTGCGTTTTGGTTTTTTTGCTTTAGCTTTAGTTTTTTTTATTGTATAGATAGTTTTTGTAATAAACCTCTGCCTAATACAGAAAATAAGAGCATAATTTTTAATTGATTTTTATGACATAGCATATTACTTAACCTTTAAGTGCTGACGTGACATTTTTGTAACATAAAGACTGACTTGCGGTCTCACAGGCCTCTAAGTACAAACTTCAACTTTCAACTGTTAATAAAACTTATTGAGCACTTATTAGGCTAAAATCAAAATAATTTCTTCCAAAAATCATAATTATAAATAAAACTTTTTATTAGGGTTAAATAAGTAATCAGCCGTATAAACTAAACAAATTAACCATTGGGGGTCTTACAAAAAAGTTTCACATGCCACAAAGTTTGCTGAAATTTAGTCACAATCTTAGGGGGCGTCCATAAATTACGTGAGGTGTTTTTTTAATTTTCTGTCCTTCCTTCCCCCCCTG
The DNA here is from genome assembly GCA_949125135.1 of Alcis repandata. Taxonomy (NCBI): domain Eukaryota; kingdom Metazoa; phylum Arthropoda; class Insecta; order Lepidoptera; family Geometridae; genus Alcis; species Alcis repandata. Next base: position 3,980,448 of record OX421246.1, on the reverse strand, counting down.
GTGAGATGTCGTGAGATTTTATTCAACCCCCTCCCCCCTCCCCCAATCTCACGTGAGATTTTTCAAAATGTGGGTTTCTTACGTAAACGCGTTGGATTGTTATTGTAAAAAGAAAAAAAAATTGCTTCGTGCTTTTATTTACGACTAGTTAAGACTAGTAATCAATATTGCTGAGAGTTTAATTATATGTGTAGTAAAAATTTAACAATAGAATACTTAAATCATAACTACTGTGATTAAAAAAAAAACTAAAAAAACACGCTTTTTATAAAGAACCGAACTAAAAATATAGAAAATAAATTTTTATAAATTTAAATTAAGAATAGGGTTGATAATTTCAATAAATATAAATTAATAATAGTGTAAATAAATAAATATATGCATTTTATTTTTAAAAAGCGTGGGGTACATTCTTACAAACTTTTACATTTCCTAGTAGGCTTATAACCGGGGCAATTTCTGACCTTACATTAATTCCCACCAAGCTGAAAATTGGTAGGATTGTTCAACCTGATAAAAGCTTAATTTAAGTACCTGGAACACGGGCTTCTGTGATCCACCCGTTGCTGGGCCTTTATCACGCACATTGCTCGATCCATCACCTCCTTCTGTCTTCACTTCGGCGTTTTCTGGTACATCAGACTTGGGAATTGAACCACTTCTTACAAGGTAATTGACAAAGTCTTTCGTAGCATTCACTTGGGCATCTTTCTTCGTGGTCGAGTTTCCAGCGCCTATGTAAGGAATCCCTTCGACGCGGACCTCGCAAAGAAATCTTTGACGATGTATTGGTCCTGAAAATATCAAATACCAGTGTTGAAATGTTGTATTTTTGTTGAATGTTTATATGATAATATTGATAGAAAATAAGTGGTACGACTTTAGTAACGCACCAATCGATTTAAAGGGGGTGGAGAGGGGGAAAGGGGGAGGGTGGAGAGGGGGAAAGGGGGAGGGGGGAAGGGGGCGGGGGGAGGGGTATACCTTCCCCCTAAAAGGGGGAGTTGCGGAAACCCAGAGAAATTCCAGAGATATGATGTTTATATGTTTGTGATAGATGTTTTTAAGGATGTAGGTATTGTAGGTATATAACATTTATAAATTCAAAGATTCTGCCCTAAATTCGAAATATATAGTAGAATAAAACCTCCTGCATCGATTGACACCAAAAAATTAATACTTTCCCGACAAGTTATGTGAAATAATTCATTTTAAAATTACCATTTATCAAACGTAATTTTTGCCGGAAGTGTTACAATTTTTGAGAAGACAGACGAATTGGGAACTTTGTATTAAAATTATACGGCTAAAAAACTTCTTATCAATTTCTTTGTACGATTTGCAATTTTTTAAGCCCAATAAAAAGTGCAGTGGAAAAAGTCCAAAAAGCCATCAACAAAATATCTGGCTGGACAGACAAATGGAGAATTAAACTTAACGAGTCTAAGTCCATTCACATAGACTTCACGAACAAAAAACCCAATTACCACCCGGTGTACATTAATGGTCAAGTGATACCATATGAAAACACGGCCAAATATCTTGGCATGACCTTGGACGCTAAGCTTCGCTGGAAAGCACATGTCAAAAAGATACGTGACGAACTAGATCTTCGCTACAGAAATATGTATTGGTTAATTGGGAGAACATCCATGCTGTTGGTGCATAATAAAGTACTCTTATATAAGCAAGTCCTTATGCCAATATGGACTTATGGTATCCAGCTATGGGGCTGTACCAACCAAAATAACATGCAGATCATACAAAGATTTCAAAATAAGGTGCTCAGAGGTATTGTCAATGCCCCTTGGTACATCAGAAACGAAGACCTTCATCGGGACCTAAAATTGGACTTCGTCTCAACTGTCATTAAAAAGTTTGCCGAAGCTCATGAACATAGACCACCACGTGAACTTCGAGGCTATCCAGCTCCTCGACAACACAAACATAGTGAGAAGACTGAAAAGGAAAAAACATTTCGAGTTAGTGTAGTGTTATGACAGTGAAGTGTAGTTTAGTTAAATCTACTAGTAAAGAACACATTAACAAAGTGTCTTCGCCTTAATAGAGACAGTAAGAAATGTGTTATGGACACAATCTTAGCAATAACTTACTTAGCAATTTATGTTAAACGCAAATTACTCATTAGTCTTTCAGGCTAGATTGTAATTTTAATGATGTACTTATCGATAAAATGCATCATTACAAAAAATAAAAAAAATAAAAAGTGGGTTCACCGGTAATTCTGCGGAAATATTTTAAATTGAAATTGATAAAATCTATCCTTCGAAGTTTCGAAGGGTAATGGCGATACAACTGTTAGGCCGTAGTAGTCGCAGTAGTCAAATTACATCTAAATTTTTTTTGAATAATAATTAATTACTGAATAATTCCTTAAAAATCTATTATAAAAAATCATTATAATTAATAATAAGTGTCTGGGTGTCCAATTTTTAACATATTTAATACTTTCATAATTTAATTAGATGTACTACTGAATTTGACGTTATATACATCCTTAATGTCCAACTCTATACTTAACTTCACTTTTTTTTTAATATTTTCGCTCGATAACTCATTTCAAACCTAACCTACCCATGTCGGATCTGTCACTCATTTCGAACCTAATCTACTCATGTCGGATCTATCACTCATTCGAACCTAACCTACTTAAGTCGGACTCCGGTGGGCTCCCGCTAGAAGTTCAAGGGAGGTCCTGAGCGTTGCTTCACCACTCTCAGCCTTCGCTTCGCTACGGAGCTTCTGGCTCCCGCATTATATAAAATGCGTGGAATCAGGGTGCTCTGTGTCGGATCTGCCACTCATTTCGAACCTAACCAACTCATATCGGATCTGTTACCCATTTCGAACCTAACCAAATAGCATCGATTTCGTATTTTTATACGTTCGGTAAAATATTCTATCAAGTGAGACATATTTTTCAACGTTCGTAGTACGTAAAACGGGACGCGACGTGAATTGTAGGTTATGAAGTATCAAAATATAGGTAAATTGGGTGAAATTTTCGATTTGCAAAAATTAATTTCTCGAAAACTTCGCGTTTCCGCAACTTACCACTTTGCAAGCCTGCAAGCTTGGAAGCCTTCTTATAATAAGACCTATCAGTGACAAAAATACGAACCGTGAATTCGATTGGTGCGTTTCTTGAGCCAAATAAGTTATTGGCAAACTTTTCTATGGAAAATACATAATAATTGGTTGAAGTTTAAGCTTTCCAAGTGTACTTTTACTACTGTACTCACCCGTGGCCCTAATATCAAAAGACGGGGATAACAACTGATTCTTCATGCACCACGCATGTAAAAACGACTTTATATCCATTCTTGATGGATTACTCAAGGAAATATATCCATTCATGACGCTTGTTGCGCAGATTATATAAATATTAAAAGTCCTGCAACGGTGAAAAATTAACACAAATTGAAAATCTAGAAAAGCAGACGCCACCCGCCGCTAACCACCATCACAATAACAGTGTTGCCAACTGCTTAGCTTAAGAAAAGTAACAAATGCAAAATATACGAAACTAAACATTTTTATTAATTTTTTTTTTTGTAATTGAGTGACGGGACGAGCAAATCGCTGGCCTGATATTAGACGTAACGTTTGCCCACATAATGTACCGACTCCACGTAGGTGGGTTAAGGGTAAGCAGATGATCCAGGATCTAGGAATTCCAAATCCAAATTTATTTCAAATTAAAGCTCGTTTATTTGTGTTTCAAATTTAGTGATTCATTTGTGTTAGTCTAATTTGATTTTTCTTTGGCATTGTTTTCTTTGCAAAATGGAAAATTTAAAACATCTCGTTATTTACGTATACGAGTTCCATCGTGGCACCAACGCTAAAGAAACAGCTCGAAGGATTAATAATGTGTAGTGAAGCAAACCGATAAACACGCGTCGACTGCTGCGTTACATTACTTAAATTTACTCCGGCACAATAATGAAGGAATTTTGAATTGTTTGAAAAATGGATTCTCTACTCTACAACAATCGGAAGCGCTCATCGCAATGGTTGAATACTGGTGTACCAGCCAAATACTGCCCCAAGCGAAAATTGACCCAAAAAAACGGTACTTGTAAGTGTTTATTCGACGATTGCTAGTGTCGTTCACTATAGCTTTCTGAAATCTGGCCATGATGGAAAAGCTAGCTGCTAAACAACCGAGGCTGGGCAATTGCTCTAGCCCACTGCTGCTTCAAAACAACGCTAGACCACACACTGCACGACAGGCGGTTACTAAATTAAAAGAGCTGCGATTGGAATATCTCCGACGCCCACCACACTCCCCGGATCTTTCTCCAACAGATTAGCACTTTTTCCGGAATTTAGACAACTTCTTGCAAGGAAAAAATTCAACTCCGGTGATGCAGTCCAAACTGCCTTCAAAGATTTTATTGATTCTCGCTCTCCTAGTTTCTTCAGCAAAGGAATCAATAAACTACTTAGTAGACGGCAGAAGTGCGTAGATAGCAATGGACCATAGTACTTTAATTGATTAAATATATTATGTATATCTTTTTTTTCGTCCACTTTGATGTCCCCATACAAAACGCCAATTTCATACATAATGTATACAGCCTAAGAATAATTACACTTTCCATTAGTTCACTACACGGATCACCAAGTAGCCAGTGCTGCCAAATAACGTCGTTTGTTTGGCAAGTCTAGGAGTAAAAAAAATTACATCTTTTTTCTACAGACCCAACACTACGGATCAAGTACTGGGGGGTGATTGATCCTCTAATCCAAAACCTTAAGTTTGTTTTGTACAATACATAAAAATAAAAGCGTTCCTATAGGAAAAATATTACTTCCAATCGTTATATAAGTAGCACTTTTTGTAACTAATATGACGCTATGGCAACACTACTATTGACGTACGGGTTCCTAAAACCCCGTACGTCAATGTCAACAAAATATTGTGATGTGACTTTTGCGTCTCAGACTCTCAGTTTTGTTCAAGGTTCCGCAGTTCCGCTTCCACACGGTTTGTAGAAGAGGCCCGTTTTGACACTTGAGAAAGACCGTAGAATGCATAGATTTATTACTTAAAGATAGAGCTTATTACAGTACTACTCTATGGATAGAGCCAAAGTGTAACCGCACATGCGACAGCTTTATTCTTGAAATAATGCCAGGATAGGAATGCTTCCCCCATCTTAGAGGAAAAAAAATCATAAAATATTCCTAATCTTTATACTTCACAAAATAAAACATTGTTATACAGGGTAAAGAAAGGAAAGGGGGGGTAAGGAAAGGATATACAAGCCGCAAATTGCTCATAGTAGGAAAAAGTCTAATAGTAGGAAAATAACTACTAGTATACTAATCTACTCATAATTATGAACATCTTTTATTAAATAGGCAATCTTGCGATTGCGAAAATAATGTACCTTGTCTTAGTTTTGGGTCAGCGGGAAATATGAAATAGTCCAATAAATTAATTATTTATTAATTTATTGGGTACAATCCTGGGGAAACATAATTCACAACCTGGCAGCTACAAATCGTAGAAGGCTCACGTAGTAACTATTATTCCTAATCTGTGGTTTGCCCACCTTGGCACGGTTACAGCGACGGGGACAAAAAATGAAAGGTCTGTCTCTCTTTTTCAACAGTGTTTTGGCACTTGCCATCTTGCTCTTTTTTACAAAGTAGCTATTATGGTTCTGTCTGTTAGTCTGAGGTAGAATGTAACTTGGAACGCTTTTCGCGCATACTATAGGGTAGCATTTATAATGTCAAATTATAACGAAACTCTCAAAAACAGTTACGTTCTCAGTCTTCTTTTTTCAAATATTAGTGTTGTAACTTGTAACCGATTAATTATTGAATTGACGATAGCTCAACTGACAATTTTGGGTCATCATCCGAAGAAAATTATTGAATGAAGATTCAATCACTTTCGTTTTTTCTTGCTTTCTTGTGATTGAATGAATGTTATTGTATCTAAAAATATTAAATTAAAGACAAATTGACCTCTCGCACCATTTCGTATCACCTATAATATTCAAGTTTAAGTTAAATTTTCGAATCGTAACCTTAATCCAATGTACTTTACAATACAAAATCAAATCGATCAAATATTCATACAAACTTGAATTGATTTATCGTGAGTATCGAGTACCGAGTCGTATGGTTACATCACTAGTTACGTCGCAATGACAAACGTCAAAACGGGCCTCTTTATTTTGTGACGACTAGCTGGTCACTTAAAAATATATGCTGGTCAAGTGTGCAAAGCGAGTTTATACCTACAGTAAAATTGTTGTTCTCAACATTAACACACGAGACAAATAAATATTATCTTAGTAATAGTGAATAGCACTGAGTAGGAATGACCGCGTTACTTGTGTTTATTACATGGAAAAGTCACATTGTATTGTATCACTCTTAGATACCATCCACTAAAATTAGGTACTACTAGCTGCGCCTTGCGGTTTCACCCGAGTTTTCCGGGATAAAGTGTTAATCCAGACCATGCACAACCTTCATTCCAAATTTCATGTAAATCCGGTCAGCCGTTTTTGCGTGAAAGAGTAAAGTATGTAATTAAGTTTTCGAGATCTTTTTTGAACGAAAACGTCTAATAAATTGGATAAAACATTTTATTAAAAAACACACCAATACTCATTCCATTAAATTACACTTCATCTGAACGAATCAAGTAGAACTGAATTATCCAATAATTATAGTTAAACAATAAATAATCATCGAATTATCGATAAATGATATGAAACTACTATTCGTTCAAATGTAATGGTACAACTTACAATATATAAATTGGTTTTTATCAACAAAATCATACATAAATATTACATACAGTACCCGGCAATAAAGCTAAAAGCTACAAAGTACAACTGTACGAGGAGCCTAGTGAAGACACTAACACACAGGAGCTTAGGATATATACAGATGGCTCTAAAATGAAAACAGGTACAGGTACGGGCGCTTTCTCAGACGAGCTGAACATTCATGTAGCAGTAGCTCTAGGGACACACAGCTCTATCTTTCAAGCGGAATGTGCAGGTATCATCCAAGCAGCAACAGCTATACTAAACAGGAAGGTAACTGGCTACAATATCAGGATACTTTCAGATAGCATGGCAGTCCTTCGAGCACTGCAAAAGGTTGAGCACTCCTCGGGGCTAACAGTTCAATGTCACTGTCTACTGGAAAAGGTCAGTAAACGAAACTCACTGACCCTCCAATGGATAAAAGGACATAGTGGATCCAGAGGAAATGATGCGGCTGATGAACTGGCAAGAAGAGGCTCGGCCATGCGCCCTGTAGGACCGGAGCCAATGATTCCCCTGCCTTTCAGCCAAATCAGGTCATGGATTCGCGAGAGAACGCACAAACTACATCAAAAGCTTTGGGCAAGTATGGAGGATTGCAGGCAGTCGAAGGAGGCCTTCCCGGTACTAAACCGGAGAACCTCCCGAAAGCTCCTCAGTCTAAAACGGGACAAGCTCCGACTTTTCGTCGGAATAGTTACCGGACATTGCCCATTAAACAAACACCTATTCACTATAGGTGTTACAGATAGCCCCCTGTGCAGAGGATGCATGGAGGCGGAAGAAACGGCCAAGCACGTGCTCATGGAGTGCGAAAGCGTGGCGTCCCAGAGAGCGAAGTTCCTGGGAAAACCGGGAACCCTGCGGGAGGCCTGCAGCGTGACACGCAAGCTGCTGGACTTCCTGGAGGACATCGGGTGGCTGGAGTAGCCGCCGTCACCTGGTCACGCAAAAAGGGCCGACTTACGGCCTAGTTGCGGAAAAGAGCCCGCTCACCAAGTACCAAGTACCAAGTCATAATAGATACTGGACTGTTTGTATTTCGTGCGACAGAGATAACGCTCTACGAAGTCTCTCGTCTCTTCCAAAGGTCGATGTACAATATTTATCGCTGGGTACTGTACTTTAGGGTCAATTCTATTACATCAATAATCCAATCTAAAAGCAATGAAATGGTTAAATTGCTTGCGATTTTCATTACATTATAATAGTAAAGGATGGAACAATTTACAACTGTTGTTTGAATAGAGAACAACAGAATCAACACCAATTGCCTAAAGGCCTAATTTACACTGATTGCAACAATTTAGTTTGAAAATATAGCGCAAACGAAATTAGCTTTTATGCACTTTGAATTGAGTTTTGTTGACTTTATACTGGGTTATAAGGAAAGGGTATGCTAAGCCGAAAAAAGGGTCATAGTACTTATCATTATGAACAACTTTTACTATTGGCCCATTCTATGGGACAGTTGTTTTTTTTTCCGAATTCCGGGATGATTCTCTAGTAAAAGTTGTTCATAATGAAGATTGCTATGAGCCCTTTTCGGCTTAGCATATCCTTTCTTTATAATCCTGTATACAACGTTTTCAACCCTCGGGAAATCCTGGGATTAGCTGTTAAAAGCTCGCTCGAAACGAGTCGCGTTAGTTTTTGTCTCACTTTTTCTATAGATGGTAGAGTGAGACGAAAGCCAAGACGATCCAATTTAGGCTCGCGCTTAGAGTTCACGGATCAAGTATCTCGGTTGGTGCCACATTTTTTGCCAATCATTGCAATTCATTATGATAATGACAACTAAACTTTGAATACAGTTACAAGGTAAATACAATAAAATGTTGTGTAATTCATCAAGATTATTATGAAGATCCCTACTTAATAATATAATAGGAATACAATATTGATAAACTAATCATAATATCGACATGTTAACCAATATTAAACCTTAAACTCTAAAGAGAAAGCTCAGAATTGTAGAACAGAATTCAACATCAAAAATATTTTTTTACATTTCGGATTTACACAAAAATATTACTTTTATTATATGAAACATAAGTTACATTGTGGCCAAGTTCTTTGTAGTATTTTTTTATGGTTGACAAGCTAGGCGTTTTACCACAACCCAACGGTGTGGTCGATGATAAACATACCTGACATAATTATCTCAACTGACTTTTATGATGTATCGAGAAACCATACCAATAAATCATATTTCCTACAAAAATATATTAATTATACAATGAAAAATAATTTAGATAATCCATCTACTAACTTATAGTTAACTAGAGTTTTGATAACTTCCATTATTTCTGAAAACTATACAGATATCGATATTTTTCGAGTCATTCCCAGTCGGTATCAAAATATATACACTGTTGACGATCGGGTAAATAAAGTTGCGTATAAAAATCTAGTTGGTCCGTACAAAAATAATATTGCATCCGCCGATTTTCAAAACATAATATCAATGATCAATTTGATAAATTACAAGTGAATAACTTAACTTTTATGGTACCAACATAAAACCTTTTTTATTTATAAACGTTCTTAGGACTATTCTTGGGCGGTCGAAATTATCTCCGTCAGTTTTACTCTCATGACTTTTATAATGAGAGCGACAGTGACCGAGATAATATCTCACTTGCCAGAATAAGGCAAGTTCTAAAACAAATGCTTTGTCAACTTCTCGCTTTCGAGATGTCTCCCGCGTGGAAATGAAACGGACATATTAGCTAAAACAGACCTGAACGTTTGCAAAAAAACCAGTAAACAACACAACAGAAACAGAATCTATAGGAAAATCTGATATCGAAGACTTAAATTGTGATGTTTTGACCTCCTTGAAGTAAATATCGAAAAAAAACTATTAAATCTCCCGCGCAATTTGACAGACCAACTTATCTGTAGATAGGTGAGGGCGCCACCATTGTACATTGACAACTAATGTTGCCAGCAGTGGAACTAAGAAAAAATCTGGAATCGGATACAAAAGTAATCAGCCGTTCTTCATTCAAAATACAGACTAACAACCAGACCTTACGCGACGATCACCATTTCGCACCAAAACCCTACGCCATAAATTACCCTAAAATTGGGTAAATTTACCCTTTCTCATGGCTCTCGAGTTTTTATAGTACCCTTATTTGGCCACTTCAGACTCAATAATACCATTAATATTCTAAATTTTTAAGGGTTCTTCATATAAACTACCATTCTAAAAAAAACTGTTATTTCTCTGCTATTGAGTAATGACGTCCTACCCACCTACGGATGCCCCAAAATGGCAATAAAAATCAATACTGGTGTCTTTTCTTGCCATTTTTTTTTTTGGTTTTGTTGTTTGATCAAAGAGCACTGCAGATAAGTTGGCTGTTTTGCAAATATTTTTTCAAAATGGCGTCTTCAATACAGCCTCTTTCTCGAATGTTCTTGACGTTTCTGGTACCACATGATGCCTAAAACGACCAGTATTATAATGACGATGGCCACAAACATCATCCAGAGGAAGGTTTTGACTCCAGACATGGCTGGTTTGGAGTCTTCGATGCGTTCTCTAGGAGCTTCGAACGTCGCGGCGGATGGGATGATGTGGGAACGGTCTTCGTCTTTGTTTTGCTGTAACAAAATGAGGGTAGTTAGAAAAGTTTGCTGGGCCTAGCTTGACTAACATTACATCGGAAGCTGGTGTTCAGAATCGGCTTTAGTTTGATACTTCTGTTTTGTAACAAAGATAAAAAATATTTGAAAAAAATATTTAAAAACAAGGTTTTATTGTACCATCATCAGAGTAACATAATTATACCTAACATAAGCCTAATCGGACATTGAGAAGTGGCTCAAACTTCAGTTACAAGATTACCCATACTAACAATAACAAGGCAAGTGGAATAAAAGCTTGTAATAATGTCACTACAACAATTTACTCCAAATATGAAGATGCTCGGAGCCAGTGTAGCCAGCCCTACTGTTTTAGCAGTAGATCTGCAGTTTTTTGGAAGCTGTCCGTTGTTTAGAAATGGTTTACAGCACAATCTACAGTTTTATTAAAACAAGGCATTTTAACCAAAACTAGATTTTTGATTGGTTTTATTGTTTTTTAGTTTTTTCAGAGCTAGGCTACAGTTTTTCTCTTGGCAACACTGTTTGAAGCAAATAAAGAGCCAATTCGGCTTCCTTGTTCTCTGAGAGTTATTATCTTGGACTTTTGAAAGTCAGTGAATGGGTATATTTTCAAGTGTACGTTTATGTACCCATTTTTGAACAAACAATTTAAATTTTGAAATTTTATAAATCTGCGTGCTTCATCTTTAACCACATCATCGCTTACCAACAGGCGAGTTGGTGGTCAAACGTGGAATTATTCATTTAAAAAAAAAAACTTGATTAAAAACTCACCGTTCCCACGAGGTCTAATTCATACATCTTCATAGATATGAGGTCGTGGTTGTCGCTCAGGTCGCCGGTGGTGGCCGACGCGCCGAAGTAGTACCCCGTGGGGAGCTGCACGTTCTGCACCGAGAAACACTCCTTCCACGCGTTCTTACCGTCTAAGTCTGTGGACACTGCGAAAGGAAAACTTTCGTTTAAAAAAAAAACCTATATTCTGTTCTTCACTTACATTGAATTGTGTATAAATTAATTACTTGTGAACAAGGTCTTCAGGTAATAGTGTGTAAATGAAGTAGCTATGTACATCATGGTCCTTCCGCCACCTTTTCGGGCGTGGCCTCGGGGTAGTGACTAAGTTAAGATGTACCCGGTCGTAGTAGGGGGAGGCGGGGCTAAGTCTCCTCTTTATACATTCTTATCTATCTTTATACACTTCCTCTCTACTCGAATTGTAGTGTAACGTTACCTTTGAGCGTGTCATCCTTGTAAATGATAGAGAGGTGCGTGTCGTGGTTGAAGTTGCGGAACTTGGCCTCGCAGCCGGCGACCTGCGTGTGAGTGCCGTCGCGGTCGTGGTCGTAGTGCAGCGACCCGTTGTTGATCATCGCCGATATGAACGGGTGCTGGTGCTGGAACGAAAACGATTCGTGATAAAACCTTTTGTCGTGACTACGTCTAATAAATCGACGAACGCCAGGTGCACGCAAGAAAAAGTGTCCCGTTACGCTTATTGTAACGTTGTCATTGTTGGTTAGTATGCAATCATTTCATCAATGTTTTGTTATGACGTTGTCACGTTAAACTATCGTCTGTAAACCGACTTTACAGACATTTTTTTTATTTAACCTATGCTGTCCCACTACTGGGCAATGGCTCCCCCAATTTTTCGTAAATTGATAATACTACAAATTAAAAAACCTCCAATTAACCACCTTTTGGTTCAAATTTTACACCACAATACTATCATTCTCTTTACTGACAACACAAAATACAGAGCACAGACACTAAAAAAATTAAGAGTGAGGCGCAAGAAGCGGTCTTATCGATAAGAGTTCTTTCAAACATTTTTTAATGATAGAAAAGACATTCACGAAGTATGGACGATGATTTTATGCTGGTAAAAAGTTTGTAGAGTATGGAGTATGGATTGTGTTCTCAATAGGTCTTATTTTGACTTAGCATAGACAGCTGCAGCTGCAGCTAGCTCACTCTATTACACGCTTTTATTAGTTTCACCTGTATGTACAACCCGGTCACAATATCTGTGCACCTGACCTCGTGACGTCATATGTCTAAACTTAACAATAAATATTTAAAACAAAACAACAACAAAGCGAAAATATCTCAAAATTATCGGGACGTGTATCGGCAACGAAGATGCTAACCGTACTGTCGCACCGGGGAGTGCGCGGAGAGGTGACAGGGGAAGCGCCGCATTCCAGCGAGGTGCACAGATATTGTGACCGGGTTATATGAATGTAACCGACTCCTTTGAGCTCGATTTTGCCCTACTTTGAACGATCAGATTTAATTCAAACTTTGCACACCTGTTAAAGACCGATGACAATGCGTGTTTTTTGTTTTTTTAACTACATATATATTTTTTTATTAGCTTCACTTGTATTGTATGTTTGTTTGTAACCGACTTCTTTGGGCACGATTTTGACCCACTTTAAACGGCCAGATTTCGTTCAAACTTTTGTACTCGTAGTATTAAAGACCGGTGACAATACAATAAACAAAGTGTGTTTTTTAGTTTCTATTGAACTATTATTTTTACATATTCATACAATGTTTGCCACAATGTATAGAACATGTTTAATCTTTATCTTTGGCACATTAATGTTAAGTTATTGAAGCCAGCTATTGCAACGCTGACCTTTGTCTTGAATTACCCCAAAGATAAAAACGGTGACTAAGTATACAGATAGTCGAACAAAAATGACTCGAAGCCTGTTATCATGGCATAGTGTCCCCACACTTGCCGTTAGATTTGGTGATACCAGATGAAAGGGATACATAGGCATCCCTTCTGCTGACAAGACAAAGCTCGAGATACCTCATCTGAATGGCTTATTGTGTTTACACAGATTGCCAAGTTGCAGTAAACAATAAAAAAAAAAAAAATAAAAAAAAAAAATAAAAAATTAACATTTTTCTATGTAACAACTGTATGAAACCCCATTTTAAAACCTATAAAAGAAATAAATTATTTTTTTTAAATAACTATTACAAATGACAAGTAAAGTCAAGTAACTTCTTTTGGCATTTTTTTTTAGTTTTTACTCTTTACGCGCGCTTATTTTAAAATCGTGTTTTTGCTGTTACTGCACTAAAGGTTCGGGAGCGCAGACTTACATTGTGCGCTCCATTATGGTTGCTGGTACGTAACGAGAATGATCGCCAGCCCGCTGTCGTAATCTTTGCTCCCGAACACCTCCCCGGGCTACATCCGGTCCCGCACGTACCAGATCGCGAACCCATCTCCGAATAAGTCCTTTCCATACTTACAGTGAGCGTATTCTAAGTATATACTAGTTACTATGAGTAAAGTACTTACATTGTGCGCTCCATTATGGTTGCTGTACGTATCGAGTATGATCGCCAGCCCGCTGTAGTAATCTTTGCTCCCGAACACCTCCCCGGGCTACATCCGGTCCCGCACGTACCAGATCGCGAACCCATCTCCGAATAAGTCCTTTCCATACTTACAGTGAGCGTATTCTAAGTATATACTAGTTACTATGAGTAAAGTACTTACATTGTGCGCTCCATTATGGTTGCTGTACGTATCGAGTATGATCGCCAGCCCGCTGTAGTAATCTTTGCTCCCGAACACCTCCCCGGGCTGCATCCGGTCCCGCACGTACCAGATCGCGAACCCATCTCCGAATAAGTCCTTTCCATACTTACAGTGAGCGTATTCTAAGTATATACTAGTTACTATGAGTAAAGTACTTACATTGTGCGCTCCATTATGGTTGCTGTACGTATCGAGTATGATCGCCAGCCCGCTGTAGTAATCTTTGCTCCCGAACACCTCCCCGGGCTGCATCCGGTCCCGCACGTACCAGATCGCGAACCCATCTCCGAATAAGTCCTTTCCTCGACCGTGGACCTTGAACTGGACTTGGAGTTCCCAGTTGCGAGTGTAGACTGGCTGTGAATGTAGAGAAAAGATCGGTTAAATGTGCTTTTATCAAAACATTTATTTTCAATAGAAACATGGGATGCCCGATTTTTACATTTAGAATAAACAAAATTAAAAAACTTATACTCATTGACAAAAAAAAGTAATAAAAAACAAACTAATAAATATCTATAGCAGTTTCATATTTGACATAAGTTAGCCTGAATAGCAAGCCCTATCTTATTTTAGGCCTTCTGAAGGTGTCTGAAGAACCGTCCAAGTTATTATGGGCCAAAAACAACCAAGCCCTACAATTTTGCATGTCATCCAGACCAGTATACTGCAGTCTTTACGAAAAGTGCAATAACGCGCAATAACTCGAGTTTTGGGCCGAATTGAGTTTAGTATATACATATTCGGAATCTGCTGAACAAGATCTATATAGTTTCTTTAGACAGTTTTTACGCAACTATGACGGAGCCGGTTTTAATACAACGCATAGAGATGGGCATACAAACACAATGAAATAAAATCTTTGAACACGTTTTTCTCGAAATCAGCTATAACCTAGTTAATTTACTTTTCGTAAGGACGGCAGTATAGCTCTCACTGACATCCAGAAAGCATTCCACAAACGTAGGCCTATCCAAACAAAAGATTACCGCCATTCGTTCCAACTATCAAATATCTACAAAAACTAGTCCATTACTTCGCCACATTCATTACTAAGCAACAGTAATAAAAAGTAACGCGCCGTGAAGACCAAGTACTTTATGCAAATTTCAACCTTTTCACTCTAAGAATACATGTTATAGTTTTAAATAAAGGAGCTATTCTGAGCCTTGACCAATTCTTGCGACCTTAATATCAATTAAAGTTTCATTGCCAAAATATTGAAGTTATGTTAGTAAACAGCTGTGTGTATGTTATGAGAAGCAGTGAACCGATAAATTGTCCGATATAACTTGAACCCTTCCTATTTTACGTACTCGAGTAGAAAGAGGTCATCTTACATTAGACAATGTGTCAATTAGCTGTTTTCTAACTTATGGAATTCTTTTTGAGATGAACAAATTCAGGGTTGGTTATATGGCTATAGTAGAAAAAAATCATTATGATGTGTTTTGAGTGACGAGACGAGCAAATCGCTCGCCTGATATTAAACGTCACGTTTGCCCATAACAGGTCCGCGCCACCCAGAATTTTGAACTCGCAGAATTCAAGACCCTGCGCGGCACAGCACTGCGCTCGTCACCCTGAGATATAAGTTGTTTAATCTCCCACTTGCCCTGTAATTTCACTGGAAACAATGCCCTTCCAACCGGAACACAGTAATGTTTGCACATTACTGCTTGGCGGTGGAATAACTGGCAAAGGTGTGGTACTTCCCCAGGCGGGCTCTGCAAAAGAGCCCTACCACTACAAACTGAGTACTATGAGTATGAGCCGTTTTCGGTTTAGCATATCTTAATATATATAAATCTCGTGTCACAATGTTTGTCCTCAATGGACTCCTAAACCACTTAACCGATTATAATAAAATTCGCACACCATGTGCAGTTCGATCCAACTTGAGAGATAGGATAGTTTAAATCTCAAATTATAGTCGCAATTTTAATTTATTGCAAATTATATATATACTGATAATTTTTACTATAAATTGACAAGTTAGCATCAACATACTACGGTTGCTATAGTTACGCAATGGCTTTTGACAGGACAACGTCTGTCGAGTCAGCTAGTCTTAATATATATAAATTTCGTGTCACAATGTTTGTCCTCAATGGACTCCTAAACCACTTAACCGATTATAATAAAATTCGCACACCATGTGCAGTTCGATCCAACTTGAGAGATAGGATAGTTTAAATCTCAAATTATAGTCGCAATTTTAATTTATTGCAAAGTTTAAATCTCAAATTATAGTCGCAATTTTAATTTATTGCAAATTATATATATACTGATAATTTTTACTATAAATTGACAAGTTAGCATCAACATACTACGGTTGCTATAGTTACGCAATGGCTTTTGACAGGACAACGTCTGTCGAGTCAGCTAGTTTATTTATGAAAACAATTGCGAAATTGCAATAGTTTCCTTATAGCCCCGTAGATATTATTTCGATTTTAGATTGGACGTTTTTTGCTCAATCACACAAAATGCTTGACGGGATTGGGATAAAATTAAATAAAATGATAATGTATGATTGTACATAACTAGCCGACTCTAACACTCATACTCAATATTATCAATAATTAATATCTGGCTAGATAATAGGTGTTCCATACATTTGTTCGATTTTTAGATAGGCAAACTATTGTTCACACCAGAAACTACGGTTTGTTCAGTTTAGGTGTCTTAAACAATATTTATGCATGAGGTAATGCTGCATGAGTCATCATGCCAAGCTGGACTTTAATCTGTGACAAGAGTGACAACAAGGTTATTTTAGTCTTTGTTTTTTAGACTTTATTTGCGCCCCTTAGTTTTACCGGCTATCCTGCAGGAACCAGTTTTTTGTGGGATAAAAGTAGTCAATGTGAAGTGTATTATAAAGGTTATTATAAATTGCTTATTATGATTACCTTAGTTACCATTTGAAAAAATAGGCAAATAAATTAAACTTCTTTTTAAATGGATATTTCATAGAAGGTAACTGTTGCTAAAGTAGGTAAGTATGTAGAAAAGTACAGTACAACTAATTTGGTAAAATAACCATAGTAACAAGTAATTAATTGACCAGTTTAACACTTTGGCTGCGGGAAACACACACCGTGTTTTCCGTTGCGCAACGCGAGTGCGGCTGCACACACCAGGCGTGCCAAAGTGTTAACACTTTGGCTGCAGCGAGTAATCATATGTGCTAGCCCCAGGCACGGCTAATAGTCAAATGCCTTGTTTATTATGCGCCTGGCGTGTGCAACTGCACTTGCGTTGCGCAAAGGAAAACACGGGGTATGTGTTTCCCGCAGCCAAAGTGTTAAATTATATCCGACTTGTAGTTTCTGAACAATATTACTGGTATGTCAATTAAGTCCATAGCACTGGTAAAACAAAAATTTTGGCTGAAAATATTTTTAAACTGTGGATTAGATTTCTGCTTATACTTGAAACCTTATCAGCAAACATGGTTGTCGTGATTTGTGGTTTATGAGCCATAAAATTCACTGTAAACTTATATGTCTGCCTGTTCAACACTGTAAAATATGTTGCATTTATTTTATTTTAACACTTTTAACCAAGTTATCAACCTTCATATATTTTATTGCCTGTCTTTTATAGGTTTGACTAGACTAGTATCTGGTGCCTATGTGGCATAATTTGTTTGCCTATTTGATTTGCTAGAAAAATCTCAGAATAGGTACTAGTAAAATGAGAATAAAGGATGTAATGCAAACAATGTGCAATAACCCGCTCGGTAACCTTAATCAGTAATTGAGGCGCAAACAGACTACTATAGGCACTATACCGGCATAATCAACACTCGTGGGGCTCTGTTATCTCTATTTTAGTAGTTGTAGGTACTGCAAACTCAAACATACCACCGTGTTCCAAATAGCACCAGACTTCGACTGCAAATCGGGCGTTAAGCGGACGTAATTTGAAGTAACAATTGTGCTACCTAAGAAGTCCCAGTAAGGCACCGACATCCCACTACCTGAAATTAAACAATTTACTGTACTATCTACGCAAATTGAGTTTATTGGTACACGAAGATCAAAGTCATCACAAGAGGTCACTCACCTTGGTAAGGTTTTGTGAGAGAATGCTCTCTTCTCACGTAGTCCACTGTATTCCATTCTGCGGCTATACAACTAAATAACACAGTAATATAGAAAAATTGGGCCCAATTTCGCTTTTCATAGAACATTTTCGTAAATTCGTGGACGACTCGTGTGACAAGACAAGTGCCAGATCATGGCAGCCGATATTTTGGTTACCTTGCCAGATTATAAATTATAATTACCCTAGTTAGTCAAGATTTTAGATTTAACCCGTGATATTATAAGTAAATATGGCAAATTGTTTTTCTGGATAATTTTATAAATAATATGTAATTTATTACAACCAAAACCGTAAATTATAATAAATATACTAGTAAGATTAAATAATTTAGAAGTCTGTGCATTTAAGTTGCAAATACTGTGAGCTACTGTGTCATTATTGTGAGAGTAATTTGTCAGTATTTAAAAAAAATGTACTAACTATCCAAATTTTCTTAGGTAGGTAAATTAAACTAAAAAGTAAACTAAAGTAAACTTCATATTTTTTTGTGAATACCGCATTAAACTCAATTTTAATTTGTGGTATTTATTTGTGATATCACAAAACTATTTATATGACTGTATGCAGGTATATCAATTTTTAATACTTGATAATTTTTATATGTTAATTTAATTCAACGGATAGCATAGGTATTAAATTAGAGGATTGCTGCGTGGCAGAAAAAAAATTGCGATTTTCCTAACTTGCTGGGTAACTTGATATACTAGCAACATTCTACAAAATGTCAGACTGTCGATAAAGCAGACCAAGAGCAATTACAGCCACAGTAGTTAGGTGCTAATACGCTAGATGGCACTGCAAACTAAAATATTTTTCATATTTTTGTCAGTTTCATCTTATCTGCACTAGGTGTCGCTTTTATAAATATTAAAAATAGAATTTGCTAGCTCTGAAATCCGTAACAATCAATAAAGCACATAGAGACTTCGGCTTACGATAATGATGATTATCCTACCATAAGCATTCATTTCTCACCTATCACATAAGTAAGATTTTAAAGACTTACGTCATCTTCTGAGGTAGCAGACGAGGACCCAAAGATCGTACCCACATTCAATTGACTTTATTTGATTACATTACCTAGGTACGTATTTCTTCATCTTTATTCTTCTAATTGATCTGAGATCTTTATCTATAGTTAGTTTAGGCTCAGTTTTGGTTTACCTAACTATATGCTAGAATTTATTTTAAGATATATTGTTTATGTATTGTATTTTAAGTATTATCAATTTAATACATAAATTAGGTAGGTTTAATAGTACTGTCCATTCGACATTTTTTTTATTTAAAATATACAAACAGAAACCGCAAAAAACTCATATTGCTCTTTTTATTATGGTCGCAGTCCCATCACCACCTTACAGCCACCATTAAAAAACCGCACCGCACTATCTTTGGGTAAAAGTCGCCAAGTGTAAAATTGAATGTCATCGACCTCTCGCGGTTTTGACCTTCCCAGGTTTGTGTAGCAAAATGGAGTGAAAGTCGGTGATGGATGCGGGGGAAAGTGACCGCGCCCAGCCAGGGTCGAGGGAGATTTGCGAGCTTTTGTTTGAGGGCGTAACTTCATACTGAAACTGCAACCAATACCGCAGAATCACCACAGAATAGAAACACTAGTCCAAGTACCTACAAGTAGTTATAGTTGTGCGAACAGTAGACGGGTAGACCTCGCGATAACTTTTTTGCGACAATCACAAAGTTTTATCTCGACAACCTCGACTGATTTTACTCATTATTCGAAATTCTTGTTTAGAATTAGGTAGGTACCAGTCTATAGGTACTTCTTCTATCTTCAAAATCGGTAAATGGGAGCATATTTTCTCCCGTTTTGAGGGAAGTAAAAAATCCATAATCAAAAAATTCCGACGACAAAATAGTTCGTTTCGTCAAGATTTGTTGAAAAATATGTCCTGTACGCGAGTACCAACATACAAGCAAACATCCAGACAGATGAGAGTAAAATTGGCCAGTCGTTACATAGACGCTTCGCTCGCTCGGTCTATAGGGTACCAATACGCAGGCACACTGGCTTTTCTGTGAAGGAAAACATCGTGAGTGAAACCCGCAAAGGGCATACGCCCGGAGAAGAAATTCAATGGCGTAAGTGAATCCACCAATCCGCACTTGGCTAGCGTGGTTGAAAACGGCCTAATAACCCTTCGACGGTAGACCTGTATCCCAACAGTGGGAGGATTAAGGGTTGTTGATGATAATGATGATGACGCAGGTAAAAACATCTTAGCCGATACCTACGTCCAAATTAAATCTGTTTTAGTATGCCTAGCCTATAAGGTCGCTATCATAAAGTTAAAGCTGAACTGGTTATAATATCTTATGCTTTTATGCGTGTTGATATCTTTTGAAACGACTATAGTAGGTAGTAGTATATTTTTTTTCATGAAATAATTAAACTTTGTTTCTAAACAGTTTTTGGCCTTTTTCAGGCGAGCGATTTGCTCGTCATGTCACTTAATTGCATAAATATAAATCTATTCATGAATTAATAATTTATATAATGTTTCTTCGCTACGAGTAAATAAGTAGATTGAAATTTTAAAGTATTTACATCTTAAATTTGAATTATGCTAAAATAACAAACTAAACTAAATAGAACTAAGAACAAAACTAAAAATCAAAAAAGTAGTTTTTGCCCGTGTGGCAAAGTACCAAGAACGCTGGCTGCATTCCCGCGTTGAACTGAATTGAATTATTTTAAAGTTAATAATATTTTAAAGCAAAATTATTTTTGAAACGGCTTAGCCAATTCTTGAGTCAAAGCTAAAAACACTCTAGATTTAGTCACCTTTCAATCTTGGTCTTTTCAAGGTCAGAGTGAATAGGTATACTATTCTAGGTCTGCAATTCTGTATGCTTCATCTTCGACCACATCGTCGCTTACCATCAGGCGAGATGGTTGTCAAAAGCGGACTTATTCACGTAAAAAAATCTTTCAAGCAAAGAAAACTAAATCAAAATCAGTTTAGCCGTTTATGAGCTACGATGCTTCAGACATACACATAGCTACAAAGATACTCGTACTCACTTACGAATAAACCACCCCTCTTTTGCGTCAGGGTTAAAAATGTCTGAAAATGGCACAGTGCCTCTATCTGGCTTAAGCGGAAACTTCAAATTTCATACATTTTCTAGTGCATAGATACGTAACGAATATTTTTTTTTCAATAGGTTATGTGCTAGGATGAGCTAGGAAGTGTAAGTAGTTGGCTAGGCCCTGGCCTGGCTGGCTGCCTCTGATGGTTACCTATACCATAGATTGAAATATAGATACCTACACTCTTAATTTTTAACCCCTGATCTTTATTACATTATTATTTTATTTACAGGAGGCGGCACTCTCAGTTAAGAAACCAATGGGATTGGTTCGGCTGCAGCACCACCTCGCTCTTCTGACCATCAGCCTCGAGAGTCAAGATTACCCTAATGTGGTCCAACCTCCGAAAAGAACCAAACTCGAAGAAGAAAAGGACGAAATAACGACTCACTCTCATAGCTCCCTACTAGGTTTCCCTGTGTCGGGGACGCCATCATACACTCAAAGATGAGGATAATTAACATTTAACACCCAGACCCAGAGCACATACTCGAATTCATGATTCAAGCACCTGTTCTTCTGGGAATCGAACCCTTGGACCCCTTGCTAAGGTAGACATGGTACCACTGAGCTAAACCGGTCATCAGAAGAATCTTTATTATCTACTTTATTTACTACCTACTTTGCACGGTTCGTCAATGGTAGTTTTCGTCCCGCCGGCCGTGCGACGTCAGCCGCCTCATTTCCCACTTTCGCACCGTCCGCGTCGCCGCTTCCAACGCACATCGCCTTTTATTTTCCTTCTAAGCCGGTAAGTTTGTAAACACTGAGTCACGCAGTTCCTATAAAATAGCTCGTGTTATAGTCGTTTTGTCTGTCTGTCTTGTCTCGGAAGTGAAAGTGCGTAGAAAGCGGCAATGCGGTGAAAACCGCTGGCCTTCTTGCCGACGCTTCTAGACTGCAATGTCTATGCACTTCGTATTTTACTATGGGCACCTACCTACTCGATATTGCATTCGAATCGCCGTTGGGAAATGTGAAATCGATCGTAATCAGCCGATTATTCAACTCCAAATTCAATCGTAAGAGTTGGAAACTCATCATCCCATCTCGATTTGATTTACGACATAATTGCCTCGAATATTTGATTAAAACGGTGAAAACTTAACAATGTTACGGTGAGTTGTTTAAATTAGAAAAAATCATCATTAAAACACAATCAAAAGAATTGTCCGGCGTGACCTAGTTCTGTCGCACGCGATTCCAGCATCAAAAACTGTGGTGATAAAGTTGTGAATTCCGTAAAATTGTTGAGAAAAGTGAATGTTAAATGTCAAGACCACGATAAAAGTATCTAGGGAGAGTGTGTAGAGTAGATCACGGTCAAATAGTAACTTTCACTGCTTTCTCTGACCTAAATGTGTGTTGTGGAAGGTCGAGCTAGTGGCCTTCAGGGTGGCTTCACTCTTGATTTTATCTGTCACTTTCGATAATCTACGTCTGGGCAATAGAAAGTTATGGTTTGTTTTTGGGTCATAGATGGTAAAAGTTATTGGAGTTGTCTAGAAATAGGTCACACTTTCGGTACGCACTTAGGGAGGTATTTAGAGATGGCAGAGGTTATACGCACAGTTGATCGGTGAACAATATTCGCAGACTTGCTGAGAGTCTGAATCACAAGATACATAGGTACTTAATTATGATTCACTGGTCTTTATAACGTTTTAAAATATGCAAAGCATGTGAGAAAATATCAAAATTGCAATGGATCTGTAGCGCTTAGAACGAGACTGTTGCCCATTGCTGTGGGCTATTTTTAAAAGGTATTTGATTATCCTGCCTGATTGCATTCACACATGTCTTCTCTGCGACCTGGACTGATTAACAGAGAGCACCAAGATGGGATTAGCAATAGCGCCGGTTTGGTTATCACTCTATTCTGGCGCTGGCTCTACTCAGCAATCCTCTCTAGCAAGCTACAGAACTCCTTGCCATTTGGCCCCTAGAGCAGTTGCAGCAAGATGAGCAGTTCATCTTGCTTTACCCCAAGGCTGCTCAGAAACGCACAGATGCTGCTCTAGTTTCATTTTTTTATCTAAAAGAGTGGCAAACAGGCAGACGGTCAGCCTAATGGTAAGCAGTAAGCTAAACCACCGCCTATATAGACATCTGCAATAGTAGCAGCGTTGATGATGCTTTGCCAGCCGGAGAGGTGCTTGTAGGCTCCATTTATGCCGAAAACTACATGCCAGGACAATACTCATATTCTCCTCCTCAACGAAATGGGCCACATGTATAGCATATAGTCGGCTCTGGAATCGTATAAACTCCCAAACCCCAAATCTAACCAGAGTCCACACACAAACCTAAAGGCTGCTTGTATTTTTTATACAATTGAGAGAGGGAAACGAGCAAATCGCTCGCCTGTTGCTCTTAAGACAGGCAAGGCGTATTTTAAAATAACCCGTGTTTCTAAGACGCCTAAAAGTCTAAAAACCACCTAACATGGTGGAATTTGATAAAAGGATCAAAGCATCATGCTATAGGCACACTTTTATCTTGTACTAGATGCGCCCCGCGGTTTCACTCGCGGTCAAAAAGTTAACATGAGTTTTCCAGGATAAAAAGTAGCCTATGTGTTAATCCTGACCATGAACAACCTTCATTCCAAATTTCATGTAAATCCCTTCAGCCGTTTTTGCGTGAAAGAGCGACAAACGTACATTTTTGAGTGAATCAAGTCGCAAACAGTCAGTTATTCTTTCCACTAGTGTTCATTCATTCATAAGAGCATTGCTCTTGTCTTTGGAGTAATTTCCAGCTGGTAGTTGTGTGCTAGTGCTGTTACATCCTTGTCTTCTGACATCTGTCTCTTTTATCTGGTCGAAGAATGTTCTCCTTGGTCATAATGGTCCGCTCTTTCCTTTTACCTTTCCCTATAATAGCTTTCCAGACTTCGTCATGTCGTAGGGACAAGGCGGCCAAACCCTTGCCTTTACCAATTTCTATGCTTGTCACAAAAATGATCAATCCGCATAAATCGACTGCCATGCCGCCTACGTAAAGTATCGAAACTAAAAATGTCTTTTTTTACAGAAGACCAGTTTACAGTGAAAATTTTTGACCTAAATCAAGAACATAAAATGATTAGGATCAATTATATTCAATAATTTTTTTTTTTAAATTCCCTATTTGTTTTCCTAAAAGTATACCTACTGACTAATTAAATATTCGTTTAATTGGTACAAAAAAAAAAAAATTTGCAGTTTCGATACAGAACGAGGCAGCAGTTAAAATGCGAAGGACCTCATAGCTAGTTCGGCCAGTAGGATTCTGTGGTTCAGCTTTATGTTAACGACCTTATAGAATACTTTATATTATTGTTTCGTTTTGATATTCACCAAAAGAGCGGGGTCAGTGACCGCTGCGTTCTCATTAAGGCAGACAGTGCTCAGGCACGACGGAATAAGGTTCGGAATCCACTGCCCTGAGCAGAACAGAAAACATCAATGGATATAGAAATTAGAATATTATGTAGCATGGATCTAAAAGCTCATGTAATTGGGAACACTCTGTCGTATATAAAGATATTCAGAATATTTCGAATCGGTTTATGTATGACGACATTCTTTGGTAACCAACAAACGAACAACCCGATTTAAAACCTCCTCTTTATTTCAAATTTTATATGAATCCGTTCAGCATTTTTTGCGTGATTGAGCAACAAACTCACAAACTTGCGAACTGAGAAAAATGCGCATCTAAATTCCGCTAAATTAATGATGAATTCACCTCAAGTACGGAGCACATTGATATCACGAAAAAGTACGATGATATGCATAAGTTTTTACGGTGACAACTATCATAAACTGGTGCTTATCATGGTACTTTTTGGTGATTTTAGTGTGCTCCGTACTTTAATTTAAGTGAGTTCATCATTATTTTAGCGGAATTTAGATGTTTTCGTTTTTTTAGCGGAATATTTTCGCAGTGTAATTTTTAGTAGGATTGAATCCTCACTATACGTATTTTGAACGCTCTGTACGCTGTGAGTATCAATCCTTAGTGAATATCCAAAGCTGTCACGAGAAAGCAACCAGAATCATAATTTCCTTGAAATAATTTCGAAAAGCGTCGCGGACGAGATCGGTATGCTTTCCTAAAAGGTTTATCTTTACGCGTTATGTTACGATAAGAATATCGATTTCCGATATTAAGGAGCTCATTTGTAACTTTAGCATTCGGGAATTTCGGGATAACAAACTAGGTAATAATTTGAAAATTATGATAAAAAAACACATTTAAATAATTATTTTTTGTTACTTACAAACACACAACAACAGACACAATACAACTTCACACAATTAC
Source organism: Alcis repandata (assembly GCA_949125135.1). Lineage (NCBI taxonomy): Eukaryota > Metazoa > Arthropoda > Insecta > Lepidoptera > Geometridae > Alcis > Alcis repandata. The sequence continues at coordinate 3,954,893 of OX421246.1, read as the reverse complement.
AATTTAGAGAGACAATAATGGACCCAAGTTTGAAGGCTTTTTAAGACAGATCTAAACTAACCAAAAATATATCTGTCTTTATCATTGCAAGCCATTAGACAAGGATGCCTATAGTTTTAGAAAATTTAGATCTGTCTTAAAAAGCCTTCAAACTTGGGCCTAATTACTATAAAGTTTAAAACAGGTTTTTCAGGTCTTATAGTTTTTTGTGTCCTAGTTACTACAACTAGTTAAAATCGGGTACGTGATTTGATCGACAATTCTTCATCACATCTCAAAATCTCCATCAAGCACTGAAAACGCCGAGTCTTGTTAAAAAAAAAACACAATGAGCGCCTATGAAACTGCTCCTAAAGCCAAGATTTAAAATTTGAACAAACTCTGGTTTTGACTAGAAGATACCAACTGCTCATGGATCGATTACAGTACAGTATGGACTATGGAACGATGGAACGAGTACAGTGGCGTGACAGTGCCTTTGGCCGAGTACTCGCTTTGTATAAGACAGTCACTAGAACCATGATTTGTGTGTTCGTCGAGTATGCTCCTTTACTGTCTCGCCGCTGTACTCGTTACGTGTAATTAATCCTTTAACAATACGAGTAACACCTCTTTTCATGCCATGGGTCTCATTATTATTGTATTTGTAATATCGATTTGTGGTGTCAACAAAGTATTAGTGTATGTATTTCTTCCAATTCCCTATTTGGATTTGTTCACGGTCCATACAGAACATAGGTGAGTGATATTCCGCCAGCGCAGTCCAGTGACCCGGGAACGAATCGGCCAATCAGTCGGCCAATCAATTGGGCAATTAATCGCAACTCCGATCGGACCGCATCCGTCAATAAAATAACTGAACACAACTCTGATTTACGACAATATCCTGACAATGTAGACAAAATACTTCTGGTGTGGTCACGTTTGGGGCCCTGAAAGTTTTATGGTTTGGGGCCCCGGTCAACATTTTGGGGCCCACGAAGTTTTACGGTTTAGGTCCCGGACGTTCGCCGTTTGAGGCCTCAGAACTGTCATGATTTGGGGTTCCAGAAGTTGCGCTGTTTCATGCTCCGGAAGTTTTACGGTTCGGGGGCTGGGGTACTTATTTGTAATTTAGAACCCTAAGTAATAAGGTAATGGGACAATATTGGGAGTACCTACTATATTTCACTAGCTCGCAGAACAGTAACTTTTTCAAGTTTCTCTTTATCTGTTCAAATTATGCTAATACATATAATAATATGTACTTATATCTATTAATACCTGTTTAAAAAATATGTCAATGCTGGGGCCCGTTTTCTTTTTACCCAGTTTATTTATCGTACATCCCTGTTGTATATAAGACACGGTATTAATTTTATTGAGAAGCAGTAACTCTTAGTCCAAATTCGAAGATCAAAAAAATCTGTGTTTTATTATCGAAATAATTTGTAGAGCAGACAATCTTATACAGGAAATGGAGTTCCTGTTTAAATTTAAAACTGTATAAAATAAAATTGTTTGAATATAAAATTGTAACTAAATGATAAATTAAAAATTCTGCGTTAATGTTTTGAATTATCATATTGTTACCCTTATATCCCTCTCATGTGAGATCTGAATAGTATGTATGTTTTTGTTTCCCCATTCATCTCTATCATTCTTAAACGAAAACTAGGATGAATTCACCATTTTATGTTAAGTCATTTTACGTATAATTAGTTCATTCATATTTTTTGAGTCGTCAGCTATCGCTATTCTCAATCTCATGTACTCCAAAATATTATCTACTTACTAGCTGACCCGGCAAACGTTGTTTTGCCATATAAATTATTTCTATATAGTGACTATTAAGAAATAGGGGTTGGTGATAGAAGAGTGAAAATTTAGGGTTGTATGTATTTTTTAATGCCACTTAAGCAACAATATAAGAAATAAAAATTTTGTCCAAAAAATAAAACTAAATGTTTGGGGTGGACAACCCTTATCACTTAGGGGTATGAAAAATAGATGTTGGCTGATTCTCAGACCTACACAATATGCTCACAAAATTTCATGAGAATCGGTCAAGCCGTTTCGGAGGAGTACGGGAACGAACATTGTGACACGAGAATTTTATAAATAAGACTAGCTGCGCCCCGCGGCTTCACCCGCGTTTTCCGGGATAAAAAGTAGCCTATGTGTTAATCCAGACCATGAACAACCTTCATTCCAAATTTCATGTAAATCCGTTCAGCCGTTTTTGCGTGAAAGAGTAACAAACATCCATACATTCTTACAAACTTTCGCGTTTATAATATTAGTAGGATAGAACGACCAATAAAATTAATCTCTAGAATTACAGAACTACGTGAAGGGAAGCACTATTTGCGAAGTCAAAACCAACCTATCCATAGAAGAAAGATGCTACAATCCTTAACTTAGCCAGCTCTAAAGAAAAGTTGAAAAGTATAATTCCTTTTTTATGACGATGGTGGGAAATCACAGTAGTCAAGTCAATCAGGCTTATGGTGATGATGATGCAATTGTAATTTATGTCTATTTTCATTTTCAGTTAAAAATTACTACCTATATCTTCACGCTTTTTGAGTCTCATAGTCTATTTTACTTTATATTTGTTGATCCGATATTTCCCTAGAATCAGGTTCAGAATTATTTCAGAAGGTACACAAACAGTCAAATAAACTACACCTTTGGGTTACGTGTTGCTAGTTCAATCAGACGAGAAACGTAGATCTTTATAAATTTTCTTCTTAGCTCTTTATAAACTAGCTACTAAGTTTACCATCACCTGTAATTTCGAGTGCTAAAGTGTATGCACGGTGCAGGTGTCGATTGTCGAGCGGGACGCAGGTGTCCTCTCATTTGCTATCTTTATCGACGCTTTCGATTTCATCAGTTTTTTCTCGAACGCACTTAGCGACAATAAATTAGATAAATTAACAGCCTCCGCTGACGATGTTTACGAGCAGAGAATTTGTCGGATGAATGGGTGTGTTCTGCGACGAGTTACTTTTCAGATTAAAAAGTGCTCTTTTGTTTGGTGTGGTATGATTTGTACAAGAAAGTACTAGGGTTTAAGAAGTTTAAGACAGTAAGCGTTCCAGCACTGACTTCCTGTTTTATACCCTAATCCAAATAATGACAAAGAGGTGCAATCCCAATTGAGTACGATGTAGCGGGTGGATTAATTTCCTAATTTCGTGTAAAATTAAAAAGACACTAAACAATTCAAATACCTCGTGTAATTTTAGTTACATAGATGTGTGTTACATAGCCCGCGAATAGATATAAATAACCAGGCGTGCAACAGATGCAGGTGGTACAGGTTGTGTGAACCCGCGCCGACTCTGTGTGACCGCGAAATTATTTTCAAGACTACACCAGCATCGCAGCACACATTCAAGCCTCGCACTCATCCGCATGTACTTCTCACTACCGGACTGCGGATGTAGGGGTACTCGTGAGAATCTTGCTCTTCAACCACCAAACAGAATATAACTTCGCATACTCCAAGCGAATTTCAATCTAAACTACTTCGCTACAGAGCCAATTTTCATGAGGGATGTGAAAGGTGTTTACACCATTAAATTATTGGGAGGGTATGGTAAAGTTGCTATCTTGTTCGTAATGTCCGCGAACGGAGGTACATTCAACTTTTAGCCCAGTAAACTCCCGAAGTTCGTTCACCCACTGCTTGTCAACTGACGTAAGGCGAGAGAGAACGCGGATAGCGGCGTCTCGCTCCCGCCGTTTCAAGTTTAGACTTTTTATTCAACTGTCGAAATAGTTTTATCTTTGCGCTGGTTATGAGAGCCTGGTAGTTTTGACGGTTTACGTTGTCTATGTCGATATACCGATAACGTGACTATGTAAGCGTGATGTTGCTTGTCGATATGAGTATTAGTCGATATGAGCGTACAATGAACATCGGTTTTACGAGAGTGAACTTGCTCATTTAAAGTCGTCATGTTTCACTGGTAGGTGACCTTTCAGTGTTCTTACTGATACGGGTTGTTATCTGATATCTGTACAAAGATAACAATAACAATTTTCTTAACTTTGGTTCCTTTATGACATCAGAAAAAACGACAAAGCTTCGCCATCCATATATAGTATTTCTTTCAAATTGGATGACTTGGGCGGTTTCCTACATCGTTTTCTTTACATTATAATATCTTCTACATTTTAAACGGTGGGGCCCTTCGGGGCCCCCGGAAGTTAACCCTAAAAGTGTCATGGCATCAATTATTTGTTATGCTAAAAACAGCTTTTCTGATAAGTACTAGTATAAAGTAAGTTTAAAATCTTGTCACGTTTAAAACCGAGCCTCACATGTTTACACGTAGAGTAGTGTTACCGAATTGGGAAATGGCGCCCACACTTATACGAAAACCAGATTAAATTGACCTGTAAGAAATTTGTCACCATCAGTCAATAAACAATCGAAAAACATTTCGTTACGCATTCGATAGAAAATCTATGAAAAATTTAGAGAGGTGTGAAATTAATGCTTCATTACAATTTTATTATTTTCTATCAAACGTAATGAAGATTGTTTCGATAGTATTTTTGTTTGAAAACAGCCAAAGATAACAATAGAAAATGTAAGAAAAACTTAAAAAGGTGTGAAATTAATCAGACACTACAGTTTTCTTCATTTTCTATCATACGTAAGGAATAGTATTTTGATAGATATGTGTTTGAACACAGATAATAATATGAAAAATTGGTAACACAACAACCTTAAAATTTTTAAAAGAGGTTGAAAAAAGCTCCACTTAAATTGGGTGTAAAAATACTTCATTGTCTCATGCATGCCCGTGGGCGTACCGGTTTTTTATGCTTTTCTAAGTCCATTCAAAACCATAACTTTATGGTATACAACGTACAATACATCCATAGATAGTTACCGATGGAACAAAGAGATAGAGTTACGGCCTTATAATGCTGGTTGGATTGACCAATGTCATTTAACTTCTGAGCTTTAAAAAAGTACGGTGTACTAATTATACATTTGGGAAGGAAACTCATGACGGATCCATAGAAAAGTAAAAAAAAAAATGAAAGAAAAAAGAAAATAAAATAAAAAAGTGAGTTGGTATACGCTGATTGGCTAGCCCTGCCCCCCCTATCCAAGTTGCAATTCCATAATCGCTAACGCTATAGAAAAGTAGCAAAATATATGGGAATGATATTTATATTATGATGAATGATGATTATTTTGAGAATGATATTTCCTTTATATTTTCCTACTTTTCTATAGCGTTTCGATTATGGAATTGCAACTTGGCTAAGGGGGCCGGTACGAGTAGGTTTCCAAGTTTTTGGGGCTGTCTCAAGGTCTTTGACAGGTTAAAACTAATCGATAAGGCACTCTTTACCAATGCCACTTTTACCTAACTTTAGAAACCAAACAACGGCTCAAAAAACCAACAAACAAACAGACAGATAAACAAACAGTGTCGTAAACAAGATAAACTATCAAAAGACTTAATAAAATAAAACTACAGCTCCGAAAGGATACAAATCCGCGACACAATCGCAAGAATCATGATTATGGGCAGTCATGGACAGGGGCGTATCTAGGGAGGAAGCAGGGGAGATTTTCTATGGATGCCATTCACGGGGGTGCCAATAAGAGACGTTTCGAATTTTTCGCTTATAAAACACGATTTGTGAATTTTTCGCTTAGGAAACGATTCATTCTTAATGTACTTAGTCGCTCACTATTTCTTTGATGTTTGATATTTTTTAATTTTTTCATTCGATAAAAGGCATGCTTTTGACCGTCATCTCGCCTGAGTAATGATGCGGTCTACGATGAAAAACGTTGCCATGAAATAACCGATTCACTCTCGACTTGAAGACTCCCGGATTAAACCTATTAGGAAATACCCACCCAGGCAGCAGAGCCTTTATTTACACTCTGGCGGTGCGCACAATAGATACAAACAAGACTGAAGTTTTCACACCCTTTGCACTTTTATCATCTGATTCCCCCTATTTTCAGGAATAAAAATAATCCTCTCCTTAATCCTTCTAACCTTATTTTTTAGCAGAGTAAAATAAGTTTTAGAAAAGTAATATTCTCGAAAGGACGCCATTTTAACGCGCTACGGCGCCATTTTCCTTAGATACCTTCTTAGAGTAATACTGGATACCTTACTGACCATAGTGCCCATAGACAAGCATGGTCCAAGACCCACCGTGCCTGTATGTGGGCATCCCGTATCCTCTTCCTAATGCAAAGTCATCCGCATCACTCCATCTTAAGAACATGCCTCTACGTGTTCCCCATTCAAGAACTCGTTTGCAGCACGACCAACTTAACTATTCGAGTTCAATGATGGAGCCACCATCGAATTTTCTAAACAAAAATGTCAGCGATTGTTAGAAAAAAAAAGTTCCATCATTTGACCAACCTCGTGATATGTTGGGCGAAACCTATCGCATTCCAAGCGTTAACTTTATAGCCTATAAAATAATACAAAGGATTCCCAGAGATGAAACTTCGAGATTTATGTAATAAGCCTCAAATGAGGCAGTTAATGGCTCATGTAATAATTAGCAAAGCTCCTTTCTAATAATTTTACATGAGCCATTTTTGTAAAAAAAAGCCTCGCTTTTCCGCAACTACCAATGTTGTTATTATAGTTTTCTTTGTGAGCTTTTGAAATTTAATGAAGTCTTTATGAATTTCGTTTTAAATGCGGTGGTACTGAGCTTTATGAGTAATAAAATAATCTATCTATAGAGAACTCGAGAAAAAACGTCGTATTCAAATGACCAAGCAAAGCGGAGTCCTAAAGATAGTTTGTGCGATCTTCTAACATTCTATGTGTTCCTAGTAACTCGCTGGCCGGTGTTGGTCTCTTTGCTCTGTTTTTTATCACCAAGTTTTTGACCAATGGTCTTTCTTTGATGGTGATGTGAAAGATAAAATACACAATATTAATAAAGTCTACAGAGAAAATGTAAGCTCTTGAAATGGAAAAGCTTGTTGCTAAGCTTGAAGTGATTACAGAAAGCTGTCTGAGGATTACATTAAACTCTCTCAAATACTTTGTTGCAGAACTAGCAGATCTTTTGCGGTGGTCGTCCGCATTTGCGCGGGAATGTCGATGTTAGCGATTAAACTGACCGTAGAACCTCAATGCGATAGTGTTTTCTTGTGTTTTTCGTACCTATTTAGAAATTTTCATTTCATAAAACCTCATTTGAATATTTGAATTCAATTTGTTCAAGTTGGTAGTTATTCTAATTTTAAATTGTGAACACAATTTTTATACTAAATTTGCAATGCTTTTTATGCCCGGTCGAGTAGCCTAGCCAGCCAGTGATGGTTTGTTTTTATTCGATTCTATTTCGAGCATTCGAGTGTCCATGTCCGTCCAGTCTATCGAGATAAGTGTCCTGTCACATAGGACGGGTGTCGGTCGTCGAACTTTTAGCCCAGTGCCTGCGTGTCGGGTCGGGGAAGCCAAGGGGAACGTGTTTCTAATGATGCGCGCCTGGTAGGGCTGACGCAGAGGTAGTCGGAGTGTGGCTGTGCAAAATAGAGAAAACTATGAGCGCTACGCGGTCTTACACGTAATTTTCCGGTTTTTAGCATTATCGGGATAAAACTCTAAAATATATAAAAAGTACTCTATACGTTCTTCATGTAGACTATTCACTGGTAAAGTGTGGATTGGTTCAGGCCTTCAGGCGTCCCAACGTGAACGGTAGGTATAGGTACAGCCCAGCAAGGGAAGAACGACAAAAGTTATCTACATATCGAAAAACGAGAATAATGTTACCTTATGCCTACTTTAGCTTAGAATATTTTTCGTCTCTGGAAAAACTTCACTTAAATCGAAGTTCTGTCAAAGATGTTAAGTACCATTTTAAAAAAGTCTAGCTAGAACTCATGTCTGGGAAAAGATTGAAAGAGTGTGTTTAAATCGGTCGATTTGAAATGTCACTTGTCAATAATTTTGTTACTATGTACGAGTATATCACCAGGAACTTATATACTACAATGTCAGCCGTCATTATGTTTGACAGCTTAAAAGGCATAATTAAAGCAAGAGCCACCCCTAGAACATGACGGAAGTATCAGCAGCACTAGCAGGCCCGATATACTCGTGGCAGATATCGACGACTCGATTACTCGATAATCGCGTCACTGGCGACTCGATAGGATAAACAGCGTTTACTTTACATGCCCACCTTCATGATGGTTATGTTGAGATGCTGTTTTTTTTTTTGTATTTCTAGTTTTATGTGGCTTGGTAAGTTTTCCGGGTTTAGCTATACTTAACACTTAACACAAAGGGTCCTAATAAAAAACTTGCTGCTTGCTTAGATCAATAAATGTCATTTAACTTGTGCGCAATACAAAAATACTAATAGCAGTACTAAACCAAAACTAACCAATGTCACTTTACTTTAAGAAAACTTTATAAATCAGCTCCCCAGTTTGAATTGGGATAGCTAACTTACTGATTGTTTTAATTAATAATACATCATTTTGTAAAGTCGAAAAATCAGATTTTTTCGATTTCAGAGTTACCTAAATCACAGTAAAAGTTGCTCACAATAAGTACAATGTGCTCTTTTCAGCTCGGCACTCTCTTCCCTAATAACCTTTTCCAAAGCGAATTCCCTGATATTTATTAAGACAGAGTCAAGTTAAGAGAGAGCTAAGTTTCCCGCCATTTTCCAGTTTTCCCGGCTCCGCGAGTTCCGGATTTGCATCGGCAGTCGTTCAACCCGGATAGACGCCTCACTTTGACTTCGATAACCCTCCACACTACGAACGCTCTACAGATCTATACTAATATAGCTACTGAAAGTAAATAAGTACTTATTAGTAAAAGTTGTTCATAATAATGAGTACTATGAGCCCTTTTCGGCTTAGCATGCCTTTCCTTATAACCCTATATATTAACATACTAATTCTAATATATTAATATTAGAATTAGTATGTTAATATATAAATGCGAAAGTGAGTTTGTTTGTTACGCTTTCACGCCTAACTACTCAAACCGATCATAATGAAATTTTGTCTCTATGGTAAACACTTTGCTCATTTGTTAGCTTTGCACTTGCGTGTGGGCGAATCTTCGTTGAGGTTAACGCTAAATTCGTCAAATCTTGTAAACTTACTAACTAGCCCGCCCGGTCTAGTCTAGTCTAGTCCAGTCATTGTATACTGGTTGTTTTTAATCTTTTTTATTATTTTTTTATTTAACCTATGCTGTTACACTGCTGGGCAAAGGTCTCCCCCAATTTTTATTCCCAAAGTTTTTAATCTTATTAATACATATGTAATTTTGGGCTTTTCAAGGTCAGAGTGAATAGGTATCTTTTTTCTAAGTCTGCGTGCTTCATCTTCGGCCACATCGTCGCTTACTAACATGCGAGTAGTCAAATGTAGACTTATTCACGTTAAAAATATCTTCTTTATACTCGGACACTGGACTTGGTAGAGTTATAAATCTTTTTGGTGCATTCCTCACAGACGCGTAAATGGCGGGAAATGTTTCATGCATTCGCGCCAAAATGCAATGGCGATGTAAAGCCGCGCGGCCGTAGCGCGTCATCGCTACGAAATTCGTAGACCTCTAAATTTTACTATTTTTATGGCAACATTTGACAAAAATATAGCGGCTTATGTATTAGGGATGATGCAAAGTATTAAGTAATAGATATTGATTAGTAGGACTTGTTACGCTCAAAAAAATAAAATAAATATCAATTATAATATGTACTTTGCGGAAGCTAAAAGAATCATTGTCGAGTCGTTGTTAATATTAATTTAGCAGGTTTTTTGATATTTAGAGTTTTTTGATAAATGACTTGCAGTTGCAAGAAGATAATTAATAAAAAAAAAAAAGATTCCCAACGAGTCACAGTGTTACTGGTTGGAAAAAAAATTCCCAACGAGTCACACTGTGACTCGTTTTGGTGTGACTCGTTGGGAACCCCTCGGTTAATTTATGTACGCGCCGTATTTTTATGTTCTAAGTTAAGTTAAATGTGTTACGTGTTGACTAATTTATTATTATTTTTAAGCTACTTTAGAAAAATGAAGCGATCAGTGTCATTTATTAGAGTTAGTTTGAGTTGTCATCAAAATAATTAAAGTTATTAGTTATCGCGCAGCTGTTTCAACGAAATTATAAACCCACGAGAAATAAATGTCAAGAAATTTGCATAAAACAATGTAGTTTGAAATCTAGAGACTCTATAACTAGCCTACTGTTAAAAATGGACGAAATCGACATACCTTTTTCATTTTTTTACATGGCAACACCTTGACATATTGAAAGCACATTTAAAAAGTACTTAAAGTTAAACGATTAATTTAATCTTTCAATTCATATTATGCAAAAATTTAAGCAATTTTAACCTTTTAAAACTTAAAACCCATTCGAGTTAAGTTATTTTTGGTTGCTTAATTAAGTAGGCTCGCGACGCATTGTCAATACAAACTTAAGGCTTACGACTTAATCGTCTTAAATTTATTCAAGAATTTGAACAAGCGACGAATTTGTATTCACTCAAATGTACTCGAGAGACTTTTTCGGCGTAAATGACCCTTTTTACTTTTCTCGACGCGGAAATGCAAACATGCTTTATAAAATGGCCTGTCGTCGAGCCGGTTTTGTATTTTAAACTTAAAAAAAAACTCGTACTAAAACGCGCACAAACGAGATCCCAAGTACCAGGGTAGCAGAAGTCGATGGAGTTCGAAAGTCGAATTTGAAGCTCATTGAACGTTTCGCGATGTCTGGATTAAAAATTAATCAAAAGCAATTACGATCCTATCTCTTTCTAATAATACTTTTAAATCGCCGAACGACGGCGATTGCCGTCGCTGATAAATTATAAAGTTTATCATCAATTTGTCTGCGTTCGCGTACGTGACAGGAATGCTTCATTCTTTCACCCGAAATACGCACACAGTCAAGCAGTCCGTTCACACGGCGTAGAATTCGAATTTCGATTTTCCAAAACGTGTCGATTCCAATTTCAAACTCGGAAGTAAAGTACGCGAGTGAGTTATCAACATTTCTCACGCTTCGTTTTCATCGGTGTGTGTCGTCCATCTTTGTTTCCTTGCACTTGCGTATGTTGGTAATGTTGGTATCTGCGCATGTGTGTGTGCGCTGAGAGCAATGAGACGATGCTTCCTAGGTTCGTTCAACTTTTAGCCCAGTAAACTCTGAGCTATAGCTATAGCTGTGTTGCCAGCGTATAGAGGCTACGTAGCGACATAGCTCCATAGCAGGTTGCTAGTAGCGTGTATGGTGTCTAAGCAGCATATTTGCTGGCGTGTTTACTCTGGCCCCTTTGTTCTGTACGCGACGCTGTCGTTTGCAATTCCGCTGTTTTGTTACTCGCATTCTTGTTATTGCTCCCGTGGAAATAGCACCTGTTTGTAAAGTTTTGTTCAAGGTGTTTATCACAAAAAAATAAACATTTTAGACATCATAGCAAATTCATAATATTTATTGAAATGTTGCTATCATTTATAAGATAATAATGACCAATACAATCGTATCTTAAAAATTAAAACATGTCTAACTAAAGTGTAATAAATTCACGTTTTATTATTTAATTTGATACCACAAAAAATAACCTTACCTTATTTATTATGAGCTCAAATTTTAGCTAATTTAACTGCATTGATCCCACGAAACACGCGCCAGTTTGCACGTAGCTTCATAAAGGTGGCCATTCACGGTCACGCTTGTTGGCCGACATCATGGCATAGCATGATATAGACGCCGAGCATACGAAAGCTTTTTCGTGTCATGTCATGTTTTAAATGCACAAACACAGTTAAGAAGACAGAAAAGGTTAGTACGTCGTGGGACACAACATTATCAGCAATCGCCTAATAGAAGCACTTTGACATAAGGCAGATGCACACAACAGTGCGGTTGGCGTGCATCTTAGTTCATGGACATCTATGTTCGCGAGCGGTTAGTGAGTAGTACGCGTGGCGTGACCTACGCGTGCAGGTGTAGAGCTGTCTCCCCCCCGCCTATATTATATTTAAATGCCGTATAGTTCTGACTGATAAAAATTATACTCGCAAATGGCTTCATTTTTGAACTTATAAATATTTTGCTTAGATATATTCAAAATCATGTCCATAATCTAAATTCATAACAGCTGTTAAATGGAGACTTATAAGGTCGGCAACATGTCCGTGACGCCTCCGGTGTTACAGATATCAATAGGCGACGGTGATCGCTTACCATCAGGTCCATCAAAAATCGATTGTCTGTGATTGCATGATTGGTAGATCGAGCCAATCCTAGCGCAGCGGATTTTGGAGCCGCCTAATCCTAAGCGCCGGTACTACCTCGTCCCGCGACTGACTCGGTGAGTTGTATGTCGTACATGTCGGACTGTGAGTAGACATCTTTTGTAACCAAAAATATTCTTTTAAGTTTTTTTTTTGTAGGTAATTATTGTACGACTCGAACATTAAAAATCCTGGCCAAAACGATTTCGACGTTTCTATATTTGTCAATAGTAGGATTGTACAAGAGAATTAAACAATTAAATATAGGTAGAGAATTTATTACCTATAAATCTTACTCTCTTTGCCTACACTAATATTAGGTATAAAAAGGAAAAAATTATATTTTTGTGTGTTGTGATGACTAAACTCAGAAACTACTGGACCGATTTTTACATTCTTTAACCAATATAAAGCTACATTATTAGCGAGTAACAAAGACTATATTTCATACCCGAGCAAAGCCAGGGCAGGTCGCTAGTTAGATAATAAAACTTATAAATGGATTTTTAAATCATTACACATTTGAAATAAAAATTAAAAAAATAATTTAATTTCTATTTAACTATGTAAGGTATATCTTTAAATTAATAAATAAAACAATTTGAACTGGTAAATGTAATTTATCGAGATTCATTTCTCTCAGCAAGCCGCGCCATCTAGCGCCGAGTAGCGACAACTTGTAATGTTTTAGAACTTCAAGGTTTTTTCCAAAAGCAAAGCTTGGCATGAGCAATAAAGCAATTAACCAGTTAAACCGAAGAAATACATCGCTGAGTTTATTAGCTTACACCGAGACGACTTTAAAATACGCAACGCCTTATTCTGGAGCTTTAACAAGACCTCGGTTAATTCAATATACGAAAATACACGCGACTCGAAAACCAATGAAATTGTTAAAATATTGCAAATGTCTCATTTGGTAGTCGTTGCAAAAAAAATATATTTCCACGAATAAGTCTCTTGAAATCATAACTAATATTATAAAGTAAGTGAAGTACCAAAGTGTGAGTAAGTTTGTTTGTTTGTTTCGCTTTCACATTTTAACTACTCAACCAATCAACTTGAAATTTTGCAGATATACGACTAGGAGTACATAAAAAGAAATAGGCTACTTTTCATCATCATTATCACAGCGCGGAGTCACAGCTTTCTTTATAACATAAAAATAGCTACTAAACCTGTTGTATTAACACAATTTTTCCTTAAAATAAATAAAACGTTAAGAATCAAATAGAAAAACAGGACAGTCTACTCGTAGCTATTGATTTTATCATTGCAAATCAACCATGTCCAGAATAGGGCAGCCGGTTCAGCGACCTCTGTGTTTTGGTAACAACAGAACTATAGGCTTGGAAAAAACATAATAAAATCTATTTACTCTGGAAATGGGTAAACTGGAAAAGTACCATCTCTAGCTATAAAATATTGAACTTGAAAGTTACAGTATCTTCATTTAATTATTTTAAAAGGTTTCAGGATTTATTACGTTTTTTTAATAGGTTTATTAATTACGTAGTTTTCCAATTTACCCATTTTCTGTTTTCGTTTTTCTATTTCTAGCTTTTTCTGAGATAAGTTTTTTAAAATTTGTAAATGGTGGTTGGAGAGAAATCATAAACAAGCTATTAAATTTTGGTGAAATTAGATGACGATTTTTTAATGATCAATAATGATTTTTCATTGCTCTGACTTTATTACTCACTGTCGTCGACGCCCCTTTCTATTGCTGCTGCGCGTCTTGCAATGCTTCTCCGTAGCTGGCGGTTGGTTGCATCTCGTTTTTCAAATTTAAAACAAAATTATTTTTTCTAACTACATAACTTCAAATTTTAATCTATATATATAAAAATGAAACCCGTTTTCCTTGGTCACGGCATAACGCGTGAATGGCTGGACCGATTTCACTAATTCTATTTTTGTTGTATTTGTTATTATTAGGAGAAGGTTCCTACGGAAAAAAATATTAAGAAAATCTTTCAGAAATATTGAAAAACCCTAAAAACAGCCCTTTTCTTTTTCCCATACAAACGTTTTCTAACTAAAACGAGCTTTATTGCAGCTTGTGTTTATATTTAATTAGGCAGTACCATAGAAGTACTGTATGGCAGTACGAAGTCTGCCGGGTCAGCTAGTTTTCTAATAAATTTTCTAGTAGTTGGCGGCTAACAGAGATCCCGCGTCCCCTTTATTTTACAACCCCTCTAGGGATTCAGCTCATTTAATTTTTGTTTAGTGAACCACTGACCTGTAAAATTTCATGAAAACAGGATTAAACGTACTCACGGTATCGTTAAAATCAAAATCAAAATTTATTTATTGCGACACTGTGTACAAAAAGATCGTCGGACAATTTATCAAACCTACAAAATATAATATTTCTTCTCCGGTCGTAAACAGGTTTCCTTACGAAGTTTTCCTTTACTCAAAAGCCAAAATTGGGAAGAAAATTCGTACAAAACTTTTACAGGACCCATACCCATAAGTCTATGATGATTCTATGTTTATTTATAGAATCATAGACTCGGAGACAACGACTTGGTCAATAAAAGCTCAACATCGCTTATTGCAAATTGGACACAAGTTTCCAGAATAGGCCGGCGGTTCACCGACCTCTGTTTCGGTAGCGCGACTCTAGCATCTTAATAGAGTCGTCCAGACTCTATATAGTCGTCTATATAGTTTATAGAGTATTATAGTCTAGCTGCAGCAGTGACTCCCAACCACTGGTCCGCGGACCACCGCTGGGGCCGCAAGAGCTGAAATATGGTCCGCTGAATATTCTATTCGTTATAAATTATACGGCCTGTAAGTTAGTATCAAGCGCTAGTGTCTTTTATTACAATTATAACACAAATAATACTGTTCATGCATGCATTTTGATTTTATTGTATAATTACCTATACTCAAACTTGATTTATTTTCAGACAGTATTTTTTTTCTTTCCTTCAACGTTATGGTCCCCGGCGTCCCCGCTAACAAAAAAGTGGTCCCTGGTGATTGGAAGATTGGGAACCACTGGCCTAGAGCATTCGCCAGTCGACTGCATTGATTTATATGCTCTCTAATTGGAGCGTAGGAAAATGCATTGGCAATTGAATTCAATGAACATGTGCAGTATGTGGCTTTTTAGTTGGCACGTCAGGAGCGGGCGAGAGGTACTCCGTTAAATTTGATATTTCTATCGATTCCTTCCTAGTAATCTTACTAAAATGACAAAGTTTATTAGGCTTGACTTATTATAAATAAACTCCCTGGGTATTTAGATTAGTCTTATTCATATTTTTTTCACATCGTGATAATCGCATTAGCTTAGGTTTCTGTGCACAACTTAGCCGGCTTTTTTAGCACAGACAATTAGACATAACAATCATAATGACATTGACAGATGACAACTAGTAGTGACTTTAAAAAAACAATCGATTCATAAACGCTGCTTAGCTGTTACTGAGATTGGCAAAAGTTATTTAACTTGTGCATGCGCATTTTGTTTTAATTACACGGGAATACTCCCATAATTCGTGTCGTAAATGTGTCAAATACGTTAGTTTCCATAGTATAACTTGTGCGCAATACAAAAATGTAGTGCGCAGTACTAACCAATGCCAATTTAATTTATTAAGGTTTTATAAGTAGTTTAGATTTTTGTTATTGAATTACGCAACAACGATTTTTCAGTTTTCAGTTAAAAACATTTTCGCATGTCAAGAACAGGCGAGAAGTAGGTACTATGTTTTAATAGTTTCGGTTTTGTAAAGCACGTGCTCCGCTGTTTCTCTCGATATTCTTCAGGATCCGTTTTATTTTCAGCGATAAAAATATGTGTTTATTCGGGATCTAACCCACTTCAAAACCTTTCATACAATTCCATTCATCAGTTTTTTTAATGCAATTGAGTGACGAGACGAGAAATTCACCTCAGTTTTCAGTTTCATCGTAAGTAACAAACATACAGATTAACTAGCGCATTTATTTTATTAATATGGTAAACAAACTTAATAAGCATCTCGCGGTCACTCACGTGCAATTTAATTAAAATTAATTAAAGAAATCCCACCTTTCGTATCGGAAGTAGGCAATTTGTTCACAAGTTCGGCTTAGGGCCATGTTCACCAACATTTTAAACCGAGTTTATTTATTTAACCGACCATTGCTTTATTTTATTTTTAGTCTACGTCCCACTGCTGGGCAAAGGCTCTTCAGAGAACCCTCAGCTGACAAGCTTCAGCTTTTCTAAAGCTCGTCCAGTTGTTGTAAAACAAGTCTAACTCATAAAACCGATAATTGCCATTGTTAAAAAAAAAGTACTAATGATCGACATTTGTTATTTTACATGTAACAATGTCAACGGTTGATCAAATTTACATAATAACCAACTGTATAAAATACAATATTGTGTCAAATACAGCCAATTAAAAAAATTATCGCTTTGCCTTTTTTCCCATTTGGGAAAGTTTCGTTTTTTTATTGTTATATATCATAATGTAGAGTTGTCAAAAACAGTTGGTTAAAAATTAAGAGTCTGTTAAAGTGTAGCCTTGTCAAGTTTCGGTGAACTTTGTGTTAGTACGTTTGGGGCAGGAAGCCGTTGCTACGGGGAAGTTCATTGGCACTGCGATGCCTTAGAAAGATAGCCAATTTTGGGCATGTGTGTATATTTTGGCACAGAAGAAAGAAATACTTCAAGTAATCTATACTTCTATACTAATATTATAAAGAAGTAAAGTTTGTGTGTTTGTATATTTGTTAAATTGTAATTACTCGTTGAAATTACTCGTATAAGCAAAAGGATAGTGCAACAATTGGCGGCCTTATCGCTAAGAGCGATCTCATCCGGGAAACCTTAGGATGGAGAGAATGCTTTGTAGAGATAGAAAAACGGGACGTTCAATATTGGATAAAAATGACCAAAAAAAAGTTCCAAAACAATTTAGTAAGTTACAATCTGCAGAGATTTGATGAAATTTTCGAAAATTTTTTGGCTGAAAAAGTGGTGTGGAGGTTCAATTTTTTTTTTTACTATTTTTGTCATCTTGTCGCAAAATAGGCGTAAGTGCGCTAAAGAATTTTTCGAAATTTTCGCTTACTTGTTACCCTGTATTAGGTAGATATTAGCTAAAGTAGCTTCTTTACTACCTCTATAGTAATTAATCAAAGTTAACAATTGGACTATTTATTATTTAATTACCAAAAAATTATGATCAGTCAACGTCAGATGCCTTCAGTAAGGAAAGGGGGGAAAAGGGGGCTAGGACGGCCATTGAACTTCGCAAGCGCGAGTTCTATCTCACACTGAAAACGACGTATATCACAAAAAACCTGTCACAGAAAACTAAAACTTATCCCATGAGAAATAAGAAAAGTTATAGTGAAAATCCGGAAGCGGGATCATTGAGCTTCGCAGCAATTTAATTTTCAGAAACGTAATATCATAAGTGTCGTAAATTGTGTCAGGGGATTACGAGTTTTATTTGCAGTAAAGTAGCTTTATTTTCCTTTGTGAGTTACTGAGGAGGTCGTATAGGTGTTTCCTGGTAGTATCATATCACATTATAGTAATGGTTCGCTAATTTATTAAGAAATCAGGGCAGGATTATCACGAGCGACCTCGAGGTTGATCCTTGTGGAATCGTCAAAAACACGTTTGAAATCTTATGTTTGAACTTTCGTCTATGGCCTTACCCATATATTTATAGGTAAGTAAATGTTTTTTAACTAACTTTACTTTTAAATTTTATTTCAGACATTAATGAGTCCTTAAAGGAAAATGACTTATAAACAAAAAAAAAGTTTTTTTTTTAAACTCATTTTAATTTTAATTTCTACGTAATAGGTACAATTATTACACGAAACTCTTTAATAAAATTAAGCGTTATTAAGACACAGAATAAAATAATAGGTCTGGTTTCAGGTAACCTTAAAATGTTTAATGCATCTCTTCTCTTCTCTCTTTATGCATTTAACAATTAAACTGTCGATATCTTATAGGTACGGGGTTATTTTTAGCTCGATGCAAAGCCGAAAAGAGTCATAGTACTGTTTTTTTTTCGAATTCCGGGTTGGTTCCGTAGTAAAAGTTGTTCAAAATGATGAGTACTATGAACCCTTTTCGGCTTTGCATCGAGCTGAAAATAGCCTCATATTTACCTGTAAAAAATATAAATTAACAAAATTTATAATAAGTAACAATAATTTATATTTTTAAATATTTAAATCAAAATCTTAAACAACCTCATTTAGTCCCGCTATAATAAATCATGCATTGCTTAGTTTTGCTTTCAAATGTGCTAACTGCATGGAAATAATAACACTATTGTACTGAATATTGTACAATGCGACACGGCTTATTACGAATTAAGTCAAAAATTTAAAAAGGTACGTGCAGCTATCATTTTGAGTCGATAAATTGTGCTTACCAGACAGACAATAACTTTTAAAAACTAGTGGGTAAAAAAACAGCAAAAATTCCTTAAAGGTTCATACGAACCGAGTACTCGACCGGACCGAGGGCACTATCTCGCTACTGTACTCGTTACGTGTATTCAACTATACAGGGTTATTCAGAAAGTGTATGCTACAGTTTGTCGAGAGTCATTGACATTTTTCTATGGAACAACTGTTTTTTTTCGCGAACTCCGGGTTGCTCCCGTAGTAAAAGTTGTTCATAATGATGGGTACTGTGAGCCCTTTTCGGTTAGCATACCATTTCTGAATAACCCTATATCAGATTTTTGGGGAAGATTAACCCAGGACGCCAGAAACGAAGATGGCTGGACGACATTAAGAAGTAGACCGGACTAAGCTACCAGTATTTTTTTTGGCACAAGATGACGAGAATTGCCTTAGAACTTAGCACATGGATCATCAGGCAGGTTGTTCATTGCAACCCGTGTCGTAGAACATGCCAAGATATCGTGTGACGGTAGGTACAAACCACATGATATACAGTTATATAGTAAACAAATCGTATACAGCTAATCTAAACCGTAAACAGTAAGTTTCAATCGTATACAGCTAATTAAATTTGTTTACAACATGTTCTAAACCGTAGCTTCATTGTAATTTCTGATAGGAAAATTATCCGTAGTAGATACATCTTCTTTACATTGCAATTTGTAAATTTGGTCTGTTTATTTAATTTTACCAGTTTAGTCAAAATTAATTAATTAAATCAAATGTATGACAATTTTTTTATTCTGGACTATTAAACCTAAAAAAGGAAAGATAATACAAAAATATAAAGATTAAGAGTTATCTATATCCCTGAGTTTGTTTGGTAAAACACATTTTGTGCAAAAGATTTCTAACCTTTCTTTTTCGCTAACAGCTACGAATCACTGCTTGTTACGTAGGCTAAACGATTTCATCTCCTAATTTTAGATATTTACCTGCCTTTCTGAAAAAGAAGGTTAATTATGAGACTATACATGTTTATTTGTTTTTATTACCTCCTGAAGCACTTTAAAGAACAAGCTAGTGCCCCAACTGGTGGCCTTATCGCTAACACAGACCGACTGTCATCTATTACAGTCAGACGGACAGATTTGAGAGACACTAAGCTGTACCTTTTCCCTACTTACCAACTATCTATCTACCTATCTTTTCAATTTAAATTGCGAATCAGTTGTTTTTCAGCGCAACGTATCACTTATGCAGCAGCCGGCGCTAGTTGGTATATAATGTAATTTGTACATAAACTCATGTCAGGTCGATGGCCCAGTTCAAAGATCCTTGATTCCTTGATTTACTTATGGACTGGTAACTGCTAGCTTTGCTTTGCGGATTTACCCGTACCTTTAGAGATATCTCCAAACACTCATAACAAGCTTTATTTGCATTGTAATTTATGTTCTATTTCAGATTAGGGCCTATTACAAATTCAATAAGACTAATTAGTATTGACAAAAACTTGTCTGCAAAAGCATATCAAAAGCATCATCTATGGATAAATTAAAGGTTCCGTCATTAGTGAATGGAAAATTAATAAATGGCAAATCATTGATATAAATATTAATTATATATTTTGCCAGTTGTTGTAGAGACGCTTCGCTCGCTCAGTCAATCAATCTACAAGTACCACACATAATATTTGGATCAGTATCTCTAGGTATTAACCTCTATGGACAAATTG
Source organism: Alcis repandata (assembly GCA_949125135.1). Lineage (NCBI taxonomy): Eukaryota > Metazoa > Arthropoda > Insecta > Lepidoptera > Geometridae > Alcis > Alcis repandata. The sequence goes on along the minus strand of OX421246.1, from coordinate 3,934,479 downwards.
CAATTTTTAACAACCACTAAACCAATAGAACCCTTATGACATAATGACAAACAAACTACCAAACCTTTCCCGAATTCCATAACAAGTCAATCATTCTATTTATGTGTGATCCACATTATCACGAGGTTACTTACCTAATCCTGGTAAATACAATCCCTTTTATTTGAAAGCATTTCAAAACGCTTCTGAATAATTGATACGAAAACATCACGTTGCAGCCCACGATATTGCATCTCCATAATTTAGTACATGTTTGAATCTTCCAGAATAATTACCATTTCAATTGGTGAGTACAGTTACAGTTGTAGATTCTGACGCCAGCGGTTGCGAAAACGGAATTGTATAAATCAATTAGGTACTTTCAGGTTACAAGCTTTTATTTTTAGCTTGAAAAACAAAATATTATTTTTTGAGTTTTAGTGCTAATTTCGCAACTGAATGATTAACCATTTCCTGGTGTCCAATTGAGCTGAAATTTATTGTGATTTGAGAGATACACGGTAGAATTCGAATGATAATGCATTAAAAGCATGTTTCAAACAATAAAGTAAAATAAATTTGTTTAATATGATAATGAAATTTTCAAAAAACCCTTATGTTAGCTGTTTTAACTTTTTTAAGACTGGCACGGGCCGCGGACATCCATCTTTTTATCCCGCGAGAAAGTGACAAATAAATCCATATTCTAGCTAATATATGTCACATCTACCCGTGGATATATGTAAATGGTAGACATTTGTCTACGGCATGTGTTAAGCGGGATGCAGTTTGAGGCGGAGTTATTTGCAAAATTGGACCACTGTAAACTATTCCGAAATTTGAATAACGTCGACTTACTGCAAGAAGTCATTAACTGCAAAATCAGTGCCAGGCTAGACCGGACTTCAAGCGCATCACCCTTATTATAATTTCTTGAAAAAGATCACCGAATATAATCGAAACCAGTCCTAGTATCCTAGTCTTCTTCTTTTTCTTCTTTTCTTCTCTCTTCTCTTAATTAAATTAAATGAATCGCTGTTCGTTAGTCTCGCTAAAACTCGAGAACGGCTGGACCGATTTTGCTAATTTTGATCTTGAAATATTTGTAAAAGTTCAGGGACGGTTTAAACGGTGAGAAACATGAATACTTAATAAGTAAAGAAAAATACTAAAATCGACAATTTAATTTTCCAATACAAACTGTTCCTACCTGTGAAACATTTGCAGTTCGTCCTATCGGTACGGTAAACTCGGGATGTCCGATCTCTTTTGTCTTTTTAGAAATAAAAAATAGTGTCACTTGGTTGTCAAATATTTATAGGTGTGTTCAGATATTGGTCCGATCTTATGGTATGTTTTGTTAATTTTTTTTTGTTTTGTTTGCTCTAATACAGGGAAGGTTTAAAAGTAAAAAAAAAACTGCGGGTGAAACCGCCGGGGGTCAGTTAGTACTAGTACTCAATAAAATGTGAACATTCCCGTGTAAATTATCAACAAAAAAGTGTCAAAACCACGTTAGTTTTCATACTACAACAGTTAATGACTTTTTGCAAATGCCGACGATACTCGTAATGTGGAAAATAAAATGCCTCATACTACTTACTACTCTATCATGCCCTAATTTTACCGTTTCGGTAAAGAAAAACAAACCCGTCCAATTTGCATAGCATAAAGGATTAATCCAGCCTTTTAGGTGAGTATGCACATATTTAGTATTCCAGGTTGTGTACGGCTAGGGTTGCCATATCTCAGGATTTGTCCTGAGATTTCAGGATTTTTTCGACTTTTCTCAGGATTGCGGCCGGATTTTGCAAATCTCGTGATATCTCAGGATTTTCCATAAAACACTGGTTACCTACATTTTAAAGATTTTTTTAATTAAAAGTTAATCCAACTAAAAATAAAATGTGCGGGGCGACGGGCGGTGCCGCTGCCACCCCCCGCCCCGCCGTCGCTTTGAGTAGATAGATAGATAGAAAATTCTCAAACTGTATATAATATCAGGACTTTTCCATGGAAATCAGGCCTTTTCTCCGGTCTTTTGATTTTTTCATCTGTTAACCCTATGTACGGCGAGGAAGTCCCAGAAGTTCATGGAAGAAGTCATAATGAGTGGCGATCTCTTGTATGGAAGCAGTTCTTGCGTGTGAGATAATTGCGAGTAATTACAGCCACTGATTGTATGAATAGGTACAGTCGTGTACTGAGTTAATTTGTAACGTTTTTTAAACTTTCCCAACAAGTAACAAGTGTGACTCGTTTTGGCGCGACTGGTTGGGAACATCGAATTAAAGATGTTAAAAAATATATACTACAAATCTATACTATAATAATATTATAAAGAAGTAAAGTTTGTGTGTTTGTATATTTGTTAAATTGTAAGGGGTAATCTCGGGATCTACTGAACCGATTTTAAAAATTCTTTCACCAATAGAAAGCCACATTATTGCTGAGTGTCATAGGCTATATTTATTACCTGAAAAAATTAGGGATCCTTAACAAAATAAGATCAAGTAAAAAAATTGCAACCAAAAACCTAAAAAAAAAATAAAGTATTTAATCTTAAACACAATATAAATAAAATGGGACAATAAATAAAAAATAAAGTTACGATAGATGAGAATAAAAATACGTTTATAGATAAAAATGTAAAAAATTATAAGAGAAAATATAAATAGTAATTTAAAAAAAATCTACTTATCACCCGCATAAAGACGCATTTAATCTACGTTTATCCCAAAATGTTTAAAAAATGAATATCCACCCGAGCGAAGCCGGGACGGGCCGCTAGTAATATATAATTAGTTGAATCAGACCCGGTACGCTGTAGAGCCCTCAGTTTCCAATAATATCATTTGGTTATTGATAAAAAAAGATCAATCGAGTGAATTTTTGCGGAAATTATTTGGGTGTCCTAAATAAATCATACTAACCTGTACCTGAACGAACCTGTATACCAAGTTTCGTCGAGATTTGTTGAGAAATGCAACCTGTACGCGAGTACCAAAATACAAACATCCGGACTGTCTAGTGTTCGCAGAACTACTAGTGCTTAATCATTAATTTTTTATTTATTGGGAAATATGCTATATTATTTTATCAGAAAATTTTGTAGGTGCTTGTACCAGCGTGGCGCGGACCCCCGCTGACACATCGAGAAGAAATTATCTGTCTAGATCCAATTAATAACGCTTTATTTATCCCTTTTTATTTTGATAAGTGTTTTTTAGATGGCTCGGTATGAAAATACTTTTTGTTTCACTGTTCATTAACTTTAATAGGTACCTAGTTCAAATTAAGGAAAAATATTTGTGGAACAAATTCAAAGCAGTAGTTATTTAGTTAAAGATAGTTGGAAATAGAGACAAAACGCCTAGTTGAGGGTTGTTTAGTTACTTTTGAATTAGGGTTTTATGTACCTAATTGTTGTCATAGAAATATATTTATATTTATCTTAATAAGGATTATTCTAGGCAAGCGTGCTCCATCATTGCTCACTATTAGAAAATATTGTTGTCGAATGCAAGCCTTTTACATTAACAAAAAAAAGTTTTTTTAGTAATTTCATTACGCAATCGCGAATATTATAATAGCGTATCTTAATGCAATAAAAACCCTAGAATAAATAATAGAATCAAATAAATACAACACACAATACATTCGAACTATGTAGAATCTAATTTGTCTATTTTTTTGTTTTTTCTTTCAAAACTTTCTTTTTATATTCAGTGGTTAGATCACAAGTTTACTATTCGTTATATTTATAGACATGCTAATCTACAGAACTTAGATTCTGCTTACGTCATCCGTTTACCATTTCCCTGAAGCTTCGCAAACAGGCCCAGTTTTCAGTGGGCATTGACGCAGTTGAATAACTCACCGGGCTGTTGACTGCGCGATGTTTATTAAACATTTGTTATTGCATACGAGGGTAAGGGTGCTATCCAGTTGAGGTGTTGCGAAATTTAAGTGTCGCGAAACGTTAGGTCTTAGAAAGATTTGAACGGGCTGTTTTTGTGAAATAACAAGATATAATTATAACTAAACTTATCATGGTTTATGGCATTTTAATTCACTATTTGCGCCTCTCAGCCCGCGACTTCACAGCCCACCTTTCCACCGTTATCTTACAGGAACTATCTTTTCAGGATAAAGCGTAGCTTAGGTATGTGTTTCTTTGATGATGATAATGTTGTCCCCAACGTGTCCAATAATGGCGACTCTGACTCTAGCTATACCCTGGCGTCTGCTTGTAAACCAATCCGAACTGTGTCTTGAACACCCGGTCACATGTCGCGCAGTAAAGCTGGCTCGCGCTGTTGTGTTGTTACAGGAGGGTTTAGATCATTTTTTCCGAGTTTTACGCTTGAGGTCTAATTCGGTAAGGAGAAAGACTTCAAAATAACTGATGCCTGTTTTGGCATTCGAACGCCAGATCGATCTTGTATAAGCAACCTTCCCCACTTTTCGATAGGTAAACTACATGAAGTCAGTCAGAAATCTTGAATACCTTGCAACCTTGTAACGAAGATATTGCCGGATTTGCCGGCAAGAGCTGCTCTTCCCTTTGGAAAGTTGGGAGTAGAAAACTTGTTCTGGCAGTTCCTTACCCATAAATAAGTCTCTTTACAGCTAGGCCATCTGAAGCTTAAAAAAGCTTCAGCCAGTGGATTCACAACTCAACCCATAAATTATTGAGATTGAGATCAGTGAGGATAATACCTCTGCTTGAGATGTATGGTTTCAGTTGAAGTTTTTTAAAAGGCAATAAAATTACCATAAGTATAAGAAAGTATGGGTTACAACCTCTTCAGGTTCAAGGGAGTACTCGTGGAGAGCAGAAAATTGTATTTTGAAATTTTGTTTTAAAAAAATGTGAATGAAATATGACTTTCAGAAATTTACAAAAAAATGTTGAAAAATGACTTTATTGAAACTGTTGTCTGCAGCAAATTAGTTTAATCGCTAAATAGGATACTATTTATTTGAGTTTATATAGTAGATTAACTAAAATAAATAGATGACTATTCAAGGTAGATTATATCATGGATCTTTACGTTTCCCTATGTTCAATGTTCATGTTCTATGTTCATCTCTGCAAATATTTTTGGATGTGATGAAAATTGTGTCTCAGGCTAAGTGCTGATACTTTGAGAGACGCGAAAACAAGAGTTTCTAAAGCTTGGGATGTTCAATGATCAGAAATTTGAAAAAATAAAGTAAAGTAATTATTTATAGTTACTTCAAGAAAAGAATATACGTATAGGTATATGCAGATGCAGATGCAAAGATATGTAATTAGCACCTGATAATTAAACAATTTAATAATTTTAATGAAATACCTGAAATCACGAAGTAGAGTTTTAGAAAGTTTAGGTAAGAATGTGAGTATTTCAGTGTATTTTTTTCTGGAGAAAATTTTATGTAATTGTATTTTCCAGCAACTGAGATAAATGTTACAAAAATAGATTCAAAATTCCTGCATTTAGAAATAAAATCGATAGTCTACATAACTTTTAACTGTTCTGTTAAATTGTTTAACACAATTGCCACAAACCTGATTTATTGTAATTTTGAAGGCAATTGCAAATATGCATTTTGTTTTATAATTCTGATAACATAATAAATAATGAGGACTAAGGAATTTCTGTATAGAGTTGAGAGAGTATAGAATAAAATAATAGAAAAAAATCAAGAGAAATTGAGAAAAAATCGAAGAGCCGACGATCAAGCGGTCACGTTCACGCCTAATGCATCCAATAAATCGAATAATATGTCAATTTCGAAAGGAACTCTTTATATTCAGCCTTCTGACTCCGCCTAAGAATAATCACGATTTAGTGCAAGTACCTTAAACAGGTTAAGATAAACAGAATAATTCAATAAATCCCTATATCAATACATTGCGTTGTTGCGAAAAGAACCTTCGGAGTTCATATTTATTCAGTTTTCAGGTTTAAGTACGTGGTAATGAGACTAAAGTTGTTGTTGATGAAGCAGGTGTGCTTTAAGTGAAACGATGTGAGTAGGCCCTTTGCCCTTTTAGCTGAAGCGTGGTATAAGGGCTCTGGTGTGTTCCTTGACATTGAAAAACCATGAAGGTAATGCTGGACATTTTTAGGGTCAAAGTAGAACCTACTATTTATTTCTGTTGTTTAACTAAATTTTGTTGAATCAAACTGCAGTCTGTATTAAGATAACGTGAAGTCTGGATTCATCATTTAGTTGAAGCAAAATAAATTAGGTACGTAGGCACAGTAGGTGTTATTTTAAACCCCTTAAAAACGCTGGCATAACATTTGTAGTTTTACAGTATGGAGATCACGCGATTCTAATGAAATCCTATATACAGGAAACGATTGTAAAAAAAAATAACTACTATCATTTCGAACATAGTATACTAAAGGATAAAATACAAATCTAAAATAGTGTAAAACATGTCTGCTGTTTCGAGCAAAACATCTGAGAAGATTTATTATAAATCTAAAAGTTACCTACACCTCGGATTACATACAACCCGCTTTTTATCCTGGAAAATGCGGGTAAAACTGGGTGCAACTAATTCTTCCATTAATCAACATAAGTGGGTCGTTCCTAATATTCATCATATTTGTAATACAAAACGATCATTAATATCCACGTCATTACCATCAAAACATGCCCAAACCAACGCACCACAGAATAGACAATAGCAACTACAGTATTTCCACATTTAAATAACACACATTGAATTTTTAGGCCACATTGAGTCCATTGTTCACGTAATCCTATTGAGGGTAGTTAATAAACCGTGAGTTTTGAAGCCGCCTGCGTTGTCTCGTGGACAAGGTGGAAAAAACGTAGTGGACATGAATGACCGATGTATCGAGATCTTTGGGTACATGGTGTGGTATTTAACTAGGAAAAATTAAGCAAAATATGGGAAAGACTTTTATAAATTTTTGCAAAAAGTAAAGGGTTAAGCAAAAGGTAGGATAGACTTTTCTAACATTCTATTACTAGCAGCAATTGTAAATTGTAATACCCCATAATTTGTGAATAAAATATTTAAATTTGAACTGTTTTTCCATAAAAGTTAACTTAATAGTTTCAATCACATCCAATTTTTATCAAGAGACGCAACCGTGAGCGCATCACGCTTGTAATCTCCTGATAAAGATCACCGAATGTTATCGAAACTAGTCGTAGTAAACAACTTAGTTTAGAAGTAGTAAACGTGAGTATTTCCGTTTTAATTATTACAAAATGAGTCTACTTTTAACCCGGAAATTGCGAGTGAAACCGCGGGGTGCTGCTAGTTCCTGGATTCCACAACATCCTGTATCCCCGTCGCAAGCCTACATCGGTTAAGGCCAAGCTGCCGGCGCTGGCGGACACCGGACGTCACAATGGAAGGAATGGCCCTTAATTCACAAATCCACACGTCCACTGGCCACACCGCGTGAGCACGGCTCGATGAAAGTACTAATGTCATAGTATAAGCAAGAGTTTTCATGGTATCAGGGGTGTGATTATTAAACCGTGCGATTGAACATTTTCATGCGTATATTTCGAATTTCAAACAAAACCATATGGAAATTTCGTTCGTAAGACGAAATCATACGCATGCGAAAAATTTTGTATTGACTCCCAGGATAATATTATGCAAAGGTTAAAAAAATCGGCCATAACTTTTTTCTATGAACCAAACTAACTAAATAGTTACACAAATCAAAAGTAACTATTAACTCATCAACTCAACAAAAACTCTGTTAACCGCACATCTAGTTCACACAAAGCACTAGTTTCACTCACAATTAGGAGCAGCGAATAACAAATGACCAAACATTAACTTCGCTTTTATCCTATTCGTACTAACGACATGATTTATTCGCCCCCATTATTCGTATTCGCTGGATGTAGAGCGTGCTAAAATTTTTGTTTACATTCTTTTGAAGGTTGAGGTCACGTTTGTTTGTAAATATTGGTTACTTTGGCCTTGTTAAAGAACTTTACTGGAAAAAAATAGTATTGCATTTTTTTTTAATTTTTAATGTTTCTGTTGTAAGATTAAAGATGGTTCGTATGCTTTAGGATTATTTCTAGTTAAATATAGTATCTATATGTATATCATCGAAAATCGACACAATCGGACACATCGAAATATGTTTTCTTGAATTTTAAATAATAAAATCGATAAGCAATCAACTTATTGGTTTCATATAAACCAAATCTATTCTGCCGCACTTTCGTTCATCCGTACTCCGTACCATCCAATAGGTGTTCCCATCCGTCAAATCTTGTCCACAATATGGTCAAGCGTGTTGCATTGTCAAGAAAGGAGGATTATCGTCGAACCACAGAATACGTGCTAGTTAATATTCAAGCCCAGTCGGTAGAGGGCAGTTGGAGGCGATTTTTTGCTAAATTAGTTATGAATAAGTGAGTTTGTAGAGAAAGGGTTTAGGGATGGGTTATGGTCATCGATATAGCCAGTTTCTTTTTATCGACTTAGCTGTGCTTCGCGGTTACAGTTACTATCATAATTGGAACCGTAATATTTATCGTTTCAGCCTGAAGAAATAAACAAATAAATGCACACTTACAAACTTTCGCATTTATAATTATAGTGTTGTCGATAGAGAGCCATTTTAAAATTGATTCTTCTTAAAATCTTAACTTTAGTTATTTACCGTTTGATTAATACCTATATACTCCAGCGTAGTTCAGGATTTCAACTGTTTATTTCTACCTAAACGTTATTAGACCCGACAAAAGAGATGTCATGTCATAAAAAGAGGTAAAAAAACTATTGCACCGAAGACTTCGGGCTTGGCAGTCTTCGGTAATTATTCCACCGACAATAACAATTCCTAAATGCTGTTAACGACGATGATTTCTATCAACACAGTCCAAGAAACTTCCAAATACTCAACCTTAATTATAATGCAAAGCCGACCGATGACTCATAAAGGTCAGCCATATAATAGAATCTAACCACATTCCTCAAATATTCGACGCGAAACTTCGAATAACATCGACATTTTCGCATCACTAGCTTAGAAAAAATGCGGATATGTCGCAAAGCCACCTTGTTTCGCCTTGACCACCGGGATATTGCCGAAAAAACATACAAACTCGAACATGAAGTGAACAATGCAATTGCATAGATGATGGATTAACAATATGTGCTTTTGTCGAGAGCAGCACGGGTTCGATGCTTAGCAAAAAATTATAAAAAAAGTTTTCTGTTTATTATCATGTAATATTTTGTATTTTACCCATAGCTGAGTATTTAGGTACTTTCGTTGACATGCCATCTGTTCTGCGGCCTTATTGGCTAACTGACTGATAAAATCGTAATCGGCTACACTATGACTTTATTACATAGAAGTAAAAAGAACATAACACAATGTGAAATTAGTTGTCCATACTAATTTAACTTCTACAGTACACTTAAACCATCTTCGCACGTGCCAAAAACCCCAGTCCATAGCCCATTACCCAGTCCATAACCCATCAACAAAAAGTCCATTCTTCATTTATTCATTTATCATCACGTGTTTGACTCGCCGGAATCTGAGCCGTCATTTGTATGGACATTACAAACATGCTTGTATGTTCATTAATCATTGATGATTGTCGGTGCTTTGACTTGAATTTTGCGACTTGATAGCAAAAAAGGTAATGAAATTTCTTTTAATCAAAATGTTTCCTATATGATTTATGTTTTGGCAATTGGTAGGAGTCTCGTCGAGTTCGTTTTGGGAAGTACCACACCTTTGTTTTGGATGTAACGGTTTCCATCAGGCGAGCAATGAGCCTATTTGTATAAAAATGTAAGTAATTGAAAACTGGAAAATACAACGAAAACCGCGGAAACCGCTAGCCATGAATGGTACTAATTTATTATTTCACTTTTCTATTGATTTCTCATTCAGCAAGGAAAAACGTTTGCTAAATAAGAAACACGGGAAAACATAGTACCTTTATGACTATCATAAAAATGACATAACCAAAGGTGCGTAACGTGAGGTGCGTAACCATTAAGTCAAAGGTGAAGCTAATCGTAAAATAACATTTCCAATTTAGGATCAAAATTAACACAAACACGACAACTAACTACTCTGTTAGAACTTATCCAACGCTGCACAGTGGTCTGACACACACCACTAACCCAGACATAATTTAAAAAGGAGATACCACCCAAAACTTTAATTATATTCGCAAAATGCTTGCAAAAATGTTATTCAACATACATAAGAATATTATTGTCATTTTCATTTCGTGTTTAGTGGTGCAAAACTGGGTGAGATGCTTTAATAGTAGCATTCTTGGGTGGCAAGATTAAGAAGGAAGAATGGGCTCTTAAGTGCGTATTCAAGTATTTATTTAAAGGATTGAAAAGATTACAGCCACTAATAGATCGTCTTTTGTTGGAATTACTTTCCTTCCTCAATATATTTATTACTTAAGCAAGAATGTATGTTGGAATATCAACCTTTTGAAGTTTTACTCCGCAAATTGACGTGATTTGTTTCAATTATATTTTACTACTCCAAAATAACAAGTTAGATAGTCCCGCGTAATTAAAACAAAACCTTTTGAGGTTATTTATTTTCTGTGGTTGGCTTGTCATCGTTAAAGCCTAATAAATGAATCACAAATATGAGTTTGCACAAAATTAATTTTCGACCACCGATCAACATCATTGGAAAGTTTTTGTGTGTCATTTGTTTCGTTACGCACATGCCACAAGTCTTAATTAAATAAATACTACCTACTTATTTATTTATACTTACATCAAGTAATCAAGGTATCAATTTAGCAGCAAAACTATTTAACCCGTAGATAATTACGATGATTTTATTTTACCTACCATAAAGAAATCAGTCACGTTGTCGATCTTTTTTTATTATTATTTTATGAATAACTACAAAATAAATAATCAGAAATGACGAATAGAACTAAACCTTCATGACTTCTCTTAATTTTCAAAAAGCCATCACTCAAACCATAATTTATCTCTCCATTTGACAAATCCAGGAAGACTCATAATTCGATTGCCACAATTGTATCTCAAATAATAAGAAAGCGGCGCTAACTTTGGCAAACGCTAATCCCAAGAGAGCAACCCTTACACGAAAAAAAAAAATCACATTTCGAACCGATGTTAGACACTTTTTTTGTATATTTTTGTCCAGATTATTTTTGAATGGGCCCATTGTGCGCGTGTAATGTGCAGGAAGCTATTGAGTGCAATTGTTCACGGCTCAATGGGTATCGGTCATTCTGTGTTCATATTAACATAAGAAAGTGGGTATAAATGATGCGCTTCAAAAGAACAGTCGATTTAGAAACTGGCATTTGCATTCGGGATCGTCGGGACAGTTGGATTGTTTTCTGCGTAGTTATTAGTTCTTTAGTATGTATCTGGTTAAGTTCTAGAAGAAAACAAAATCATTCAGAAAGCAACGTAGTCTATAAACATTTTGTTGAACCACAAGGTAGCATGTGTGAATAATAAGTAGTTTTCTATTAAACATTCAATGTTTTCTAACCTCGAAAAATATTTTAAATTTTTTTTCGGCAACGTATCTGGCAAGCCGGTGTTACGACGGCGATCGCAGACCATCAGGCGGCCCGTTTGATTGTTTGCCACCTATGGCATAAAATAGATATGATCAGCCCACTGCTTCCTTAGTTCCATCATCATCATTGGCCATGTTCCATCTGATGATGGAGCAAAAGATGATTATGCTGTAGCGTCCGGTTGGTTACATCTGCATTCGAGGCAATATCACAGAATTTACCAACACTTTAAACAAAATTATACTTCCAGGTACTCAACTTACCCAAGTGCCAAAAATTCGCCAGAGCTAATATTAACCGTTCACAACCAAAATTAATAAAAGAGATCAGATCGGATCTCGAAATTAACGAGTGCTCAGAGTAAAGTTCACGGGTCGTTGGCATACTTTAGCGATTTTTTTCACCTCATGAGTCATACAAGTCATACATTTGTTTGTATTTGTATTTAAATCTCTAAACCTCGACTTGAGGTATCCTCACATAAGGAAACTAAATTGTAAATTGGCTGGTTAAGATATTAGATAGTGTGACCGACTAAAAATGTAATTTTTAACACAGACATAAATACATATTAATTATATAGATTGATATGTATTTTATTAGGACTCTAGTAGGACTCTAGTAGTGGTAGGGCTCTTTTGCAGAGCCCGCCTGGGGAAGTACCACACCTCTGCCAGTTATTCCACCGCCAAGCAGTGATGTGCAAACATTGCTGTGTTCCGGTTGGAAGGGCATTGTTTCCAGTGAAATTACAGGGCAAATGGGAAATTAAACAACTTATATCTCAGGGTGACGAGCGCAGTGCTGTGCCACGCAGGGTCTTGAATTCTGCGAGTTCAAAATTCTGGGTGGCGCAGACCTGTTATGGGCAAACGTGACGTTTAACATCAGGCGAGCGATTTGCTCGTCTCGTCACTCAATTACATAAAAAAAAAAAAAAAAATTTATTAGGAATTACACTTCAGAGCTTTACAAAGACTTCAAACTTTGTTATCTTTTTCTTTTCTTAAATATAAAAATGAATAGCTGTTCGTTTGTCTGGCTAATACTCGAGAATGGTTGGACCGATTTCGCTAACTTTGATCTTGAAATATTTGTGGAACTTCAGGAAAGGTTTAAAAGTAAAAAAAAAGAAACAGCGAGTGAAACCGTCGCGTGCAGCTAGTTTTTAAAACAAATCAGAAAAGTCACCTGAATACTTTTCAAGCTGGCATCCATATAATTGCATCTGGTATGTAATAAATGTCTTGCTTGGTGTTTCAAGTCGCGATACAATCGGTTTCTTCTGGCAAGCGTGCTCCATCGTAGACCGCATCATTACTTACCATCGGGCGATATGACGGTCAAACGCATGCCTATCAACGAACAAAAAAATGTATGAGGAACTTTTACGACCTAATAATTCCTCAATTGAGGCATAAGAATACAAGTTTCAGTGCTAATTCGATTCTTGAAATGGAAATGAGCATCATATTCTTTTCCGCGTAAAACAAGTGTGTCAGTAAACAATGGTCTTTCTTGTGTCGAATTCTAAACTTCACGGTAAACTCACGGCTAAGAATGGGGGCACGAGGATCTGTTACTTTAGGAACATGTTAATTAGTGTGGGCTGTATGTGTTTAGGTCAAACAAGTGTTCATAGCGGTAGTGCTTGATAGAGAAATAGCTTCTAAAGCTAAAGAGCGATACCTATCTCAAAATAATGTTTTTTTCCCGTGCATCTGATAGCTTGAAAAATTACGCATATGATGAAAACAGAATTCCATTTTTTTAAGATATCGCTCTTAGGCTTAAGACGGCAAAATAGATAGATAAACTCCTATTTTTTTTTTGTTCACACCAGAAATGACTAAGAAGATATTTAGGAGTATATTTTTTTGCGATTTTCGGGTAGCTCCCACTGTAAGAGTGGTTCATAATGATGAGTACTAAGAGCCCTTTGGGCTTAGCATACCCTGTCTATATAACCCTGTATACCATAAGTGAAATGGTTTACCTAAATGCGTTCTCAGAACTCTGGCCCCAGCTTCCTTCACGGTAGTGATACTGCAATTAGTGATAACCATCAGGAGCAATTTGCAGCAACAGCGACGTATTGTTTGTAATGACAAGGAAAGGTTTACGGGAAGTGGGTATTAGATAAGCTGTATTATCATTGTGGTAGCTTTTCAGCGATTTGGTACCATTTTACAAGCTTTATTTTATTTGCCATGTATTTAAATATTAGGTATTGCCTCATACTGATCTGAAGTACCGCTCTGCCCGAGTGGGTGTTTCCCGATAGATATAATCTGGGTGTCTTCAAGTCGCGAGTGAATCGGTTTCTTCTAGGCAAGCGTACTCTATCGTAGACCGCATTGTCTTATCATCAGGCGAGATGGCAGTCAAACGGAAGCCTAGAATCACTCTGTAACACTTGCGGTGTTGACAATAGTTAACAGCTTGGAGAGGTGCTTCTAGATACCCTTTTTACTCGTAAAACGCCTTTGTGCGCTTACTAGTACTTACCGAATATGCTAAGGTTTGTTAGGAACTAGTGTTAGCATGGCAACCCCCACTTCTTGATGGTGGCACTACTGAGGCCGGCTTGCGGATGGTGTGTCACCCTCACGACTGGGGAGTCGTGAGGGTATCGGCAAGATGGCGGTGCCGGTTATAATACGGAGGCGATATAAAAGATGGAAGATTGGAAAGGCTAAGCCGCCTGTCCTCTGATTGTGATTGTGAACAGTGAAGTGCTGTGATATTATTAAAATTGTGAGTAGCTTCCATAAAACCGATTGAGTATGTGATTCTAGGGTATAATTCCCCGAAACTCCATAGTAGTATACCCATAGGTAACGTAAGTCGGAGGTAATGCTCTGACACTAGTTATAACAACCGCTTCATTGGAAAAATGTAATTATATGTATATGTGGAAAGTATCGAGCGATCGCGTGTTTGATAAAATAATTAGTCTGTTAGATATATGTTTATTTTATGTCTACGAGTATTTTCATCACACCACCACTTCACACTAATAATGAAATTTAAAAATAGATATTTTAAATGCAAAAAAAAAAACAAAAACATTAAAATGGCTGAAGATTAGTTTCGTTAATTAAAAATGTAATTTTAATAATTAGATTCAAACTGTGCCCAAAAATATCAATAATATTTGAAAATTATGATGCATTATAGACCAAAGAGTATATAGTACTGTCAGTTTCCACTACAAATCTATATATATAAAAATGAAACCCGTTTTCCTTGGTCACGGCATCACGCGTGAATGGCTGGACCGATTTCACTAATTCTTTTTTTGTTGTATTTGTTATTATTAGGAGAAGGTTCTTACGGAAAAAAATATTAAGAAAATCTCTCAGAAATATAGAAAAACCCTAAAAACAGCCCTTTTCTTTTTCCCATACAAACGTTTTCTAACTAAAACGAGCTTTATTGCTATTGTATAAAGTTCATATTGAATTGCAAGCACTCACTGTTGTTTAAGCAATGTAGGTATGTTCCTAACGTCCAAGAACCGCGCCAACAATAAGTTTATAAAGTTATTGCAATTTAATTAGGCAGTCCCATTGAGAAGTACTGTATGGCAGTACGAAGTCCGGGTCAGCTAGTAAGTGTATAATTTTTCCTAGACTAGACTAAAACATCGATGTTTATAGTAAGCTATTAAAATAATCACTATCTGCAGATAGTATTACCCTATCTGCCAATAAAATCCGAGATGAAGTAAACAGCGCGGAAGCAGCCAGCGCAACCACTTCCTGGCTTTCTCTTCCGTGTGGAAACTATTTCCCGACTGGCTGTTTTCCACGGTAGACTTAGGAATTTAGGTGCGGAGACCTGGGACATAATCATAATTATAATCAATTTATTGGTAATTTTCATTGCAGGTCGCAGCAGAAATTAAATAAAAATAATAAATAATTAGTAGTACAATATTTACATTGTAAATACATATATTATGTATTATTATGTTATGTGTATTATTATGTAAATATATATGTATATTTACATATAGCTTGTTGTTTGAGATCAAAGGTCATCGAAAGCTACCGAAAGTTCATTTGGCGCGATTCACTAAATTGACATTCGTTGACGCGATAAAAGTCTAAACTAACTTTCGACGGCTATTCAATTCTTGTTATTCAATAATTTAATGCTTTGAGTAGGTAAAAATATCAATAGTAAACATTATTAGTATCTGATCGAAAAATAGACGCCTATTTTAATATAAATATAAATTAGCGGGCATAAAGATTTGGCCGGAGATCTTAAACGTAAAGAAACGATTGCTCTAAAATGTTTTCCAACTTCCGTAAGGAACGGAACTCAACGAAGAAGAAGATAGAAAAAAAGAAAAATATAAATAGACAGTAACAATATGTAATTGTAATAATAATAACAGAAACTCATATATTTTTAAATCGGAAAGGCATGCGTTTGACCACAATCTCGCTATATGGGAAGCGACGATGCGGTCGAAGTTGTAGCACGTCAGCTTTTGAACTACCTATTATATTTACTCTCACTTTAAACAATTCATAAGCTAAACTATAACTTTTATATATTTTTAATAAGTACAATTAAAACACTCGACTGCATCCTGTAACATCTCCATAAAACCTTTCAACACGAACTCGAAACATAAAACCCGGCTGTTTTTATGGCTGCAGTAAACTAGTTCACAGGGTCCCAGACCCTGGACTATAAATAGAATATAGGGCAGGATTTCTTAGCGGCTAGTCATTTTCTTGGAGCTTATTTTTACCAGTGCCCTGCGGGCTTAGGAGTGACTTGCCATTTTTTTGCCGTATTTTGCAGAAAAATGTTTCTACTCCACGGCCATCGTGTGCTTGCTTATTCGTTTTATGGTAAAGTTGATTAATTTCAGTTTTAGCCGTTTAGTATCAAAAAGGTGACAAACAAATAAATATTAGCATTGATATTAATTTTAGACAAGGTTTGTTATCTTGTCAAAACAATAGGTAGATATAATACGAGAACTATAAACTTGAATACATGTTAATAAAACTTTGTTTTAATCTGGATTTTGATGGACAGACATTACGAGTATGTAAAGTAATAAAAAAGGTAAAACTTTAATATAGTAGGAGCTTAAAGCTCGCCAAATTGGCTTATTTCAAATTTCAGAAAGTCAGAATCTAACGCCAAAGCAGTTTGTCCATAGAGACACAGGTCCTACAAAATGATTTTCACCTAGACCTTGCCCATGCTAATGCAAAACATCGCTGTCCTTGTAACAGAAGGACGACATCATTACTCATACAGACTCGAGCGGAATACAATATTAGAAGGTACCGAGTACTTGGGTAGGTACATCCTGTCCTACATTCTATTTATAAGTAGGAAAAACCCTTGCATAACACCATGGCTTAAACTCGTACTCAAATCAAATCGAAATCAAATTAAATAGTTTA
Organism: Alcis repandata; assembly: GCA_949125135.1. Lineage (NCBI taxonomy): Eukaryota > Metazoa > Arthropoda > Insecta > Lepidoptera > Geometridae > Alcis > Alcis repandata. The sequence continues at coordinate 3,917,488 of OX421246.1, read as the reverse complement.
TTTGTGACATAGCTGTTATAACTCAATTACAATGTAACTTAAAGGCTCCTAAACTAGTATGAACTGTATTTCAGGGGCGATGGCCTGATCTAAATACCTTTGTTGGGGCAGCCAACCAAATTTTGTCTTGGACTTGAGCACCTATTTAAGAGGTAATTAAGATCCTTCTCTACTTTGAGGAAAAAAATAATTATATTCAATTTTTTTTAGGTAGACTAAAATGTTTGAAAACAAAAAAAAGTGGCATCGTGTGTCTTGTAGAAAGACAACCTATTTTTAGAGCACTCATCGATCATAATAGCACTTATCAATTGAAATTACATACGAGTACATAGGTCGATAGTTTAGAGATATTTATCAAACACAAAAACAAAGAAGAAGAGAGAGAAGAAAAACAAAATAAATCTCAGTGTCTCTACATAGAGTGATTAAAAAAAAACTTCATAAGACATAAGAAAATTCATATATATGTTACATAAGTATCATATATAAATCCCCTAAAAATCTTTAGAATCATTGTACCATCATCATCATCCACAGCCTTCATTATCAATAATTTTCCTAATGTCCCTTCATACAACATTAATCACCAATCCCACATTTTAAACCGCAAATATTCATCAGGCCATTCCCGCCACGTCCCGGGAACGTGTAACATCCGTTTGTATGTGCTATTTAATACTATTTGCAATTCATTTCAGCTATTATAGGAAAGGGACTATGGCTGAGAACGGCCGTGAATCACAGAAGAAAGAATGCTAATTTAATTTTAGTTTGTTTTTCGTGGAAAAATGTGATGTACCTAAAAGGATATACATATACCTCTATATGTATAATGTGGTGTAATAGGATACCTAGATGAATTTGCTGAGGCAGATCCGAAAATTGCTTGTGTACGTCGAAGTCTATACTTACTATGTGGCATCGTAGCGTGTTTATAAAATGTTATTATGCATAGTTGTTATATACGTGAGTTAAAAGCGGTACAAAAGTTATGCAAAAGTATTTTAATTCAGAATGTATTCACAAAATTAAAGACACAACCACAACACAAGATAGGTACTTTGTAGACCAAACGATTTTAAACGTTGCTTCTTAGAAGTGAAATAAAGAAGAAATGGGCTTCAATTGATTTGTCTAAATGAGTGAAACTCTTTGCAGAACTAATAAAAAGTTTTATTTGAACTGTCTGCCGTTTGAGTAGATGAGTTCTAGAGTGGAAGCTACGTATTGGCAAACGTAGCGTAGAACAGTCTCAAAATAGCCAATGATCGGACTTTTATCGCTGTGCATTTAGTTTATGTTTTGTGAAATAACAGCCACTATCATCGGTTGCTAACACAAAATAGAAAGAACAAAGCCCCTTTAATTATATGTCTTAGCATCTAAAACTGCTGTTGAATCATTTAATTTACACCTGGCTGGCGTGCAAGATCAATAAAATGGCAACACAACACCTTGCAAAGCAGCAGTTCTAAAAGTAGGTAGTGACAGAAGATAGTTGCAGTCACAGGAATCGTCGGGCCGACTGAATGACAATGCGGCCTCGAACGAAAGTACTTTTACTATGCACACGCGTGAGCAGGGTAGCTCATTGGGTGCAGGGTAGGGAGCTTCTAGAGTTTGCAATTAATGCTAAATAAATCAGTAGGCTAAAACGAAATGCTCTACCCCGCGCGCCGGCATCCATAAAAAAAACGCGCTCGGTGGCATGCAGCTTTGTATTTACTACACTACGTTTCTTCAATTTCGGGTTTTGTTAGGCAAGCCGTTTTCGTAGACTGCATCATTCATTGCTCATGCTTACCATGAGGCAAGATGGCGGTCACGTGTAAGTTACGAATAAAAAATAGTCAACCTTTTTATGGAATGTTGTGGTGCCAAACAATAGTGCAAACACCTTTTTAACTAAATTAAAATAAAGATACTGAAATAAGAATATTACGTTATGTTATAGGTATAGCTGGATATTTCTATTCTTACCATCATTTATGTCAAAGCTACTAATTTCAAATCCCTCAATTTTCTGAACCCCTCAATTTCTCAATTCTTCCTCAATTTTCTGAACCCCTCAAAAATATACAAATACCTAATTTTAATTAATCATAATATTGTAATGCAATTCTCTGTCCTGCGACTGATCTACGCTAAATGCATTAGCAATTGGCAGTGTGCCTGCAGACTGACTGCGCCTTAGTCCAGTGCACCATTGACCCACGTAGGGTAGCAATACTACAAGGACAAAGCCTAGACCTTGAACTACTCACAACTCACATATTGCCACTGAGAAACTGATTTACGTAAACCAACTGCTTCATGTCTTTGACGTGTGAAGCTTTAGATTTCGGTTGCATAACCTTGTCGTGTGTCGAAGCCTTAGATTTCGGTTGCGGGTAGTGGGTTGTTACTTTAGGAAACTAGGTGGTTTTGAATCCTTCTGGTAACTTGTTGATGTTAGTTTGGAGAGAAAAGAAGAGCAAAGGCCTTTTCTGACTTTGGCAGTTTTGTACTGGCTCCATCCCGCCTGTGTAAAATACGTAAAGTTCATGGCTTAGGACGTAGACCATACACGGTTTTAAGAAAAGGACATGCTGAGCCGAAAAAGCTCATGGTGTTCATAATTTTGACACTTTTTATTATGGGACCAATGCTGAAATCGTGAATCAAACAGCTGCTCCATTCTGATTGGCTATAGGTCTCTCGCTTATTATGCCATCTCGGTTACCAAACGGATCCAAGTTTAACGAACACAGTTCCTAGAAATTATAACCAATCATTTTGACATGAAAAAATAAAGTCGTATAGGCCGACTGGCTAGCATTAGAGCCAGAGTTTTTAGGCTGCCTGGAGGCCTCTGAAATGGCTTTGTAGTTGTTGTTTCATGACAAACTACAAGGACCTGTTTCGACATATCAGCAATCATAGTGTCCCTACTCCGTCTCTAGGCTAGGCCAAGTATGCGCGGCAGCGCTAGGACAGCGTCCAGCATAGAGAATGGCGGAGGACGTGCGCTAACTACCAAGCCACCGGACAGGACGCACCTGACCTCGAGTGAAATGCTATTATTCGAGCTCTAGTAATCCCATGACATAATCTAGATTATGGTTATGTTGCATGTCGACCAAGTCAACTGAAGTATACAACGAAAATAAATAAAATGAACAAAAAAAAAATGTTGGCAAAAAAAATAATTCATCGTCAACAATCTATGACGACTGGTTTAGCTCAGTGGTAGTATGTCAGCCCTAATAAGCAAGAGGTCCCGAGTTCGATTTCCGGTCAGGCAGATGCTTGAATGATGAGTTGAAGTATCTGCTCTGGGTCTGGGTGTTAATTGTCCTCGTTTTTGAGTGTACCATTTTTCACCCATTGCTGAGCTGAATATAGCACTCAATTAGTCATTGTTGCAGCTGTGGTCATGAAACAGAGTGTGCTATTATGTATTCCGAAATTGCTAACTGCATTACGACGAAGGGGACCGGTGTTATCTAGAACCGTAGAGTACTTGGGTAGGTGGGTTTTATAAGCCGCAAATCAGCGAATGCTGTGGAAAATTATGTATTTGAGTGGCGTGACATAGAAGGATTGATTAGTTACTGGATGTGAATATCCATGGACCAGGGTTTGTGACGAGCATCATCAGAGGCCTTGTTTTAATAGCGCAGTGAAAATTCTACATAAGAGCTGAGCTGTAGTTTTCACATACATTTTGTAGACTAGCAAGATGCAAGTAGTTCTGTAGTGGTAGGGCTCTTTTGCAGAGCCCGCCTGGGGAAGTACCACACCTTTGCCAGTTATTCCACCGCCAAGCAGCAAACATTACTGTGTTCCGATTGTAAGGGCATTGTTTCCAGTGTAATTACAGGGCAAATGGGAGATTAAACAACTTATACTCGTATCTCAGGGTGACGAGCGCAGTGCTGTGCCACGCAGGGTTTTGAATTCTGCGAGTTCAAAATTCTGGGTAGCGCAGACCTGTTATGGGCAAACGTGACGTTTAACATCAGGCGAGCGATTTGCTCGTGTCGTCACTCAATTACATAAAAAAAGTCACACTCAACTTAGATTTTTACTAGCGTTTATTACAAGCTTTTATTTAAGTTGATGTTTGTACATACCTACATTACTCGTACATACATATGTATGTATGTATGTCTGAGTCAAATCTTGGATTTGAGCTTCGAACTAAAACTTCTCGATGTCAGATTGAGCAATATGATATACCTGTGTAACTCCGATGACAATGCAATACTTGTTTTAACATGTTTTAAAGTTTAGTTACATAGTTTTAGTTTTATTTTCGTACCAAAAATGCACATGTCAAATTAAATTACAAAAAAAAAACAGAACGCCTTGTAATTCAGCAATCTATTTAACTTAGGTGGCATGACATAGCTAATTTAGAAGCAACGCTAGACCGCCTGTCCGCGGAACTATTTCCCCATTACTCCAGTAGCGTAGATTCCTTATGCACTAAACCGATCTATCAGCACTGTCTCAGCGGTTGGGAAACAGCTGTAGCAGCGTAACAGCAATTTTCTACTTATTTATCTTATTTATCTAAATTCCTCGCATAGCCGCCGACGGGCGGTGACTTGCGGCTTCCCTTGCGTTACTAATCCTCATTGTTTAAATTACAACGTTATGTTTATTAGTTCCTTCTGTGCATTGTCGGAAATTGCAGCTTGTGATGGAAAGGTTAGGTAAGTTTAATTGGAGAATGGGTCTATTGCTGGTGGCCAACACACATGGGGGGTAAGCGGCTATGTGGATATGTGGCACTTTGATTTTGGTGGATTTTTTTCTTTTACAATATTATAGCATTCATCATTATCATTTTCAGCCCGTAGTCGCCGACTGACCTTTTTTTTATACTCATCTCGTCATTTATCATTTTCATTTATTATTACCTAGTAATTGTTATTTTGTTTTTAATTATTGTTTTTTTTTTTTTTTTTTCTGGCCTATTAGTAATATATATATATGTAATTATATTAGTTTATTTTCGCTAATGTAGGTAGTTTTTTAGTATTAGAATGTATTTTATTTGAATGTATTTTAAGTTTTTTTTACTTTTTTTTTTTATGTAGGTTTATATGACAGTTTTTTTTTTCTTCTCAATATTGTACACCCCGTTTTTCTGTTTTTAGTCTATCCTCTCCATCCTAAGGTTGCCTGGAAGAGATCGCTCTTAGCGATAAGGCCGCCAGTTGTCGCACTAGTTTTATGTGTTATAATTCTTTTGTTTGTAATTTATGGTGTGAACAATAAAGAGTTTATCTATCTATCTATCTATCTCGCTTCTATGCCAATCTCATCCAGCACGTGGCCAAGTTGCAATTCTATAATCGAAACGCAAGGGAAAACTATGACAATGTATTCCGAATGACATTTCTGTAATAGAACATAGAATCTTTAGATAGGATAAAGAAATGTCATTCTCATCCATTTTCTTACTTTTCCAAATCGTTTCGATCATAGAATTGCAACTTGACTAGGTTCGACTCGCGATCTTTACAATATCGTCGACAAAACGTGCTGGTGGCCGACCTGACTCCTAACTATAAAGACATAGATTTCTCACATCTAATATGGCGGTAAGTGCAAGGTGAGGTTCATCCAATAACAAAATTTACCCGTGTTGGTACTGAATGGATGGATGTTGTTTCTTTTTTTTTTTAATTTAAGAAACAGACAACTTCTTATTTCTTAACAGCCTTATGTGACTCCTAACGACTGCTAAGAATGAACGATTGCCATATTTCTCTCGAAAAAGTTAAGGTTTCAATTTCAAAACGAGTGTAATCGTAATGTGGCCAGTAATTTTTTAATTGACATTATATTAGAGCACAAGAAACATGTTTCGTAAAAATCCCTTATTTCCGCGTGTTCTCTTACGTAGACAATAGTTTCCTACTCTCGTTACATAAATAGCGTTCATTAGTCCATGCGATGTCAGTTGCAAGTGGGGCAGGGGCAGACTCAAGACGCAGGGAAAAGGGGCCGGTCGCTGTAGTCACTTGAGCCGTAAAATAGTACCCGCTAGAGCAGACCGTCGCTAAGACGTGACAGCGGTACCTACCACCCTTCAAAAAGAAGGAGGTGGAAGAATTAAAAAAAAAATGTAATGGCTGCGAGGGCCAAGACAAAATGGTAAACTTTTAGAAAAATCACTCTACTCAGTTTTTAATTCATTCTACTGCTGCGATACCAGATCTACGCTCAAAGGGTATTTATTTAATGTTGCATTAGGTCATACTTTATCACGCTGGCTAAGTGCAGGTTGACAAAAAATATCTATATTGATTCGTTATTTCTTTACTTTTAAGATCTTTCAGAGCTACAGTTTGTTCTGCTTAATACATGGTTTCCTTGCAGTATATTTAAAAAGAAGAGATGTAACTCGTAGAAAATCTTTCATGTCACATCACATCTAAAAGTGTCCATGGTTCTATTAGAAACTGCAGCAATTATATACTATTTTCTAGTATTAACGAAACCTACTTGAATGAATATGTGATACTCGCACTCATATCAAATTATTGTACAGTGATCAAAACAGGAGACCTTTGCTAAGTAGTAAAAAAATAAAAGTTAACAAAAATCCCATAATTTTGAAATACTTTGAATCATTTCAGCTTCTATCTGCTTTCTTTTCGTAAAAATGTTTTCATAAGCCTTTCGTACAATTTTTGATGAAAAGTTTTTGTGTTCCGACCTGCCCCTCCGCCTGAGTACGTCCAGTCACTTGACTGTGATTCACTGTAGCTTCCCTGGTTTTTGCTTACGTCCGAGGGTGTTGCACCAACCACGTGCGCGGCTCGGGCATCGAACCCACACTCCTGCTATAGGCATACTATGCGTTTACAGCATTGTGCCACCGCACACACGCTAGGCACGGCTAGTCTGGAAGCTGGGGGTTGGTTTTATTACTTAAACTCTAGACTAGACTACTTGACTCTTGGCTCTAAGACTACTTTAGTCAAGAGTCCTATTTACTAGAATAGTAATCTTCAGCGTCTGTGTAGGTACTTTATCTAAGTCCACATTATCGTTTAGTAACAAGCAAATTGACTGGCAGCGTTTACTCCATAAATAAGGCTTTAAAAATAGCTGCACATACTTATGTGGTATCGCAAAGTTATGTACTTAAGCAAATTATATGGGTGACAGAAACAGTACCAAATGGCTGAAACTAACTTCGCACCTCAGGGTTACCTCATGACTCGTAACCAACTCTTCCCACTATCTCCCCGCCTACGTGCAGGGGCTAAACACGGACATTCTATCGGCTTTTTTCCGCCAACAAGAAGCAAGGTAAGGCATCAGCGCGTCGATTTCAAATTAAGAGTCGTTTCGATGTGACGTATAGGGATTCAGAATATGCGCTTTTTGCGTTGGTATTATGGTGGTGTTTACGTGTTACAACTTGCACCTTATTTAGGAGGTGAATTGGTCTGGGTGGCGATTCTGGCGCACTCGATATTGTCTGTAGTTTTTATGCTGGCGCTCTCATATAAATCTTAATGAGAATGGTACGTGTGCGACTGAATTTATTGATGGTATTGGTAAAGTAAAAGCACCGCGGGTCTCTCTTTGTATAACAAATGGAGGTTCCGCCGCCGTCGCGCCATCCTCCCAGTTCCACCATTGATTGTAGAAGTTGAGTAAAGTAACTCAATTGAAATGGGAGATTCCGGTTAAATGCCCTCATCTCCATTACATAATAACTATAGAATAATAACTATAAAAGTGGCAAGTTCTACTATATATATAGTAGAACTTGCCACTTTTATAATATATTTAAAAACTTAGCTATATTTCAATTTCTTTTAAAGTTTTATTTGACAACCACCGATGCTATCGATTGACCAACTCAACCGACCAAAACCATTCCTCAGACCACGTACAAAGCCACCACATTCGTTTCCATAAGCCATTCAAAAGCTATAAACAAATGAAACACGCTTCGCAGCCCCGCCCACACCAATGTCATATGACATAAGCCCGATCTCCGGCCGGCATCATCGAAACATCAAAACAAACCACCACGTGGTCGGGCAGCGAACTTTTTACACGCGGGGTCTTTGACCGTTTTGCTATCGACTATCGTAGTGTTGGATTAAATAATCGCGGCATTTCATGCATGAAAGAAAGCATTTAGCAGGTGTAGTTGAGAACTCTGCGGAACTTTAACAAATATCTATAATGTAGTCGCGAGCGAGGTCAGTTTGACCTCAGCTTAGATTAGCTTAGATGAAAACGCCGAAGTCGGATGGATGAAAAAGGTCTTCTCCTTCTTCATCGTGTCAATGATCCATTTGCATCAGATCTGTTTTATATTTGTTTCTCTCTGTGTTTGACTACGGCGATCTTGCCTTTTTTTGCTTTTTTTTAAAGAAGTGTTTAGTGTGCAATTGTGCATATCAGTAAAGTAAATTAAGAAGTTGGATTAATATTCATTTATTTAATGTTGCTCTACTTTTAAAAATATAAGAAATATTTAAAACAGTATGATAAATATAAAACTGCATAAATAGAATTGCAGATAAAATAGAGCTCAAGTCACTATCTACGAGTAAAGTAAAAGGCAAGTTTTTAAATATATGTGGATATAACAAAAATTTAAATTACGTTATTAACAACTTAAATCGATACCAGGATGAGGCGTCAAGCAGTAAACTGATAAGAGCAGATCATGTTTATGATAATATTATTAACGTAACAGCTTGTTTTTGAACGGATGTAAAAATTTGCATTCGTTTAAAATATACTGGTTTTGTAAAGTTCTCTCGTGTCATCCTCCCGTAAATAATAATGATGATCTAATATAATAAACTAGCTGTTATGATAATGAAAGAATTAGCCTGCCTGTTTATCCAGAGTATAAGCTGTCTCTATTCCAAATTTTATACAATTCCGTCCAGCAGTTTTAACGTGAAGAAATAACAAACATAAAGACAAACTTTCGCTGTTATAATATAGCTGAGTCTTGCGGTTTTACTCGCGCATTGATGAAAAGCTGTGAAAATTACCTATGTATTAATCTAAAAGGAGTGACACACACGCAGACAAACTTTCACGTTTACAATGCTAGTGTGATTTTAATAGGTATGTCGTGAGGAAACCTGCATACGTCCGGAGAAGAAATTCAATGGTGTATGTGAATCCACCAATCCGCACTTGGCCAGCGTGGTGGAATACGTAACCTAATCACCTTCCGAAGGTAGACCTGTATCCCAGCAGTAAGAAGATTGAAGGTTGAGTACAGTATGTCATATGACGTATGTGAGAAGTTTTTTAAAACAATTTTCAAATTACTTTAGCAATAGCTGAAACCTGCTAAAATTTGATGTTAAACCTATTATAGCAGTAATGCTATCGCTGCTAATCGACTGAAATATTGTCTGTTGAGAGCTGCTTACGTAACCGAATGATTTTCCGATAGTTGGTCCCGATAGGAAGTGTGAGGCATCGACCGCAACGGTTGGGGTGAAGGAATTGAAGGCCTGATTTTTTCCACCAGTATTTGATCTCTATACCAATAATAAAGTCTATGCTAATTTAAGCTAATAAAATGTTGTTTTTTATATGACTACTAGCTGACTCGACAGACGTTGTCCTGTCAAAAGCCATTGCGTAACTATAGCAACCGTAGTATGTTGATGCTAACTTGTCAATTTATAGTAAAAATTATCAGTATAATAATAATAAATAAATAATTAATAATAATTATTATTAATAATTATTATTATTATTTTATTTATTTTAATTTATAATTTGCAATAAATTAAAATTGCGACTATAATTTGAGATTTAAACTATCCTATCTCTCAAGTTGGATCGAACTGCACATGGTGTGCGAATTTTATTATAATCGGTTAAGTGGTTTAGGAGTCCATTGAGGACAAACATTGTGACACGAGATTTATATATATTAAGATAAGATTAAAACGCAAACATTAGATATATGAATATGGGTATTGGGTATATATCTTCAAGTTGAGAGTGAATCGGTTTCTTTCAAGCAAGCGTGCTCCATCGTAGTCCACATTGCTCACCATCAGGCAAGATGGCAGTCAAACCTGTCAAACGCAAGCCTGACATCAAATAAAAAATAATATACAATAATTGGTAGCTGTCGGCCACAGCCTAGTTTTTAAGCCTTTTTTTATAAAAAAATATATGGTTTTAAAACTAGTTAGAAAATAAATACGTCCACAATAACAATAAATCACAAAACAGTGTCCGTGCCAAACTGTAATGTACTAGGATTACATGTTCAGTTCACAGCCGTTCTTCCAATCACGACCAATTAAAACAATCACAGTTCGTTAGCCCCAGCGATGAGTTGCGACTTCCTCGGCCGACTCGGTGTGAAGTCAGCTGCTTGGCAACAGAGAATTTTGGCGAACCCAGTTGTATTTGTATATATAAATATGTCTTTGGATATCCTACTTTCTATTATGTAATAGGATTTTCCTTTATATCCTACTAAATTTATAAACTTGCTGCGCGATTTCAGCCGACCGTTAAATTCTCCGGGATTTAAACAATTTTTTAAAATTTAAGGTTGTATATTTATTTAATTATTATTTAAAAATGTTACTCTGAAGTGGCGAAATAAAAGCTGTTTCATCCAATTCGTCGAGTGTTTTTGACATTTTTGCATGGAATTTGAAGATTGGTCCCATAGCAAAAGCTGTTCATAATAATGAGTACTATGAGCCCGAGCTTAGTTTACTTCCTTAAAACCCAGTATAGAATAAAAAGTGGCAATGGTAGGCCTACATCCTTTGCCCGGTCACACACCTGTATATGGCTAGAATGATATTCCGAAAACGTGAGGAGGGTCACGTACTACAATGGCCACATTTTCGTACAAATAGATATTTATATTTAAATGCAACTCCACTTCTGCACTACGTTTTCATTATTTCTAATTAAGATTTACTATCCATTTCTTATACCATGGGCTCGCAGGTTAGATGACATATTCATCATCATCATCCACAGCCCTCTCTATCCCACTGCTGGGTATAGGCCTCTCTCCCGTTATGCCATCTGTGATATATTATAATAATATAATAATATCTTTATTGACAACACACAAAAAATGAAATTACAAACATAGTAAAATATAAAAGAAAAAGGCACAAAAGTAAGTAAAATTAGTATAGATGACATATTATATCTATACTAATATTATGAAGAGGAAAGATTTGTATTTTTGTATGTTTGTGTTGAATAAACTTACAAACTACTGGACCGACTTCAAAAATTCTTTCACTATTAGAATGCTACATTATCCTGAGTAACATAGGCTATATTTTATACCCGTGCAAAGCCGGGGCAGGTCGCTAGTATTATAATATGTTAGTAAAGGCACGAAGGCAGTGGATGAGACTGGCAGAGGACTGAAGCAGAGAACCGCAAAAGATGACGCATTGTAGAGAACCTATACTCAGCAGTGAGTGGGAAACGGTTGATCATGATGATATCAAACTTTATTTCACAACAATATTACAGACTGAAGTCAATATCCGCGGGCGAAGAACCCAAAAGACTGGCGACGTCACCTCGACGAATAAGGAATGAATCTCCGAATAAAACTCAGATACTAACATAAATAAATCCTGAAACCATATTTCAGGCATTTTGTTATAATGAACGGGAATACTCACGTAAAATTAAGTCGTATTCTCGTGTTAATTATAACAAAATGTGTCAATCGGCCCAAGTTTGAAGGCTTTATTTGACAGATCAAAACTAACTAAAAATATATCTGTCTTTATCATTGCAATCTTTTAGACAAGCACATCAATAATTTTAGAAAATTTAGATATCATAAATAGCCTTTAAACTTGGCCCAATACCACGGTAGTTGCCATATTTCAGGCGTTTATTTTCACGACACATCGTTCGTTTCCCCACCTACTTTCAGATGCAATGTAGGTAGACCAATTCGGCGCGCCCAGACTTTGACCGATCGTTCATCAGCATAGAGTCAATGCACTTCTTAATTCCGCCGCTCCCGTCGCGTATGACTTCTTGGAAATTTGCCTCTTTAGGTTTATACAATTGAACTGAATCGATATGAATTGTTTCAATCATGCTGTCAATGACCTTGAAAGACAATGACTATGTAATCAAAACTATTCAATAGGAAAGGAAAAACATAACTAATTCAAGCCTCACCTATCCTAGGTATATTACATAGTTGTTTGATTATTGCGTAGTATTTTTTGGTCGTATTTATGTTTCATGCGCATATCGATCGAATGTCGCATGTAGTTAACCTCAATACTGACCGAAGCACATGGCGCAGTTCAGTCTCCCTTCTCCTTGCTCATCGCTGCCAACGTACTCTACGTAATCGGTTCAGTATACATTCGCAAGTTCATTCTCACCGCTTATCATCACTTTGTAGACTCTACAGATGTATTAATACTGAAAACACGCATCAGGTACATTTTTAGGGTTCCGTACCCAAAGGGTATAACCGGACCCTATTACTAAGACACCACTGTCCGTCTGTCTGTCCGTCTGTCACCAGGATGTATCTTATGAACTGTGATAGTTTGACAGTTGAAATTGTCACAGATGATGTATTTCTGTAGCCGCTATAACAACAAATACAAAAAAAAACAGAATAAAATAAATATTTAAGGGCGCACCCATACAAGAAAACTTGATTTTATTGCCGTTTTTGTCAATAATGGTACGGAACCCTTGGTGCGCGAGTCCGACTCACACTTGGCCGCTTCTTTTAATACTATTGAGTGAGGAGACGAGCAAATCGCTCGCCTGATGTTAAACGTTACGTTTGCCCATAACAGGGCTGGGCCACCCAGAATTATGAACTCTTAGAATTCATGAGCGGGACAGCACTGCGCTCGTCACCCTGAGATATTAAGATGTTTAATCTCCTATTTGCCCTGAAATTTCATTGGAAACATCGTAATTAACAAGTTTTACAGCAACAAATCGCGAAAAAAGTCAGCTGTTCCATACATTTTGTCGAGAGCCAATGAACTTTTCGTATGGAACAGCTGTTCTTTTTGTGTTTTCAGTCTTGATGGGAGAAATATAGTAATGAAACCCTGAGCTTCTGCTGTTATTACTCTAAAACTGGAGACATAGCGCAAAGCGACTCAAGTACTAAAAAAATAAAATAAAAAAACGGCAGAAAAAAGCAATAAACGTCGTTTACGAGTATCTATTACCTGCAAATCTTTCAAAGTCATATTAAAGAAATGGCTTATCGAAAAAGCCTTTTATGACTTTAACGAATTTTACAAAAATATATGACTTAATTTTATTTTATTTGACATTATTTATACTAATTTATTAATTGAATTGAATTGTATCCGAGTAATTTGACATATTAGGAAATAAATACAATACAAATCATTAGAACATTCAAGATAATAACAATATTATCGTTCTCATACTATAATAGGTCATTGACTTTCTCGTAGGTATATAATATATGTACCTATACCTCTAAACCAGGTATATATTTATAGATAGGTAAATAAAAGATCGTTGACGCAGTAGTTTTGAATAGAATAGAATGATTAAATCGACAGAAAGGTAATTAACATTCCGATTTTTTATCTATACTAATATTATGAAGAGGTAATAAAAACTGTATGTTTGTAGAAGACTAGCTTCCGCCCACGGCTTCGCCCGCGTGGACTATACCTGGAACCGATAATTAATTTAACCCTCCTTTTTTGAGAACATGTAAAAAGCGTCATACAATGGAAGCAGGGACCCCAAAAACCCCCAGATGCCAAAACAGATGCTAAATCAGCCCCCTCGAATCATGTAGAAAAAATAATGGCGGCCATTTTGAATCATTTGGATTTTTGCCACAACCATCAAGTAGCCCTTGCTAACTCCTATGACATCTAGTCAAACACCCACCCATCTTCAACCGTTTCGGAGATATAGACCCTCAAAGTTTGTATGGCGGCCATGTTTTTGAGGCGACTATCTTATTTTTAATGGCTCCAAAAAGGTCCGAGATTTTGGTGACTTTTTAGTCTCAGCGCTTTGGTAAAAATGTTTTTAATTTTCGAGATAATTAGCAGTTCCACCTCGAGGATATGACTTTTCGAAGGTTTTGGATTTTTTCCTGATGTTGTTTACCCGCCTTAAGTATAGTACATCTGTAAAGTTTCATTGAGTTAGCATCAAAACAAATTCTTTCACCGTACTATCTTTACCACGCCATTTCACCCCCACAGGGGTTGATTTTCCAAAAATGGTGAAATAGGTGTTCGTTATTTTGTTAAGCTTCGTATATTGTAAAGTTTCAATACCGTGACGTCAAAAACAATGCTTCTCCATCCTAACTTTAACACCCTATTTCACCCCTTTAGAGGTAGAATTTCAAAAAATTCTTTATTGGTACACGTTTACTCATCAAGACAAACACACCCTCCATATTTCAAATTTCTACGGCCAGCGGTTTAGGCTGTGCGTTGTCTGTCAGTGAGTCATTACAATTCTCTCTCCGTACTATATTTACTACACCATTTCACCCCTTTAGGGGTTGTTTTTTCAAAAATAATGAAACATGTATCTATTATTTTTATAACTTAGTACATTTGCAAAGTTAAATAATCGTAGCATTGGGAAAAAAATATTTGTATACAAACTTCAATACTCCATTTCAGCCCTTTAGGGGTTGATTTTCAAAAACAAAAATATACTTAGGTGTCTATTATTTTCTTAAGCTTAGTATATTTGCAAAGTTTAATAACCACAGCATTAAAAAAAAATCTTCATACAAACTTTATTGCTCCGTTTCACCCCTTTAGGGGTTGATTTTCAGAAAACAAAAAAATAAATGTCAATTATTTTTTTTAGCTTAGTATATCTGCAAAGTTTCGTAGCCACAGTATCAAAAAAAAAATCTCCATACAAACTTCAATACTCCGTTTCACCCCTTTAGGGGTTGATTTTCAAAAAACAAAAAAATAAGTGTCAATTATTTTCTTAAGCTTAGTATATTTGCAAAGTTTCATAATCACAGCATTAAAAAAAAAATCTTCATACAAACTTCCTTGCTCGGTTTCACCCCTTTAGGGGTTGATTTTTCAAAAATGATGAAATAGGAGTCGATTATTTTTTTAACTTTAGTATATTCGCAAAGTTTGATAATTGTAGCATTAAGAAAAATATTTTTTTCATACAAACTTAAACACCCCTTTTCACCCTCTTAGGGGTTGAATTGGGCAAATTCCTTTCTTAGTGTGCGTCCGCTTTTTGATATTAAACTTTTGTCCAAATTTGAAGTTTGTAGCTTAAGCGGTTTAGGCTGTGCGTTGATCTGTCAGTCAGTCACGACCTTCACTTTTATATATATTGATAAACTCCAGGAGACATGGTTCGATTTCAAATTTATTTAAGAAACAGCTGTGCCCAGTTGTTAGACCCGTATTTTCGGAAGATAATATGTAAATCTAGTCTATGATATCAGCTATATTCGTACCGAATTTCATTCAAATTCCTTCAGCCGTTTTTACGTGATTGAATATTTTTTTTAAGATGTTAGCATCTAAACACAACTTAAGCCGGCGACTGACCTGTAACATTTCTGAACTGAACTGAAATGTTGCAGGTCAGTACAGCGAGCCGATCCGCTCGCTCATAGCGCCGCGTGCTCCACCACGCTCGCTTCGAATGCTACGTTACGGCAAAATGCTCGACTGACTATCCCTAAGTGCTATTAATAGGCTATAATATCTTATAGCCTAAAACCTGCGATGCCGCAATGGGAACGAAGTCCCGGGCGTCAGCTAGTCCTGTAGAAAACACAATTGCTTAATTATTTCAAAGCCAACATTTACAGATCCCGAATCAAAACTGAGTCAGTGAGTTCAATCCCCTTAGTTATTGGGTATTGGGTATATGAACCTTGTGTTTAACCCCCGACGCAAACAAAGGGGTTTTATAAATGTAATGTATCATATATATCTATGTATCTGTGAGTCTATCTGTGGTATTGTAGCTCTCAAACGGCTAAATCGAATTTGATTTAGTGTTTATTTGGAAGATGATTTGATCGAGGGTTATCTTAGCTATGATTCTAAAAAATCTGTTAAGCCGTTTGTAGATTAGCTTGTCAGTTTTTTAATTTAATTTAATTAGCTAAAATATGTAGGTATCTAATTTTGATGTATTAAGTGTCAATCGGTTTGGTTAAAGATAAACAGCAATATATATAATCAGAATAGATAAACAGCAGTAATGGTTTGGGAGGCATAAGCTGTAAACTTTTTATTTATTTGTATTTTTTTTATTGGTGAAATTTGAACTTTTTCTTTTACTTGTTTTTCCATAGCAAAATGTAACAAGAACCTTTATGTCCAGTGTCAGTCTGTCTGTCTGTAATTCCGTATATCACAGCCAATTGTTTTATCATGATGGACGTACGAAGAAGCTCAAATGGAATTCTTATCAGTTGCATGATAATGTTTATGCTTTCATTCACCTCGTCAGCTCGAGCTTCCATTGTTTCGCTTTAACCGTGTATTTTGCAAGATGTCTTGGATGTTATTTTTAGATCTTGATTCAGTGAAAACTTTGGAGAGATAGAATGGAATGGAATGGAAAGGAATGGAACATTTTATTGACTAATTAGATATATCTAAAATTACGCAAAAAAGATGTTAATACCGTCATTTATAGAGACTTCGATTAGATTGTATTCACAACTTTTTGATATTTGTTACATTATTTTCAGATGAAAATAAGCCTAATACGAATTGCATATCCAAAATATGGAGGTTGCAGCTTTTTTGTTTGCTCTTCGCAATCGTCGTAGCCCCTGTAAAACAACGAGAAAAATTGCTGTATTTTTCTACTCGTAAAAAAGTGTACCTTTTTCCTAATTTGAAAAGGTACCTATTTCCGGTATGTCTCATCTATTTACCTGACAATTCACACTTTGAGATTTCAGATAAAATATAATATTAATGAATAGATATAACTTATTTCAGTCCCAGTAAAATATCGAGAAAAATCGTTAAAACGTAAAAAACTATATATGTATATGTATATTTATTTCCTATTCAAAAACGTACTTATTTCCGGTGTCATCTATTTACCTCACAATTCACACTTTCAGATTTCAGCTAGTTAACCAAATAGTTCAAGGACTGGCCTCTACACAGGCTGGTCATTCACTCGCCGTCTGGGGTGACGAACTCTACCAATTTTGTTTTTATTGAAGTTCAATCCAGAGGTAAACCACCTGTTATAGATCTGGTCGGCACAGGCGTAGGATATTTCCGTGGAAAAATATTTGAATAGAATAGCGTAGAATGTACTTTTATCGCACAAGAAACAAGTTACAGGAAAAATCTATGGCTAAGTTGTAGGATTACTACTAATAGTACTAAATAGTTTGTGTAGTACATGTGGTAGTACAAAAACGGCCTTCTCGCTTTAAGCGTCAGTTTTTAATCGCTCGAACAAGTAATTTCGTGTTTTTTAACTTTTGAACTTAATCTTATAGAGATTGCTTTGAAAGTCGAAAAATACGCATTAAATTTCTAAAATCTATTTATAGATTCTATATTCGAAGACAGAATTTTGTTCCCATACATTTTTCTAGAGTTCTATACAGGGTTATTCATAAAGGGTATGCTAAGCCGAAAAGGGCTCATAGTACTCATCATTATGAACAACTTTTGCTCATACCTTAACCTTTTGCTTTAACTTTTGTTCCATAGGTCAATGACACTCGACAAAATGTATGGAACACCTGATTTTTTTTAATGATGAGTACTATGAGCCATTTTCGGCTAAGCATACCCTTTATGAATAACCCTAGAGTTTCAATTGTAGAATTGCAACTTGGCTAGCTAGGCGAATACGGACAGTATTGAACGAGAATCCATTGCCTGAATAAATCTGATCTGGGTTTTGTAGCAGTTACATAAACGTATTAATTGTGTTTTGCTAAAAATAAATAAACCTAGAGTGAGCTTTTCATTCCTGAAAAATGACCTCAAATTAATTTAATCATAAATACCCTCACAAATTCAACTCTAAAATAAGAAATTTTAGTTACACACGATATTTTCAGTTAGTACAATAATTGACAAGACGACGGGTTACTCTACATTATGTATAATTGTTATTTATTATACATAATTTAAATTTCCCATTCTCAATTATCAAGCCTAACTCACAACAACATGTAACACCGCAAAAACAAAATCATAATTAGATTTTTTAGTACAAACTATTTTCCACCCAACTATTTAGTAAACAGTGGATCATTAACCATTCTGGCACGGTTCAACGAACCTCTAATTGCACATTATTGGGCAATGATACGCTAATGTAAGCAGATACGTGAGCCACTCACACAGGTATGGCGACTTTTCCAAAATTTAAACTATTTTGCCTATGTACCCACCTCGGGTCAATGACACACATTTTTAGATCATTCATCCGCTTTTTTCTGCTTTCGCGAATTAAAATCGTAAAACTGTCTATAAATCAGAGTTACGAATCGAAAGCATTATTAGTTTTATATTTAAAGCAACGTTTATGTCTGAAATGCGTGTTGAATTAGTTCACGCACACATCTACGTTAATTTAGCTTAAAAACTTTTTACACGACGCCTACTCGAATTCGAGACGCTTATTCTTTTTTTAAATATTCTGAATTTAAAAATGTTCCGAGAACATTTAGTCGTAAATCAGAGCATAGACAAGACGAGCCTTCGAATTAGGTTTAATTGGGATTCATCAGTGGTCACATTTCGTCACGTTTCGTCACTCCGTCGTCACGTATTCGTCACGTGGGCTGTGCCCGGTCAGGGTCGAGATTCGCCGGCACAGGGTTCGTTGTCCGGTCAAATATTTTTAACATTATAAAAAATCTGCAGTCGTCCTATTCTATTATTACGTCATACCTTGCATGACCGGTTTGTGTCGAAACTTTATTGTATTCTTTTCTTTTCGCCAACAAATTCAATTCGAAAAAGAAATATATTCGTGAACTTGTATCGAGTATATTGCTTCCTCGTGTCTAGTTAACGATAAAATAATGTTCGTTTCCGAACGAAATTAAAATAAATTACCCACGTATGATATATTGGAGACATCGAGTTTTAATTAACGAATTCTACGCATTGAAATCTTTCGAATCGAAAAGTCAATCGGTTACATCATTATTTATTGCTTTAATCGATCACGAATCGAGTATATTTTTATAACACCGCCGCCAATCGGGATGGCAAACGAAATTCAAGATGGCGGAGTTTTTATTCGCGCCAAAATAAAGTGGCGGTCGTTCGTTGACCCGGGCGCGGGCGTGTTGACCGTGTGACGTGGTGTGACGTAGCCGGCGTGACGTCACACGGGCCTGGCAGCCGGTCGCTATGAATCATGTTCAAGGTTCCTTTTTATCAAGGTACTGCAGTTTGTTCGCACGCGGTATATTTAGACGGCCGTGTGCTTCCTTTGGCTAATTTTATGTTCATTGTTGAGCTTCTTGAACCATTAAGTTTTTCATAACACGCGATGGGGTCCATGTTGGAGTGAAAGTCTAGCGCATGCTCTTCCTCAATAAAGACAAAAGATGATTTGTTTGCGATTTGCGGCTGAATAACTTACTTACACACTATTTACTTACATGAAAATGGAATGAGACAAATCGTTGACTTTGGATTTTTAGTCCAAACACTTACTAAAGCGATTTCAAAAGATTACCAACTGTCTAATTCTCTATGTTGTCGTTATTTTTAGGGCTCTGAACTTCCTTCGGAAAAAAACCCTTAACGCGAGGCTAAATTTAAGTTAATATTTAAAATATTTTCAAAAATAATTCTTTGTCGCATTTACACACGTATACCAAATTTCAGCACAATCGGATATCGGGAAGTGGTTCAAAATTCAGTGGCAAGATTTAACCTGAACACACATTGCAAGTTAAACAAAACCTTGCAAAAAATAGAACTTATTGTTAGAAAAAGTTTAGAAAAACTTACTTGTAGTTTTTATACTTAAGATTACCTGTGTCGAGTATGCCATGGAACACACAAAAAGACAAGGACAACTAACACCCAGACCCAGAGCAGATATTTAAATTCATCATTCAAGCATCTGCCCAGCCGGGAACTGAGCCCGGAATCTCTGGCTTAAAAGGCGCATATACTACCATTTAGCCAAACAGGTAATGATATCAAAATATAATATAAATAAATATAAATGTTTTAATTATCAAAATAAACACCAGCAAAAATTACCACCCGTTATTAATCGTCCATTTTATTTCCCTCTATTCAAAACCAAATACATCTCCACATGTAACTTACCGTCTCTCTGTTAACACATAAAAACAAACCTACTTTAAAACAATACCATTTAAAAGCACAAACGTATTCTTTTTCTACCATTCACAGCAAGTAGGCTAAAAGCTGATACAACTGTCCAACAAAGAGGTCTTATCATTAAGATTTTGGCACACATTAGTCGCTTTGTCACTCAATTCACAACAAACAATAGATTGGAACAGTTATTCTTAGTGTTCAAATTTAGCCCAAAGCCATTTGTAAATCTGGTGAAAAAAATAAAAACAAAGTATGGTGTAGGGTTGTCTAATTTGTCTATTGCTTCTATCATTTCCTCATTCGATTAAATGGAAAGAAACGTATTTTATCTACATAGGGACTCTGCAGTTTAGTTCACCTCAACCTTTTTGTCATCCCACTTCTGGGATATCAGGTGTATCCTCGAAGCGTTATTATGTTGAGGCTGTATTCCACCCACACTTGGTAGTTTCGTTAATTTGTTAAAATTATTCCTTTTTATACTGGCTTTTCAGGCTGGGTACAGATTACAGAATTATCCTTATGAGTCATTGTGGGTGCTATAAGCGTTATATTTAAATTATTTCTATGCTGCTCTCGTTTTCTTTTAGTCTTCTTTTCTCTTTGTTAATTTTTGTAGAAGCCCAGGGAGCAGTGAATTTTGTATTGACTGATTGAAACGTAAAAGTGATTCATCCAGATCATCCAGTAGCGAGATGGGTCGACATATCATCAAAATTGCGGGTTTAACCTGGACTCGAGGTAGATGTCACAAGTGTCACAACACGAGAGTGGTCAAACCCAGCAGTGGGAAAGAGAAGGCTGTGGTGTGGCTGTGGCACACTGCAAAGTATGGCTTTTCTCATGTTATGACATCTACTTCGGGTTTAACAGGCCAGGTTCAAGTTCATGTCAAGTATGATGAATATGATCAGTCAAGATTACACTAAACACCAAAATCCACGTGACAACCATAACCTAAACCAAAAACACTTCCTATTGGCATGAATTTGAAAATATCTGACGCACGGTTCAACGACCTACCACTAAAAGGTAGAAGTGGCCTAGTTTAGCCTTTAGGTACAGCCCATAGAAAATAAGCTGTGTCTAAATGGTATTCAAATATACGAATCGAGTGCTGGCGTGGAAGTCGCCGAATTGACGGTCGAGGTCTTGGACGGGCCTATTCTGTAACTAGAACGCATCATGATCAAATAAGTACCTAGTTGAAAATGTCATTAGTGTCAATCACGTGAGGGTTTTAGCATTTAACACACTGTTACTTATTCTGTGGGAGTGCAGAATTATCACATTTGTTATGCGATAGTTTGTGATGGAGTGAGTTTGTTTGTTCCTTATTAATGCTCATACTGCTCAACAAGTTTGAGTGTTTATTGTGTAGTTTGCTTGTAATCTGGTTTAACACAGCATATTTTTTATCTCGGTAAAGAAGTTAACAGTTCCTGCAGATGCGGATGTAACCGCAAGGCGCAGCGAGTTTATCATAAGACAAGACTGATCTTATGGGTGGTTGCTGTTTCAAGCGGTTTGCATATTTTCTGCCGAGTGATGGGGGTAACGACTACTTTTACTAGATTGAGGGCGAAAGAACACACGTAGCTTACACCTTAGAAAATATTACTGATTCGATTAAGCCAAAGATTAAATTACAAAATTTCGATTATTTTAATCTTTCCTCGACATCAAAATTGTCAAAGAATATTTACTATGAAAAATTTCATTAACCAAGATTCTAACTACCGTTTACACCAGAAATTAAAAATCATGTCAGAGGCAGCAGATGTTGAAGCAGTCTATAAACTACAAGGGCTACCACTCGGCTTAAAAGAGTCACTGCCACCTGACTGCAAGTTCGCCGATGCCAACATGCAATCCGGCCCAGAATACGCCTGTCAGTTCATTGCGAAGGCGAGGCGCAACGGTTGGCCCACATACCGGTCGTCTGGATGTGACCTCCGCCAGCCACTGCCGATACAACACAAGTGACACACCTGAAGCAAACCAATACAAACTATATTAATGGCTTGATAAGGTAGATTATCTGCTGGTGAAAATTTGTCGCTGAAAACTGGGTCAAATGTGCGGTAACCATGATAGGGTTTGAGTATCGTGGACACGGAAGTCAAGGATCGAATGATTCAACAAGTTAATGTTTGTATGATGAAAGACGACAGCTAGAAAGAGTTTAGCGAGGCAGCTTTTGCATCTTTGTTGTTTTGCTATACACAATTCCAAGTTTTCAATAGTTTGACAAAATCTTACACAAGTGATCGGTCGTCCGTTCGGTCTGTACGAACTTCATTTTTGTCGGGTTAAGAGAATTATTGACAAAATAGTCGTACCTATACACACAATGTTTGACATTTTTATTTAGTTAGACAACATTAATTTTTGTTTTTGTATAATATTTAATTTCTAAAATGGAAATGCTCAATGCAGGTTGTCAGAACTTATTGACATAATATCATAATTTAATTAAAAACGTCACATTTGTTGCACCCACGGGTGGGTTTTATTTTTGTCACCCACAGGAAAACACCCACAAACCCCCAAAGCCTGGTCGCCCCACCAACTTACAGCTAACGTCATTCAAACAAAATGCTGTTTTTATTGCTAAGTTATTACTTATTCATGCTAAAATGCTGTCAAAATAATAAATGATACTTTTGTCGGTTGACCCAGAAGCGAGCTGTGAAAATTGGTTTTGTCTGCTTCACTGAGAAGTGGTAATTAGATGCGAAAACAGAGCCTTTCTTTCTGGGTTAGGTTTTGAGTTGGCAGGATTTGAGAAGCCGATTTTGAGTATTGTCATTTTTAACGTGAAGTGACCTGATATAGGGTCAGTAACCTAAAGATACTGCGCAGTGCGTTTCGAAAAGTTTTCTTTAAGATTTTTTCTTTTCAAAGATGTTTTTTCATTTTGCTTGTGTCCGGGCAACTTTTATGTTTTTCTGTATTTTGTTCAGTCCAAGTTTAATTTCATGGAAAAAATATATTTTTTAGTTTCGTTATGAATAAATACTGTTACAAGCTGACTTAAGACTGACTTATACGAAAAGTGACTTTAAACATACATTGAAGTATTTTATACTTACTCACTTTGTATTTTATTTTGGTAGTCTAAAAGTTTTTTGGAAAACGGTTCTTTGTAAAACACATCCATTAAAAGCGTTCAAAAGCAAATGTAATGTCATGGTTCTTCAAGTTTAATGAAAAGATCCCGGTTCCACTTGTCTATCTACGTAAAACGGAAAATCTTATGAGCCATCGGTTTATTTTGTTAGCTGCCCTTCAAATTCGGCTGCACTTTGACTTCCCGGTTCGGCTCTAGGAAACTTATAACGTCACTGTCAAACTGAGAATCGATGACGACAACAAACTATGTATTACTTGTTTGGTCAGGACTAGCGCAATATGGCAATATTTCTTCTACTTTTTGGGGTAGAAATAATTATTTAGGTACATATTTTAAATGTATTGCTTGTATAATTGTAAATGCCCAAAAAGGTAGAAATATGGACCCAACAAATTCCTGCCTTATGGTAGAGCCTTTAGGACCTTAGGGTCCAAGCACATGGTCGCTTTTCAAGTGCTCTTTTCGTCAAAGTTATAGAAATACCTACCGACTAAAGAGCTAGTTCTTACCCCGGCCAGAGAATTAGCATTGCTATTCAAGATTGTGACGTCCGTCGCCAGTTTTTTGGGTATAGCCCAATTAACGGAGAAGTTGATTCTATAAGGACCTCAACATAAATTCCTCGGCCGTTGAAACTTTGCGGGGCGATAAAGTAATGTAAGTATAAATTACTGTTGACAAACTATTCAAAACTTTTTTTGTTTGGAAGTTCGGTTGTTGTACCAAAACGTAAAATCACTTCTTCTTCAACTAGCTTTTGGTGGAAAATTGTTAGAACAACTCAAACCACACAGAATTTTGAATAGAATTCAAGACCCTGCTCGGCACAGCACTGCGCTCGTCACTGAGATCTATGATGTGTAATCTCCTATTTGCCCTGAAAAAATAAATAAAAGCCATATTTAAATGCAAGCCTATTACTGAATAAATAAAAATAAGTCGGGTTTTCCTTCCTGACGCTATAACTCCAGAACGCACGAACCGATTTCCACGGTTTTGCATTCGTTGGAAAGGTCTCGGGCTCCGTGAGGTTTATAGCAAAGAAAATTCAGAAAAAATTTCAACATTGTCCACCCGTGCGACGCCGGGATGGGCCGCTAGTTACTGAATAAATAAATAAATGAATAAATATTACACGCTTTTTATTAGCTTCACTTGTATGTATGTAACCGACTCCTTTGAGCGCGATTTTGACCCACTTTAAACGGTCAGATTTCGTTAAAACTTTGTAGAAATATCGAGGACCGATGACAATACACTAAACAGAGCGTGTTTTTTTTAACTATTAATCTATAATCTAGTTTCCTAATGTGCGGCGCGCCTTATGAATTACGATATAGTTCAGTAATGTTACGTACCCGGAAGTTTGGCGTGTTTACAGATCCGCCGTGTTACGGATACGAGTGATTGACGTTATGAACCGTACTGGAAATACTATTGTGTAACCGCTGAAGAATTTACTGAGTTAGTCTACATTTGTTAGTTTGTTCAAAATTTCTTGATCGAGCGAAGTAAGGTCTCTGAGTCTAGGCAGCAAATTGGCAAAATTCAAAATTTCAAAATTCAAATTTTGAATTATATAATTGGCTGTTGTATGGATGTATAATATATTTGTCCTTCGAAAACTTTAGTACAGTCACCCTGATCTTTATATTTCGCAGTTCATTTTAATACAATTTTGTAGTTCAAATATGAGCTAAATCGGTTGAAGAGTAGAGGAGATCTATAGGTACATATTAACAACTCGACCGAGTTTGTTCATATTCAAAATTTGAAAACGTGTTTTGAAATTAACTAACTATTAATTATTTGAATTACTAAGCCTCGGTTTAAACAAACTTAGTTTTAGTTTTTTTTTTAATGTAATTGAGTGACGAGACGAGCAAATCGCTCGCCTGATGTTAAACGTCACCGTCGTCGTTCCGTTAAACTTAGCACCACCGTTGTGCGTAACCCTGTCCACCAATCGAAATAATTTACACACCTAATCACTAGTAATCGAGTAGGATCTATTTCATCTGAAGACATAACTTCGAGTAATCACTTACAGTTACTCAAATCAATTACACCTCCGCCTCGGGACATGACAGGGAAATTACTAAATTATAAAGCGGTTAGCTATAAGTCCTTGGATGGCAACACTGTGATACTGTTTATTGACGGAGGGACGAAAAAAGTATGGTTCTGTAGATGAAGTATTCGAAATTTCGTTGCCAAAACGTCGCCTGAGTGGTTGTTTGTCCTAAACCAAAAAAAAAATATTTCCTTAACCAACAGTATTGAAATTAAAATCTTATCAACACTGCACTTAAAGTTAATTTTAGTTAAATTCAGTCGATAGGACAAAAAATTAATAGTTAAAAAAACTAAAAAACACGATTTGTTTAGTGTATTGATAGATAGATAGATAGATAGATAAACTCTTTATTGTTCACACCATAAATTACAAACAGAAGGATTAAAGCACCTCTGTATTGTCATCGGTCCTCGATATATCTACAAAGTTTGAAAGAAATCTGACCGTTTAAAGTAGGTCAAAAACGCGCTCAAAGGAGTAGGTTACAAACATACAAACATACAGGTGAAGCTAATAAAAGCGTGTTAAGAAGCACTTAAGCAATGAAACGTTGGATGTAGGGTTTGGAATAGTTTCATTGGAGAGTGGAAACTACTTTTTAATTCGTTCTTTATATTTTTCTTGGCGCTGAAGTTTTCCCAAATTTTGGCTAACATTTTGAGTATTTCCTTCTTCGTCGTTATTCTTCTCTTCCTCTTCTTTGTTTTTCTACTTCTCGTGTATTTATGTACTTTATTAAATAAAATACACGAGAAAGGAACTGTCTAAAATGACAATGATTTCCCAGGCCCAATTTGGTAGCCAGTGGTTATTTTGATTTAATTTACACATTATTTACAATTAAACAAAATAAATAGGTAAGTACATAAGTTTTTTTTAATATTAATTTTATTTTTTAATATTATTATAATATATTTTTTTTTTTTTTTAATATTATATTGGCTCTTTTCATTTAGTGATTTGCGTTTAACCGTCATCTCGTTGGTAGAGGTTTGGCGGTTTTTGTTTCCTCTCCCAAATTTTATTTTCAGTCGGCTACAGATTCTCTCGATGGGAAAACCAATGATGGTAAGAATGCCTAAACGCATGTCCCTGGGTGGTCAAGTTGGGCCATTAAAAGCCAATGCTGGCTGACAAAGCCGTGACCCACTTTATACCGGGTACTGTCCGGGCCTGGACGACCCTGACATCGATTGGAGTCTCTACGTGTTACGTCGCAGAATTTCCTATAATCCAATAATCCATGTAGAATGAAGACACCAGCCAGCATCCAAAGTTTGTGAATATAAATTCTACTGTGAGAAAAAAGGCTCACATTTTATTTTTACAGACCTTTTTACAACTAACTAGAATTAGAACTAGAAACTAGAACTAGAAACTAATTAGAATTTTCATAGTAGCTAAGATTCAAAACTATAACTTTAAAAAATAAGATGAAAATTTATGCCAATTAACTTTATTTGACTTATATTTCTTCCATTCAGTTAATTTTTTAATTTCCGTGCGGTGTTACAAAAATTGGTCTCCAAGACGCTCCAGGTCTTCAGACATCCAGGCTCGGACAGGACCCGGTGTAAGGCGTCTCCAGCTAAACGCCTTGCCGGCTGGTCGTCAGAGGCGAGTTATAAGGCATCGGTAACGGTTGACCCAGAAACAACTCGCGGACAGTTACGCCCTGATACAGACTTAGGAGTGGATGAGATAACGGAGAGCCTTATCCCAGGGATATAGACTTGATGGATGTGGCTGACCAGACCAGCCTAGAAAACTAAAACGACGAGTAAATTCTATTGTTTTATTCCATACTATGTGACATATTTTCGTATGTTCCAATATGTTCAACCAGGTTAGAATAGTTGAAAAGCTTGGAAAGAAAATGTTTGTTTTTTATAATCTTCTGTTTACGAATAAATGGCTGAAATTTTGATGACATTCGACAATTAATTAGAGTGCATCACGAGACAGAACAATCCAACTTGACAAGTATTTATTAAAAAACTGCAAGATTTGTACAGAGCTTTTTCTGCGAGTGTATTTCTATCGACTTTATTTTTCTATTTTCTTTATTCCGCATAATTATAATTAACTCTTGAAGTTTGAGCTTCGATGTTTAAAAGGACTCGGATAGAACTAGAAGGAACCGATTCACTCGTGACTTGATGACAATTTCCACCTATGATGTATCCCATCACAGGTGGAAACTTAGGTGCAGGATAGCATATTTACCAGGCGAGATGCAACCGTGAGCGCGTCACGCTTGTAACTCACCTGATGAAGGTCGTCGAATGTGAACTAGTAGTAAACGACTTAATTTTTACGTGGCTATTCCCGTGTTAATTATAACAAAAAAGATAGCATAATATGCTGGAAAAAGATAGTGGTTAAACCTTTGCAACAAAGTTTGTAAAATTGATGTCTCTTCCAGCCCTCTCCAATGTAGCTGATAGTTTATTATCGAGTTTTCTGAAGCGGTCCCGGATCTTGTACATAGTTGGCGATATATTTTCTTTGGTAAGCTAATTACGGACCCTCTATATAGCGTGGTAGAGTCACCGATGATTGGTGTCTGTATGGAGCCTTTCTAGAGATGTAATCGATTGCTAATCTCGATTTATCTTGTTTGTTTTATCGATTGGCTATTAGAGATGCGGAAGCTATCCATGATGTTGTTGGAAATATAACAACACACAATTGAGAACATATTCCAAATTATGGGATACAATACAATTAACTAGCTGTTCCACAAATTTTGTCGAGTATCATTGCCTTATATGATACAGCTGATTTTTTTAGGGATTTCCGGGTTGGTCCCATCGTAAAAGTTGTTCATAATGATGAGTAATATAATCTCTTTTCGGCTTAGCATTCCCTTTTCTTATAACCTTTAATAGATGCTATAAATGCAGATCACAAAAAGGTATCAAAGATACTTTAACGACCTTTACGGAGGTATTAGATATTGACTTCTACTAAAATACAGCCAGACTATCTTTCGATTCCCCGATTTCTTATCAAAACAAACCATCACGCCCACTGACTGCATAACTGCATACCCAAAAATTACAGCCCAAAAATTATTACCGCATCCTACTCGGTTGACCTATAAAAATCGTATCGGCATTTGCAATAAAAACACACACATCCTTTGATTACCGTTGTGCAAAAAAACTTTTGGCCGCTGTATGTGGGTCAATAACGGTGCTGGTTATCTTTCCTTTTAGTGGCTGAATCACGTATTAGGTTACTTGTTTACCAAGGCACTTAAAGAATTTAAAAAAAAGTTCTTCAAATTAATCACGGCTAATGCTCTGGCAAGTTTTCGCTGACGTGAAATGTCACGTGTTAAAAGAAGACAGAATTAAATAAAATAAAAATTACAGAGAAGAATTTTACACAGCGTTTTTAAGTAAGACCCCATACGCGACCTACTTTGGGATTTTTTCGACACAATTTAGATTTTTTAGTTTAGGCTGCTCTCAAACACTACGTAATTGCGGTAAACAATTAATGTTTGCTAATTTTTTTTTCTATTTTTTTGACGCGTCTTTTATATTTTAAACTTTGGTCCTTCATTAAAGATTGTCGCAAACTGTAGACTGGTAATCAAACTTGAAGTCTGCAATTACAACTTTGAACAGTCACCAATTTGCGCCAATTCGTTACTTCGCCAAAAATCTACTAGATTTTAGGAAGGTAAGTCTCAAAGCCCGCGTCATCTATCGACCTGCCACAACTTCTCAGCCATTTCCCCCATCACCAAGCCTCCGGGGTGCGAGTTCGACGCCCGTTAACGGTACCACAAACTGGGTCACAAGGCTTCGCTAATATCATCGAGTACCGTTACAGATCTCAAGCATTTGTATCTACTGTCAACCAGTTTCGCCTGACCTGTTTTACAACTCATACATCATTAAGAGAGAGGTCACAGTAAAATGGGAAGGTGGCTTCAGAGGTCCAGAATGAGGTTGTATAACTGTTGCTAAGACACGTGTTTCGCTTGTGAGACATAGCATATTTTATGGGTATTAGATTACATTGTTGGTTATTCCGGCACAGCTTGTACTGGTTCCGTTCTGGGAGATAGGCAAGGTTTAGTGGTAACAACTGCACTTGAGAAGGGCTATAAGATGGCAATGTCAGGCAATATCTTAAGGCTGTAGATGCTGGCTGGAAATCTGAATTATTATAAGAAAAAAAAAGAAAAAGGCTGGATTTTAAGGCTGCATAACCTGTTCGAAATTAAGGAATTTTCTTAGGTCCTTAGGTCTTTTTTTATTCCAAGAAATATTTGTGCTCTACGTCAGATATACTCGTACATCTTATTTTAACATTAAGTTCAGTGATACTTCTTTACCAAATTGAAAAAAAATCGAGGTCTCTAAAAATTGTAATGAAAATTTGAGCTTTAATTCAGAAATAGGTCTTATTTAAACTTAAAGTTAAATGAATACCTACTGAAATTACTACAATCCTAATGAAATATGTACTTACTTCATTATCAGTTAGTACGAGTTAATAAACTACGTATTTCAAACGTTGACGTCATAATTCCGTTTTTTAACATATCAGTATTTTAAATAATTAAACACAATTAAAATCCTTAAAAATCCTTGAGTTTATTGCTTTGAGCAGTTTTCTTCTTATTTTGTTTTAGTCCGATAACATTTTATACTTACCTACTTAATTCTTTAATGAATTTGCAATTTGTCAAAAGATTATTATCAGAAATAATAAAACGTTATATAAATTATCTTTATAATTGCAATTATAATCTTATAAAGCAATTAAATTAATTTAATTAAAATATATAACTTACTAGGAGAGCATGGGTATAAAGAAAGTCGACACGACACGTAGGTACATAAACGGCATCATTAGTGATAAGTTGATTACGTTGAAAGATAATATTGTACACTGTACAGTGTACACTGCCGATAAGAAACTAACATGACGAATCGAATTTCAATTATTGTTTTGCTAGATATAATTTTCTTTTCTTCATTTTGACTGTGTCTTCTGTTTTTGTTTTTGTAGCGCCCCTCAAAAATAACATTTTTGCTAGTTTTAACGGCAAAGAAGTGGTTTGCTAAATGTTACTGTGTTTTGAATTTAGTGGCCACACTTCTAGATAATTAGGACAAGCTATTCTGAGGGCAACAAGTGCGGTTCAGTACCACGCAGCGTTTAAAACTTTACTCCTTAACTCTTAGTGACACAGGATGGGTAAAAGCGCTTACTATCAAGGGAAGGACTTGCTCATCTCGTTACTCAGTTGTATCAATATTTTGCCTCACTGTCTTTTAAATCAAGAATGTAAACTTGAAATAATGTACCTACGCAAATGTATCTTAGTACAAAATATTATCTACACCCTGATCCAAAGTCAGGGTTGTTCGATTTTTCAGCAACTTTGTCATTCATTCATTGCCTCTCTGGCCTCGTTTTTTTTTTTCAATGTTAGCATCAGTGGCTCGAAGTACCAGGCAATCATACCAGAGTGAGAGGTTACGAAACACTTGAACGTTTACTTTGTAGCAACAACAGTCGCCTTGTGCGAATCTTACTGTGCGATTTCTGCGACGCTAATAAATGCGACGCGCTCTTTTAATGTTATTTTCTAAAAAGTTGTCAGCATTTTTAGCAAAATTAATATCATATTAACATTATGTCTTTGTTTTGTCTACTAAAAATAGCCTTTAATTATACACCTAATTTTTCCACCAGATTATAAAGGGTCTCACTTCACTACTATCCCAAATAGACTTAAAATACAATAAATAGATAGAAAATCTATGAACAATTTCAGTTTTCATTTATTCGTACACTATTATTTTTTCCTCTGTTCGTTTATTTTTCATTTTTTTCGAAAGTTATTGGGTTACATTTGGATGAAACTTGTAATACACATTATTAAATACCATACTTACAGTTATCCTTACATATCTAGTGTTATTGACATAATATTACATTGTAGTGTTCTAGGTCACTTTACTTGTTCAGTCTAAGTAATATCCAGATTTCTTTAAACAGTTTTTTCAACTTCAACGTTTTTATAACCTTGTTTGGTTTTGTTTTCTTAACTATACAATCCGGATCCATCTTGTGGATATCGATCTTAACGCATTAGCAATGAGATGAGCATGCATCCAGTAGAAGCTATACGGAGCTATTCCTATTCCATATCGTAACATATGACATCGTAAAATGTCTTTACGTCTTCATATCAGCATGTGTTTTATACGTAACAACTGTCTTCGTAGCATAGCTTGCGGTGTCATAGTACGTGCAACCGTGGCTAATGGCCTCGTAGAATTCGTTATTGTAGTCTTGTTACTGTAGCAGGCATAATCGTAGCATGTGTCATGATACGTAACATCTGTTATCGTAGCAGGCGTCGCAGCTTGTGGTGACGTAGTACCTGCAACCGTGGCAAATGGTCTCGTAGAATTTGGAATTGTATTCTTGTAACTGTAGCATGCAAGATCGTAGCATGTGTCATCATGATACGTAACATCAGAATCTGCCATCGTAGCAGGCGTCATCCGAGCATGCAACGTCGTAGATAGAAGCTTTTTATTGCTCACACCGAAAATAACTGACAAAGAGGATCATAGCACTTAAAATTATTGCAACAACTGGCCTTATCTCTAAGAGCAATCACTTCCAGGCAACCTTAAGATAGAGAGGATACATAGAAAAAAATAGCAAAAACGGGGTGTGCAACAAAAGGGAAAACATAATATGTCGTAGCATGCGGTATCGTAGTACTGTCACCTTGGCAAGTGGCATCGTACAATTCGCTATTGCAGTTTGTGTTACTGTAGCATGCAATATCGTAGCATGTGTTATCACACGTGTCATTATGGCAAGCAACATTGTAACATGTGTCGTCATAGCATATATCGAATCAACCTTGTCCTATTTATATTCTAAGTACGGAAGTTTGTGTTCGGATTTAGACCTAAGCCACCTAGCAACATAATATAAAATATTACGGCATTTTAAAATGAGATTCGAAGTTAATTTTACGTCATGCGAGTACTTATTATATACATTTTAAAACCGGGATTACCTAGAATCGGTAAGGGAAGTGTTGCTATGCCGATAGTAATATAATTGACGTAAGTATCTCGTACGATACATTTTTCCTTACGCGAGTCGAATGATTAGTTCAATTAGCTGCATTCTAATTGCCATATTCAATTAAATTTAGCTCACGTTAAGATAAAATTAATTTGCTCATACTCACAAAGATAAGTTTAATTTTCAATAGAATTTTAAACGTGAAGTTATGTATTTGAATGAGATTATTTTATCTTGAGTTTCTTGGTAATTAGACGCTATAAAAATAATTCATATGGGCTTTATTTATATTTTAGAATAACTATATTGTAGGACAGATTGTTACGATAAAAAAGGATCTATAAATATGACAAAGTATAAATACATCAGTAATTTCACAAGATTTGTATTTTACTCTGTTTGCGTCTTTTCTATACCATCGCTTGGTCTCTTACAGTGAGCAACAACCCTAACCATTGATAAAATCTGGACAAGTGAACACTGAAAAACTGACCAACCTGTTCAGTTTAGCGGAATAAACATAGACTGTAAACAAATTAGCTGCTTTCATGCACCACTGCCGACGAGAAAGTTATGATCAGCGGTAACACGAACTCTCGACTTAATCCCTTGTCGTAATAAGAATTAACCCCAATTTTAAGCTATGTGAGGTGAGCTGCCGGAAAACTTATTGCGGTAAAGTTCTAAAAAGGGCAGCAGAAGTGTTGTTGTCTGCACTGACAGCGTGTTAAATTATAGGTTACATGTAAAAGTGGTAGAAGCATTTTAAGTCGTTACTTATTATTATTTTATAGCATGTTTTTAAGTTTAATATATTAGCTAGAATGTTCAGGAAATGTCGATGGATTGAATTGGAGCGGAGAAAAACAAAGTAACCTGATTTATCTTGAATATTTTTGTTTGTTATACTTATTTGTAAAGAATGCAATGGAGTCACAAATCCAGGTTGCTGGTTCAAATCAGATCAATATATGAAATATAAACATTTCATACATTAGTATGTAATATGTAAAATATATTGGCTGGTGGGGGACGAAGTGCTCTAGATGCAAGCGGAATCTGAAAAAAAAGGTTTTTGACAACTGGTTGCTAAACTTAGTTGTCAACACGGTTGAAGGTTGTAGTGAGGATATAAAACGCGTGCTTATTACTCATCTAAATTGACAGCCATAAAGGGCGACATTCAACATCTACCTACCCTTTTCCCATTTTTTTTACGGAATAACAAGACAAGCATGACGCTAGCCTGATGTTAAGCATCACACCTGATCATACTAATTGCAGTGTCACACTAAGTTTAAAACTTTAAATTCTGTACAGTATATAGGTTATATATTATATACATAGGTTATATAGGTCGGTACGGTATAAACGTTTCTTCCATTTGCCTCTTAGACAATAGCAAACGAAATTGCTCAGGTATATCTGAAATCTCGGAAACTGGTTCCCAACGTTCACATTTTTCAGAGGCGGATTTCCCGTCTCTTGCGATGTGGTTCCGTAGCTTTCGCGCCACCTTTCACATTCGGACAACTTCATTATAGCTCATAACCAAATCAAGATACCTTTTCTTTCTATAAAAAATCATGGCGGGTTTTATGTTTTTTGTGTAAGGAACAGTTTGAGGAGTTTCATGCAAGTGCACTGTATGGGAGGATTGAAATCATTGCGTCATTGATAGATATTAAAATAACATATTTGGGACTTTTTACCAGAAAACTCCCTTTAAGAAACTGCGTAATTTAAATTGCAATCAACTGTGTCTTTCCAAACATTAATTTTCTTTTAAGAAGTTGCGAGAAATAAAAGTAGGCCGCATCAAGGCAACATAACACCAAGACGTTTTCCCTACGCCCGAGTTTCCCGTTTTTCTTTCGATCACTGACGTATCTTTTTGACCCAGTTCCAACAGCCGCCAAACATGAATAAACAAGTACTTATTCGACAGTTTATCAAATCGTTTCACTCATTCTTTCAATGTAAACACGAGCTTTCTAGTCGCCTCTCACCGTCGGTCGCCTGTATGCGTACGCACACATTAACAAATCTACCAAAATTCTACCTTTCTCTAGTTCATTTTCTCCTGGTACTTGCGATGCCGATTTTTTTTTTTTACCACGCGTTAGCAATTTCGGCGGTCATTGTACCAGTTTCGAAAGGTCATTGTCGGTACCGTTGGCGACCTACCTTCACATTTCGCCGGTATTCTTTTGGACAGTTACTTTTATGCGACGACATTAAAATGCTGTGCAAGATGAGATCGCGACGATAAGGCGTCTTATTGTACGTGACGGGAGCGCTTTAGGAAGTTATCGATTCACGCTGTATCGATTTCTTTATCGTTTAGCAGAACCTGCCGATAATAACTTGAGGTATCGATTAGATTTTGTCGATAAACGTTTCAAATTTTTTATCGTTTAGGGGTCTACCTACTGATATAACTTGTAAATTAATTCTAAAAACGAAAATCTTGAAAGAAACTTATTAAAATATAGCAAATAAAACTTAACTGCT
This sequence comes from Alcis repandata, assembly GCA_949125135.1. Classification (NCBI taxonomy): domain Eukaryota; kingdom Metazoa; phylum Arthropoda; class Insecta; order Lepidoptera; family Geometridae; genus Alcis; species Alcis repandata. The sequence goes on along the minus strand of OX421246.1, from coordinate 3,882,315 downwards.
GTTAAATCGCAACATATTCGAATCAAAGTTAGCTGTTGTTAAACTACATTTCAAGATGATTTAAGCTTCGCATATAAGATCGAAAATCGATCAAATGTACTGCAAGAAAAACACAGTGTAAATCAATACAAACAAATGTAACTTTTCGATTAGTATAATATCGATATAAGCCTCTACCATCGACAACACTAACAAAACAATCCATCTCTAAACCAAGTGAAATGCATGAGTTTCATTCATGAAATTCTGCTCGTTCTCGAAAGATTAGCCTAACCACAACAATCTCACATACAACCTTTTCCAAATTCAAAGAGAAACTTTTCACTTCAAATTATTACCATTTTATTCCTACTTCATTTCGACAAAGGTCTTAACATTTTTGTTCGCGGATGTTTTTTGGCAATTAATAACTTTCGGTCTGACTTCGTGCCATAGTTTATTCAAATGGATATAAATAGCAGTGCATTAGAGATCTAGAGCAAGCGTATTTGTGACTTGTTAGGAGAAAGATTAAAAACAAAAGGAAAGTGGAGTAGAGTCAATAATGGACCACAGTCTAATTTCAGAAAGACTACTAGTAATAGTAACGTTTAAAAATACGTAGCACACCGGTAATACAGGTAATATTTATGCAAAATACCAAAAATAGCTGCTTATCTGCTATTTTCTTATTTTTTTACACAGATTTAATTATGAATTAGTCTTGATAGATATGAAAATAGTGTGCATCTTTTTACAATATGCGAAAATAAAATAAAATGTATCAAAAATAATTTCTGTCAAAATAAAACACAACTTTCTATTTCGGGTAAATTTTATTCAAATTTAAATTCATTGGGATGTAGCACAATATAAGCTGAATAATCTTAAAACAAAATAACCAATGTATCATTTCCATAGAGGAAACAAAAAAAATTAAAACCCAAGTAATGTGACGCTCAATTTTCCGATGGGGTTTCCACAGCGATTTTTTGAAGGCCATTGGTACTTTATAGAGGTAAATATAAGAACGTATTTCCCTTATCAAATGATATCTATATGACAATATTTAATACATGGTGTAAAATCCGACTATTAAAATGTGTAAAAAAAAATTAAAAATATAAATATACAAAGCGTATGTATTGAATACGAATTAATGGTGTCGTGTAGAGGTTCAACACCAATTGCGAAAAAACGCAAATGCAATGAGCATTAAGCTCAGAGTCGGTACTCACTTTGGCATTAAGTTGTTCGAGCTGCGTCAGCACCATTGCAAAACCACCAAATCAGCACACATACTGGTGCAAAGCAAAGGGAAAAAAAAAACACAATGACATTTGTATTATCTGACAGCTCTAATAATATGTCATTATCTTTTACAGTTTGAAAGAAAAGAGGTGAAAAATCACTCATTCCCTGATCTCATTTCTAAGAGGCGGAAAATCACGCATTTGCCTCAACAAAAAACACTGCCAAATTAAAAATACAACAAAAAGTCGAGTAGCTGCTCTGTAAGTACCTACGCATCGCATCGGTCGTATCTTGCATATAGGCAAATTGGGTGAAAGGTGAACGGCCGCGGATCATTTCGCCGGCCCACAGAATACTTAGCTGTCAATATGCGGGCCACAGCATACTTGACAGTTAATATGCGGTTCGTTGACTCATTCAGATTAAATTGCTATATTTTAATGTTGGCATTCGAGCGACACTCGCTTCAAATGTGCCCTCGTTTCTTTATTACTTCTGAAAAGGTACGTACTCATCGGAAATAAATTAATTTTCCTGTTTTTTTTTCAGAATTAAATTTTTGGCTCTTGAAAAGTTGTCAATTTTTGTCGATATTTTTTGAACAAATAGATATCTGAATTCAGTAAAAGTAGTCATCGAGATATAAATCACAAAGAAAAGTAGTAAGTTATAATTTTCTTAGTAGTTAGTCCTAGTTTTCGAACAAATTTTCAGTTATATGATAGATTACAAAGTATGGCTATAAGCATACTCCAAGATCCTTAATACTCCTTTGCAAAACCTACCACTAAAGTAAAAAAACTACTAAAAAAACGAGGAAAACTTTAGTAATAATTAATTATTTAACTTTACTTAAGTACATTTTATTTCAATAAATGTGATATATCTGCTGGATTGCAAAATAAATCTAAAACGGTTTTGAACATAATTTGCCAATCAAGTAAACGGAAATCTAAATATAGGTGCTGGCCGGAAAAAACAGCTTTAGCAAAGCAAAATACCTATAAATATTTAGTAAGTAGACAAAAAACCCATAGACAAATGATGTAGCTGAAAGGTGAGTGGCACAACGACCTGCCCACGACACAGAATCGTGGTGAGCGGTGCACAAACTTACAGCCACCAACATTTTTTGCAGTTGAACGGGGGAACCACCATCGCATTCCCAACCGAAAACTGTGAGGTTTTCCGAAAAACGGACAAAAAAAAACAAAAAGTACGGTTTCATACAGCGTTTTACTATGCTCCTGCATTTGACGGAATGCTTTTTGACAGGTCTTTGTGATTGGATGACTGAAAACTTCTGTCAAAAATTTTAGTTGTCTTATTCTGACGGCTGTAGTTTATAAGTTGGTCGGTAAGTGTGCGGTGACTTTCGACGCTGTAGAAAGTTAGGGAATTAACTATTTGTGAACTGGCGAAAGCGCTTTGTATGACTTTGACCATGGTGGCCATGGGAAACCGTGGAAATAGAGAAAGGCGCTAAAATAGTTTTTCGCTTTTCAATTTGTAGGTACTTGCATTGAAAGCACGCAGCTTGTGTTTCTTTGTTTTTTAGTCAACAGTACTTATCTAGTTTGGGGTTATTTTATTATTTTCTACACTATAATTAATACTTTATTAAACACTAATTTTTCATTAACACTAGTTTATTAAACACTAGGGCCTACACGGAAGGAGGTTGGTTGGTTTTGGATTATACAATTTATAACATTACACAGGATTATAAGAAAAGGGTAGGCTAGTTAACAAAGGCAAACAGTTTTTCAGAGATGCTGCGTTACCTAAGAAACGACTAATTTATTTTTTGACAACTCACTCAGTTCAGAACTCAGTTAGTATACAAAATATATTATCAATGGGAAAGTTTCTTTGTGTGAATACGTATCTCCGTAACTACTAAGCCGATTTTGATGAAATTTGGAATTTAGATAGCTTAGGCCCTAGATTAACACATAGGCTACTTTTCTTTACCACCGGACATCACTGCGTGGGTGAAACCGTGGGGTACGGATAGCAAAAAAAAGAGTTCAAAATGTTGAGTGACGTAGACCTGCAAACGTGACGTTTAACAACAGGCAAAAAAGGAGTAAAAAATATTTGCTGAAACCTAAAAAAAATCCACGAGACAAACAAGTCATTTGCCTGGCCGAAGAACGTCACGTCTCGTTGAAGATATTCTAATCAATACTTTGAAATTCTATTTTATTTATTGCCATTCTATATCGAAGTTTTCGTACGTTGACTTGTTTACTCGAGGTGGTCAACTCACGGTGATCAAAATCAAGTTACTCAACATATCTTCTTCGTCAGCATCGTCGCTAATACATGAATGAACGTTACGAGAGCTTTGTTTACAAGAATCGCGGTTGCGAAAGACCTGACTGTCCAAGTCCACGTGAGTCACCGCTATACCAGATGATTCCATGAACTCTTAGTATCACTATCAGTGATCGGTTTGCATCGTTATGCAAGGCCGGATTCTGGCGGATGACGCATTATGTGAAACTGGGATAAAATACAACTTTGCAAAAGTGATCTTTCCCATGTTCTTTGACTGTCTGCAATCGACAGAGCCATGAGCAGAAGTTTCCGTGTGTTTGTGTCGTGTAATGATTTCCAGCGATCTCATTTCCCTTTTGTTTTGCTCTGCATTTTTTTTCCAATTATAGGCTTGCGTTGACCACCATCTCGCCGTGGGGCTAGCACAACTTTGACGTAAAAATACGTAGCGAGTTTTCGATAGAAAAGTGTATGCCATTTACGACTGTCAAGTATGCTCCTGACGGGTGTAAATGGCGTACACTTTTCTATCGAAAACTCGCTACGTATTTTTACGTCAAAGTTGTGCTAGGCCCACTGATGGTAAGCAATGATGCGGTCTACGATGGATGGTATTTGCAGCTCTGCAATTTTTTAGCCTCTTCAGTGTCTTTTTTGTGCTATGACGCTTGGATGTTAATGTGTGATTCCAGTGTTTTTGGTATTTTTGGGTTTTTTGTGTGTTTTTTGGTTGTACTTTTCCTTTGACTGTTGTAAATAAGTTTATCTTGTTTTTTCAGTGCCAGGAAGGACATAGCGAGCGCGTCACGCATGTAATTTCTTCTTGAAAAATATCAACGAATGTAATCAAAACATAGTCGGACTATATAATGCGAGTTGTTCCTTATATTTATCACAAAATGTGTCAAAACCAAGTTAGTTTTCGTCGTAAAAACGGATACGCGGACTCATTGCCATAATCAAAAATGATAAATGCCCCTGTATTTTATGCATTTAGATGTCTGCATTGTTCTGCAATGTAAGGTCAAATATCTAAATGACGTGGCTCTGGGATATACCACCAAGGCGGCTAAATAGCTAAACGCTTTGCACTTTATGGCTATGGTAACCTTTACAGGTGGGAAGTCCCGAATCCACTGTTACAAAGAGGTATTGTAACTCCGGGTAGTTGGTAACTGGGCCATTTTAGGTTATTTTTATAACAGTTAAAGTAATTGAAATCCTCTCCTACTATTATAATACATTTTATAAATGTGAATGTCGTGTATGTGAATGTTTGTGTCCACGTATCTCTTTAACTACTGAACCGATTTTAATAAAATTTGGAATAGAAATAATGAAAGTTTTTTTTATGCTATAGGTGGAAAACAAGCAAACCAGCTGTCTAATTGTAAGAGATCACCGCCGCCATAACGCCTACCTTTAAGACCGGAGCCCTTTTTTTTTTTTTTTTTTTTGTTACCCAGTGGAAATCCTTTATGGATACCACGCCCGCCCCGGGGGAGGCAGGGTGGTTGTGTGTTAAGACCGGAGCCCTGGATCAACATATAGGCTACTTTTTACCATCACCGTTTTACAACACCTCACGGTGAAACCGGGGCACAGCTGTTATTATACAAATATCTAACTCAACGCCTTAACATCACTGGCAATTTTGACCATTTTCTTCCTCCATGATTAATTCTCAAACATACGTTTATTAACTAAATTGACGTAATCACATACGATACATTAGCGTGGACAGAAAATGATTAATTTTCCCGCTTATATAAGGGGAAATACCTTAAACTACTGACTAATCTCATTATTAATTACAATATATGCTCTTATTCACAAATTTTTATCTTTATGTAGAAAAAAATTGTTATAATTGCAGTTGAATTTTAATTTCAAAATAAATTAATGGCCCCAAAGACTATTTACAACACTAAAATTATACATAGTATATTGAAAGAAAAAAGTACAAACAGCTTCAAACAGATTTCAATCTCACTAAACTACATAATCTATTTGTACAAAATCTAATGTAGATTTCACTGTGAAACCCCCAAACCAAACCTGTGAAACCCCCAAACTAAGGCCTTCTTTATCTTGGGGCTCAGTGCGGAGTTACAAAGATAAAGAGAAAATAGTTTTTTTCTACCAATAAAAATGTGTGTATGTGACCTGAAAACTAAATCAAGCGTTGTTACTATACTTGATGACTACTTGATACGAAACTTCGGTTAGTTTCCAAATGGATCTAAACTGGTAGAAAAGTCAGATTGTTTCGTGAATTTTGTATTTGATTCAATTTCTGTAAACTCCTATTTCTTTGTTAGCATTAGGTACTGTGCAAGTAGATATTATTTTTCAATGAAGTACTCTAGTTATAATTAGTCCTTACATATTTAATTAGTAAATACGGACTTGTAGTTGGCCCTGTCCATTGTCCAACCCTTTTTTACATCCTTTTTTTTTTGGTTAAGTAAATTCCTTTATGGATACCACGGACCCTGGGAGGCACGGTGGTTATGTGGGAATCTACGCCAGTGGCGGCCTACACACTTAAAACCCTGGGGGAGTTCTTTCTCGCTGCCCGTATTTTAAGGTCAAAGGTAATGTCCGACCCCTGCTCCAACCGAAAGTTAGGTATCCCAAAGCCCACAAACCTTGCTCCACCAGAAAGTTAGTTCCCAAAACCATGCAAGTCAAGTAAGAATGGTCCAGATGAACCGATGGTCAATACATCACAAGCTCGTCTAGCTTTCCAGAGGTAGCGGAAAGTGGTGTGACGCGGTGAATGACCCCACAATCGACGTGTGGTCGGAAGCCGATGGTATCCGCTAGTTTGGGTGGCAACTGAAATTGGCCAAACGGATTGGATTATTTTTTTATTTTAATAGAATTTTGATTAGCTAGCTGTAGTCTATGGGAAAATCCTTAAAATTAAACAACAAAAACAATCTCATTAACTTAATTTGCTTTGTCGTTAAGATGCATGGTTTTATTTAAATTATTTTCGTTTTTTGGGTGTTACAAACTCACAAGTAAACTAAGTAAGACAGAAGAACAGCTGTTCGTTTTTCGAAGTCTGGACTTATGACTATTCAACTGCTAAGAAACACTGAAAATACTGCCTTACCTTTTGCTGGCAGTGCAGTGTTCGTGATTTTTAAGTGACAAACAAATATGATACTTACTATCCCACTAGCGGCCCGCTCATATCTTGTGTAAAAAACTTGCTTTTCAGAGCATAGTTTCCTCATCATAGATCTATATAAAATAGGTCTGCAACCGGCATACTTACTACTTACTTTCAGTTGCTACAGAATTTCGTAGCACAGTGCTACGACAATCTGGCTGTCATTTTTATGGCGGTAAAAATAATTGTTGCAGGTTGACAAGAATTTTATGAATTTGGAAAAAAAATCGATTCAATTTATCACTTTCGCAATACGAAAGTTTTAGCTGGTATTGCGAAAGTTACAAAATATATTGATTTTTATTTTTTCCTGTCATGAAATTTTAGTCAACCAATTTTGACCGACCAACTCAAAAATTACATACATTTACTACGTTTTATGTTTGATCCTCATCTTCTTCGTCTTGTCAAAGATCCGTTTTGATTTAAACTATTTTTCCCAATATATATGACTACTGCAACCTTACTAAGATTGGCCTTATACAGGGTTATTCATAAAGTGTATGCTAAGCCGAAAAGGTCTCATAGTACTCATCATTATGAACAACTTCTACTATGGGAACAACTCGAAATTCGCGAAAAAAAAAATCAGCTGTTCCATACATTTTGTCGGGTGTCATTGACATTTTTCTATGGAACAACTGATTTTTTTTCGCGAATTTCGGGTTGGTTCCATAGTAAAAGTTGTTCATAATGATGAGTACTATGAGCCCTTTTCGGCTTAGCATACCCTTTATGAATAACCCTATATAGGTCCCATAATATTTCTAGATCAGACAAGAAGAAGATCGAAGTGAGTTAACTTTTACATCGAGATTTTTGGGTTCAAAAAACCCAAAAACGTCACGAAAGGTAAGGTGCTCTGATTCTATTCTATATATTACTATCTTTGAATAATACCAAACCGAAAGAGTAAGCAGATATTCATGTCTTTGTCTAATTAGCTGAAATAAAAGAAGACAGAGAAATTAAGTCGCCTTCAGCCTAGAATTTGGTTTATGGTTAAAACAAAACTGAAAATTCAATGTTTAAATATTAAATAGGTAATTCAAATGATTAATCGTTTCTATACGAAGCAATTACCTACAAGCGGAAACTCTTTTATTACGTAATTTAATTTAAATGTACTTTACGAACTGAAATTAATTAATTCCAGAAATTGCTTTACCCATAGGTTGGTACTTACCTATTACGTTTAGGGAAGTAGGTATACTCGTACATAATCACGTTTATTTGATCACGTGTACGAGTATGTCCAACTTTACAGAATTACCTGTAAATGTAATTGTACCTACTTGTAATTTGTACAGGAAAGGTTTTATTAGAGCGACTAATAAATCGATAATTTTTCAGTACAAAAACCACAGGCAAATGCGTAATAGATATTACGTGCTACATTCCTTTTTACAAGCTTTTATTTAAGTTACAATGTATGCAATGTTAGTTTGTTAGTTTAGGTTAAATCTTGCATTTGAATTTTGAACAACTTCCTGATATCCGATTGTACTGAAATTGTGATATCCATGTAACTCCGGGGACGATGAAATGAAAGTTTCTTTTTAAAAAGATTTTTGGTACCTATCTTGTTGAATTTCGAAATTCGCAACTTTTTCATAAAAAGATCAGTCATTTTTTAATGGTAGCGTTTAGCTATAATATAAAGCCACAAAGTTTTGTGTTACCACCGTTCTAAAAGCAAGTAAAAAAAAATTATCCCCCAAAATTTCTGTCACAAAATCTAGTTTTTCGAAATCATTACTTTTAGATATTTGTTTTTAAAAACTACGGATGTAGGAATGTAAGTACCTATATTACTAATATTTCCAGATCCAGGGTTCAAAATTCTGCAGTTCCGGTCATCGACACCACATCACATCTACACGAACTTTTGGCTAGCTCTCATACTTTACGTGACGGAATTTTTAATTGCCTTCCTTTCTAGCACATCAGCTTACACATATGTTAGAAAAAGACAACTATTGGCTCAAGAATATGCGAGATAAAGTATCGATTTTTCTCAATCGATCATTTATTGCGGAGCAATGACTTTTAGCAAAAGTGCATACAATCGATGAGCTAGACAGATATTCGTGTAATTTATTAATATAATTTACATATAAAAGCTTTCTAACTTGTTTATCATAAATCCATTTATGCATTAAAGTACAATAAATATAAATTTTATATTATTTATATCTCTATATATAATTTATCAGAATTAGGCACAGAACATGAAGCTATGTTTTGTGCTTTACGTCTCTGGGACGCATGGTCATTATTCTATGACCTGTCCAAGCGGCTGATAGAAAGATCAAACGACCAAAAGGCTGGTGCTTACCTCGGCCAGAGAATTAGCATTGCTATTCAACGAGGTAACGTCGCCAGCCTTTTCGGTACTTCACCCGCGATTAGCGACTGAGCTCTGTGTTTTATCTGTAATATTCTATTTAGGTATATAGCTATATTGTAATTATGTTTTACATATTAATCTGTTGCCTTGTACAAGAAATATTCTAATTGATTCTGATTCATCTTTTGTCTGCACACGCGTTAATTTTAATTAAATGTAATTAAATGCTTAACACGTTAATTTGTCATAGTCTATAAATTTAGCACATACTGATAATTTCCAATGAGATCATGGTCCATATAGGATGATATTAAATCCAATTTATTTTATATACAATATTGTGGAACAGGCCATAATCGAATGGGGTTTTACTCGCCCGATGCTTCCGATTATTTAAAACGTCCCAAAGACATCCGATAAAATTATAACAAAAATGTATTAATTATATTTTAATTGGTAAAACCATATACGTTAATTAACATTTAATCATTTCACAGCTTCTATACCAATTTGTGGTTTTATTTCGCTAATGAGTATAAACCAAATAAAGCCAGTGTAGAATAAGAATATACCTATTGTAAAAACCAGTTCCATTCAGGTAATTAATAACTAATTGAATGAATGAATATATTCCTCTGCTGTATTTATCTGAATGCCGATCAATCATCCATATTTTGAGACGATACATTGAGAAAAATGGTTATAGCAAAACCGTTTAACTTAGTCCTCGCCTGCGCGGTACAGAGGCGCGGGGGTATGACGACGCGGGGGACTGAGAGGGCGGCGCGGGGGTATGACGACGCGGGGGACTGACAGTACTAAGATAAACGGTTTGGCTATACCTTTCTACTTTAAGTACGATGAATTCACTTAACGTACGGAGCATACTGATATTATCAAAAATAACGATGCCTTAATACCAGCTTTTACGATGGCAACTATCATAATATGGCCTTATTTCCTAAATAATTCGATAACGTCTTCACACGTTGCAATTATAGAGTGAAATTTACCTATTATCGCCTATTTTTTAGACAACACACCTTATATAGACCAATGTCACGATATTATAAGATTATCCAAAAATTGCATTTTTCTCAGTGTAGATACGAGTATGTCTGAATCTTTTTCATTCAATATTTTTATTTAAGAACTCTGGTCGGAGTTTTCAGACTAGACAGTATTTTACGAAAGTTTCTACGCCCTTGTATGACATATGCATCTACTTTTATGTAGTCTACCTTCATATGATCTCCAAGGTCTTCCAGGTCCTCTCTTTCTTCTCTTATTTTATTTCTTCTTCTCAGGTTCTTTCTTTCTTTTTGCCGGTAGATGGCGCCATATGTAATGTGGTCGCTACACCTACCTAAGGGAAGGTACCTTAACCTTAACCTTTATTTAGTTTAACAATTTATTAGTTTAACCTTTATTTAGTTTGACGGCCTGTTTGGCTCAGCGGTAATAATATCCGCCTTATAAGCCAGAGGTTCGATTCCCGGTCGGGCAGATGTTTGAATGATGAATTTAAATATCTGTTCTGGGTCTGGGTGTCAGTTGTCGTTGTCTTTGTGTATGTTCCATGGCATCCCCAACACAGGAATTTATCCTAGTGGGGAGCTATGAGTGTGAAACGTTATTTATTTATTTTATTTAAAAAAAAAAATTTAAGTGATGTGGCCAAATACCTTGCCTCTTTTATTTTCTATGCCTGTTCAAAGATTTTTTCACGTACTTCTTATTTTTTACCCTTTAATTATCTTTTTGTCTATTCTATGAACAATTGAACATTATAGAGGTATTAAAAAAAATACCTATCTTAAATTTATTTTGGACTAAAATTTTCATCAAAGACTCTATAAGATTTTTTTCTTTGACAGTTTTTATTGAATTTTCCATTTATTTATTGATCATTTTCTTGTTGCGTTTTTTAATTGACTTTGTATTTGTATAAATAATTGTAAAACACCAGAAAGAAAACCAGTTTATAATTTCTTTTAGTTCAATTTACATCTTTAATTCAGTTTAAGTATACACATTACTAAAACAGGTATTTTATTTAAACAAATAACAATGTGAATGTAAATTTATAACTCCATATATATATAATATATATATACTCCATATATATACTCCATTTATATTATAACTCCATTTTTTCACGAAAATGTAATTTTGATACCGGTATCAAAATTACATTTTCGTGAAAAAGTGGAGTTATTAGGTTTGCAAATTAAGGTATCGATATGGGAATGACATTTCTATAATCTGTTATAGATTCTATTTTTAACCGACTTCAAAAAAGGAGGAGGTTATCAATTCTGTATGTTTTTTTTTTTTTTTTTGTTTGTTACCTCATAACTTTTAGAAAGCTGACGCTTCCCATTTGGTCCCATTTCAATTTAGTCCAGTTCTGATAATGGTATCCATGAGAAAACCATATAAGTCTTAAATTTGCATGCGCGACAAATAGATGAATAACTCAATAGTCGGTCTTTTGAAGTCGGTTTTTGTTTTTTGTTTTGTAAAAATAATGTTCTTGTATATTATGAAAATTCTGATCCATTGTCTGCGTTTTTTATAGCGTTATTTAGTATACCACCACAAGGCAGAGACTCCCAACATAACCGTGGTACCTTCCTAGCCAGTCAAATCCATAAAAGATATTCACTACCTCAAAAAAATGACCTCCTGGTACCTACTGCACTTAGTCTATCTTATTCTTATCTTATTCTTACTAACATTTTAAAGGTGAAAGCCTAGTTTCTGAGATCTGTGGGTGAAAGTATGTAGGTGTTTGTTACTAATGAACGCTGAAACGGCTGAATGGATTTACATTACATTTGGAAAGAAGGTTGTTCATGGTTCGGATTAGTATAACTTGCCAACAGGCTAGTTGGTGGTCAAATGCGGATTTATCTTAATATATATAAATTACGTGTCACGTTGTTTGTCTGCTATAGACTCCTAAACTACTTAACCGATTTTAATCAAATTTGCACACCGTGTGCAGTTCGATCTAACTTAACAGATAGGATAGCTCACATCTCAATTTATAGTGTCTACCCGTGCGAAGCCGGGACAGGCCGCTAGTACTTTATAAAAAACTAGCGGCTCGTCCCGGCTTCGCACGGGTGCACACTATTGAAGTTTTAGTAAGGATCCCTAATTTTTTCAGGTAATAAATATAGCATATGTCACTTTGGGATAATGTAGCATTCGAATGGTGAAAGAATTATTGAAATCGGTCCAGTAGTTTTTGAGTTTATTCCACACAAACATCCAAAAATACAAAAATACAAATCTTTCCTCTTTATAATATTAGTATAGAAAAATAACACAGGCTACTTTTTATCCCGGAAAACGTGAGCAAAACCGCGGGGCGCATCTAAACAAAATATGATCGCGAAACTTCATGGCATTGAACGTTTTAATTTATATCGAACTGAAATTACCGTTCCTTGAACCTCGTTAGCGATTCAGCAGCGGAAGTAAAGCGCTCTTTATACGCTGAAAGACTAATCAAGCGGCCCTCGAACTCGCTTCAGCGGCTGAAAATTTGCAATTACGTCAGAGAATGTGAAAAAGAGAATTCTAATTATGTACTTACTATTTATTCTATCTATCTGTCTTACATTTTTATTTTAAGATAGAAAATACGTTTACTTTTTTGGTGTTTGAAATGTTTTTATTACGTAGTCACGCAACCGAATGTCGGTTACATTCAGTGTCGTAAGGTCATCGAATGTGATCGAAACAAGTCGTAGTAAACGGCTTAATATTTACGTTAGTATTCCCGTGTTATTTAAAACAAAATGTTATAAATACATGTTAGTTTCCATAGTAAAAAATACGTTTAAAACTCATAGTTTGCCGCTAGGATGAGGACTATTTGCTGTTTTTTTTTTTAATTATACACAAACATACAAACCTATATACAAGCTTTAATAACATGCGACCTTATCATCAAGATCCCTACCAGCCAGGAATCAGGTACTTAAGGTATTTTAATATAGCCAAGCTAATATTTGTATTAATATATACTTAAAATACATTCTTTCAGGTACTTACTTAACTATATACTAACTATCATTGCTCACCATCAGGTAAGATGGCGGTCAAACGAAACCCTTTCATCGAAATAAAAAGCAAAGGGTTGTTAATAGAGTCTTATCAGGCCAGCAATGTATCCGTGACGCCTTCAGTGTTACAGATATCCATAGGCAATGACAATCGTCTACCATCTGGGAGCCTGTTCCTTATTTAAAATCCTAAAATCGCATCCAAAAACGAGTCCAACATAAATCGTTTTTAGACCACAAATCGTCATACTTTTAAGGTTAGTGGCACAACTTTATGCTCATTTGTCTTCCTTAACAGCATGGCAGTTACTCACAAAGCCCAATAGACTCGAGCTTAATGACTTCACTTGTAAATAGAAGCAAACGTTTAAAGCTGATCGATAGCCCACTAAAAGTTGAGACTTAGTTTCTTCGTCTTTTTTGCAACGTTCCAGTTTCAAAAACAAAACAAGACAACCTGAAACTGCAGCAACTCCGAACATTTTTTTTTCTTTGTGTCCACATATTGTAGACCTCTTCTAAGTTATTGGTTCTATTTTTTTGTGGTTTTATTGTTGTGTTGCTTTAATCATTCTTTAGAACGAACTACGATACCAGGTTTTGAAATTTCTAAAGTTTTAAGTTCAGAGTTGTATCTAGTTTTGTCAGATACCATCTCAGCTTGGCTGTTATTGTGTAAGTAATGAATCAAGACATCGCATAAATTAAACGATACAGACAAATGCAAACAAATTCTGGCATTTAATATCATAGACATCATCATCATCATAGACAATATTGCTTTAATATCGAACTTATCTTTGGACGAGGTAAATACTGTAATATAGAGGTAAGCTGAGGTAAGGTGAGGTAAATTCTGGGCGGCGCAGACCTGTTTTGGGCAAACGTGACGTTTAACATCAGGCGAGCGATTTGCTCGTCTCGTCACTCAATTACATAAAAAAAGCGCTTACGATTGGCCGGCTGGAAGTACCAGTCAATTATAGACGATAGATTAAGCCTCCAAGGTACCATTTTCGCGAGAGGTGAATAAATCTAATCAGTCAACGGGTTACATGGTTTGTGACGCAAACTGAACTGAACTCGCAAATTCTAAAGTTCTAATGTTAGAGTTTTTATTTGTCTAAATTCTAGACAAACTCTAAAAATTCAGAATGCGAAGTACGAATAAAAAGTAATAAAAACATTTCCAACAGCTGCGGTATAAAAACAAATTACGTCGGCATTTATGTACCTAATGTAGCCGAATATTGAATTTAAACGAAGCGAGGTCTGTCATTCAAAGATTACGTGATCACGTGAAGGAATCGTTTCAAAGAGTTACGTCAGGACTATGAAAAAAGTCTTTAGTTTTCAAATAAATACAGAGTTGCCAGGAATTCTGGTTACAGTCGGATTGTTGCCAAGCGATGGAGTTGAGTTTTAATGGTATACATACTCGGTTTTTTCACGTGTTTCAGCTCAAAATCAGTCGAGTTGGAGCTTAATACAGTGTGTTTACCATAAATACATTTAGGATTAGATGATTTCTTCTTTTTCCTGTACAATTTAGATACTTTGAACACCAGATAAAATCATGTCTAATTTATTTTTGCCTGATATAATAAAATTGTCGCAAAGCAGTTAAATCAGGTAAAAACTGAGATACCTAAGCCAATTTCTTGACTATAAATATTCGTAATAAATTAATATTATAAAAGCTAAATCAGTTCGTTTGTTTGTTATGCCTCTTGCGCTCTACTCTACGTTTGCCAACCCGATGTTTGAACGGCTACAAAAATCTATAAGCCACTGAAAATTAAGATGAAGTCAGCACATTTGTTGTAAAAAAACTTATTCATATTCAACTAACCCGTTGCACCGCAAAGGACGAGAATAATGATATTCCACATAAAAGGAATTTCCAGAATCAGCCCCCGTCAGATTTCACGCAATAAAACTTACCAAAGCCTCTTGTTTCACGAAATATTGAAAAAACTCTTTTTGTCCCACAAGACACTACTACCCCACTGTCCATAGCGGTATTTGTTTCACAGTATGCTCAGTGGGCCCGTAGGGTCGTAAATTAGACATAAATAATAAACGGGATCGTTTGTAACTTTTTTTAACGGTCCACGATGACGTAGCAATTGTGGTCGTTTTTCAAATTCTGACGTTTGTCTTTCGTCATCGGGATTCCGTGCAGTGCCCTTTGTTATCATGTGACAGTGGTTCCACCACCGCACCGCCTTGTTTTCTTGTATTAACAACTTGTGTTGTGAAAAAATCTGCGTTTTATGACCCACAAATAGAGAAGGATGGTGTTGAAAAAAGAATAAACCTTTGATGTATGTCAATTACTAAGGAAAATATGGAAAATAGTGGCAAGTTTTGTATACAGAAATCAATTCCCACAGCCTTACTTTTCTCCTATCCCTACCTCATACTTATCTAAATCTTTATCACTAGCAGAAAATTGCGCTCCTGTTATATATTTTTATTTACATTGGGCTCAAATAGTAGGCATACCTTAAACGCTATTTGAAAACCTGAAAATCAATAAAATAAATGTTACAGATCTGGTAACTCCGAAAAACAAAACACTCGCTTTGCAGTACCTTAAAAATAATACTAATAAAAGACAAACGACTTCAGTAGCAATAGTTGGATAAACGAACAAACAATTGGACTACCTTATTCAGGTGAAACAGAAGCTAACAATACAGCTATTTACATTGTCTCACAACCTTATGAATATTGCAAGCCTATTGAGAAATGTAACGGTTTCTTCCCAAGGGCAGTAAAGGGTGGTAAATCATAGAAAGGGTTGCAACGGTACAGCGGCCAAGTTTTATGTGCCAGTGGTAGCTTTATATGGACAGTTAGGAGGGCTTATTACAGGCAAGTACTATGAAAGTTTGTTTTTAACCGACTAAAAAAGAAGATGGTTCTCACTTCGGCTGTATATTTTTCTTTAATTTAAGTTTAGCCCGTGCCACTTTAATACCACTTTTATTGTGCAAACCGCCACAATGTGGAAGGTCCTGCCCTAGTGGGTGTTCCCCGATACATATGGGTGTCTTCAAAGCTAGAAATAATCGGTTTCAGGCAAGCGTGCTCTACTGTAGCCCGTATTATTGCTTACCATCAGGAGAGATATCGGTCAAAGGCAAGTCTATCATCGAATAATAAAAAACAGAGAAGGATAGACGCTATCTTTCTCTATATTTTGATACTAATTTTGATACTTATTATTTATCAAGGCAGTTTAAGTCACTACGCCAACCAATTTGGTTAGCCTAATTACAATATGTCTTATGCTGTTTCGAATAGGTTGATCGCAAAAAAACACTATTTAAAAACCAACCTACAGACAATGACCCCATAATTATTTGACTTTAAAAACTTCAAAAAATGGATTCGGTTACAAACATTGTTAGTTACTTTTCATTGCCCCAATAAAAACGGGCTAGAGCATTTTGCCGACAAAGAGATAAATCTTTTGTAAAAAGAAGCCTGTTTGGTCACAGAGTTTTTAGTCATATTTCAATTTGAATTTAGAATGTATGCACAACATTAAAGTTTTGTAAATATCATTTAATATTAGTGTCCTTGGACATTTTTTTTGTCAAACATGAAAGAGGAGGTTTGCTTACTGACTTAATTATTTAGGTGAAGGAAGAGTTAAAAAAACGGAAGGACAACTTTTTATCTTAAAACATTAAAGATAAACAAATATATACAAACAACTATTTATCACAAAATTGTTATTCTTAACTATCATAAAATAAAACAATTTAGTAACAACTTGGGCGCAGTTTTGTTGTTCTCTGTCGTATTTAATAAACTCTCGTCACCGAATCTGCGGACATAATATAGTAAAATTAATCTGTAATGAGTAATAGAAATCAATCGCCGTGCGTTAATGTCGTAAAAACTGGAGGGTAGCTAGATAGAAAGATTCGAGAATCGAATAGATTTGTTTTTTATTCACTTCTATCTGCTTTTTTCCTAAACCAGGGTGGTTGAAAAGTAGATGAAACCGCAGAACGCAGCCAATGAAAAATAAATAACTTAATCTAGGTATGTACTTTACTCATTATTTCGGGCATATGTTTAACTTCTTTTCGGTGTTAAATCATACTTCAAAAGCAGTTTCGAAGAAAAAACTTCGCGCAATTTCTCAAAAATAGTAACCCTTAAAACTTTCTAATCATAAAACAATTATAATAAAAACATTAAACCTTAAAACATTTGTTAATGGTAAATTTTGCGCAACATATTTTGTAAAAAATAGTTCTCGAAAATACAATGGTGTAAATGTTTTATCTACAAAGTCCCAAAAATAAAGTGTAATTTAAAAAATAAGCCGTTAGGTTTGCAATAAAATAATATTGCAATTGTGCAAAAGTGGTTTTACAGCGTTACCTACTGAAGAATATTTTTACCCGACGCTATTTTTTTCATACAAAAATTACCCCATTGCACGAATGTTTTGTTTAACTTCGCAAATTATTTTTTGAGTGGGTATCTAAATACAGTGAACATAGCTTTTGAAATTAAATTTAAATTTTATTGTTTTGTTTTATATATGTTTATAGGACCAGTGGTGCCTGCGAGTTGATACGCCTGACAGACAAGGGGTGCTTTTTATATTGTAGATTAGGTAAGATAACATATATTATGATATGATATTTTGAAGTTTACCTCAAAAATATCGTCAATGAATACTTTTTACCGATTATAACATGCGCGACTATATTAGGTATTTTATGAGGAAAACCTACTCTGTATTTAAAAACCAATGATTACATCACACTTCATTCACTCTTATTCTTATTATTCATAAGAATTGAGTGAGTGATAGAGTGTGTGTGTACATAGTTCAATTTGATGAAAAAGCGTTACCGTTTTATGGTAGATATACCAAAAACTCGTACGAAACGCTTTGATTCCACCTTTATTGTGCGTACCGCTAGGGTGTGGAACGCTTTGCCTGAGTTGTTACCCAATAGATATAATTCTAGGTGCCTTCAAGTCGCGAGTGAATCGGTTTGTTCTAGGCAAGCAAGCTCCATCGTAGACCGTATCGTTGCTTTAAAAAATATCAGTTCAATCAATTGAACTTTTTGGACGATTTTTTTCCAGTTTGTTCATTTGATTCGTGTGTGCATTACTTCTTCATTTGAACCCGTTTTAAAGGACCTGGATTAAATTTAGAAATGTACCACCTAGCTTATAGATATCTCAGAGCTTATTTATATCTGGGAAAAAGAATACCGGGTAAAACCGCGTGGTGCAGCTAATGTTGAACAAATGAAATAGATAAAATTAAGTTGAAAATAAAAAAACACAGACGGTGTTCCGAACAAAATTCCGTCCCAATATTATGACAAATTATCTTAATCTTTTACTAAGCTATTGTTTAAACCAAATCGGATTATACTTTACTTCAAAAGTGACAGATTTTAAGAAAGTTTTTTTTTAACTTGGCTTCTTGTATTTCTTTAAACAACGCGGTGTCTTTGCAAATGATGCGGGTAGGTCTATATTAGATTAAAAATAATCTTTTTATTGTAGCTACCTGTGTTGAATTTGCCATTCCGAGTCCAGGAATATTTATTTACTTTAATAACTTACCAAGAATTGTTAAGGTTGAGGATGGCGGCCTGGGGGGAACATTTTCTTTGACAGGGATACTCTGACTCATTTTGACTAGACACTTATAAGTTACAAGCTTATATTTAACTTACAATGTTGCTTGTTTTATTTACTTTGTTATGGTAAAATTTTGAAAGGTAATTTTGGACCGTTTCCCGATGTCCAAGCTGAAATTTGGTGTAACTCTGATGACAATGCAATAAAAGATGGTTCTTAAAAATATTTTTAAGTATCTTGTTTTGAATGCAAGCATATTATTTACTTAATACATATTTAATTTATTTGAATGCGGTTTTCCACCAAATCGTTAAGAAATACTTCAATAGCTACCGATTATGATAAAATAATGATTTATACAGTAACATATTTCTAGATGATATACAATACAATTAGTAAATTTCTGAATTTAATTATTTGGTTTTTACTAAAGATACTAACCATTTTGAACTACAATTATACAGGGTTATTAAGAAAAGGCATGCTAAGTCGAAAAGGGCTCATAGTACACATTATGAACAACTTTTACATTTCGTCGAGAAGTCATTGACATTTTTCTATGAAACAGTTGATTTTTTTCGCCATTTCCGGGTTAGTCCCATAATTAAATATGGTTCATAAAGTTAAGTACTGTGATCCTATTCGGCTTAGCATACCCTTTCCTTATAGCCCTGTAGTAGTTTGTGGCTTGTTTCTTACTGTCTACTGATAAGCGTCATTAAATTCCGACGCGTTCTAGATAGTAGTGACCATCTACTATCACTCTGATGACATTTCTAATGAAAGGACAGTGAGAGTAACCGAGGTAATCTCGACATCTCGACACAGAGTAATCGATGTAAATACATGCGTAGCGAGTATTAGTGTGCGTCATTGACGGGCGTAAATGGCGTACACTTTTCTATCAAATATTCGCCTACTCGTATTTTACTTCAGATGTTATGCTAGTCCTACAGATCCATGACGCTAAGCGTATGCTGAGACGTAGGTGACACAAAAAACGCAGGTCCACGCAGCGCAGATTTTGTGATGCATGAACGTACTGAGAGCTGCGTACTGCGGTGTAGGCACTTGCGACGCAGACATGTGTCTATCCTGCTCTACGGCCTACGTCTGTCTCGCCTGCTCTGCTGAGAGCTGCGTACTGCGGTGTAGGCACTTGCGACGCAGACATGTTTATCCTGCTCTAGGGCCTACGTCTGTCTCGCCTGCTCTGCCCTCAAAATCTGTTCTGTGTCACCTGCGTCTCAGCATATTATAATGCTTAGTCCGACTGTAGGTGTAGGTTGTTACCCAACATGTCAACAGACGGACGTGCTGCAAATTCATGAACCACCACTCTGACGGCCAGTGTCGTACAGGTTCATTGACTTTGACATTTCTAATTTAGACCTTAAAACACGACTAAATCAAAGCACACCTGTCTACCAACTTCACATGCAATTAAAATGACATCTAACTTCGGTAGTGTTAGCGAAAAGCGTTCTACGGTTGCCTCTACGAGACATGGCGTCTGCTTTCTTTTATTCAAATTTGTCTGCAGTGAAACCAATAAATTCGTACATTTAGATACGACTAGACAAAATTCATTATTCGATTTTTCTATTCTTTTAAACGATAGGTATTTTATCCTTGTACTGAAAAATAAGTTGAATTCACAAAGACCTCCTTATCCTTTTATATTTTCAAAGTTTACAGCACAAAAGTGCTGTTTGTTTCTGATTAGCCTTTAGTTTAGCTATTTCAGACTAAAATGACAGAATCTTGACAATTTGATTATATCATTAAGTTTATTATTTTGAAAACAATTAAAGACTTTAAATGTCACTAATAGAGTAGACGGATTCCTGAAGCTTCATAGAGCGACGACAGGCTGGTGGTGAATGGATGCAAAAGGCAGAAAAACGCGCCAAATAGCGTTCCTTGGGAAAGGCCTATGTCCAGCAGTAGACAAATATAAAATGAGCTACCAATGATGAAGATAAATAGATCCTTAAATAAACAATCACCACGTTTACATTTTATTAAAAACTAGCGTGAAATATGTGAGCTCCATCTGGTTAAATATTATTAACTAACGCTTAATTGTTTTTAAAAGGAAGGAGGTAAATCCGCAGAAACCAATTTCTAATATTTTGTTACAAAAGGCGCAAACTCCATAAACAAAGAAAAACATAAAACAGCACCATCTAAAACGTCATTCCTAGAAATACAAGTCATCTTGCGCTTTCTAATCACCAAAATGCGTTTTGCACAAAAAATGCATCTTTCTTTGCGCCAATAAAAAATGGCGCAACAACATAGTAAAACATTTAAAAAACACATTAAAAAAGTACTAAAACATCGCGTCCTTTGAAATTATTTGCACAATGTCGACAAAGCAATAAAACCATTTAAAAGACAAATGTAGACGTGTGCGGAATGGCAGGCAATATCTTTGTAATGGTGTTGTCCAATTGTGTACGATTTTTTCTTAGTTTGGCGTTGTTGTAGGTACCGAGGAAGAAATAACCGATAAGAAAAACAAAAATTCGGATTGCTGATTATGTTAATGTTTGCCAAACTCACGCCAAACTTTATTTCTTTAGTCGTTAGCTAGGGGATGTCAATCACTTTAAAGTCTATAAGCAATTTTAAGAAGGTATTTTAAAGTCTTTTAAAAGTAGCTTCGTCACATAACGTTTCCAACGTTGAAAGTAGGTACCTACTGATCTAAACTGAGTGACCGCTTCATTGCAAGCTGCCGATATATTCGTCTATATCTTTGAAATGAATCTATACTTTATTACGAAAATAAAGACGAATCCCAGAATCAAAGTTTTTTTGAGAAACTTTTATTAAGTACATTTTTCTGACATTTTACTTAGTTTTAACAACCATTTTCTTAATTTAGGTATATAAAATTCTAGCAAATATTAGATACAAAAAAAATATGTATGAAATTATTGGAACTGCGTTATCTTTTTAATCCGTTAAATTAGCTACTGGCTTATTCTAGAACCAACCCACGCCCGCATAATTCGTACTAATTTCTTTCAACAGAATCACCCTAAACCAATTTCCCGAATTGTCGCAAAAGTCTAAATAGAGTTTATCACGGACGGAACTTTCTGGATTAATTTTAATCCGATTACGAAGGATCTAATTTAATCCTTGTTGTTTTTTAAGCTCTGAATATGTTCTTTCTAGATAAACGCGGTTTCACTTTACTGGCTTTAGTTAATCTTGTGCATTGATAAGCTTCCGAACTAGATTTTTGGTTTACCACTAGAAATATTTATACCTATATTATACCACAAACCTTGTCTTCTGATTCGGGTCGTAGTTTTTACTCTAACCTGTGCCCGTGCCCATGGTTTGGCTTGTATGTTTTTCCCCGTTTTTTTTTCCAGAATATACTTTCTGTGTCAGGTTTGAATGCCGCTTCTCACGAGCATCTCAATTCTTTGGCAGTTGAATTTAGGTAAATATTTAATCCAAAGGTTTTATCGTTTCATTCTGAACAGGTAACTTATGTAAAAGACTTTTTCAAGACAGAGAGATATCTAAATAGAGTTACTTTTTAATGTACTATAAAAATACATATATCTACTACAACTAAGTAGGTATCTCTTTAAGAATCGTTTTACCTTTTACTGATTTATTTTTAATAGATAGTACGTCGGTGTCGTCCAATTTTACAAAGAGAAGATTTGATATTTAATTTATATTCGCGAACCACCAGAGTGTCGATTGGGTGTTCCCCGATAGATGTAATATGGGTGTCTTCAAGTCGAGATCGAATCAGTTTATTCTAGGCAAAAGTGCATCATCGTAGACCGCATCCATGTTCACCATCTGGCAAGACGGCGCGCGGCGGTCGAGCGCTAACATCGAATAATATAATATGATGTTTAAAAAATGAGGAAAAAAGTAAATAAAGAGTTGTAAATTTTACATGAAAACTTTTGCCTGAAACAATTGATTCATATAATTCAATTTAAAAAACTCTAAAAACTTGAAACAGCAAGTTTACTGCAGCCTATGTGAGCTTGTAAATTAGTGCCTACCTGTACTCGTATCTACCTTTAGTCGGCAATCAACAACCCTATTATCAAATTTAACCCGAGCTTCCCAATTTTAATCCCTTCACACCAGATCACCAAAACTCGCTCAGTAATAAGAACAAAAGCCGTAAATCATAAATATTTTGATTATTAACTTGTTAAGCTCTGCGGCCAAAGATTTTGGAGAAACAATGGATGCGGTAGCACTTTTACAGGATTACAAGGGAGACCCCTATTTCAATGCTAGGGGATTAATGTTTTAGCCGAACCAGTAGTGACAGGATTAGATCCCTTGTATTCAGCTATTTGCCAGGAAAGGGCTCGATGCGAAATTTACATTTGCCGTCTCTATCATCCTGAGCGTAGGTATATGACGTAGACGGAAAGTGTAGATCTTGTAACGAAATTGTTGGAATCGAATCTTCTGTTTTGCATAGTTCTCTATCTACTCGTATACCAACTCGTATATTTTTGCGTTTTTAAACTGAGTTTTCTTGTAAGATTTTTTCATTTATTTTTTTGATAGAAAGATGAAGAGTCTCAAGGAACTCCTATTTCGAAGGAAAAAATATAGAAATTTATCTTTTTCTTCTTCTTCTCTTATATATAAAAATACTTAGGTCGCTGTTTGTTAGTCTCGCTAAAACTCGAGAACGGCTGGACCGATTTAAATATTTATTTTTTTAGTTTTGTTCGCTAAAAAAACATTGAAGGTTTAATAGTAAAAAAAAAATACAGCTGGTGAAACCGCCGGGTACAGCTAGAAAAAAAAAATTAACTGTAAAAGTTAGTATGTTTGGATGTTTTTACTAAATCACGCATTAACAGCCATTCACGCATTTGTAATGCAATACCTCCATTACAAATTTTGTCAAAATCCTCCGTTGTGGTTAAAATATATTTTGCATTATGCGTAATTGCATATCCGAGTAATACAGTGACTTATTACATGTGACCATTTATAGGTAATTGGTGAAATGGGTAATTTCGTTATACAAAACCTACTCATACATTACATAAAATTACATTACTTACTCTAAATATGGAATTATTTATAACAAATGAAATATAAAGGTTTTCCCACTTGCGTCATAACTTTTATCCTGGCACCTTTACATACATCATTATGTTATTTTACTTCTTTATCGCTATTTACCTAATGCTATTTAAGTACCTACAACATAAAAATATTCTATAAAAAGATTTGTTTTTATCCTAAAAAGTCGGGAACGTATCCGTTCGTCGATTTTTTTTTAAACTCTATTATTTTTAATGAATAAATTTTCTATAATATTTATTTTTAGTGAAGTAAGTATGTATATGTATTCCAGATAACAATAGTCAACATTTTTTTTTATTTTTAATTTTGTTTTTTTTTTATGTCAGTTTTGTTGTTTTCAGTATAATAATTATTTTAGCGCAGTTCAAGTGCAGGTAGATTTTTTTTAGCTTCTAGTTTAAAAATAATTGAAATTAATTAAATGGTGTCTGACTAATTACTTAATTTCTATAAAACGTGGCGTCCAGCAATATCACGATAATGTATACAATAAAATGTAATATTTATGCAACATACAATTTCTTCAAATAAACGTGATACAATGTGTTCTGTCAGCAGCTGTAATACTGATAGGCACGTATGTAACGCGCAGAATAGGTAATAGTTAGCCATCATAATCATCATCAGCCTACACTGGTCCGCTGCTGGGTATAGTGGGTCTCCATAGGCCTCTTAGCGCGACACCTAAGCAAATTTTTAGAATTTTGTACAGCGTAAAAAAAAAATGTGATTAGGACTAAATGTTCTAGATTATTCGATCATTCTAGATCACTTTTACAGTACGGCTTTATTTTATTTTTTTAGTAATTCTTTTAGAGTTTTAATTGTAATGAATCGGTATGCATTTTTTTGTCTAAAAAAATCTAATATTTTGGCACAGGCACATTTTTATTATCTGTAACACAGTTTTTTTTATCGTTATAAAATAAATAATATTTTTATCTCGATCGTGATTCAAGTTTGAAAATCAACAACAGATATAGTTAATTTAAATGTGTAAAAACACGCAGTCTCATATACTACATTCGTAAAACACTTAATTTGATTATTATCTTCCGCAACATGTGCCAACTGGCAGCGTGGTATTTTTTATATTTTTTATTGCAAAAAATCGTAAGGGCGGGGGCGCAAGCGCACCCGGCTGAAAGCTTCCAAATTCAAATCGCAAAAAAATTCACGAGCGCGCGAGACTCTGTTATAAAAGGAACACACGTGGCCTCCGCCGGCAGTCGCAAGACGATCTCTGACCTGAACGCACGTCGCTCTGAACGCTCCGCGCGCGCGCATCGTAAATAACATCGATATATTTCAAGTTCAAGATACAAATTTTACAACATGGACATCAAGGTTTTGGATCCCACCGGTGTTTACTGAAAAATTTCGGATATTGTTTTCGTATCTATCCGATTTGGAGAAAAAACTGATTTTTGAAGAAAACTACTGAAACAGTCAAAATGTTTGGATTGGATCCCACCGGTGTCTACTGAAGAATTTTCGAGAAAATTTGGATTTTATCGAAGTTATCGTCAAATTTCAAGATGTTCGTGCTAGACCCGACCGGCGTCTACTGATTTTGAAGAAAGTTTATTTTTTTGTAATTGAAAAAATCAGCAAAATGTTCGTGCTCGACCCCACTGGAGTGTACTGAGGAGTCGTGAAGAGTTTCCGTGAAAATCCAGAAAAGTGCTTCAAAATGTTCGGCCTAGACCCGACTGGAGTGTATTGAAGAAAAAAACTTTTTAGTGTTAAGTGTCAAATCAAGATGTTTATCCTTGATCCTACAAATGTGTATTAGGCTAGCAAAAAACTCCCCAAAAATGTCTTTCGGCTTGGATCCCACGGGAGTTTACTAAGTTACTAACTTAGTAACTTTATTTCACACCATCAAAAATGTTCCAGCAATGCTGTTGCTCGTCGAATCGCCATAAACTAATTTCAATAAGTAGACAAGTGTCGTCAAATAGAAAAAAAAGGAAACCATGTGAAGTGGACACAAAATGATTGTAAAGTAGTGTAAGTAACCAAAGACTGTATTTTGCCTGTCCGATACCGACTGTTAAGTTTTTTCTAGTTATTCCCCTAATTTTGCTTGAAGAACTCTTTTGTTTTTATTTGAAAAACGAATACCAGCTCTCGAGCAATGTTGAGAAAAACTTAGAACACAGGCTTTCAAGTCTGCCCTCAAGACTTAGACTTAGGACTTTGCATTCATTTTAATTTATTAAAGTTACCTTACATTTAAGTAATTATTTATTGACTAACACTAGGTAAGTAGTATAATGATTAATCGGGTTTAAAAGTAACTTAAGGTTATTTTTTCTTCTGAAATATCGCTCGTTTAAGATGACGTTCCCTGCATTTCCTGATTGCATTTCTTTTTACCGACTTAGAAAAAGGAGGTTATTTGATTTTGTTATACTCTTGTAATTAAATAAGACTGTTAGAATACTCTAGCTAATTGTTGCTGATAGGTATCATGAAATAAATATTTTATAAAAATTATTTACTACCATTTTATTTTATCCCTCTTTCCTACATTATTATAAGAAACATAGCATTAATTTAGAACTCTGCATATTTTTAGAAATAAACTTTAAGTACGGAAATACCTGCGTAGGAAGAAACATAACTAATTTAATTTTTTGCATTTTTATCATTGGTACTACACAATTTTCTAAACATTAAAATTAAATTCACTGGAGCTAGACTGAGTTGAAATATGTACACATTTGTTTCAGAAAAATTAAAATAAACAATACATTGCCACACACTATACAATAGAAACACACTACACAATAAAACACATATTTATCTTAATTTGATAGAGAAGAATCAAAGGATAAATTATTCATAAATCACCTCGTTAAAATTTTCGAAGTCAATAAAATCTATTTTACGGGGATTTTCCTAGTGACTTTAAATTTAAAGAGACTTTAATCTATTTAAAGATGAATGAGGTGTTTTGTATCGTTGTTTTAGTTTTCATAAATTTTAATTGGTATATTTTTTTTTTGCACAATCGTCAACTTTTTTACAAGCTTTTGTTTAACTTTGCAATGTATAGGGTTATACGTTTGTTGGGATGGAATCTTACAACTCAATTTACCACTTCCCGATGTCCGATTATGCTGAAATTTGGTATACGTATGTAACTCCGATGACAGTGCAATAAAAGCTTGTTTTTAGAATTGTTCTAACAGAATATTTATTCACAGAAACTTAAATTATGAAAATACATATGAAAATTAAAATGTAAATAAATTAAAAACTAAACCAATAAAACTAAACTAATCTAAAAGGCCGCTGCCTGCGGGAATTGTTCCCAAAATGCTGGCCCCATTACCACGTTGTATGGCGATGCTCACCCTTTGGGCGAGATAGAGGCAATAAAGAATTAATTAATTAATTAAATAATAATTAATTATTAATTGTTCTTAAAGTTACGCTTAAAATTACACGTTTCCTTCTTCAAATGTATCAATATCTTCAGGAACATTCCTCCAGCATTACACCTGCCCCGTCATCGTTGCGTCAGCCGATGGCCAGTTGCAACCATCGCCGTCGGAAGGTTGCCGGTTGCCACCACTCCACCAGTCTCCTGAGGTCGGCCTCACTTCACCATGTTACGATCGTAACATTGAATAACAAATTGAAACTGATGCAAACATATGCAATAATTTAGCTAGTACAGGTATTTAACTTTGGTAGAAAAAGCCTAAAAATAATAATAAATCAAGTAGGTAAGTTAATTCAAAAACATTTTTTTTAAAACAGGCTTTTATTGCATAGTCATTGGAGTTGCACACGTATACCAAATTTCAGCTAAATCGGACATCGGGAAGTGGTTAAATATTGAGTTGCAAGATTCCACCCGAACAAACATAGTTAGACATATACGAGTACATTGCAAGTTAAATAAAAGCTTTTAATAATAAAGCTGCTAATAGGCCCAATTTGAACAGTTAATTGACAAATCTAATTTTCCTAAAAGTAATGATGTCCTTTTCGAATAGATTACAATGACGAAAACAAATATACCTCTATATTTAGTGAATTTAGATCTGTCAAACAAAGTCTTCAAACTCAAGCCCACCATGTTAGTTTAGTAGCTACAGATCAGTTTTGCTTTGTCACATCGACGCGTGGATAAAAACGGAGAAAAAATAAACCCGTGCCTGCGCTAGACCTACAGGCCTACAGCAGTGGGTGGAAAACGGTTGATTATGATGATGATGATCCTAATTTAGTCATCAAACCTCTATTAAATACCACTAAACTAAGTGTTAGTTAATCTATTATCAAACTTGCCTCGCCCATGTTAATTCATCATACCAACGATGTCAAAGTTATTATCACACCAATGTATATAAAATAGTAACTCTTTCTGTTTGCTCCTCTGTTTTCAAACCACCTATCAAGGTGGTAATAAAATGTTTTGACGCAATACATTTTTATTAAATAGCTGGCCTGATTTAAATTAAATTCCGCAAGGATGTTTTACCTACTTATGCAGAAATTCGATAGGGAAATCGTGCCTTATGTACAATTGTGTATTTTAGAATAAAAATCCCAACGAGGAACACTGAGACTCATTTGGTGTTACTGGTTTGGGAATCCACCGGATATTGTACTTATGCCGTGATAAGGACATTTTATTCAAACCCATGACACTTTCCATAATTAAATTGCGTGAGCAACTAAATTCATGTTCAATGGTGAGCCTTGGTGTTATTTTTTAGGGTTCCATGCAATCTATTGCAACCTTGTTAGAGATATCTTATCGAAAGTATCTAAATGAAAAATAGAAGTAAAGCAGAGCCGAGAGAGCGGAGAAAGCGGAGAGGGAGAAGCAGGCCGAGAAGAGGGATTATAGAGGAAACACAGCTCAAATTAATTAGAAAAAAACATACAACAGAAAGGATATTTATTTTACATTTATTTGTTTACTAGAAACATTTAGCATAAATGTTAGGTTAGAGATTATTAAATCTTATATAGAGCTTTTTTGCCAGTTTCAATTTACGGGTAAAACCGCAAACGCAGCCTAGTATGTAATAGTCGTAATCGAATGCATTACGTTTCTGAGAACGGTGGCGGTTGTCAGAAACCCGGTATTAGGTATTAGTACGCGGATCTCTGACCACAAGGCCCTTCAAATAGGATCTGTAGTTTATAGACGTGTTAAATGGATTACTTAATTTCGTTGATTGTATATTTTAGTTTAGTAAGTCTACAGAATATTAAACAACATAAACACATAGAATATCTCCGACAAAAAACGGAGCTCAAGTCACTATCCGCGGGTAAAGTACCCATAACCATTGAATTAAAAGCTGTCTCATAGTAAAGGTTGGTCATAATGATAAGTAAAATAATATTCTACATGTCTTACAAAAAAATGTATAAGAGTTGAACAAATTATGGCTTCGTTTAATTAATTATTAACCCCCGACGCAATAACGGGGGTGTAATAAGTTTGATCGTTAGGTATGTACATATGTGTGTCTGTCTGTGATACTGTTGCATATAAATGGGTGAACTAATTTGGGTGCGTTTTTTTTAACCGACTTCAAAAAAGGAGGAGGTTATCAATTCGACTGTGTGTGTGTTTTTTTTTTAATGTTTGTTACCTCATAACTTTTGACTGGGTGAATCGATTTTGATGATTCTTTTTTTATTAGAAAGCTGACGCTTCCCATTTGGTCTCATTTCAATTTAGTCCATTTCTGATAATGGTATCCATGAGAAAACTATATAAGTCTTAAATTTGCAATTAGTACGTGTGCGACAAATAGATGAATAACTCAATAGGGTTAGGAGCTTTACGACTACATAGTCGGTCTTTTGAAGTCGGTTTTTGTTTTTTGTAAAAATAATTATGTTTGAAAGGAGACTTGATCGAAATTGTCCTTAAGTAATGGTGGTAATAATGACTATAACTCAATAAAATGTGCATCCGTTTGAAAATTATCAGCTCTAATCTAGTCTTATCTTTCTAGTTTTAAAATTTTAAATGTATGTTCATTCAATCTAGCTCGATGTCTCCGATAGTTCACTATGACGTCTCAATGGCACAATTCGGTGCAAAACGAAGTTTCATTCAAAAGTGTACGTCACACAGATCACGGTCTCGGTCGTTGACCCCGATGGAGTTTTCTACAAGAGCGAAAGTTCTGCCAAAGTCCAGTGACTCAGGCGCAGATGAGTATGTAATTAACATGACATGCCTATGACACGTGGACTGTCAAGGCGAAATCATTGGAATTAGAAAATGTATAGAATGGAATACAGAAAAAAAAATTAAGCTCAGAAAAAACACATACAAAAATGAAAAAGAACAAAATGGTTGTATTATTAATATGTGTATATTATATAGGTAAGTAAGTAAGTTAAGTATACCTACTCATCTATACTTTCTATAATATTGTTAAGAGGTAATATTAGTAGTTTTGTAGAGGGTAGTCTCAGGAACTACTGGGCCAATTTAAAAAAAAAAAAATTTTTTTTTAGTTAACCTGTAATGTCCCACTGCTGGGCAAAATATTAAAAACAATATTTACTATCTTTAATCCTTATATTATACTTAAATGAAAACTGACATGGTTTTGAAACAATTTTTCTGGTAGGTACCTAATGGTTGCTGGTGGGTTACTCATTGATTATATTTATTAGGCCTTCATGCGGCCTTTCATTTCTGCCACCATGTCTTTCCTATACGAACTTACTATACTTTAAGAAAAAGTTATAAATATCATCGAATGTAATCGAAATTATATAAGGCTATTCAGAAAGGGTATGCTAAGCCGAAAAGGGCTTATAGTACTCATTATTATGAACAATTTTTAATATGGGACCACCCGAAATTCGCGAAAAAAAAATCAGCTGTTCCATAGAAAAATGTCAATGACACTCGACAAAATGTATGGAACAGCTGATTTTTTTTTCGCGAATTCTGGGTTGGTCCCATAGTAAAAGTTGTTCATAATGATGAGTACTACGAGCCCTTTTCAGCTTAGCATACCCTTTATAAATAACCCTGTAGTATGAGTATTATTTTTAGACTTTATTAAGCGAAGGTCTATTGCATTGTGCGCCATGCAATAGGACTTTTAAACCTAAATTTGGGTTTGCCAGCCACATTCGTGCTCATAAGCGTATTTTGTAAGCCAGGTTCGCCATTGACGGACACGTCAAGGAGGACGATATATTTTTAGACTTTATAATACATGAATATTATTATCATCGGCCACTGATACACTGTATCTATGCACTGCTAGACCTAAGCATCTACTAAAGAACGCCATACGTCAGATCTTCTCCCTTACGCATCCACTTGCCGCCACCCGCCCCACGCGGGTTGAATAATGTGTAATTAAAACAAAATGTAATGCATAGGTACTTAATAAAATGTAAGCTACCTATACATTGTGCCCAGCCATGGTAATGAGCGTCAAAGTCGCGACGTATGCAAGCGCGGGCGCAGGTGCGCGGTTCGCGACGCGACGCTTTCTTGTGCTAACCTAGTTCGCGGACACGGGGGCGGTGGAGTCGCTATTCGCATACATTATTTTGATACGTTTTAGGCCCAGCGTCATATGCACTCGCCAACCACCCGGTACGCTGTGGAAGCCTCAGTGGCTAACAGCATTTAATTATTCAAAAAACAAAATAATTATAAAAATGTTTTGATACTACTATTAGCTAAGCTTTACGGTTTTGCCGAATGGTAATGAAAAATAGCCTTAAAAAAATCCATCTAATCCATTTTCCTCATATAAACTATCTCTGTTCCAAATTTTTTTAAATTCTATCCAACCGTTTAGCATGAAACGAAACAAACGAACGAAACGAACGAACTTTCGCATTCGTGATATTAGTGTGGTTAATTAAACTACCATGGCCTTTCTACCGACAAAGTGAAGTTTCAAGGTCTAGGGAAACAAAATGGCGCCTGTATGTATAATTTCAGTAATAGTTTGATTTTATATATGATTATAATTAGAGTACAGTTAATCCAGCTACGATGTCACAGAAATATACACACAAATAAGAATAACAGTTCGATAAAATTATAAAAAAATGTGGCCAATATTTTCTTATTATTATTTAGATCCTATTTTGTCTCGCAGCTGAGCAAAAGCTTTCCTATCCTCCGTTCATTCCACACTTTTTTATGTAACAAATACTCCAAAGTATTTTAATAAAAATCTGAAAGCAAGCTACTCCACACCTCCCTGTCCAGAAATGCATCTAAACAAAGCTAGTGTCAGCAGCATGGCAAGCGAACTTACTCCCTCTATCGTGCAAGTAGACACAAGTATTGCACTCTCATGTAACCTGACATCATCAGAGATACTGAGAAAAATGCTAATCTATTGGAATGTATGTTTAGATGGGTGTCATTTCTGTCCTGCTTTAAGTTCGCAAATTCCATAAAAATCAAAGTCTTGATTTTATTATCCAGTGCAACCTGTATCAAATTTTTCATAACGATCTTTTGAGTAATTAAGTCGTGAAAACGTACTACTCTTACTACGTACTATTCTTTTTAAATTAGTTAGTATTTAGAACCTATTCCGTCCCACAGCAAAAGCCCCTTACCTCTTTCTATTTCTCACTATTATAGATAAATTAATCTCTTATTAACAGTATTGTAGTAAAAATTTGAAAGCAAGCTACTCCACACCTCGCCCTGTCCAGAAATGCATCTAAACAAAGCTAGTGTCAGCAGCATGGCAAGCGAACTTACTCCCTCTATCGTGCAAGTAGACACAAGTATAAGTATTGCACTCTCATGTAACCTGACATCATCAGAGATACTGAGAAAAATGCTAATCTATTCGAATGTAAGCTAAGATGGTGACAATTCTATTCCGGCCTCTATCTCATACATGTTAGCATTGCTATACAACGTGGTATTGGGGCCAGCGTTTTGAGAACAACTTCAGTCTTTTAGATTAGTTTCGTATTATTGACCGAACGAAGTGAGGTCTCAGTCTAGAACAAATCGGCACTTGTATGTATGTATGTATGTTTGTCGACGATAACTTGAGTATGGTTCATCTGATCTTGATAAAATTTTGCAAGCAAGTAGTGAACTTCATTTTCATATAATTTTTATCGTCGTCGTGGGATTGTGGAGATTTAGGCCTTGTGAGGTCTGAGTTCGCCATGAACTACTAGTTATTATTAGTGTTTAGTTTTTATCGTCATCAACCTTTGTCCACCCACTGCTGAGTATAAGCGCCATTATTTCCGGCCCTGTGCAAGTCTTGTTGTAGTTTTATTTGTAGTTAATTACGCATTGAGTCTAAGTTTAAAGGCTTAGACTTATTTTTAGATCTATTTTTTTCTAAAAGTATTAATGTCCTTTTCTGCCTTGTCTTTTTGCTTTCTTTTCTTTTCTTTTCTTTTGGTCTTTTCTTTTTGCCTGATGGGAAAAAATGATGCGGATGATGATGATATACTTCCATTTTCTCAGTAATTGGAGCAAGCTCTACATGAACTCAAATAATAACGAAAAACAAATCTGTTTTTAAAACAGTCGTGTAAAAACCAGCAAATAGAGCTTTTAATAAATTTTTTTAATTGTTTTATACTTGTCACAAAAACTATTTATTTTTTCCCTATTGTTTAAAACAGCCAGGTTTATTAAGCAATCCATCCTAAAACCTGCGCAGGCGTATTCATCGCGCGCCGCAACTCAAAGCGCCTCGTTTATTTTTCAAATTCGTTCTGCCGCTTTTAGAAACATCTAAAAATCCAAAAATCCAAACTTTCACATTATACTATATTTCATCACATTATCCAGATTAAATCGATTCGTCACCAAAACTATTTATTCCTCTCTCTATTGTTTAAAACAGCCAACTTCATTAAGCAATCCATCCCAAAACGCGCAGGAGTTTTCACCGCGCCACTCATGTGCCTGGTTAGTATTCCAGACGCGCGCAGATCGCTTGCGCAATATACTGATAAATACCTGGTGTCTCTGTAGAATACTAGTGGGTTTAGGTTTTTGGATATTTTGGATTTAGAAATTGTGTTTATGTAAACATTTTTAGCCTACCTTTTTTATATCACTTTAAATACACCAATGAAACTACATACCTACTCGTAGGTACTAATAAATAAATGGTGTCTTTGTGGGATTCGATTTTTTCATACTTTTGAGTTAAGAAATTGAGTTGATGTAAACATTTTTAGCTTAGCTATTTCATGTTAATTTACACTATTTTATCGTAAACTAGTTAAGTCCTGTTTATCTACCGCTATCGTTTAAAAAATCCGCAGTATAAACGGCCTTATAAACGTTGCTTTGGCAAATGTCACTTTACCTCCTTGACAAAAATAAAATTCGTAGTACTAACTAATGTCTGTCACTTAACTTTGAGCAGTGTTTATAAATAAGTTCCCTAACACACTAGTTCTTTTTCTGGGCCATCTGCTTAGCTCCTGCGGTGCACCAGGTTCGACCCGCGGCATTAACGATATTGTAGCTCTTGTTTCCATAATTTTTTAAGTCTAGTTATTTCATTCCATTACATAATTAAGTATTAATTCTAGGCAATATAACGTCAGCTAAGTTATGATGTCAACATTGTATGAACGCCGCGAAAACTCGCAACTGGAAAGGAACAATCTGCTCCGAGATTAGAAACTGCGGAACCAGAACCCTGTACGTAGCCTCTATCTATAGACGGTTTCTAATAATACCGGTACAGATGATGATAAAATTGATACAAATATAATACAAATGTAAGCAAATAACAGTAGGCAGACCGAAAAGAAGAGTTCCTACTCTTATTTTTAGCCCGAAGAATAGGGCTGACGACTTAACTGATTCACCAGGAAATGACAGGCAAAATATTGCAAATATTATAACAGGGACAAACGGAAGAAACTGGAGGAGGCTTTCACTCAAGGAGGGGCCCATATCTTAAGGAACTAAAAATAAAACATTCAGTTTACATTTTTATTTAAGGGAAATGGGAAATAAAGGCTTTTCTATTCTTAATATATATAAATCTCGTGTCACAATGTTTGTCCTCAGTGGACTCCTAAACCACTTAACCGATTATAATAAAATTCGCACACCATGTGCAGTTCGATCCAACTTGAGAGATAGGATAGTTTAAATCTCAAATTATAGTCGCAATTTTAATTTATTGCAAATTATATATATACTGATAATTTTTACTATAAATTGACAAGTTAGCATCAACATACTACGGTTGCTATAGTTACGCAATGGCTTTTGACAGGACAACGTCTGTCGAGTCAGCTAGTACCTCTATATTTTTTTGATGATGATGTGCTGTAGCTTAAAATTTCATAATGATCGGTTCAATAAATAAATATACATGGTACGAGCTACAGGCATCTACGAGAACATACTAAAATGACTAAAGTTAAAATTAGCGACTTATAGATTTCTTTTAATCGCGAATAGCTCCGCATTCGACCGCCAACTACTCTGTCGCCGACTGTCCCCTGTCGAACCACATGTTAAGGTACACTACGTATTGGATATCAGAGATAAGAAAGCAGTTTCCACTGAACGGGGAAAAGGAAACGAAACGAAGCCGGGCTGATAGCTGCCGGCAGGTGACCTTACGAACTTACTTGCTACCGTCTTTAACCGTATTGTAATTGGGGGTAGTACAATCAGCTACTTAGTATTCGAATTGAAAATCTTTTGTAATCTAACATATTGTAATATTTGTTCCGTAAGTTTTTACAAAAGCTTGCGTGCTTGTAAAACTTTTTCATATTCATTTTATTGTACTAGAAAACAAACGTACACTTGTAATCGTCCTTTTGTATATTAATGCAAAATAAATAAATTTTAAAACTGAACCCAGAGCCATCAGTGGCATTTTTATTTAGTTACTAGCTGGAGCCGGCGGTTACACCCACTGTTTTTTTTTTTTTGTTTTCCTTTTAGACCTTCCCTGAACTTCCACAAATATTTCAAGATCAAAATTAGCGAAATCGGTAAAACCATTCTCAAGTTTTAGCCAGACAAACGAACAGCGATTCATTTTTATAAATAAGACTAGTCCCGCGTTTTCATCCGCGCGTTGATGAAAAATGGTGATGATGAAAAGTAGCCTATGGATATCGAGGATATAAGCTTGTTGGTTTCATAGCTGACTGAGTGAAGTGAGGTCTCAGACTCTAGGGGAACATAATATTGGTTAGCATTTGTATGTTTATACCTATCTTAATATATATAAATCTCGTGTCACAATGTTTGTCCTCAATGGACTCCTAAACCACTTAACCGATTATAATAAAATTCGCACACCATGTGCAGTTCGATCCAACTTGAGAGATAGGATAGTTTAAATCTCAAATTATAGTCGTAATTTTAATTTATTGCAAATTATATATATACTGATAATTTTTACTATAAATTGACAAGTTAGCATCAACATACTACGGTTGCTATAGTTACGCAATGGCTTTTGACAGGACAACGTCTGTCGAGTCAGCTAGTATACATATTTGTATTTTTGTACGACGATAACTTGAGTATTGTTAATCTGATCTTTGTGAAACTTTGCAGGCAAATAGTTTGTTACAATATAATTTTTTAGTTTGAATTTCAGCAAAATGGATTAAGGGGTGGGAAAGATATCGCGAGGTTCAGTTTGACACGACCTACTAGTAAAAGTTATTGTCGATCCAAGTCCAGATGAGAATTCAACGCAGTAAATTGTAAAAAGCCGTGCGCAGCGTTTTTAAATATTTCTTTATTCTATTTAGTTTATTTGGATTTATAGTTTTATATTAGGTATACAGAATACAGCTTACAAAATTTACTGTACATTTATTGATATCGCAAAACTTTCCAAGCAGTTAAAGTATTGCAATCGAGAGCACGCGTTGACTTGATGTCTTTTATTATGAATCGCGTGATTCATACAAAAGACATCAACGCGCAACATCGTACGCCCAATCATTTCAGGTTTTAGTTTAATGACATTGAAAACCTATTTTCTCTGCAATTTTCTAAACTTTTCAATTGTCGATTTTCCTTTAAGTTTATTACAAAGAAGATAGTTTTGTTAGCAATTGTTAAACTTTTGTATTGCCCCGATCTAGTTATGATGAAACAAGAATATTGTTGCCAAACTGGCTCAAAAAGCTGCATTCGCATGCAACTTAATGTCCTCACCATCCACTGCCATGTCTATATTTAACTACAATAAAAATATTGTAAAGCGCGTTAAGAATTCGACTTGCACCTTGTGAACTGAACCCTATATCATACGCGGTCTAAATTAATGTCACACGCCTTGGAGGCAGTACCACAGAATATACGATAGTTGGTACTG
Organism: Alcis repandata; assembly: GCA_949125135.1. Classification (NCBI taxonomy): domain Eukaryota; kingdom Metazoa; phylum Arthropoda; class Insecta; order Lepidoptera; family Geometridae; genus Alcis; species Alcis repandata. Next base: position 3,845,100 of record OX421246.1, on the reverse strand, counting down.
GTACAAGCTGAAGGAAGAAGCCTCTACTCGGCACCAGAGGGCAGAAAACTCGCTACGTTTATATAAACAAGCTGAGGAACCGTCCTCTCATTGCCCCAGCAGGCACCCGCGCGAGCGCACGTCTGTGATTCGTTCTCCCGCGACCAATCGACGAGCTCCGATTTGTGACTGTGCTATGGATATCGTCACTTTAGATCCAACTGGACTGTACTGAAATGGAGTCCACTCTCGACCCCACTGGTCAGTACTAGATATAATGGAAATACTCGACCCGACCGGACAGTACTAAACGAACATGGTCGGGTTGGATCCAACAGAGATATACTGATCGAAAATGTGTTGCGGAAGACGGAAGATTTTGACGGGGACGCGGCCGGAAGAGACGTCGTCCTGTCGGAAGAGGAGGTTTTGGGGAAACCAACGTTCCGGCTCGTAACTAGTAAAATAGGAGCGCAAGGTCATTGGAACAGCTGACTCGCCGCCCGGAAATGGTCGCTGACAATCAGAGGCAGCTTCCGAACGGATCAAAATCAATGTAAGTCTGTTTTTCTTATTCGATCTTCAAGTATTTCAACTGTCATTCCATTTTCAATTCAAATATTTATCGTGTTTCTCTTGTTTTCAATCTTAACCTCAAAACTAACCAGCTTGTTGCATCAAAGAGTTTTCCGAGTAAGTAGTTTCTTCCATGAAAATTTTCGTTCGTAATGTTGTATGTATGGACAAAGAACTAACCGAACAGGTGCTTCAAGGCGGTCGAACTATTATTTACCTGCTGTTGTATAATTATTACTGTCTACTACTAATATACTTCAAGAAATGAGATCTTAAATGCTAAGAAAAGCGGCTTGTATTAACTGAAGGAGATTATTGATACTTACAACTTGGATAAGATATACTATATCTATATAACATAGGTACTAAAACTAGTTACTTTGACTTCTTATTTTGTACTACTAATATATTATTATTAATACATCATCATTACCAGCATCAACCACCGTTTTTCACCCACTGCTGAGTATAGCGCCATCTTTCTCGTTCCTGTGCCAGTCTCATCCACTGCCTTCTGTCACATAGCATACAACTAATATAAAGAAAATCCTACTAATATTATCAATGCAAAAGTCTGTGTGTTTGTCACAAACGACTGAAATTTAGAATAGATTTAGCTTATACTTGTACCCCTAGATTTGAATCCGCACTTTTCCGGCGTGGTGGAATACGGCCTAATCATTCTTCTATTATAAACCTGGAATCCCAGCAGCGTAATGATCAAAAAGTTGAATTATATAACATAGGTTAATATACATAGGTTAATACATAGGTTAATTTTCATCATCATCATCATCGTGTGAAACGAGGCACAGCCAGTACTAGCCAGTATAAACTGCTGTTAATGATGCGCTTGTTGTAATTGTATGATAAGCCAGCATGGTGGGTTTGTTGCCCGATTTTCGGCGGGTATCGCGATTTTTATGGCACCAACCGCGGGGTCGATGACCGGACATATTTTATTTCATCGCGCGCTTCACGTACACACACAGAGACAGCGCACACCCACACGCGACCGCACGCACACCACCCCACCTTTACATGTTTGCGTGGCTTTTCGCGTAAATTCTTACGAATAGTTGCTATAATTATCGTTATTTTCATTGTTGCGTCATGATATATGGTCGTAAATGACTTTTAAAAGTTGGTTTAAGTGGACTGATAAATATCTTTGTGATTGCGAATTGTCGACTTCCTCGTCGGAGCGATTCCGATACAGATGCGGAGGAGCGTGTTGATAGGTATTTTGTAATGTCTGACGAGACTATGTTGCCAGAATCAGGTTTTTATTTTATTAATTTCGAAAAAAATGGTTTACTTCTTTTGTTTTTTTTGTTTATCAATTCGTCTTGTCATGTTATACTTGACTCGTTTTGTCACATTTTTTCTTTTAAAGTAACTGCAACAATGACAAAAACATACAATATGATGACTTATTTGTATTTTATCAGTCGTTAAACTTTTTAATCAGTTAGTCGAAATAAATAAGTTGTTAGAATTATATTGAAAGTTTATATAATTCCGGTCACTCTAAAACTGAAATATAAATTACCTACATGCCTTGCCAAACATAGTACCATTATAGGTATCTATGACAGTAAACAAAATGACAATTCAGGATCCAATTGCCTTTTTCCATCTTTGAACTAAGGTAAAAAAAATCGAAATTATTACTCCTTAAATTATTGTTACGTTAAAACGAAACAAACAAAAATAGCTAAGTAAAAAAAAATAACTTAATCATTCTTTTCTCTTTACTTTATCAAAATAATTCAGAAACAAAAATCTATTTTTGAGCAAAAAAACCCTGTTTGGCACGTAATATCGGGAGATTAACAGGCGCGTAATGTTGCCTGTTTGCCGAATTATTCAGTTCAATAACCGGCGAGCGCGGGCGAATAGACGCCCGCTCCGTGCCAATATCAGCGAGCACGCGGCCTTCTGATATCAACTTTAATTATGTTTTAATCCGTACTTTTTATGTTAATAAAAAAAATGTTTCACACTCATAGCTCCCCACTAGGATAGGTACCCTGTGTTAGAGTTGCCATAGAACACACACACAAATACAATGACAACTAACACACAGAGCCAGAACAGACTTTATATTATTTAACAAATAATTATTGTCTTTAGTTGACAAATCATTTTTTTCTAAAAGTATTGATGTCCTTGTCTAATAGATTGCAATGACAAGGACAGATATATTTTTCGTTACTTTAGGTCTACTAAATAATGCCTTCAAACTTAGTCCCTAAAATTTGTCTTGGCGGAGTTGTAAAGAATCTTCACGAGAGCCATAAAGTTAAATTTGAATAATTTGTCAAATTCAATAAGTTAATTTTAAAAACTTTTTTAAAAAAGGTTTTGCTTTTATTGCATTGTCATCGGAGTTACACAGGTAGGTATTACAAATTTCAGCTCCATCGGACATCGGGAAGTGGTTCAAAACTAAGTTGCAAGATTCCACCCGAACAATCTCAGTTACAAACATACATTGTTGCAAGTTAAATAAAAGCTTGTAAAAACTAACTTTGTGTCTTGATCTCCGATACTAAGATGCGTCAATTCCTCTATATTGAGAAAGTTCACACCAAGCATCAACTTTAAGTTTTTGGAGTACCTCGTAACTTTGCCAAAGGAGGACGAATAATTTGCATATTTATACTTAAATCCATGCCTAAATGAAACCGCATTTTTCATACATTCAGACATACTACGTATATATCGACAGAAGTTATGCTTAATACAGTGCACATCCCCTGATCATATTTCTCGAACCCCCTAATCAGACCCTAACTAAATTGCCCTGTAAACACAGAGCGCCCAAGGCAAAGCGCCCAATATGTATTATGTAAAATAACACTGAAAGCCACACTGAAAATAGTCTAAAGAAAAAGTCTGCTTCATTTTTAAGTTTTTCTATACTCTTATATAAATCAGCGTATCCAAGTTTCACTGGAACAATACAGCCAATTCTGAAAGCTTAGTTGACAGAATCTACCCAAACTTACTAAAAAAAAAGCTGTTTTCGACATTCATTGCAGTCTACTAGACGAGGACACCACCATTTTTAGTCAATTTAGATCTACCTTCTAAATTACCTGCGAAATACAAACATAAATTTAAAGCACCCTGACATTGAGTCATTCCTTCCCTTATAAGAACTTTTACGACCATCCTTAAAAGAATAAACCATCCAACCAACTTATGACAATCAAATTATCGCACATTAAGTTACAACATAGCCAGCAAAGCTATATCAATTTACCAAAACCTGGCTATTAAGTTAGCTAAGTTTAAATGGACAAACAAAGGAAGAAGCCCGCGTGGTCAGAATTTATAAGCAAAAAATATGGCCACTGCTAGGGAGGTTGACCTATGATGACGTAAGACCGAAAACAGGCCAGTGCAGGCTCTTTGGGGTCAAGGAGGTTCATTTCGAGCTTATATGGCGGAATCTCACATACGACAAGAAATTACGTCGCGGATTTAGACGGCCGAAAATAGATACAGGTAATTTAGTTTTGTTTTGATACTGGCTGGTTTTTTGATTTTTATGAGTCACATCGAAGTTCTGGTTTTACTAAAAGCCTTGGTAGGGTAGATAGATAGATACTCGTAGATAAATTCTTTTTTTAAACTTAACTTTTAGTAATTTTTTTTTGATTTTTCTAATAAAAAATGGTTTTATTTTTCGGTCCAGTACAATTAGTTTGACAAGAGAATGAGAATTGAGACGTGCACTAAAGACGTGTTACACTTAAAAAAACATTACCCTCTTTTTAAGCAGTCGAATAAAAAAACTGCATAGACCGAAAAGAAAAAAACTTGAACCGAAATGAGTGACACATACATTCGACATGTCACGAGCTGATTGGAGCATGTTTTATTGCACCATTCATAAGGTCAAGAACGCGAAGCAGCTGTAATGTCACTCATTAGACTCACTCAATCACTCAACACCGACTCTGTTAAAACTCAAAAGTAAATAATCGAAATATGAACTCTAGGTCTTAGAACATAAGTAGGTACATTGTAGACGCGCGAGTTTTCCACGCGTCCTACATTCGTCATTTGAAATGTTACTATAAGTTCGTTGATATAAGACACACGTTGCCATGCTCTGCATTTAGGCTAGCCAATGTCGAGTGGATCTTGAGCGACAGTCCGTATTCTAGAAAATGCCTAATAAGTGGATTTATTTGTGGGAATACAATATACACAAAATATAAGATAATAATTAAATACCTATAGCAAAACTTAAACGAAGAGGAAAATCTATATTCACTAAGTTTTTTCGACACGGTTTTTCCATTTTATCAGTACAATAGCTCTGAAATATCTTGGCTCTCAAATTATAAACAAAGCGTTTCGTTTTTCAGAACTGACGCCATTAAAGTAGTAAACTTTAAATATAGAGCCATATTTTAAAATAATAGCAAATTATAGCTTCTTTAGTAGACAAAGTACATTTTAATGTTATGCAAAACCAACTAATAATACCATCAATGCTAAAAATGTCATGATCGCATTTTTTCCCTGGAACATACATGCGAATGCTTAAAGTACTTTTTTGCGTTACAAAATACAGTGTGACCAGTTAAAAAGGTGCAACTGGTGCAACGCAAGGTCGCATGGCAGCTGGCAGGCATAATTAAAGGTTTTATGTTTAAATAATTAAGTGCGCTGTGTCTAGCAGGTGCCTTAAATATGCGAAAATAAAAATCATTATTCGTGAACGGTCAAACGAAAAGGGAACTGAGGGAAAAATTATTAGTTTCGAGGTAGAAATTTTCAAAGTTTGGAATTGCTAGCAAACATGTTTATAAGTTTAATGAAATATTTAAAAAAAAAAAAACAGAGTCCATACAAAAATATTCTGTTGGCACTGAAATAAAGTTACGAGAATACGGATTCAAAATCACCAAAAAAAAACACGTTGGCATTCCCGTCACGTCCCTTTTTGCTTCACCACTCACGTTTACGTATATCCCAATTTACAAACGTTTATAATTTAGCCTAGACGCCAATATTTTATGCGATAAAATTATTTGTAAGTGAATAAGTACTTTTAAAATGAATGTGGTATCTTTTATTATACGTCGTGTGTCGAGACTTATTGCTAATTTCAATGCGGACTCGGTTATTTTACGTTCCATTTTCGAAACTGCTTTGACATTTGGTTACAACAGCGGTTTTAAGTGTAAATGTTGACTTAAAAAACTTGAGTACTTTTTGAAACGACCGCTTTACTGTATTTTAGCTTTATTGTTAGTCTTCTTAATTTTAGCTTATTGAAAGATAAATAATTCAAAGATAATATCGTAACATGTAGTTGTTACTGCAACAGTTATTTATGTAATTGCGTGTAAAATGCTAAATTAGAGTTTGTATTAAATTATCAGTTAACGCAGAATTTTAGTCATATACTTAATATTTTAGGTGACATTTGAAAATCACAAATATGTATATAAAAAAATATCCCATACCCTGACACGAAGACTTAAAAAAATATAAAATCATACTCTATGGTTTCGTTATAAAATTTGGCGCAGTATAAAAACCTCATTGTATCGAAACTATTGTTTCTTTTAAATGGTCATGACACGGCTAGGCTTTAAATTTATTTCTATATTTAGTTATTTTTATAAAACCGAAATAAAAAATTTAAAATCAAAATCCATTCACCTGCTTCTAGTTCCTCGTTATACGAACATAACATCTGTTTTTGTGATAATATTCTAAGGCATTATAATCTAAAACCTTAAGGATGGTCGATTAACGCCCAAGTTCAAGGTTAAAGATTTAAAAATCGATTTTTTGCTCCTCTCTTTGACACATGTTTCCAAGTTTTTTATCGAATATCTTATAAGGTTTTTTGCCTGGTTTCGTCATCGGATATGCGGATAACTATAAAAAATATCTATATCTTCAAGTACCTACTCAGTAAAATAAAATTGATACCCTATACGTCTGCCATTTTCAATTCATTATAAAACAATAAGTAAATCACTGTTATAGAAACTATGATTTTACATTATTTCTAAGTTTTAATGCAGATAGACCTAATACTGCATTTCTATAAAATAAAAATTATGGTAACAATTTTAGTTTGATAAGTTACCTACATGATTATACGTTAACTTTCAAAATAATAAACAATAAATGTCTTTTGAACTGGCCAGACGAAGTATTTTTAAAGAAAAGAAAAAGAACATCAATTTTCTGTACCATAGCAAATCATTTTACATTTTCAGAAAACGCAAGGATTCTTCCGCTGTTTTCTACAATTTTGCCAATTTTTCCTAAAATTGTCACAAAAACTTAATTTTTAAATATTTCCACGGCTATTCTTCAAAATACATAATCAATACATGGTTTGAGTAAATATAATTTTATTTAAGTATACTTAAATAAAATTCACACATACATCAATCAATACTAACCACAAAAGGATGGCAAAGCTATTTGTTTCCAAAAAAAAAAACGAATCGTCGAGCAGTGTTTTATTTCAATTTTCTATAGAATAGATACGAACGATCGAAAATATTTTGAAGGAGTCAACAAACTTCTAAGGAACAGGTTTCTATGTTTGAGCACAAATATTTCTTTAGAACATTATGAAGATAGTATGGTAAAGATTATTTTGGTAATTTGAAATATTTATACTCGCGTCAAGGAACTCATTCTGGGGATTACCTGACTAATCAAAACAATGCTTGCTAGATTAGTTCAGTGAAACTGTGGTAGAAAAGTAAATTACTACAAAGGAGGAATAGTCAGCTGTCAAATTAGAGGGACATATTTTATCACATAACTGATTATCGAGTTCTAAAAAGAAGGAGGTTCAACGTTCCACTCTTCCACTGTATCGAGTTAAAAAATTTTTTTCTTCATCGATTTTTAGTAACCCTTTTTTTATATTTGAACAGTTATTTAACCATAGCGCAAAGTAGCATTAACTAAACAGTTTGGTCAGCCAAATCATTTAAGATTTTGCTACTTACAGCAAATACTTTTTCCGTCTTCTTAATTATAGTTCTTTTTACCATACAAGGGTATAGTTTACAGATATTCGGGGTGCATTTGGGGGGACTAGATCTAAGGAGGACCTGTATCCACCACTGCCTACCTACCAGTAATTGTTACAATAAATACAAACTGCGAATTCACAATAAAACTTAACGTGTTTCAAAATAATTACAAGTTCTGCAATATTGACTGACATTTCACAACTGTACGAGCATAATTAAACTTAACTTTTGCGGTTCAAACTGACCGAATGACACTAAATGCCAAGTCAACTGTCAGTGGGTCAAAAATTGACATATAAATGCTTGAATTGGATACGATTTGAATCTTATGTCATGGCAATAAAGCACAATACTCTACAAAAATATTGATTTAGGACATTGTCCTAATAAGGTTGAGTGAATTTCTAAAACGATTTAAAGAGTGTTGCGATGAGTTTTATTGTGGAAAAGGATTAAAGTGTTCATGTATTTTTGTAGTGAATACTTTGTACAGACTTATGCTAAAAGGGTATGCTAAGCTGAAAGGGGAACTATTTTTATGTACCTACTCATTAGGAACAACTTTTATTTCGAAATCGTCTCTTGAAATTATAAAGAAAGTTGCCTACATGACATACATTAAATGACTTCAATGCATCCGTACTAAGTACGTAAAAATGATTTTTCTATAGAACAAACAGCTCACAAAAACAAGTATGTACTTATTTCACAGAAATCAGAATTGATCCCACATTGAAAATTATTCACATGAGAAGTGCTATGGGTACATGTCGGTGTAGCATCTCCTTTTTTAATAACCCTAAACTACAAAAAATTCAAAGAAAATAAGAAAAAAAACTTCATTTTCATCATCGTGGTCATTTTCTGCAACCCATTTTAGCACCAATCTCTTTGTTTCGTTTTAAAAAAATCTTTAAACTCTTACAGCTTAGCATATCCTTTCCGAATACCCCAGTATTGATCCGATAAGGTTGCATCAGTGGTTGCATAACCGCTGTAACGCGTCGCTCGATGCATTGCAATCGACTTATGTAGGAATTTATTAATTGTAACTTTATTCTGTAGCGTTTCATCAAACTAATTAAGCTAATCTATATATATAAAAATGAAACCCGTTTTCCTTGGTCACGGCCTCACGCGTGAATGGCTGGACCGATTTCATTATTTCTTTTTTTGTTGTATTTGTTATTATTAGGAGAAGGTTCTTAAGGAAAAAAATATTAAGAAAATCTCTCAGAAATATTGAAAAACCCTAAAAACAGCCCTTTTCTTTTTCCCATACAAACGTTTTCTAACTAAAACGAGCTTTATTGCTATTGTATAAAGTTCATATTGAATTGCAAGCACTCACTGTTGTTTAAGCAATGTAGGTATGTTCCTAACGTCCAAGAGTCAATTTGCACTTTATTACCTCTGTACAAAGTTCAAATTCAATCATATCTATCAAAACAGTGTGCGTTTTATTCTGATAATTTTTACTATAAATTAACAAGCTAGCATCAACAAACTACGGTTGCTATAGTTACGCAATAGCATGAGAATAGAGGTTATAACAAAGAGTTCCTATAATTATTCTCAACACCTTTGGTCACGCCATCACGCGTGAACGACTGGACCGGTTTCAATTTACTCTACGTTTATCCCAAAGTCTACCCGTGCGAAGCCGGGACGGGCCGCTAGTTACATATAAATTGTTAACTTGGTTATTGGCATATCTGTAGTTTAGCATAACACACAGTGTGTATCTTTATTACATAATAGAATAGGAAATATCATTGACTATTTGAATTTTATGAGAAAGAAAATGCGTCAACTGAAAAAGCAAATTTATGAAATCTAAAAGAGATCAAGTGAATATAAGTTTAGGTCCCTAATAAAATTGTTTTCATAAAAGCTATTGGAATCTTCCATAACCAACCTTCTTAATAAAGCCTTATAAAATATAATCGCCATTTAATGACACGCTTCCTTGATTTTTTCAACATGGCAAGCGATTCGTCATCCATCATGTCATTGACATCGCTGCATCAGCCAATATACTAGGAGATCAGGAGAACCCGGCGTTCAATCAACTCCGCTCAGTGCATGCAACTCGAATTAAAACACTCAAATGAAACTTGATAATATGTATTACGATTCATGTTTAAAAACGTCAAATGTGTGATTCCGAATGCACACAGCGGAACGAGATAACAAAATGAGTTAGATAACGCACACAAATAGACATGTATGGCCGATAAACACGTGTTGCGAGCGCGACAACTCCGCGTCACTTCTAACTTCCTAGTACTCGAAACACAGAAACTGCTCACGAACGAATCTGAAAAATACACACGTCGCAACGTCTGGAAAATCGTACACCAATGCAAAACGCGTGTTGGTATAGCGCACTACTCTGTGTGCTGAGTCGCGGTGGGCGTGAGACGCACTAGTGTGCAGTGAAAACGCTTTCCTCCTACGTTATACATCATACTTGTATACGTGCATAAGTGGCAGTATCTCATAGTAGGAACGTGTGTTAATAGCGAAGCTGTGTTTCCGCATAGGCAGTTCTGAGGCAACGAACACGGCCGTGTGAGCCGGCACCGGCAGGCGCTCGCCCCGCACGGGAGCGTCAACCTTACGAATTAGAAAAAAGTCGCTTTACGCCAGTTGCCATGACATGACGCGTAACCGGAAGATACCTTTAAAATATAATGTGCACGTAAATGTTAATAATATTGACGTATCTATGTACCAATCGCTAATATTTAAAAACATTAAATACGGCTAAAGTTGTCTAAATATCACGTACAATACATTTTTGGTAACGAAAATGGTATTTGAAAATGTCGTCAGTGATTGTGACGCGCCTACACGCGCTCACTCACACACGTAATATGCCCACGTAGTTTTGTTTGTGTACAGACTTACCACATTGATAGCTACGTAAGGTACGTCACAAGCTGGCCTCTCACGATCTCTGCGGCCCTGGTACCTCGTCTCCCCGTAATAAGCTGAAGATAACTCGCTTTTCTTGATCTTACACACATAAAGGAAGAAGGCACGGCACCATTGACTTCCGCATTTTCATTTCATCGATTGCGAAAATCACTTTAATAAGCACAGAATTACGCTGACTAAACCTTTGTGTCAACGAATTGTTTGTGGTTACTCTATTTGAATAACAACTACTTAAATAAAGCAGTGTAAAAAAATTGTAAATGCACATAATTTAAGCGCATTTCTAACAAGCTAATCCTGATTAAGCGTGTCTAAATCTGTAAGTCCTTTCATAAGACTTACACCAGTACAAGGTCTTCAGAAATGCCGAGAAGGCTAACGATGTAAGCCGATGTAATACTAATACAACTTCCACTTCATTTCTGTTCGCCTGGTACTCTGTGTTCTAGTTGACGATCCGAACAGTCACGAGATGAGAAGAATTCGAGACATTAATCGATGAAACCCATTTTAATGAGATGACTGATAATTAATTTTAATGATAACAAAAACGAAACTAATAAGCGAGGGGGGAAGAGATGATAAATTGAATACGAATAAAAATAGGACTGGTACCGCCATCTGTTATCGACCGGCGGAGTTCGCTGTTTGAGTAAAAAACGTACAAGTAAAGAAAGACACGAGTACACGTTTAATTTGAGGTATTATTTAAGGCATGTGTCACGAGGTTTAATTGAACAATGACAGGTGCAAGGAGGCTGCCCTGCCAAGGATGACCACTGCGCCCGGTGCACGGGCAGTGGGCCAACAACTGCTAATATTGCCCGGTTTTTGCCTAGAGCACGGCGCACTGTGCGCTTCTATTATAATTAGTGTCTTTATCAGAATATTATAATTGGCCGTCTCGCGTTAAAACAAGATCCTTTGTATACATAATGTCTCTTAATTGCGAATGTTTAATAGGGCCCGGTGAGCCACGACTTAGTTATAAAATAATGTAGACTGCATATTTTTAACATCTTGTTACCATTTATTTTGATCAAGTTATTAATTTATTAGTTTTTGTTGAAGTCTTTTTCTATAAAACTTATTAAAAATAATTGCGATAGTAATCGCAAAAAACAAGGTGGATACATATTTTACAGTTGACAAACATTTTTTAAGCTTGCTTTTTGTGGTGGCGTGCGGTCGTAAACTCTAAATAATTTATGTCAAAATACGAGTAAAATACAGTAATCATTAAACCAAATCATATGAATTTATTAATAAAATGTCAATAAAGTAAATAACAATCCAGCCTTTTAAAAACAAGCAAAACATTGAAGGAACAAAAAGAGAACCATACCTTGCGCAAACAAAAAAAAAACAATTGAGAACACGCTTTGCAAAAAAAGGTTAAGAAATATGCAAAAAATTAAAAATGTCTTGTAATAAAACAATGCTATTGTTTTGGCCTATGTCCGAGGTGGTCGTAGAATGGCTCTTTTTGCAAGGAATCACTTTTTTTAAATCATGTCTTTGTCTATTTATGCGTCAAAGAGCATGCCGCCTTTATGACATACAGCAAAAAAAACGTTTTTGTGATATTTTTCATACAATAATTGTGCAAAATAAGTGCGTTATTTTACCACAATTTAGCAAAATAAACTATTTTGTACATTATGTAGTAATTTATTGTAGGCTTAATAAATAAAATATGTACATATATGTAAACTAGCACGCACCTGACGGCCTGGCGACCTAATGTATTTAAAACCAATTAAGTTTGTATGTATTGCAAATTAACATAATATGACAATTGGTATCTACATGTTTATACTTATAACAAAAACATTTGCACATTTTTGAAAATACTGTCCAGGTAATTGAAGGAATCTATTGAAAATTATTTTACTTAACCATCCTAACTAATAATTAAAATGCGAAAGTTTTTTTTTGTTTTACGGTTTCGCATTTTAACTACTCAACCGATCATCATGAAAATTTGCATACACGTTGTCATAAGTACAGAAAATATAGAGAAAAAATATATAAAACAAATGAAATAGGCTCTTTTCCCTTATCATTATCATCACCGTTTTTCAAAATCCATGGGTGAAAACGCAGAGCGCAAAAAAGTTAGCTATTAAACCTCCTTTTTGAAATATGAGAAGTAGCTACATCAACCTCCTTTACAATATTTTTTTTATAATTTTGTATTAAACCAGTGTTTCCTTTGTTTCAGATCTGGCCATCCCGCAGGAGTCTTCGGCTTCCCAACACATTTCTCCACGTAGCTTAAGCGTCTATATAAACTAGTAGGCATTTATTTATGCATCTGTTTCGATTCAATTTTTATAAGAATTGATTTAATTTTTTATAATTAAAGTGAATACTCACTAGGTTAGGTTGGTAATCGACTGATTTCTTTTATTATGAGCATATCTTTCATGCATTTGTATTTTAACTATAAATTATTTTTAATTTGTCTTTTTAAGGATATAAAGTTGCTTCGCTGATGTGAAATTATAAGGCTGTTATTTATAGGCTTATAATTTTTTCGTCACAACAGTGACATAGTATAAAATGTATAGGTAGATAATAAGAAATGAATGACAAGCAAAACGAGGCATAAGGGTTTTTGAATGGTTTTCTTCATTTTGACTGTAAATTTATTGAGAAACCTTCAGAAATTTTCCCATATAGATAGTTAGTACTAAGTTTTTCGGCTCCTTAATATACGTAACTTTCAATACAACACGACCAACTTATCGAAACGTGTGAGCAAATAAGGAACTAAATATTTTCCATTGGTATCTGTCAGATTCTATCAGATAAAACGATAGTGGCTCCACATCTCAACAGATGAGTTGGTTGTCTAAATTTCAATGTAATTCGAGTTACCATGTCCTTCCGCTTAGAAATTGTATATAGAATTGCAAAGCTTTTTTCTGTTTTTAGTTTATACTTACTACATATTAATAAATTTATATTTAAATATGTAAACTGTAGATAAGCATGTGTTTAATTTATACGCGGATGTAGATTTCAAGAATAATCATTATTATCTTGATGTATCAATATAATTAAAAAAACTATGTTATACAATATTAACATTATAGTTGGAATAAATACTTATTTAAACGAGCATAAGATGTATTACTTTTCGTTTAAAATCTAACATATTTGTAGTGAAACCCATACTTGAAATATTGGTCGTCGAACCTTTTTGGTGTTGCTGTAAAGACTGAAGAAAGGTACTGATTTAAATTAAGAACGGTTCATCAATTATAATCATAAATTGAAAGGAATCCCACCCTAGGATATCGGAACCTTACATTTAAGAATGATTATGGCTTATAATAAGGGATATTAAAGATGTTTTATATTATATCTACGTAAAGGTGTTTCATTTTCCTCAACTATCGTAAAAACTATATTTAGTTAGCCATCTACACTAAAATAAACTATTTTTTGAGTTTATCTAATGAAACTAAAACACAAGGGGTAGTTCAAGTTAAGTGCCTGCTTTTCATAGGCTGTCTCGCTCGCGCATTTTAAATTCTTTATAGATAAAATAATGAGTGTAATTCTAAAATTAAAAATAAAATTGGTATAAAATATTAGAAACGAGCTGGAGTGACGCACTCCAGGCACTGATTAGATTATTAGTACTACGTAACTCTAGGGCCTTACAGGAAAAATCGACTTAAAATATTCAATGTCCTCATATATATGTAAAATAAGTACCTACTTGTTTTACATGTTATACAAATATATAACAAAATATATTAAAACAACATACACAGTACTAGGCGATCAGCAAGCGTCAGAAGGTGGAGTTAGTTAGCTAAACATGTATTGTATTGGTATCGTATTAATGTATGTATACCTAGTAGGTATATGTTATACATAAACATAATGCTATCGTTACTGCCTTATCAAACATCGATTTAAATTGCGGTCAACCTCAGCGACCAACATTTAACAAATCGTTTCGAATCAAGTTTAAAAATAGGACATAAATCAAATATTTCATGCTTTAGAAGTAAATTTTGACGTGAATAGTTGAATACGTAGTTTTTGCTTCCAAAGTGGGAGGGAAATAGAAAAATTATGATCACTTGGTAATTTTGGTCTTAATGAGGAAAATACAGCTAATTTGACAGATCTAATCAGGCTAAAAAAGTTGATGTACTTGACTTGCCTAATAGGCCACAAAACAAATTTATTTTAGTACCTGCAATATCGATTGATCTTGAACTAATTTCGATAAATATTATCAAACTCTGTCATATGGCTTTGTCTGATTAGTTTTCTTTCAATTTCAATGCACAACAACTTTTAAAAAGTTAGATACATCACAATAAAGCAGCTTTATTGTGATGTATCTAACTTTTTAAAGCTACTGATGGATGACGAAAACAACCGCTTCAAAGTTGCTGCATCTAATATAGCTATGTATAATTATGTATGTAGCTATGTGTATACTTTTGTATAACAGCTATTACCATGAGGTTTGATGTATCGTTTAGCGGGACCCATGTAAGCTACCCGGTATGTAGGGCTAAGGCCCGTTAAACATTGCGCTAGTGATGTTGCGTCGATTTATCGATAAAACTGAAGTAAGATCTATAATTATAAGCTATTGTGTAGGTAGAATGCATTTGTAATGCCCCTATGGATTGCTTACCTCTAAAATCTATAAATGAATAGTTTACGTCTTCTTCATGATCTGAAAAACTCTAACATCAAGGCTCGCTATGCCTATAGGCCTATACGAACTTACTTTGTCACAGCTGTAGTATGTAATTAATTTATTAAGTAAAAAGGCCGGGGGCCGGGGGGGGGGGTAGGGTTTTTTAAGCCATCAACAAACTGTTCAAATATGCTTAATAAGTCATTCGGTATTTTGGTTAATTTCTCATTTACGAGTACTTAAGAATGTTAAAAGTAATTATGTACTTAATAAACGCATGTCAAAGATTTGATAACCTGATGACCGTTTCATCTTTATCAGCATATCCTGTTGTCGTAAAATCTGTATCAAATTCGTTACGCTAATTGATAAGAAGGCTATTTTTATAAAAAAATAATCTTAAATAACGCATTCGCGTTTCATTATTTATCAAGCTGTTGATAATTTAAATTACGAGTGACCGTGGTTTTAAGTTATTAATATAAATAAGTAAGTATTCAAAATCTTATCAGCTTAACATGATCATTGTAAGGACGCAATCTTGGCATTCATACCAGAACCTAATCACTAATATAAACTAGTAATAGAGTAATAGACTACCATAGAGTTTTTTTTACAACAAACTAGACATGCGTTTGACCACAATCTCACCTGATGGGAAGCGACGATGTGGTCGAAGATGTAGCACGCTTGCCTAGAAAATACTTATTCACTCAACTTTTAAATAGCCCTGGGTTGTTGCTCTATGGTAGTGAGTAGCCAGTAGCATTGTAGAATTCAATAATGAACTCATAAAAAAGACAAAATATCCTAGATCGTAAAATTATATTCATAATTAATGCTCCTCTTCCTTTCATCGACTCTTCTATCGATAGCTGTAATAGCACATATCGATATCGATAGGTGGCAAGAGGCAGCACTCGTCAGGATCAGGGATAGTCGGCCAGTGGCGCAGTGGGTCGCCGACCAGCGGGAATGCGGAAGGGCTCACATCTCGCACGGGGCACACCGCATCGCTTTGCAGAGATCTATCCTGAGATAAATAGGAGATGAGATATCTATGAAACTAAAGGTTTTATTAATTTGCCTGTTAAACTTACGTCACAATGTTTTATATTTATAATGAACTAGCTGACCCTTGCCCACTTCGTTGGGCATAATGTTAATTAAACCGTTTTTTCTCCGATTCACTTTGCAAAACGGACTACCACGTAAAAGCCTTTTTATTTTTCGGTTTTTTATAAAACCTATGACACTCAGCAATAATGTGGCTTTCTATTGGTGAAAGAATTTTTAAAATCGGTTCAGTAGATCCCGAGATTACCCCTTACAATTTAACAAATATACAAACACACAAACTTTACTTCTTTATAATATTATTATAGTATAGATGCTATTACTAATATTCATCGAAAAATACGTATCCACAACAAAAACACATACTCAAGGATACCATGTTATATGTATAAACGTGTGTAAAAAAAATGAAGTGGGTGTTTTTTTGTCTCAATCTCAAATGATACTATTACATTTTAAACGCAGTTTTAATTGTCATTTTTTAATAACAACCCTGTCATTATTTCAGTGATTTACATGTTTCGGCATTTTTACATTTTTTTGTGCATATAATATCGACATCTTTACGAGTTCAGTCAGAATCGATTACACATTATTTGACATTCATCTGTCGAGTCCTTACGATCCAATGATAATAAGTAATTAAAATCGCTGCTGAAATGCATTCTTGCCTGATTGAATGTCAATGCCAAAGCAGCGGCAATTATATGAGTGAATATAAGCGCTTTATGCAATCACAAACTGACCTTATGGGCTGCAACCTTTATATATTTATTATTTTAAGGACTTAATTTATTTAGACTGCCTATGCTGCATATTTTTTTAGATCAAACTAACTTTTATTCATACAGTGATTTATTTATTGAATTTAAATACAATATTATGTTAATTTTAAGTAGCATTCTGAATAAAAAATATATTAATATATACAAGCGTTGTTTAAGATATAATCAGCGCATAATTGCTTAAAAAAAACTTATATGTATCTTTACAAACATCAAGTTACGCCGTCACGTATCATAAGATTGTATTTAAATTTACGTATTCAAAACAATAGTAATAAATATCGACACATCTATTTTCAGGTTCATTTCGATCAATGGTAGGTACATATCCTGACCTTTAGGTAAAAGGTTAGTAATGCTACGAAATAAAACTTTAAACAGATGCATTAAGACTGCCAACTTGAAATGCCTTGTCTTATACGGCGCGAAGGATATCATCGAATCTTAATCGGATGAAATAAATTAAGCGTTAATCTACATTGAAAATAAATATCTCCATCGATGCCGAAGGCGTATTGCGGACCACAATGATGGCTGATTAATGAATAATGTATAATATAAGCTATCGTTATAAACTATGACTTACTTCTACTCTCAATTCTTTGCCTTTTTCTGTAAATAATTTTCATTTTGGCCAGGAGGCAAAACGGTGAACATACTTAAGCCAAAATTATTTAAAAAAGTTTGTCATTCTTTCTGTTTTTAGTAGGTACACCTTTATGTCCAAAATAAAATCTATGGGTTTTTTATACAACAATATTTATAGATATACCCAACTACTATGGTAATTGTAATACACTTGTAGTTTTTATATGTACAAGATTTTTATTTCATCTTTTCTTTACTCCTTATATGTTTCGATATCTCCGAACATATCTCAACGATAGAATCCCATGTGTGCCCGCCCTCACCTAACGGTACTCAAAACTAAAATTAGGCGCTAGGACGGCCGATAAAAAATGGAGTCCACAGAACCTTTTAAAAAAACCTCGTAGTCCTGTTAGGGGGTACTGACCTCTCTCCCACGGGGTGAAATGACCTATTTAACTTGAATGGGGTCATTATCGCCGAACATAGATAAGTTTTTTTCTGAACGCTCCGTTCGAAATTCGAAGATTGATTAGGACTTCTTTTAATAAGCATGGTTAATGTTGTGATTGGATGTGGAGTGAGTCTTTTGTTTTTTTTAGAAATGTTTGTGGGCCAACTAGTACATTTAATACACAAGCTACGTCCAGTAGTTTTGCCTGCATTTTCCGGTATAAGGATATATAAGGACAATAGGCCCAAGTTTGAAGGCTTTTTAAGACAGATCTAAATTTTATAAAACTATTGGCATCCTTGTCTAATGGCCTTGCAATGATAAAGACAGATATATTTTTAGTTAGTTTAGATCTGTCCTAAAATGCCTTCAAACTTGGGCCTAAGATAAGGTATAAAATAGCTTTTAATTATGTTGATCCAGGATATATGCTATCTTTATACCAAAATTCATGCATAATCCGTTCAGCCATTTTTTGCGTGACTGAGCAACAAAAATCTAAACATCCGAACTTTGACATATATAATATTAGTAGGATTATGTAACCAATAGCAAAAGTTTAGTTCTAACCCAACTAAAAATAAAGCTGTCCTTGTCATTGCGGTCTATTAGACAAGGATAATAACAATTTAATCAATATAAAGTATGTGGTAAATAGTAACTTAGAGATTGCCTTTTCAAAATTATTTCTATTAGGTTCATTCAATTTAAACAACAGCCATACAAACTGATATTTTAATTTAATTTATGTACAAGTACCTACAAATAATAGAGTGTTGTTACTTGTGTATTGGTATACAGGGCTAAACGGAAAGGGTATGCTAAGTTGAAAAGGGGTTATAATATTACGAACAATATTATTATGAACAACTTTAACAATGGGACCAATCCTCAAATCCCTAAATAAAATCAGTGTTCCATAGAAAAATGTTAATGGTGCTCCAAAAAATGTATGGAACAGCAGATTTATTTCGCGATTTCACGGTTCGTCCCATACTTAAAGTTGTTCATAATGATGAGTACTACAAGCCCTTTTCAGCTTGGCATACCCTTTCTTATAACCCTGTATTGTTGTAAACATAACCGACTCGATATAGTTTCTCATTCTCTGCTGACTAAAACTAAATGATTTCACTAAAAACTAAGCAAATGTTAATGTTCATGTTAATTAATTTGACGGCCTGTTTGACTCAGTGGTAACATAACCGCCTTTTAAGCCAGAAGTCCCGGGTTCGATTCCCGGCCGGGCAGATTAATTGAAATATCTGTTCTGGGTCTGGATGTTAGTTGTCCTTGTCTTTGTGTGTTCCACGGCATCCTCGACACAGGATTTATCCTAGTGAGCTATACCTAAGTGTGAAACGTTTATTTATTATAGACCAAAGAGTACTGAATACCCTTGATTAACGTATGTGCCACTTTAAAAAAATATCTAGTAAAACAGCAAGTCCAACCGCGAAACGTCGCTAGTAAAAGATAAACTACTCGTTCAAAGACTACAAACAATATTTTTAAACGCAGACATTTTAAATGTTAGCCATTATTCATGTAAAGGTACACGCGAAAACATGATGTGCCAAAAAAAAAACAAAACGGCCATAGCACCTGCTCTTAGTTTCACAAAGTTATGTAAGATAAAAGATAATAAAATTATTATAGTGAGCCGAGTTCGGAGGATAATTATGTTCTTTGACAGTCTAGAGTCTAGTTTTTAGACTCTGCTTATATTTAAGTGTCATTACACAAGTTACACAAGCTAAATTAAATTGATCGATTTAAGCAATGTTTAAAAGTAAAATAAGAAGAATAAATTAAGAAGTAGGTAGGTAATGTAGGTATCTCACATTATTTCTTTTGTAAATAGAATCAAGATTAGTTCAGCAGCTTACTTGTAAATATGTAACAGACAGACGATCAGACAAAGTAACTTTTGCATTTATGGTATCTACATAATATAATTATGTAATAAATAACCCGGCTCAGTTCATTAGTAGAGAATTTCTCAAATATGGTAAATTATGTTTGAACTAAGGATAAACATCTGGATCTCCTACTGTTTTATTTGAATACAAGGTCATACAGAAAGGGTATGCTTATGCTAAGCCGAAAAGGGCTCATAGTACTCATCATTATGAACAACTTTTACTATGGGTGCAACTCGGAATACATGAAAAAAAATCAGCTATCCCTCGCATACATTTTGTCGAGTGTCATTGACATTTTTCTATCGTAGTCGTAGTAAACGACTTAATTTTTACGTGAGTATTCCTGTGTTAATTAAAACGAAATGTGTCAAAACCACGTTAGTTTCTATAGTAAAATTATACTATAGGTACATCAAATATTTCATATCAGATCTTAGTTAGCATCTTTAGGTGTTTGAATATAGCAACATTGCTTGGAGCGTATCGATCTATTAATCCATAACTCATCTTGCTTAGCATTCATAACAAAGAGTAAATTAACAAACATAAGCGGTAATATTAGGCAATAATACCGCGTTCCATACTCCTTACATTCCCTAAATAACACCATTGAACTCATCGCTGCCCGATCAAACGCTTTTAGTCCTTTACCGGTTCAATAAAAACTCCTATTAATTGCGTAAGCCCATGTAATAAACTTTTGGATTGGTTAAAAATAACCGAAGCAGCGCACCACCAACCGGGTATAAATTCTTAAAAAACATAAACTTTTTAACGCAATCCATAAACGTCATTGGTCGCTTGTCATTCTTTTGAATTTCGAACAAGACTCGAATCCAATAGGAATCAAATTGGAATCGCCGCCAAAATTGACGTATGACTTTTTCGTTCGGAAACTCGTGCTGAAATCTATGATTAGAACTGGATTCTAATACTCCAAAAATAAAGTTTAGTATTAACTGGTGCTAGTTGCGCGTTGTTTGGAGTCCGGCTAGGATATAGGTCATTGCTCCCCTAAACCTGCGGAGCAGTCAGGGCAGTTCATGAGTACTTCCATGTTTAAATTGCCCAACTTGTATGTACTCTCGGTACAGGATACCGGCGGGCATTACGTAGTGCCGGCACCGGGACGAATGACCATCCTGCGTGATAACATCGCGTTAGCGCGGGAACCTTCTCGGACGTCTTCTAGAACTTTCCAGGTTTGTTTTCGAAGTTTTCTTTAAAACTAGAATTAATTTAATAAAAACTAGAAAACGTGAGGTATGTCTTTAGCGATCACAGAATACGGCGTCGCACACTTTTATCACAAACAGCAAAACTAGAATACAATAAAAAAAACTACAACGGGCACCGAGATCAAAATGATTGATTTTCAGTAATTTGATACTTTCATCCCGTTTTCAACACCATTTTAATTTCCCTACCTATTTTCGAATGATATATTTTATTAGGTTCACCGAAACATCAAATTCGTTAAGTCGTTTATTAACATAATGTTCACACTATCAATTAGTCAACGGAACGTAAATCTGTTGACTAGAAAAAAATATCGGGAAATTAAAATTTGGAACGTTTCATTGGGAAATAAAACACAAAAATCTAGTTATGTACCTACGGCCTTACTTATAAAGAAACCAAAGCGTTGACAGCATTGAATAAATGTTAGTAAATTAAGTGAGTTTCTTTAAACTAAGTGGCTAGTACTATTTTCATATTTTGTCATATTTTTAAGCCCTTTCTGACAATGTAACCGAAGCTCAAAATGTATCCTTGGATAAAGCAAGAAATCGGCAGATATACGGATACGGAATAATTTGGCAGGACTAAACTTACGTGAGTCAATGTGCTAGAAAAGGATAACAATCATTTATGTGCTATATTTTCTATAAGTTACGAGTATGTTATAATCCAACAATAAGTGCACTAACAAAATATTCAATGGTTTTACCTTATATCTAAACTAAAACCTACATTACGGACTTTGATCGTTTTGTTTGTAGATCTTCGATCGATTTATAGTTGATCCAAAATGTATGGGGACAAAAGTGTTGACGTCCTGGTCTAATTAATAGACCGCAATGACAAAGACAGATACATTTTTAGTAAGATTAAATCGGTCAAGTACGAGTATAAAAGCCTTCAGAATTAACTTGACTATCTGATCTATCTATAGCTTTATTTATCTTTTCTTTGAATGCATAGCTGTAAGTGAAAAAATAAAAACAAATCCGTTTTTCTGGTATTTTTTTTCTTAAATCAGTTGCGGTTATAAAATAAATTGCATCACTAACTAGGTACTTCTGCCAAAATATCATTTGACGTCTTTATTTATTTTGTACTTTAAATTTATGGCAGTAAAGTCGAAAATACAATTAGAACTAAAATAAACTGTAGAGGTTAACCGCAAAAAAGTTTAGATGCGTTTCCGGGTGTGAAATGTGGTCGACCCATTTGGTTTTAGAATTAGGGTTGTCACTCTAAATTCTTATTTTAAATAAGTTTTTGCAGGTGGATTTGTTCGCTAAGCTCGGGGCATAAAAATGTACCTATCTAATCTTCTATATATATAAAAATGAAACCCGTTTTCCTTGGTCACGGCATCACGCGTGAATGGCAGTGAATGGCTGGACCGATTTCACTAATTCTTTTCTTGTTGTATTCGTTATTATTAGGAGAAGGTTCTTACGGAAAAAAATATTAAGAAAATCTCTCAGAAATATTGAAAAACCCTAAAAAAAAAACCCTTTGCTTTTTCCCATACAAACGTTTTCTAACTAAAACGAGCTTTATTGCTATTGTATAAAGTTCATATTGAATTGCAAGCACTCACTGTTGTTTAAGCAATGTAGGTATGTTCCTAACGTCCATGAGTCAATTTGCACTTTATTACCTCTGTACAAAGTTCAAATTCAATCATATCTATCAAAACAGTGTGCGTTGGAGCACAGATAAAACAAAAAAAAGAAAACGAAATCGAATAGTTCATTCATTTGTTATAAATCAAATTAATAAAAAGTTGAAAGAACAACAAACTGTCAATGTCAGTGTTTTTTTTTTCATGGATAAGTTTGCTTTTGTCAACTGAATAAAAAAAAGTTGAAACAACAACAAACTGTCAATGTCAGTGTTTTTTTTTTCATGGATGGCAGTACCATAGAGAAGTACTGTATGGCAGTACCCGTTATTACAGTACTACTCTATGGGCAGTACGAAGTCTGCCGGGTCAGCTAGTGTATTATAATTTATGAATGAATTAGATTTTTTTAGTGAAAATATTTTTTTGAATAGTTTCTGTAGGTTTGGACTTTTAGAGATCACCATTTATACAAAGTAAGTTAAGCTTGTTAAATTATTCAATTATCGTTGAAATGTGTTAAAATAAGAAATCCTTTGAAGAAAAAATCATACGTCCATCCAGAAACGACTACCTAGCACTTACAATTACCTACATCTTACAAAAGAATTGTGATACAGTACCCGGCAATAAATATTGCACATCGACCTTTGGAAAGAGACAATCGGCTAATTTCCGCTTCATAGAGCGTTATCTCTGTCGCACGAAATACAAACAGAACAAAACGACTGATAAAACGTCACATAGATAGTGTGCGACAGAGATAATGCTCTACGAAGCCGAAATTAGCCGATTGTCTCTTTCCAAAGGTCTACGAGTATGTGCAATATTTATCGCCGGGTACTGTACTTGGTTTTGAGCAATCACTAGAATATAATCAATTGCTATTAGCTTTTCTTTGATAACATATTGATTAATGATTATATGATCTAAGTAGAGCAAAAGAAAATAACATGGTTTGACTGGGTCGTTGACACGGACGTGTGTTTCACGTGAATACGTGTTATCCAATACTTGAATAATACATTTTAAAAAGAAAAAATTAAAGTGGCAACCCTGTCAAAACGCATTTGGTCCAAAAAAGCACACACCACGTTTCCGTGAGATGCATAGCAGAATAGCGGTGCTACTTTTTGCGTTTCACGTGTGTTTGAGTTCCTATGGGGACCGGGACCCGTGAGAAGTCGCGGTTTGTATTCTAATTGGAGAAGATCATTAGTACGGAACCAAGGTATATGCAGGCGGCCAAATTAGGAACTAAAATATATAACTAAAGGAACGTGTCGGGTTTATTGAAAATACGATGGTGGCTCCTCCAGTTGGTCGCACAGTAGTGTTTATGTAGACTTGTTTGGCCGTTGTCACGCCTATAATATTGTTTAACTATGTATGTATTTTATTTGTACCTGCATATTGTTTTGCTCCTGCAGTATGCGACAGTAGGTACCTATATAATTCGTGCGATACAATAAGGAAGAAAATGATGCTCGGCCACTTTTATCTGTGAAGTTAATAAGTGATGGTAAAAAAAACATGCTTGACAGGCCTTTCTTTTGTGGACTTTTTGCATGCTATGTACGATTGTGAGAGCTACGTATTTTTTGGTAGAAGTTATTCTAAGGGTACTGTTATTAGCTAACTGTAACTAATGGGCTGACGCTTACCATCATGCAGGCCACCTGCTCACTCGCTAGAAAAATTCAATACTAATCCACACATCTTCTTTTTATACAAACATACCAATATTTTTACTCAAAAATAATCAAAATTCACGTCAGACATCTCCCTATCACGGTCAAAATCTAAAACATGAAGTTAGAACGATATCAATAAATCATTTATAACGGTTTCAGTCTTTTTGTTAATTTTCGCGCTAACTATCAAAAATGATGTTTATCTGGGGAATAAACTTGATGATTAACGATTCTCAGCAGATGGCCTTAAAAATTCTGACAAATGACGTGACGATTAAATGCTTCGTTTTTTAGGTGTAAAACACTGATGTAATAGTAAAAGGTACTCGAAGTGCATCCTTTAGGCTTAGTTGGTCTACAATTATTCAGTTTTTGTAAATCATTTGTACCATTCAAACATTTTACTTCTCCCTCTCGCCCGGCTTGTTTGGGTGGACGGTTAGCCACACCTCCAACCACCCCCGAGCTCAGAGGGGGTATTGATATCGCATGCACTGCCCGAGCCGCAGGGCGACGATTCTGTATTCCTAGTAGCGCAGATAGGCGAAAACCGTCGGGCAGTCGTCGGTTTGATAGTAAACCTTGTTTCAATATTCTACCGACGACGCGCGACGACAGTCTTAGTTACGTACGAACGAGGTGCTTGAAACTACCTAGCCTTGAAACGTTGTGTACAATTCCTACAAAATTATGCTATCCTGGTAATAGAGAACCGAGCTACAATCGTGAGTATCGAAAATATAAGTGTTTTAAATGTCAAAATCTTCTACTCGATTCTCCAGCCCTATTACCGCTGGTAGGCGAGAATCGCTAGTTCTCAGCAATCTCTGTTCCAAATTCAACGGATAGTTTATCCGAGCGATAGATTTGGAACTCGAACAATTCTGTGCCGTATTCCTTACTGATTACGTTGAAAAATAACTGCTACTTCATTCTGTAGCCCTATTACCGCTGGTAGGCGAGAATCTCTGGTTCTTGGTAATCTCTGTTCCAAATTCGACGGATTTTAGCGGCGGATAGCCGGTCTCAAGCGATAGATAGATTTCTGAGCCTTGAGAAAGGTAAGTACAACTTCTACAAAATTCTACTAGCCTGGTAAGTGAGAATTAAGTTAGTTCGTTCTGCTACTCTGCAACCAACGGAATAGCTTTTTGGAATAACCTCTGAGTAAGGCAGATTTTCACAAACGAAAACGAATTTTAAACCTTAAGGTAAAAGGGATCATTTCCGAACGACATGACAGCGTCAAACTTAAGTCTGGATTAAACCTCAAATTATCTTTTTGCCATCGCATTTTCGACTTAATCCTTCTGTACAGAGTGTATAATATGACTAAGATAGAATTATTTTAGTCACCTCCATGACGCTATGTGGGCCTGGTAGTTAGCACAAGAGTGTTACGTTAGATTGAAAACGTCAACTAGCGCACGTCGTCATCATTGGCACCCTAGTTATTGGCACCATTGGCTCGGGAGAAATTAGTACAGTCATTGTTATCGTTGTGTTGTTGCCATTGTCCATGGCCGTAGTTATGTAAAATTGTTAATTTTCTTTTTGTTGTAGTTATAAACACATTATATAATATATAACGTAAAAACTCAGCGGGCTATGAGAATTATTAAAACAAAACACTACGCTCTGTCAATGATCTTAAAAAGAGATATGCTGTTAACAAGTAAGTTTTCTACAAACACAAAACATATACATATTAGTTTTGTGCTACAAAGCTGCCTATCTATACTGCGCGTGTCGATCATGAATTTTAATAAAGCTACTAGTGAGGTATAAATTGACAAACTTCTATTTACAGTTGAGTAGTGTGCCAGCTTCGTAGTTTCTGAACAACACTGATACACGCGTCTATTGAAAATGTTAGTTCCCGCTTTTGCCCATCTTCACTAATAAGTTGGTCAGACTTGTAGCTGATGTTCTGCAAATTAATGACTTCATTTCAACCACTGGACATTTACAATAATTAGCTCCGGAATATAAAGTCGTTTTGTAATTATTTTCTAATTGTATTCACAAATTATTGGCTATTTGCAAGCATGGCGTGGAATAATAACATTAAATGTTTTAATTTAAAAAAGGTCCACACAGAGTTTATTACTGTCTACTATAATACTCTGCAAAGAGTTTAGTACTGGGAAATATAAGAATTAATTCATAAATAAATTAATTGTAAGATAATTTAATAAAGTTTGCTCATATCCGTCGATAAAGTCATACTTGACCTGAACTATTATAATTAAAACATTACTGTAATAATAAATATTTCATGACTTTATGAACCGTCTAGCTGTTGGCACGCGTTTTACCTGCGATTTCTTGCGCCTTGCTTCTTATTTTCCGACCATCAAGTACCATATTTAGCCGATCCGCAATCCGCAATGCATATTTAAACACGCGGTAGCGTGTCAAGCCAAGTTCAAGTGACAGAACTGGCGAGCAGCACCGTGTGTAATATTACACGAACCATTTGGAGCCACTTTTGACCTCCTCATAACTCAAAAACTATTTCACATTACTTTTATGGGAAATGTCATCAAAATCGTTTAGTAGTTTTGTCATGAAAAGGCATTTAGTGACACAGGCTGTCTGACAATCTTTTCCATATATTTTTTGACCAATATTTACTGCCCAAAATGATAAGAATTGAAGTGGAAACGAAAGGTTCACCTGCCTCGCTTCCTCACCCTAAAATTATTTGTTCTCAAATCTGAACTCCTGGTATTCCTAGTAGCGAACTACGAGAGGAAAGACGGATGTCACTGTGCACATCGAAAGAAATACCATACTTTTATTTTATTAGGTGAACACAAATGTATGTTTACGTAGTAACTGTTATTTAATCTGTGTTATGATGACGACGATCGATTTACCTGCTTATCAACTTGTTCGAAATTCTGCTCGCTTGGTAACCGAAAATTAAGTCAGCCATTTCTGCTACGCTCTGCAATGGTGAACATCCCCCAGTTGACCAACAGATTTTTGCAAACAAAACTAAATCTTAACGTAAAGGACAACGATTGTTTTTAAAATGCCATAGTTAAAACTAGGATTAACCTTCGGTTAAGTATCTGCCATAGGATTTTAAGCTTTAGCTTGCTTAGTATAAAATGTGTTCGTATCGTAGTGACTAATTTCTCAGTCATCTTCATAATATTATGCTGTCCTGGTAGTTCGGGCAAAAGTGTTACGAGATCTGACGACCATGACACAACTACAACTAGCGATAATAAGACGCTACGCAAATATTATTTCAAGATTGAAGTTGCATTGTAGGCGCTTAATTTTTAAATAAATATTGAATAATTTTGGATAAGGGCAAAAAGGTGGCTTTAGTGCTTTAGTGTTACGTGTAAAAAAGGTCAATCAGCAAAATATAATTATTCTTCTTTCTTTTTTTTCTCCGTTAGCAGCTTTTTACCTCCACTTATATCTTGTTACCTATTTCGATCAAGATAAAAAACTAAGAGATAAAAAGACAAAACACGGTTTAACTATTGCATAGGGCCATACCATAGGCCATAGGCTAATCACATTTAAAAAGTCTCATAACCCAATTCAGGTCGTAATAAATTCACGCCAAAATAGCTTACAGAGTAAAATTTCTCCCAGAAAAAAGTGGAACGGAATATTATTTCATTCGTTGATCGGAGGACCAGCGCGCAGAACAATGTTTACGTAAAGAGTCAACGTTTATAGTAACTATATTAATTCTGTGACGATATGCCCAACGATGGCCTGCTTATGAAACTTCTTTAAAATTCGGCTCTCCTGGTAACCGAGAATTAAGTTGGCCATTGCTGCTACACTCTGCAACGAAGAAACTCATCCAATTGACAAACCATTTTTCGCAGTCTAAACTGATCCTTACCGTTCTGAATTTAACGGCGGTTTTTGTAAACGTCATGTAGAAACCTGGTTTAACCTCGGTTATTATATCTGGCATGGAAGTTTCAACTTTATTTTCGTGACGATAAGATCTATTCGCTATGTGTGGTTTGTTTCTCAGTCACCTTTGTAATATTATGCTCTCCTAGTAGTTAGAGCAAAAGTGTTACGAGATCGAAAATGATGACGCGCTTACTCATAGCGAGAACGCGCTAACAAATTGGAAGTTTAAAACTGTAGGTCCATTGTTGGTTGTTTAAATTGAATAATTTTAAATCAGAGAATGCTTGCTGTACGAATTGGCATCCTCACAAAATATCAATAGGTAAAAGTAGCCAAATTGACTAGTAGTCATTATTAGTACACCATGGATACAAACATATTTACATATTGTAAGTTTTAACAATAATTGAATACATACATTAAAATTTACATAACTTTATTGTGAGTTTAAATGGCTGATAGAATTTCGTTCTGGGCTTTGTCCCAGAAATAGATGAAAAACTTTGGAAAATTGCGCAGCTCATTCGATTTCTTTTCCATAATATTTTGCGAACTTGAGCCTTGTGCCTTGATTTTGTGGTTGTGTTTATAAACAGTAGAAGTGAAAATCAATGTAGCACTGAAAAAGTTTTGGCAATAATTTTGTAATCTAGAATCATGTTTCTTTTGTCCGTTGGATTGTTTACAGTTCAACTTACTGAAGTATAGTTTGGGTTTTGTTGTTTATTATTTATTCGCCCTTCTCACAGTCATATCATATTGTGGGATGGTGTGATTTATGTGGCGTAGATGATTAGTAGTGTCTGTAGACTTTTTCAATAATCTAAATCTATTAAAAATAATTATTTAAAAAGACACTTGACACAGTACAGTGTCGTAAACTATTTCGTAAAAACCGCTCGTTGTTGTTGTTTTCAATCTCGTAACATAACTATTAATACTAGGGCGACATAGCATGTAAATATAATTAAAAAAATAATATTTAGCAAAATGCACTCTATCACTAGGAAAAAAAGAACAAAATCGAATGGCATAAAAGAAAAACCTAGTTTAACCAACGGTTAAGTCTGGCACAGTAAAATTTATGCAAAAATATTCTATATCAGTCTCGCAATAAGAGTGAGTTTAGTTCTCTGGTTTGTACCAATCGTCGGTCAAATTTATTCCGTTGCAAAACGTAACAAAATCGAATAACTTAACCCGCGCTTACCAGGGCAACATAATTTGGTAGGAGTTGTTTGAGGCGTAGCGACGGCGTGCCGCTCGGAACGGTTCCGACTTCCGATTTATAAACGTTTGAACATGATTCTTATTCTATTTATTAATACAAACCTTTGTTTAACTTGCCGTATTAGTCAATGGTATCTTCACATTTCAATATAAAACAGAAGACGTTGCTAGCAATCAAATTTTAAATGAAATTGTACTTCCAGATGGTTACAGGTAGTATGGCTGAACTACAAGCAAAAAAGCTAGAATTACTAAATCATCAGGGGATTTCAATGTGTTTTACCTAGGAAGCTGTGCATTAGACCCAAAAGTACCTAATGCAGAGACCCCAAATCAAACCGCTGTTGTGCTTAGAAAATAATTAAAATTCGTATCACTATTGACGTAATGAGATACAAGTTATGAAAGCACACAAAACCAGCTCCCAATTTTACGACCTAACTGTTCTAAAAACATTTTAGTTAGTTTTAGTTTTTTCTTGTAATTTGCTTAGTGTGCAATAAAGTTATATTCTTTTCTATTCACAAAATTTAAACTGCTCAAAATGCTCCGACATATCTCGCTGGCGTGCGAAAACAAGACTAATTTTAAACAGAGGGTTTTTTATAAATCCTGAAACTAAACCACGATTATACCAGAAGAGCATAAAACTGCATCAACGGTCGGACCGTTCGATGTTTACAGCAAGATTACATCACAAAGGCCGGTAGTTGTGCTAACAAGCAATCGGTAATACTATGTAATACCTACCGGTTACCGCTCGCGATAACAGGTCAAATTGTTTAGGTTTGGAAAACATTCGATGAACTTACTAAGTTAAAGTAAGTCAAGTGTACCCTAGTGGAGTCAAGAGTGCTTATCTTATCTGCGATTTTACTATTTTTGTTGCTGATACTCGTAACTTCTTCGCACGCAGACTGTTCGAGTTTCGGCATCGCAACATTCTCTAAGTAACCATCTAAGGAGTCTAAGGTTTAATGGACTTTTCAAAAACTCTTTCTTATTACATTGTAGAATTTCTTATTCTATAAGGAACTTGTGCAAAACGTGCTTCTATACCCACCAGTTTAGGCTGAACGTTGTCTGGCTGTCAGTCGTTTGATAAAAGATGTAACTTTCTAAACCCTAAGAAATGGTGCATAAATACTGCATAGCATGGTCTTGTACCATAGTGCATACGCGGTATTAAAGAATTATAGCGACAAAAAAAAACTAGCGAAAAATAGCGATGAAAATAGCTAATTACAATTTATAATGTACTTATAAAGTACGATGTAGGTGCGTCATTCATACGTGAACCGAATTAATAAGTTACCTACTTCCGGACTAATTCTATTTCAAAAGTATTTCGGTTCTACTAGTCTTGGTGACATTTTTCCTTTTCTCCTTCAGGACAAATGCTAGAAAAATTGTCATCATTGTCAAACATCACAAAAAATTCTATTATTTTTTTAACTAACATATAGCAGGTGCAGATAACACACTTCTGTCTACACTGAGAAAAATGGCAATCAAAATTCCGATTAATTCACCTAAAGTACGGAGCATACAAACAAGTACTAGCACCAGTTTTTAGGGTGAGAACCATATATGTATTATGATAGTTGTCACCGTAAAAATTGGTACCGTAAAAAATCATCATACTTTTTGGGGATTGTCAGTATGCTCCGTACTTTAGGTGAAATTTTTCTCAGTGTTGAAACACATTTTACGGGTGAAACGATTTGCAACCGCTAAGTATTTCGTAAATTGGGCATCCTTGATCCTGCGTTGGCATTCTAAAGAGTTGGTTACACGTAACGAGTACAGCGGCGAGACAGTAAAATGCACACTCGGCTGAGCAAACAAATCATGGTCCTAGTGGCTGTCTCGCCTCGGCAAAATGTTTAGACAAACCGGGTACTCGGCCAAGCGCACTGTCTCGCCCCTTACTCGTTACGCGTATCAACCCATTACGCGGCTGCGGAACTGAGGTAAAAAAGGGAATATCAATTCAGTCTGAGCTAAGCTCTATAAAGAAAAAGAAGTCATAATCCTGAAAAGTAACGTAACGTCTTCGCACGTCGCATATGTATGAACTAGCTTGTTATTCCAATTTTAACCGCACTTTCCGAGTTGTTTACAGCCAGTTTACATCACAAAGGCTAGGTTTGTAAACAGGCTCGATCGGAATCAGTAAAGTACACAAACTTATTTTTCGGCTGATTGAGGGAGCCACTGTCGTATTTTGTTCAGAAAACTGACAGCTGCCGTAGTGAATGTTAGTTCTCTGATTTGGCCGTGTTTACAGATATGTTGGTTGTGATCGCGTGCGGTAATGGATCGGTATCCACTGCCCATGACATTTGCAGTGACGAGCGCCGATGTGACCGTCACCTTATCGAATTTCGTCTGCCAAAGCCCTTACTTTTGTTACCGAGTCTTGAGATACAACAACAACAACGTTTCACAGTTCCCCACTAGGATAAATCCTGTGTCGGGGATGCCGTGGAACACACAAAGACAAGGACAACTAACACCCAGACCCAGAAGTGCCCAGAATACATATATTTAAATTTTTTTTAAACCCGAAATTTGCGAAAAAAAATCAGCTGTTCCATAGACAAATGACAATGACACTCTACAAAATGTATGGAACAGCTGATTTTTTTCGCGAATTTCGAGTTGGTCCCATAGTAAAAGTTGTTCATAATGATGAGTACTATGAGCCGTTTTCGGCTTAGCAAACCCTTTATGAATAACCCCGTATTTGTTAGCTCAGGACAGGGACCAATGGCAAGAGGGATAGGGAGCCCTTTGCCCAGCATTGGGACATCTCAGGCCCATAATAATAAATGATTTTAATATCTGGTGTAAACATTATAGAACTCAATCATATTATAGGTACACTGTACACACATATCTTAATATATATAAATCTCGTGTCACAATGTTTGTCCTCAATGGACTCCTAAACCACTTAACCGATTATAATAAAATTCGCACACCATGTGCAGTTCGATCCAACTTGAGAGATGGGATAGTTTAAATCTCAAACTATAGTCGCAATTTTAATTTATTGCAAATTATATATATATACTGATAATTTTTACTATAAATTGACAAGTTAGCATCAACATACTACGGTTGCTATAGTTACGCAATAGCATAACTTTTGACATTTGACATAGAATTGACGCAATGGCTTTTGACAAGGCAACGTCTGTCGAGTCAGCTAGTATTATGTATGTATCTATCCATGTTTACTTCAATATCGAACTTACATGGGTTCGTTCGACGCTCGTATTCTTACTACCTCGTGAATTAGTCACAGTAGAAATACCGGTTTTGCTAAAAGTGTATTAACCTTGGATAAATAATTAAAACTACATTCCACCAATAAATATACAGATCGATAAAATTCCAACAATGATAAATAGGCTCCTAAAGGACAATAATGTTCAATGGTGTCAATTTTATTGTACCATTTTCTAAACTAAACTAAATTTTGATAATGCTCAAATTATTGTCATCCTTTTCTTTCATACTGAAACAAATAGAGACGCAGATAACTTTAGCCCTATTAGATTAGTTTGGTTTAAAAAATAGTGCAAAAGAAATTACTTCAATCAATGACCAATTCATTAAATTCTAGGCTTAATAAGTTGACCAATTATAATCAATTCGAATTCTAGTTTTTCTTAGGAAAGAAACCTATCTCTCTAAAAGCGTTCCACGATCAAAAATGTACCTAAAGTAAAGAGACTCTCGTCTAAGACAAAAAAGCAATAGAATTATTACTCATTTAATTGTACAACTTCTGCAGAATTTGCACCTTCTAAAATATCAGTATCGTATCTACCACATATCGTTAACCGCATCATATAAGATAAAAATCAGCAATTTAAAATCAATCAGATGATTAACATCCCGAAATCCTCTTCCGCCTGACTAAAATTTTACAAAAAATCGATTTGAAATTACAAAATTACTCGATCATCAGCTATCAGTCTGCTAAACGAACCTCTTTAGCTATAATAATGGCGAATTTTGACAGTCTGTCCATAACGGTTAAAGCCATTGTTTACAGATGCCTCCGCTATTTTTTACTTAAAAAAACCCTATCAAACCCTTTCTATTTGTGGACATCTGCCAAAAATCGATTTTGCATTTTTTTCGGCGAAAAAATGCGGGTGCAAAAAGGTACGTGCCGATAGTTTTTGTGAAACGGTAACCCTTTCAACAAACTGAGTAATCAGATTTCGTTCGGCATGTGCTATATTTTTTATTTATAGCGTTCCGCAGAGTGGAAAAGAAAACGGATCGATCGGACAATCGAACCTAATAAGGAGACAGGTACCTAATTATTGCAACCGTGAGTGGTCTGTTAGAGCAATCTAAAAATTGAGTTACTGGTTCCCTGATATTTAACCTATATAATAGTTCAAGTTAAACCGAAATTATATCCTGAATCGTCAATTGTTGAACTGTTTCTTTATATTGTTGTTTGACGAATTGTTTCAGACGGCCACCTATAAGAAGCGGGCCGAAGAAATTAGATACTAATGCTAGTCAGGTTGACAGTGTTGACACACACTGATGAAGATTATACAGAAGACTAAATAGTATCATATAACACAATGAGAATAGCCAACGCCTGTGTTATTGCTTTTCTAAACTCCGAAAAGGCAGTAGAGACCTGAGATCTTACATATTTCTTGCAACGTTCTCAGAAAAACTGACGCCTGTCTACAAATAAATAGCAATAAACACGTAAGTATGTGGTTTCTTAAAAAAGTATTGCCGTACCTTGATTTCCTTTATTTATGCAAAGATACGCTTCCTGCGTTTGCCCGCCCGTGTCACCTGTTGGTAAGCAAGGATATGGTCTACGATGGAGCACGCCAAGCCACTCTTGACTTGAAGATTCATTCATTAATCTTCAAATCGAGACGGAATCGATAAATCGAAAAAAAAATCGATGATTCAATTGTATTCAGAACCCCGTTTACTCGACAGACTCACACTGCATTTTTTGTAAGAAACTCGATAGTTCTTGAGTGTGGAGTGTGCCATTCTATTGTGGCTGACAAATGTATTTGCTCTACGATGTCTTCCGTAAAAAAAAGTTTTTAGAAAAAGTTGGCACGAGCAAACCTTTTTTGTGCAAACTACTTCAGACTTCACTATTATAAAACTACGAATCACATGTTTAATAAAAGGGTTCGCTTTACGCATCTTTGGATATCGAATTCAGGATATTATTTTATTGAAAGAACACCTTTCCTTTTCGTTTTGCTTGAGAAATAGACATTTAAAATTACGTATTACACTTTCTAATATGTACCTACTTACTTTTAATAGGTACTAAAATAAAAAAGTCCAAATGGATGCAATTTTTTCGTTTGTTTTTAGCTTAGATCTTTTTAAGAAGAAAAACTTTTTAGAACTTCTCATTTTCCTTTTAAGCTTAAATAAGTTTTTAGAGCTTAGATGCTATTTTTGTTCAATCAAACAGCAACCCCTTTTGTAGGTAATACGAGAGTTAACGGATAGAGTGTCCAAATGTTTGCAAAAGAGATTTCGGTTGTATGTCGGTACAGCTTATTTTATTTGGCAAATACTCGACTTACTCGCAGATACTTACTTACTCCTATACACGATGTCGAGTGGTTGTAGTTTTAAATATTTTTAATAAAATGAATAATTAAAGTTGAATACAAAACCCTTTGCGAGAAGATCACCGTCTTTTGTCGCTTTTTCTTATGGCCATGAACCATGATGTGATTTATTTATTGGGGTGGCAATGAAGAATGAATAAATTGTACTGTTTTGTAAGGATAAAAAAATCACAGCTGGACGAAGAGAATGACTTTTTGTTTTTTATCAGCCACTATTTTTCAAATAAAGTCTACTCTTCCGGCTCTGTGCGCGTTTCGTCTACTGCTTTCCAATCTCAATATCAAAACTGATCTGCTTATGTAAAATAGCAGCTCAAAAGAAAAACTTCGTGACCCAGGTTCCACATTCAAAACCAACCCTTCCAACTGAGCTCTCAGTGCAAAGACGAATTAAACATACCGCACGCGCATTAATAGGTATTGCAGGTCCCACCTGCCCAGCGCTGGGCAAGGTGGCTCGCCACCTGTGCCGGCCAGTCGTGTTTTGACAGGTGACGGTATTGTCACAAGGATTATTATCTTTACACTGCCTAGCCTGTCGCTTTTTGTTTAGACCCTGCCAAAAGTGCCAAATGTAAAGTCGAGAATACATATAAGGACAGGCTTTTTAGTTGATACGTCAAGAATAACCAGATGTGGTACCAGGTCAGTTAAGGTTTATTAAATTCAATTTATTTTATAAGATAAGTACAACACTTGGTTACGGCAATTATAATTTTTTTTAAATGGTTTAAAAAAATATATGTACCAGCTACACTACATATCTTAACAATTAAAAATAAATAAATACGTTTTACCCGCTTTCGTTAAGCCGTTGAATGTTTCGGAATCAAAAAACCCTATTTGATAATCTAGCTAGAGTATAAGCTAGATGCATGTCATATCTATTCAGCTGTTTTTGTGTGATTGAGTAACAAGCAAGCATCCAGATATATATTAGGATTATTTACACCTTATACTTATATGCAATGTGCTAAATAAATCAAAGTAAAATAGGTCTAGGTTATGTCCGACCTTCGTGCCCAGTCTACGTCCTCGCTGGTTTTTGAATATAAAACAAAAAGATAGAACAGTAACTTTTCAGTAATCTGGTGCGATTAGTCTGTACGTGTAGATTTCATAATTTTGGAATTTGTCCGCCATTTGTGAATGGCAATTGGAATGTGAAAAATATGAGAATGTGTTGGAATTTGAAAATTATTACATAATTATAATTATTCTGTAAAAATATTTTTTTAATATTATATTTTATTATATACCTATTAGTAGATAGTAGTTAAGATAAGAGAATTATTAATTGTATCCTCTAACATACTGAGAATTTTTCAACTTATGTCAGCAATTTTTATACCTGGTATTATAGTGCAAAACTAAATTATCTCTACTGACAACCCAGTAAAGTGTTGCCAGATAAAATACAAATTTAAACGCATCGTGTAGATTAGCCCTCAATTAAAGGTTTCAACGTCTTATTTCTATAGTAAAGTACCTACACATTATTTCTTTTCAAAATTAAGCTCCTAAAGAGATAAAAAAGCGATGTAGAGCAGATGTATCAATCGCCTGATTATGCAAAATAAAACACAATTGCAAAAGCGTTAAGCTATTTATTTATTTATTCCTTTGTCAGGCCTGTTAACAACTATTAAGGTAAATTGGGTAAGTATTTATTTCATTATATTGAGTAGGTCGTATTTGAAGGCTTTTTCTGTGTTTTGGAGGCTGATTATGTACATTCAGCCAATAAAGGTACAAAAGGCGGTCTTATCTCTTAAAAGTGACAGTTTTTGTGGTGTCAACAAAGAATTACCTATTGTGTTTACAATTAACGTAAAAAATAACTAAAGCTAATTTTAAAAACTAAAAATCAAAAAGCAGTTGTTATCCTTATGGCAAGGTATCAAGAACCTTTCTATTCTATACTAATATTATAAAGAGGAAAGATTTGTATTTTTGTATGTTTGTGTTGAATAAACACAAAAACTACTAGACCTATTTCAAAAATTATTTCACCATTAGATTGCTACATTATCCCTGAGTAACATAGGCTATATTTTATACCCGCGCTAAGCCGGGGCAGGTCGCTAGTGTATTATATAGTAGTAGTAAAGTAGTAAAGGACCCAAGTGAGAAAATAGTTTTGTCAGTATGACCGAGCGAAGTCCCACTAAAATTGTTATTTTATTATTATTCACTTTTTCACAATTGGATCTGCTACTGTAGGTAATTTGTTGGTAGACCACCAGCCCGATGGATCGACGATATCAGACCCATCGGGTCACTCGTGAATGTAGTTGGCTCGAGATAAGAGAAAAAGAAACCAAGGAGTCTATCTATCTATCTATCAAGGAGAGGAGGTTTACCCAGCAGCGGGTCGATTCAGGCTGACGGAAATGATGGTTAAGCAGGTTCAGAAAGATTCATAAAGTTTTAATACTTAGAATAAAAACTTACCTATTTA
The DNA here is from genome assembly GCA_949125135.1 of Alcis repandata. Classification (NCBI taxonomy): domain Eukaryota; kingdom Metazoa; phylum Arthropoda; class Insecta; order Lepidoptera; family Geometridae; genus Alcis; species Alcis repandata. The sequence goes on along the minus strand of OX421246.1, from coordinate 3,807,256 downwards.
AGGAAGCATAGGTTCTTACATAGTTTCCTTTCACTGTTCGTCCGTCCTATTTCTAAAATGAAATCGATTTTACCCAATTAGGTATCCCACTGCATCCGCCAAGAATGCGTGCAGCCCATTTTTTGCTCCCACATACCTAATGTTAAATAGGCACGTTACGATCGACGTATCGAGGACCGAATACCGAATGTTCAAGCTCAAAACAATGGCAAGTCGCGCCATCCCAAATTCCATCAAACCCTGGACCTCATCAATGTCCTAACAAAAACCTCAGCAAAAACCGTCCAGATTTTATTTGAAGGTATGCTTCTTTCGTATGAGCTCAGCGATCGGCCGTCAAAGGGCCGCGGTCGGCAAAAATGTGCATAATTGGACCTCGAAACACAGAAAAAACCTTCAAAAACGACCTCTAGATGTTTGGAAAAAGTGCACTGATACAGGGTGTGGTGTGGCCTTGCGAATAGGAATTTCGTGACACATACCTAACTAGGAACACTTTGTTACTCATTCGATACCTAAATTATTTGTAGAGGAATTTTTAGGTATTGAAATAAGAATTAAGTTATTATGTTACTCATGCTTCGATACCTTTATTCTATTACACACTTAACAAACACTTAACAAGTTATGTAAACAGAGTTGCTTAGATTCAGCTTGAGGTATACTGAGACGAAAAACGTGTAACTTTTACTATAAGACCTACCCTAAAGTTTTCGAAAAAACCTGCTGTGTAAACATTTTTATTCTGTGCCGTAGAAGTTGGATGGTAGAAAAGGTGGATAAGTCAAAAGAATAATATAAAGCAACTTCCACAAAAATCCAATAGCCAAAAATTAAAATACGAGTAGGTACATCTATCTTAAGGCATAAGCTTAACAATGTATTTTATTTTCAAAACCTATTTTGAAAATACGTATTTTGCATTTTGTATTTAAATGCTTTTATTTAAAACTATTTTGTATTTCTAATTGAAATAGTGCTAACAACTATGCATTTGCATTTTGTATTCAAATACTTTTACTAAACTATTTTTCACATCTCTGATCATAATATATATTTAGATACAAGTAGGTAGAGTTCTGAGAAAAACAATCTATTACATAGTTTGCCAAGTCATAGATATAAAGGTGGACGAACTCGTAGGTAGCTTACGAGTATAATATACATACCTAAGTCACATAACCTTGCGACCTTCAACTATGGGATTTTCCCGAACAACATAAATTGGTAGCTTCAAGTTCTACCCTAGTAAATAGGTTTACAACCTATTTACTTTTTATTTCAAATTGTTAAATTACAAAGTAAGCAGTTTGTGCTACAAATAAATATTGGTATCAAGTTCACACACATTCATCCACAAGTTTACATGATTTCAGATTGTGAAACTAAACTAACTATAGTGTTTCTGTCTCCTATAATAAATAGCTATTAAAAGCAGATTGACATTTTTGTCTGACTACCCAAAAGTAAAGTGACATTTTACAGATGTGTGTATGTAGGTATGTATGTATGTTCCTATGCGACTTACAGATTGTCTGAAATTGGAATTCTGTAATAGAGCATTATTTGCAGAATCCAAACAGATTGCCATAGGTTACATTTTACACTCATGTTTTGTTCCTCTTCAATAATTGCTAGGTAGTTACTTTCATGCTTAAAATCTATAATTTACTCCACAAAATAGTAAAGCGATTTTTTCCGTCAACTGTAACATACATATAGCGTAGAAACAGGAAGCCCTATGCTAATACCATTATTTCAATTTAAATCTATCGACACAAAATATACATATTCCTATGCAAGCAACAGTTGCATATTAAACATTTCATTGCATAGACTCAACGACACATGACTATGCATTTAACGTGATCTAATATAGTCTGTACACGAAATCAACAGACGCGAAACGATGGCGCTGTAGCAAAAAACAACAGAGAACAAAAGAAAATCGCTAAGAATTTTCAATAGTTCGGAATTCGTCCGCGTAGGTTTAACTATGCGACAGCTAGGTTGTATTTAAGCTAATCGAATTCAAATAGCATAGAAATACGAGCGTAATGAAGGAAAGACGAGTACAACATTACTATTTTGTATAACATTGTGTTAACAATACATTTCTATAAGATACGTGTAGAATAAGGTATTGGTAGGTAAAAGTTTTGTACATCACTGTCCACACACTTTTCTACGTTCGTAGGATAGTGTACGCTTTTTTCATTTATTTATTTTATCGTACTCGTATTACCTGAATTCATTCCTTAATATTTTTGCCTAGCAATATGGTTAAAAGAAATACCAAAGGGATTCAAGAAGCATCATCTTGCGTGACACAGGCCGCGTCTTTTAATTTCTTAACCAATATAAGTATACGCTTATAATAAAATATATTGTTGTGTCATACCGTTTATTAACTACAAGTAAGATGATAGAATAAGATTAAAGTTCACCGAAATTTGACAAGACTATAAAATTCTTAATCAGCTCTTTTTGCAAACTATTCATTAAATGTTAACTCTACAATAGACGGTTAAATATATTAATCCCACGTTAAATTAATATTGGTGAACATGGCTTAATAAAAGTTCTGATCTTTTTTAAGAAAAATATTCCTTCTTTAAGAAAAATATTTTTTCTCCGAAAAAACGCAGTCTCCTGTATAAGAATGCATTTCTATAAACGATTGATTTATTCAAATCTAAATCCCCGATTGTGATCCGCCGTCGGCAACGAATTATTATTTGTTTTTGAATGGCAATTATATTTTACTAGCTTATTTTCGCGGTTTCGCCCGCATAGCCTACAATAAACGATATCATATTACTATAGCATAGCAATTACTTTTTTTCATACAAAAATTATCACCCCTTTTCACTCTCTTAAGGGTTTAATATCGCAAATTTATTTAGCACTCAGATTTAGTGCAGCTTTCTATTAATTAAAGAGTTTTTAAAAACAGTTAAGTAATTCTAAAGATTTTCCTCTGAATATCTCTACAAACATACACACTTGACCTCTTTATAACATCAGTATCGCATTTTCATCGAACGCATCTCGCATGATACCAAATAACTAAACCGAAAAAACCGTAACCCAAATATCTAAATTCTAATGTTTCCGCGAATAATGTCTGGTGTTGCCCGGTTCGGGTATAAAGCCCTGTTTTTGTGCTAAATGTTAACTGGTAACGTTTTAGTATGTTAATCGAATGATTAGGTATAGGATTTGATCGATCCAAATTCACCTTTTGACAACACGCGAGTGTCTTAGATTAATTTACGAAAATATACGTAAGTAGTTACTAAGTTGTGATATTCTGCGCAAGCAAGTGTATAAAAAATAAGACTTTTTTATTTATTTTCAGTTACAAGTTTTTAACTAAACCCACGTAATATAATACCTATATCTAATATAAGACTCTCTATTTTATTTTCAGGTCGAAGTGATACTGTTTAACTAAATAACTAACTAATTTAAATGTAGGTAGGTAGGTACGTTATGACAAAGTAAACCATTTAAAAAGTTAATTAAAATGCAAAATAGGCTACGAGTGGCAGTCGCAACATTATCACAAAATAGTCCTTAGCGTAATGTATGGAAATTTCGCTTAGAACAGCTGATAATGCGCTTCGGTTCTGTTACCTTTTTATTTTTTAATCCACTCGACTATTTAACAAAAAGTTTATATATGCAAACCATCTGCCATCAAAAAAGTCAGTATATCTGCCGACAAACCACTAAAAATCGCACGACAAGGCGAAAAAAATTGTCATCTGCATACAACATCTGGCCAGTGCAAACACTTGGCTAAAAAAAAAGAGTCGCTAAAAAGTGCGTGGCGGAAAAAAGTCGTAGGCTTTTTGTCATGCAAACCGTTCTGATGAAATTAAATAGGATGCAATAGGTTGTTTTACGCATTTACGAGTACGTAAAAGCGGTTAATATTATATTATTGTTACCTTTTCATACTTAGGTAACAATAATCTTAGTAAATAGGTAGATCCCATGGGTTAGTTAGCTGGTATAACCATTGATAAGTTAGATGGTAGGTCAGCCTTTTCTTACCTAGGTAATGTCATGTAGAGGTTGTCTAGAAGATAGCGGTAAGACCGCTTTTTTATTCTTTTCTCTTATGGTTTTTACTAGGTATGTTTTTTGTGGGGTCAATAAAGAACTATATTGTATTGTATTTTGCCTGAAAATACTAGAAACTTACAACAGTAACTTAGAACTTTCAGCGCCTGCCAGATTTCGTAAATATAGTCACTCTCATACCTACCTAAAATAAAACCAAGCCACAAACTACAAAAAAACATGTTTATGCGTTTATTTTTTCATATAGGTATATCACATAGTAATTTTATTGTAAAACACTTATTTAGTAATTTTTATAAAATTAGGCATTACACGTCATAAAAAACTTTGGAGACACCACACACGATTTTTGTTTAAAGATAATTACAAAAAATCTGCAATCTGTCCAGTTTCAAATCTCATCTATTAATCTTATACCTAAGCTAATTACACTACTTTCTATTTCAAAACGAAACAGCTGAAACCTGCATCCATCTGCCAAAGACATGGCAATACATCATGTGTTACCACATGCCACCATCCAACATTTCATTTTAATTTCACTTCATTTCGCCAAAACACAAAAGATGTAAAAAATCTTTGAAAAAAGAATGGCATCAGGCTGCTTAAAAAACGAGAGTCTGCGCACGAGCCAATTTTTTATTCGTTTTTTCTAGCGGAACATGTAAGCATCTATTATGATAGGCACAATAGTTGATCAAATTAAGAAAAAAGTCCTTGCTGCTATGTTAAAGTGGATAAGCTTGAAGGCTACCAGAGTAGTTCACCTAATCACAAGACAGTTTTTAACGCGCTTTTGTTAGTTTCACCTATATGTATGTAACCGACTCCTTTGAGCTCGATTTTGCCCTACTTTTAACGATCAGATTTAATTCAAACTTTGCACACCTGTTAAAGACCGATGGCAATGCGTGTTTTTTAGTTTTTTAATTATAATAGGCTTGCGTTTGACCGCCATCTCGCCTGATGAAAAGCAACGATGCGGTCGACGACGGAGCTCGCTTGCCTAGAAGAAACCGATTCACTCGAGTGTTTTCTCTCTCTCTCTCTCTCTCTCTCTCTGTTTTGTGACTCTAATAGTTAGATTTATCTATTACTTTATTTTATTCATTAGACACACAAACCAATTACAATCGATATTACAACACAATTACATAGGTACATGTAGGTAAGGCCTGAACTGGATTGTAACTAACTCAAAAATAGTGTGTTCAGAAAAACCACATAAATTATTCGTATTATCGTCTGTTCTAGCTATGTTTTGTACGTCGGTTTTACCCGCTATATTCTATATTATGTATATGGACGCATATAGGAATATAAGACATACAAAATACTTCAGGAAATAATATTCCCTGGATGGGTATTTCCAGGTAGCTATAATCTGGACGTCTTCAAGTTGCGAGTGAATCGGTTTCCTCTATGCAAGCGTGCTCCATCGCAGACTGCATCATTGCTTACCATCAGGCAAGATGGTAGCCAAAAGCCTATCAGTGAATTAAATAAATATCTTCAGACCTCAACTGTCAACCATACCAAATTTCATCAGGCGTTACGAAGTGGGAACAAAGACAAGTTAAAAGTTTCTATAAAACTGACGATCATCAAGCCAGCTCCACACTAAGATATCGTCTATTTGCAAACCACGGAAGTGCCCGCAATATGCCGCCTCTTCCTGTCTTTTTACTTTCCTTGCCAAATTACACTTTTTATACAAAAAAAAACACGATGGCAACAATTAAGACCGATGGTGTAGCTCGTGCCTTGTCAGATGTTCGAACTTTTGCTTTTTATAATGATTGTATGCTGCTTTCAATGTATGAGAGCACATTAGATATAAACTGAAAGGGCTCCTAAGACTCGAGTGCTTACAGAAGACTATTCCTATGAGAAGAAGTACAAAAACTAGGGTTGTCATCTTCGTCTTACGAGTATGACGACACAGGCCGTGTCGACGGCGCGTTCGTGTTCCACGCGCGCCTCAAAGAGATGTCAGCAACATGGAAGGGGCCCGAAAGGGCCCATGCCCGTCGGGGCTGTGGGTAGAAGTTACCGCGGCCTCGGCGTCACAAGGGCGTAGAAGGAACATGGGTGGTTTTTGGTCAGTAGAAGTCTGACACTCCCTTCCGCTCTGCCCAAGAGTGGTAGGGGTCATTTGATGATTTCCCACCCCACAAAAAAAAAAAAAAAGGGTTGTCATCTTGTCATCGTCATGGCGTAACCTGTCCTGCTCTCAACAATCAAGACAAAAAGGTGGTGAATACAGGGTTATTCATAAAGGGTACGCTAAGCCGAAAAGGGCTCATAGTACTCATCACCATGAACAACTTTTACTATGGGACCAACCCTGAATTCGCGAAAATAAAATCAGCAAAACAATCCAAACAAATACATTCCAAGAATCCATACATTTTCTCGAGTGTTATTGACATTTCATTGATTTTTTGCAAATTTCGGGTTGTAATAGAAAAGTTGTTCATAATGATGAGTACTATGACCCCTTTTCGGCTTAGCATACCCTTTATGAATAACCCTGTATATTAGATTTGCATCGCAATCTCTATGGTCTCCTTATAAACCTAATCTTTTACATAAAATAAAATGTGTAATGTTATTATATGTACTCGTATTGTGAATTTAACGCAAAAACTGCGTGTGGGCGACTCGACTACGAACAAAGCGGACATCAAAGTTAATACATTATATGTATTACCATAATCATCATCATCCGCTGCCTTCATTATCCTACTGCTAGGTAAATACCTCTCTGATAAGTAAATGTGCTTATTTAAAACTAACAAAAAAAACAAACCAACATCCGATCTGTCCGGTTATTGTGTCCATGAAATTTTTTGAAGCCATCTTTTCATAGATCGGCAATATACAACCGACAGACTTTAATTCTTAAAGAACTATAACAGAATAGATACGAAATTCATATTAATTCTTATTTATCTGACAACATTATAAAGAACAAAACGCGCCAAATGGTGTAGAAGAGAACAAAATTGATAAAAAACGACGCGATCTCGTGCCAGATAATTAAGGCTTTGGATGGTGATCGAAAAAAGTTTCGCCTTACCTGAGCCTTCTAAACTCAAAATACAGGTGGTTCACATTATATTCCACATACCCACTTTAATGATAACGTAGAATAAGATAAATAGATACTGGGCCCAACTTCGAAGGCATAAGTTGACAGATCTAATTTTTGTAAAAGTATTGATGTCCATACATTACGTTTATAGCTCAGATTAACAGATAGAACCTTAATTGCTACTTTGTAAAAAAGAGCAAGATGGCAAGTGCCAAACACGGTTGAAAAAGAGAGACAGACATTTCACTTTTTGTCCCCGTCGCTGTAACCGTGCCAAGGTGGGCAAACCACAGATTAGGAATAATAGTTACTACGTGAGCCGTCTACGATTTGTAGCTGCCAGGTTGTGAATTATGTTTGCCCAGGATTGTACCCAATAAATTAATTATTTATTGGACTATTTCATATTTCAAGCTGACTCAAAACTAAGATAAGGTACATTATTTTCGCAATCGCAAGATTGCCTATTTAATAAAAGATGTTCATAATTATGAGTAGATTAGTATACTAGTAGTGATTTTCCTACTATTAGACTTTTTCCTACTATGAGCAATTTGTGACTTGTATATCCTTTCCTTATAACCCTGTATAACAATGTTTTATTTTGTGAAGTATAAAGATTAGGAATATTTTATGATTTTTTTTTCTCTAAAATGGGGGAAGCTTTCCTATCCTGGCATCCATTTCAAGAATATAGCTGTCGCATGTGCGGTTACACTTTGGTTCTATCTTTAGGTAATATATCTATGGTTTATAGGTATTATAGGTTGCAATGACAAAGACAGATATATTTTTCGTCAATCGTAGTTTAGATCTGTCAAATACAGCCTTCAAACTTGGGCCAATGTCTTTATTGTTCACACCGGAAATTACGAGCAAAATTTAATAACGCTTAAAATAAGTGCAACAACTGTCGGCGTAATCGCTAAGAAAGATTTCGTCGAGGCTTCAGATCCTGACCCAGCTCCAGCTCTTCTCTCTTTAGCATTCATTAGTAACAAACAGACATACTTACCTTCTTCTTCTTCTCCAAGTGCCTCTTCACCAATGAAGGTTGGCAGTCAGCTTCTTAAAATTTTCTTTGTCCAGCGTGAGTCTGAACAGTCGTTCCATCGTCTTTATCCCAGTCCAATACATACCTTCACCTTTATAATATTCATAAGATACTCGTATAAATAAAATAATCATATCATTTATGATAAAATAAAGGAGACCAGAGTTAAAGATTTTAAGATTTGACCCATACCTTAGTATTCTTTGCCATTACTTATATTGGGCAAGTTAAATAAAAGCTTGAAAAACAATAGCAATCAGAACACACCGTATAAACAGCAGAGAAGGCTATAGTTTTACACTTCGCCCGTCTCACACGAATCTATCCGATATGCGATCGCCAAAAAACGAGCCCACGATTTTTTACTCGAGAAATTCTCGTAAAAAACCTCGATTTCGCAGATGTTGGTTTTATAAATTTCTTGCACGTGTTTGAAGTTTTTGCTGTGCGGTCGCGTTTCTGTTATGAAATTGTCTAAAACTGTTCAGAAATGGTCTTAATTAGATATAAATTGTGGTTGGTGTTCTAAACGCAGCTGCCAATATTGTGTGGCTCGTTGATGAAATTGATCCGTTTATAAATTTATAGATGGATGGAAACTATTTACTCGTAGATTTTTTTTTGTGCACACTATAAAATCAGACTAAAATAAATACTAAAAATAAAGAGAGGAAGGAGATAAAAAAAGTGATTTACAAGAAACTCATGGGTAACAGTTTTTTGATAACATAATCAATCAGTACCTGTGTGACGGAGCTTTATTCGAAAACCTCGGAAAAATATTTCACAAAAATGTCCTAGCTTGATCGATTGTATAATATAATATGTATTGTATATATTGTATGAAGATGAAGAAAATAGGTACATGCTTCAGATTTATAGGTAGTTACATACTTTATCCTTATTTATGCCAGTATATAACTTATACGTACCTATATTATACATATAACCAGAAGTGTAAGGAAGGAAGAAAAAGAAGTGGTATGGGTAAGTTTGTTTTATCGTTTTTTCATACTTAGTATTCTTACTCATCTAATTTTCTCGGAATTATTATGATGATGTTGACACTTTATTTTCTATGATTTAGAATTCCCGTGTTTACAATAATTTAACATCATCATCAGCCTATCTAATATCTGTCCACTGCTGGACATAGGCCAATATTTTATTAGTTAATCTGATTTTTACCTACAGATACTCGTACGTAGAGCCTGTGTGTCTTTCATTATAAACTTTATTTATGAACCAATCAACGACATTCATATTCTGTAGATAATATTTTAGAAACTTAAACTGGAAAAATATTTTGTTTTACTTTAATTATTTCTTGCAGGACGCTACTCTTTAGTACCTAGTTTTTAATTACACTTTATATAGTTCAAATTGAAATAACTTATTCAAATATGGTTACATTGATGTACACTTCTTATGAATGTCAGTTACAATTATTTTATACGAACAAACCAATTTGTCTTATACTCATAGATCAGCCTGTCGAGTGCTTGCGCATATACAGGGTTATACAGAAGCCGAAAAAGGTACTCATCATTTTAAACAACTTTTACTACAGGACTAACACGGAAATCGCGAAAAAAAATCAGCTGTTCCATAAATTTTGTAGAGTGTCATTGACATTTTTCTATGGAACAGCTCATTTTTTTCGCGGGTTTGTCCCACAGTAAAAGTTGTTCATAATGATGAGTAACATACTATGAGCCCTATTCGTCTTAGTATACCCTTTTTGTATAACCCTGTAGTATTTGTTTTATCAAAGCAGAAATATACTAATTTTTAAAATAACCATAATGTGATAAGCGACATCTATTGAATGGATCATACATTAATGTAGGCACTGCATGCGCAGCGCTCTTTAAACGGTCTCTTTTACACAGTGAAAATCTGCACAACGTTCCGTAGATCCTCGCTAGATGGCTCTGTTTCAAATTGCTCGAATTTTACAATCACACATTATTAAAGTTTCGCTAATTTTTATGTTTAGGTATATTTATATTTATCAGAAAAGTTTCAAGACAACAGCCGTAATTTAGTAAAACAAAAATATATAAAAACTGAGGTTTATAGCTTAACTATAAGAATTCTTTAAATTACTTAAATGCTATTGTGTTCATCCTTATTACTTACACACTAGACTAGACGTTTTACTTCTTACTATACAATTTGTCTACTGTCATATCTAATGTCTAATAAAGTAGAACTAGATATTCCTCTGACGGCACTATCATACATATCAACAAATAAATTATTATCAACTAACTCTCTGTTACATGAGAACACCTTTGTAGTGACACACACGGCATGTTCACCGTCATATTTATCACCATTATATTCTATACCAAAATTTTTCATTTCCTTTAAAACATCATTTAAACACGCACATTGCCAAGGGTTGTCGTCAATGTGGAGTTTGCTAATTCTTAACCCAGCATTTCTCAGTTGCGAACAAAAATAAACGTCTAGATACGAAAATCTGTTTTGAGATAGATTTAGATCTTGTATCGCAGTGCCTCGGAATGCGTTTAAAGGGACATATTCTAACATGTTACGAGATAAATCTACAGTTCCTAACTTTGCTAGGTTTCGGAAGAAACCATCTGGCAGTATTTTTAGTTTGTTCCCTCTTAAATTTATAACTTTTATGTTTTTCAAATATATAAACACGTTCGCAGCGACGTTTTCTATCAAATTTTCAGCCAGATCCAAAACCTCTAGGTTCACCAAATCCATGAACGTTCTCGGTTGATCTATTTTGGTTATTTGATTGGTGGATAGTATCAAATGTGTCATCGTCCTCAAATTGGCTCTTGTTCCGAATCGTGGAACATCTTTGAGGGAGCATCGATCCATATTAAGATATTTAAATACTTGTAAAGCATTCAGTAAGTTTTCTGGAGAGTCCGACATATCGTTTCTTGAGAAATCTAGCATTGAAATCTTCCTGGTTTTACTGAAAACGTACGGGCTTAAGTCTTTCCCCACAAAGTCATTGTTTGATAGGTCCAGATGATCAAGTTTACGCAGAGCGACGAATATGTCGCTTGGTAATGAATTGATTCTGTTACCACTGAGATCCAGTACTTCTAGGTTAGGTTTTTGATTGAAAAGCCCAGTCGGTAAGGTTGTTAACAGGTTATGAGACAAGTTTAGATGCGTCACATGGATGTTCCCGTCAAAGACGCCGGGTTGAAAACTGCTTATTATGTTTTCTGAGAGGTCAATGTATTGCAGGTAGAAAATGTCTTGGAATGCTGCTTCTTCCAGGTCATTGATACGGCAGTTCCTGAGAGTGACTTTGGTGGCCTGGGTCACTCCGGCGAAGCCACCTTTTCGTATAGTAAAATCTTCATTGCCTGCGATGCAGACCACTTCATTTTCTGGGAATAATTGGCATTCGAGATTAGCACATCCTTTTGCCAGGGATATGAAGATTGCCACTGCAATTCCAAGACGTCGCGACGGTTCCATTCTGAAAACATTTTAAATTTGGTTTTATACACTATTCCTTTATCTTCCTCAAACATTTACAGATATACAAATTGTTCGATACTTTCTACACTCAAAGCGAATTAACTTTATGAGTAAGTTGATGGAACGAATTTCCTCAACAACTTTTTTTGATAACTACGCAACGCACGTGATATAAATGTGCCTATATAATGTAGGAGGTAATGTATAGGTATAATTGCTACGTGTGTATGTTTTGTGTGAAAAATAAAAAATAATATATGCAGATTCTTTGCGATTATTCGATTCTGTATCGTGTCTTTTTGGGACATAATAAGGAAGCCGAATAACAGCAAACCTGCAGTGTCTGTCCGATAAATTCGTGATGTCCTGATATTTCGATTTTGGAACTCTATCCACCAGAATGGAACGCAAGTAGGTTTTTAAAATTAAGCACAGACTTACTAATATTTTAAGTATTTTATTGTATTTTAATTATTCTTGTGCTTGTTTTATGGGTTAAATGGTGTATGTGTACCTAAACGTTTTTATTACATTACTATAATGTAATTTTACAATTTGCCAACATTAGACAATATTGTCGTTAATTTGCCAGAAAATACAATATCCTGTACTTGTTTTGTTGTAGTAGAAACAATTGAAAGTATCTATGCTATGGATATCATTAGATGTCAGTTCTATGGGCTTAAAAGCCTGTTTGAATAAGCTTAATTGCAAGAGTTAATTGAGGAAAATCTAAATTTGGTAGATTTCTTGATTTGAACGGTGCTTTGTATAAGTCAAGAATATTGTTTTAAAGCCATAGTTAATTACTGTATTGATGTAAGGGTCAGTCTGTAAGTGTATGGAAGATAAAACAGGGGAATGACTGCGTATAAATAAACTTTTTAAAGATAACAAATAAAACCTTTTTCCATATAATTATGTTAAGTATATTTAAAATATCATTTTATATATTTCCTGACTTCTTTTGACATACCTACTTAAACCTTAGTGTAGTTAATTATGATGTGAATGAAGGTAATTATGATATGGGTCGTTAACAAAGTGTATCTTAGGTACAAAAATGCCCCAATTACGATTGTCATAACTCACACATGATGTTAATGAACTGGTCACAATCATTTATAGTTTCAAAAGTGTTTTACCACAATAATATATACAGTATATACTAAATTATTTATTTATCTTTTTCCTGCATTATGGACTTTCCCGGATCTTGTTCTAATCTACAATTGAGACTAATAACTCAGATCGTTAGCTACTCAAGCATACATAGATAAATATTTTCTCTAAAACACTTAGGTACCTACTAATAAAAGTATAGGTTTAACCTGTTATTTATAGGTAATAACATTTTGTAAATTACCTTTAGCTGATATGTGATCCGATCATAATTCCGCCACCAAGCACTTCACTAAACAAAATTTCAGTTCGACACTTTATACACTATAAACACAGATATTTTGGACAAAAACAACTTTTTCTGTTTTTCTGAATTAAGATTTCTTAAGCCACATGCGCCTGTGCCGGTCTCGCGAACATCAATGAATACGTACTGGTATTTTTGAACGGGTTTTCCTTATTGCCACTAAAACACGATAATACTTGCTTCTGCATATTTTTAGTAAATCTTGATGAAAACTGATTTAAATTTGTTAATTTGATTTGAAAAAAAACCCCTGCCCTTGAAGGGTAATAAATAATGCCTTGCAGTACAGTACAGAGGACTCTTGCTTGCAATATTGTTTCGTCGGTAGAGTGTGAAAGATTAAAGAAATAAGACAAAAAAATAATCTGTTAAGTGCGTTTAACAAAACCATTTGAAAGGTTCCGTAGTAATGTTGAAAATAAATAAATCATCCTCCAAGCCCGAGTTATTGGTGTGAAAGATATGTTATTTATGCGGGTTTTCCAAAACTTTTTGTTCGACTCCTCCTAAGCATTGACTTGGTAAACTTAATATGTTATTTTCTTCACTTCACTTATTGTTATAAAACAAGTACTTATTTATTTTTTAATTACAATATGTAATAAATTATAATTAAAATAGGTACATCTTTTAAACCTAGTTGTAAACGTAGATTTCGTTTGGTATGGATCCCTAAAAACCTGAAAGTCCAGGAGGTTTGGACGGCATTAGATACTTGTCTGAGAAAACTAGCAAATCAACATGAAGACACCTACAAAAATATACAATACCTGCATATTCTACCAAACTCTACCAAAAACGAACACGCGTGGTCATATTTTAAAATTATGTGTGAGTGCCTTTTTTTAATTCGTTCATTTATGCATGACAAAATAAACATTGAGAATTGTGCAGATAGTTTTTTTGTTGTGTGAGACACTATTTTGATATCAGATGATAATTATATTCTCAACAACAACGGGGTGGACAGAGATGTTCTCATAATTCTCATAATTTTCATTAGAATTTGAAGAATTTGAGAATTTAGAATTTCATTGGCTATTTAGGCAGAATACTTAGATACTTTCCTATGGTTGGGTATGTGATTCATATTGAGTAAAAGCAAAAAGCGCAATTCATTTAAATTGTATAATTCAATACAAAATAAAAAGACTTCGTCAGACGATGCCTGGCCTCTGCAATGAAGCATACATTCAAATACAAATTACATCGTGTCTTCGCCTTAATAGAAACAATCAGAAAAATGTTATTGGACACATTCTTAGTGCCTAATTAGTTATCTGCAAATTTAAGTTTAGATTTAAATTACTTATTAGCCCGAGGTTCTATTGAAGTTTTATAAAAAATGCTCTTTAAGCGTTTCTTAAATAATGGAAAAATAAAAATACAGTTTAGAGTTAAGTCGCGTCAATAGGCAGAGCATCTATAGGCATTTCAACAGTAAGTAGTTAACTAGACTCTACATTTATTATTAGTTTATTGACAGTGTGTTGAATCATAGTAGGTAGTAGTAGTAATTAGTATGCCAATGCCCATTTATCTCCCTCTATTATTGTACATTTCAATAAAAATGTCATTGTCACTAGTTTGTCTTTTACATGTAAAATGTTTTGTTGTTACACAGACCGCATACGCACCATTATACTTAACATCATTATACCTAACGCTATACGTCTTCATTTCTTTCAATATTTCGTTTAAGCATGCACATTGCCAAGGATTATCATTAAAGTAAAATTTGTTTAGTCTCACTCCAGAATTTCTTAGCTCCAAACAGAAATTGGCTTCGAGGTAAGAGAATTTGTTGTGAGATAGATTTAAATTCTTTATTGAAGTCCCTCGGAATGCATTTACCGGTACATATTCTATAAAGTTGTATGACAAATCAACATTACCCATAACTTTCAGATTTGTGAAAAGATTATCTGGCACAGTTTTTAATCTATTGTCTCTTAGAACTACCATTTTTAAATGTTTCAAAGATTTGAAGAGGTCAGCAGTAAGGCCTTCAATCACATTTTCTGCTAAATTTATGATCTCTAAATTTTCCAAATTTGCAAATGTGCCAGGTTGTTCAATCTTACTTATCTGATTGTTTGACAGCATCAAATGTTTCATCGTCTTCAAGTTAGGTCTCGTGGCAAATGACGGGACTTCTTTCAATGAGCATCTGTCCAAATTCAGGAAATCTATATTTATAAGTGGGCTAAGTAATTCATCTTGAGAATTAGACATGTCGTTTCTTGAAAAATCCATGAATCTTATTTCGTGGCAGTTCTTGAACAATTCCGGGTCCATATCTCTGCCCAAAAGAGAGTTACTTGATAAATCTAGATGCTTTAAATTACGAAACGGGTCAAAAATCCCTCGCTCGAGTAAGTTAAGTTTGTTTCCTTTAAGGTCAAGTAGGTCCAGGTTAGGCTTTTGATCGAAGAGGCCAAGTGGAAACGTGATCAGTATGTTGTAAGACAGGTTTAAGTACGTCACCTGCTTGTTTTCATCCAGTACGCCGAGTTTTAGTCTTGCTATCCTATTTTCTGCCAAGTCTATGTATTTTAGATTCTCGTCGTTTTTGAAGGCTTCGTAATCGAGGTCAGTGATGCGACAGCCTTTTAGGGTGATTCCTGTAGTCTTATTATTGTCAGAAACCAGTCCTCTTCGAAGTATAAAGTCATTGTCACCAGCAGTGCATATTACGTCTCTTTTTCGATATGTTACACAAGTCGGTTGCGCAAACGCAGCGGCTAGAACAATTGTTAAAATTGCAAAGGAGATGAAGTTTTCTGAAGACTTCATTCTGGAAAAAAAGAAAAAAAACTTATTTAGATAATAGTAATAAATACCAAGTAATTGTATTAGTTTATTTTATTTAGACTTTTTTGCAGTTGTTGTTTTTGACTATAACATTCCATAGCTCACAATAATTTAAAAAAGTGCAATAAAAAATATTTTTGTAAAATTATATTTTAGTAACATTAATAGGCACTAACAATATTAATTTCCTTAAATAATAGCTTAGTTTCTAATTAAAACCCAGCATCCAAACATCGCTTCAGCGTGATGACTTACCTTTATCAATCGTGTGGTCAGCAGCTAATGATCCGACTGGGTACTTCCCTTTAAATTCACAGTGCAAATTTCACAAAACTTCAACAAAAATAAATAGTATTTATGGTTTTAAAACTGTGACACACATATTTTCATGCGCTGCGGTAACCTACGTCCGACTCTCGTGGCTCCGGAGTCCGGACCAGTCTCTCGAGTATGGATTGGATGGGTTTTCCCTCCTGCATTCTAGTAATAGTAACCCTTATCATAAATGTGAAGTACAAATGTGTTGTTTTTCTTATTTTATTTCCTCTTTGTTCTTTTCCAGAATTTCAGATTAAGACTGCTTCCGAGAAACTACGAGTGATACTATTAAATACTTACTACTATTATGTTGAACGTCAGAATATAAATATTTTTTAATAGGATTACATAAATATTTCTAGTCCAATTCTCCGCTGCAAATGTCTCGAATTTTTAAAATGTTAAGTAAGACTTAAGAAAACAAACCATCAAAAATGTGTAGTTTAAAACAGCACTTAGAAATAATAAAACTTCAACCAAGGTTTATAGCATAGTGTCTTTATTTCCCCTTTCTATCATACATTTCAATAAATAAATCATTTTCACTCATTTGTCTTTTACATACAAAGCTTGTAGTAGTAACACAGACCGAACTGCCCCCATTGTACTTAACATTGTTATACTTAATATTGTAGGTCTTCACTTCGTTTAGTATTTCATTTAAACACGCGCATTGCCAAGGGTTATCATTAAAATAAAATTTGTTTAACCTCACTCCAGAATTTCTTAACTCTAAACAGAAATTGGCTTCGAGATAAGAAAATCTGTTATGAGAAAGATTTAAATTCTTAATAGATGTGCCACGAAACGCATTTACAGGTATGTATTCTATTAAGTTGTACGATAAATCCACATTTCCTAATAGAATTAAATTTAAGAAAAGGCTATCGGGTATGGTCTTCAGTTTGTTGTTTCTTAAAATAACTACTTTTAACTTTTTTAAGGTTTTGAAGACATCCAAAGCAAGATCTTGTATTACGTTTTCAGCTAGATTCAATATCTCCAGATTGTCCATATTTGCAAAGGTCCCAGATTGATCGATCTTGCTTATTTCATTCGTCGACATTATCAGTTGCTTCATTGTCTTCAAATTAGATCTCGTGGCAAAAGCTGGGACTTCTTTCAAAGAACAACTGTCCAGATTCAAAGTATCGAGTTCTGTCAATGCAGCCAACAATTTTTCAGGAGAACCGGACATATTATTTCTCGAAAAATCCATGAATCTTATTTTGGTGCTTTTATCAAAAATGTACGGATCAATGTCTTTGCCTGTCAGTTCGTTGCTTGATAGGTCGAGGTGTACAAGCTTTTCTAAAGGATCGAATATTCCTAGCTCCAAAGCATTAAGTTTGTTTGATTTAATATCGAGCACTTCCAAGTTTGTTTTTTGATCGAAGAGCCCGAGTGGAAAAGAAGTTAATATATTATGAGAAAGATTTAGTTGAGTCAGAAGGATGTTACCATCTAGGACTCCAAGTTCTAGTTTATCAATCTTGTTGGTTGATAAATCTAAATATTTTAGGTTGTCATCGTTTTCAAATGCTTCGAAATCAACTTTGGTGATGCGACAGTTGCTCAAAGTGATTCTTGCGGTTTTATTATTGTCAGAAACTAATCCTCTTTGCAGAATGAAGTCGGCATTGCCCGCGGTGCAGACCACGTCGGTGTTTCCTATTTTTTTACAGCTTGGCTTACAATTTGCTGCCGCCACAATAATAAGCAGTCCGAGAACCTGAACCAGGTGCTTTGAAGATTTCATTCTGAAAATGAAAAACAAGATAGGTATATCAAGCTCAATCGAACATTGAGAAGTAGTTCAAAATTGAGTATTGCCGCACACCTACTAACAAGGCAACTTAAATAAAACGTTGTGAAAAGGCATCGGTCACAAAATTGATTTAGCCTAATTAAAATTAAAATTCAATATATGTATTCATGTTTATGTTTTTGCATGCTGCTTTACCATATTATTCTTAACAGATAAACAAAGTTATTACAGTCAAAATATAAATTGACCTTCATGTTGGTGCAGGCCTTGTGATGATAACAAGTTTAAAAGGTCACAATAAAATTATAAACCTACATAATTAGGTAAGTATATTACATATCTAACATTATCTAACTGTGTTAACAGAAGTAACATACAAATAGGCACAAATAAGCAACGTCAAGGGAAAACCCCCAGTTCGCCAAACGCACACACAACTATAGTTACACACTGCACACTCTCTCAAAAGCACTCTAAAAGTTATACAAAAATTGACTTAAGATTTACCTCTTATCTTCTTTCGCCTTAACTGTCACTGTACTAAATCACCGTCCCAAGATATCAAAAGCACGATCACAGCACTACTTCTGGCGAAATACTGTTTTAAATTAATATTTTGCGCAAAACAAAGCGTCTTCAGAAAACATCCAGCTATCTGCCATGAATTGCCTTTAGTCACTCTAAAGGTTACTCACACATGTTAAGATTGCAAGTTGTCCTGGTTGCTGCTAAATTTAGTTAGGCGTTTTCTTTTTATTCTTTCGCTAGTTCCTGAATTTTATTTCTGAGCAATGCTGGCTAGAAGAAGTGTTTACTAATGATAACTAGTATTATAGAATCATATAAACCGAGTCTTTATCTATATATATAAAAATGAATCTCTATTTCCCTTGGTCATCGCATAACGCGTGAACGGATGGAACAATTTTGCTAATTCTTTTTTGTTGTGTTAATTATTGTCAGGAGAAGGTTCTTATGAAAGAAAATGATTAAGGAAGTTGAGCGGAACATTAGAAAATTTAAGACAATTCGAATTCAAAGGACAACGTCTGTAGGGTCAGCTAGTGATAAAATAAAATAAACTTAATTTCTTTAAACTCAGTAGGTTTAGAACTGGTTTATAGTAATTTAGTCATAACAATTTACTACTTGCATTTACTTGCAATACTTAAATGTCTACGTGATAAAATTATTTCCATTCTTACTATTTATGTTAGTTGAGATCAAAGATACTCGTACCTTATTCTAGATACCTTTTATAATATACTAGCTGACCCGTGCCCACTTCGTTGGGCATAATGTTAATTAAACCCGAAGCCATCGCGCGCCGTCCGGACCGTTTTTTTCCGATTCACTTTGCAAAACGGACTACCACGTAAAAGCCTTTTTATTTTTCGGTTTTTTATATAACCTATGACACTCAGCAATAATGTGGCTTTCTATTGGTGAAAGAATTTTTAAAATCGGTTCAGTAGATCCCGAGATTACCCCTTACAATTTAACAAATATACAAACACACAAACTTTACTTCTTTATAATATTAGTATATATAACTCTCTGTATATGTCTGAGTATTTAGGCCTGACATAGCTTGGTAGTTCTACAATTTCAACTATTACCTGATCCAGTTCAGTACTCAGATATAAAATGCCACTAGCTGTTACCTATCCAAAGACTAAATCGTCCGTCGCTTAACTAACATCAGTGATCATTATACGAGTATTAACTTATAACTAACCAATTTGGGCCTGAAGAAAAGAGCTCCAAGAGGACTAGAATTTTTGTTATAATTAAACACGGGAATACTCACGTAAAAATTAAGTCGTCTACTACGACTAGTTTCGGTCACATTCGGTGACCTTCATCAGGCGAGTTTACAAACGTGACGCGCTCGCGGTTGCGTCTCGTTTGGCGTTTGGTTTGGGTTATAACAAAAATGTGTGAAAACCACGTTAGTTTCCATAGGACTAGAATTGTTTATAGACTGTTTGAAAACTCTGACAGCAGTAGGTCTAAACGATCTGAGTTACGACAGGTAGCAGTTAACAGTAGCATTGTTGAGCGAATTCCTAACACCGACCCACACGCTCCCACTCAGGCCGACCTTGACCAAGTGAACAGCATTAGTATGTGCTTTACTATTTGCTTAGGATTATGTCATTACGGCTAAACGTAGTGTTTAACTACTCAGTGATTATGGCGGATACAACAGTTACTGTGTGCAACTGTGGATTCATTTCTAAGGAACTAATAAGATAAGGACTTTGTAACTTGTTTTGTTGGTACCCTTGCAAGGCTAAGATGTTTTTACCTCTGTCTCACTGTAGCAAGGCAAATTTTTATTTATTTATTAGTTTTATGCGATAGAAAAGAATAAACAGTAATACATACAAAGTAGTCTATCATTATTTCGTATTAACTGTTATTTATTCTGAAGATTTATGTAGACCAAACTATAACTAAGCTAAGCTAGAATCTATTTTCTGAGTTTTCAAACTTGCGCTTGGAGAAAGAGGAAAGTTAATCAAAACTTTGGTTGACTTATAACAGTACAAGTGAAAAAACTGATACCTACATTACCTACTCGAGTAACACGTTTAATGTATAGACAGTTGTTTTAAACAATAGGAACGTTCGACTGGTAGTAGACAATCAAAAAAAAAACATCCAGCCAAAAATATCGTGTTTATTATCGAAAACTACCTAATTAGTCACTTATTATTTGTCATCGTTCATAATGTCGTCCTTGACTCAATCGAGCATATTATCTTCACTGACATCATCATTGGAAATAGTCTCATCTTTCTTCTCAACAGGATCTGAGTGCTCTGCAGCATCAGATGTGTTGAAATCAATCGAACTGTCTTTCAAAGGCGACGACTCTTCTTCGATATTAATAGACGCATTTCTAGAAATATCCAACTCACTTTTCAGTCGCTGAATCGATTGAACCACTTCGTTCTGGAAGTTCATATTCAATTTGTACAGCTGTTCTGAATGCTCCTTCTCTCTTCTGATTTCGTTCTTCATATGAGTGTCCTTAAACTTTTCGAATTCACTAATGATTCTCACTTTAGATTCGTAAACATGTTGCACCATGGAAACAAGACCGAATAATTTCTCTATTACTTTTTCTTTAACTTCCTTTGAAATGTTTAGGTCTGATTCTAAGTCTGATTTGGCATCCAGGGCGAGGTCGTTCGCTGACGATGGAAACCCAAGAAAGGCTTTGGATCCATTAGATCCGTTACTCTTTGGTGTAGTAGGATTTTCAACTTTAACCACTTTATCTTTAGGTGCAGTTTTCGATGTGAACGCTCCGTGTGTGACAACTTCTGTAAACACCCCCGAGCTCGGTTTATTAGATTGATACTCCGCAGTTTTCTTGTTTACCTTCTGCATAAGTTCACTTTGTTTCTCCTTTTGCTTGGTAAAACTAGATTTCTGTAGCACTTCTTCATGCACAACTTTGATATCCTCCGCTTCCTTCTGTTTACTCTGAAAGGGGCTGCCGGCTCGCTTGTTAAAATTGGTGACGGTAAGTCTGGACATTTTTAGGGCACTGTCACATATAAGGAAATGAAAATTTTAGGTCACTGAACTGAATATTTTTCCACTGGTTATTCTGTCCGGTCTCCGTGGCGTCGATTATAAAACTAAGTGGTGTGTTGATATCAAATATTGAATGGCTGGCCTCTACTGGCCAAGTGTGGGCTTCGCTCCTTAGTTTTGGTTCGTCAGTGCTTCCTAAGCGCGCCTATGAATTCGTTATGAGTTACGTAGGACCAGATGCACTGCACAATAATATCGTATTCATACTTTATAATTAAAATATGATATTGAAATTGGCTTACTTTCAGTATCTAATTATTTATATTTATTTACCAGCTTCTGGTCGGGGCTTGGCTCGCGTAGCGTATAGAAAACAATATACATAATATTATTAACGAAAACACAATTTTTTAATTGTAATTTTGCAGTTGCCTTAAAACCTACATGCAATGGGGAATGGGTTCTTGTCAATCAAATAGTTAACTAGTACAGTTGTGATGACGTAGACCAATTCGCAATACAAGTTACAAAGCATTCAATCAGTTATTTGTAACCTGATAATTTAACTACTGTACATAGATTGATTCAATCGAGCATATTCGATTGATTGATTGATTGAGGTGATTCAGGTATATGCTCCTACGTCATCGTACTCGGATGAAGTAGCCGTAGAGACATACGAAGATATCTGTAAGGCTCTCCACAACACCACGAAAGCGCACTACAACGTTGTTATGGGGGATTTTAACGCCAAAGTGGGAGTACAGGCTTGCGGTGAAACAAGAATAGGTCCATATGGCTATGGGAGCAGAAACCAAAGAGGGCAAATGCTAGTCAACTTCTTGGAACAAGAGGGGCTGTTTTTGATGAATTCTTTCTTTAAGAAGCAGCCCCAAAGGAAGTGGACATGGCAGAGCCCTAATGGTATAACCAAAAATGAGATCGACTTCATCACGACGGATAAGAAGCATATATTCAGAGATGTCTCCGTGATCAATAGGTTCAAAGCCGGCAGTGATCACCGACTTGTCCGGGGCTCTCTGAATATCAATTTTAAGCTAGAACGATTCCGCTTGATGAAGTCCACGCTCCGACCGAACATGTTCCTAGCCATCATTGGATCGGACCATTTCCAACAACAACTGGAAAATCGTTTCACCACTTTGGAAACCACGGAGGACGTTGACGAGGGTATTCAAAACCTTGTGGGAATTTTGCGGGATGAAGGGAGCAGGTTCTGCCAACTACAGCGTACAGGCAAAGAATCCAAGCTTTCCGCAGAGACTCTCCGGCTTATGGACGAAAGACGGGAAAACTGCCAAGCCACTTCTTCAGAACAGCGACTTCTCAACCGCAGGATTACGAAACTGGTGCGACGCGACCTCCGCTGCTTCAATACGAAAAAAATAAAAGAAGCAATCGAGCAGAATCGGGGGTCAAAAGTGTTCACTCAGACGTTGAGAAGAAGCCATCTGACGAAGTTAACAACGTCAATTGGAAGTACCGTTGTCTCTAAGCCGGAGATACTCGCGGAAATCGAGGAATTCTATAGCCGTTTGTACGACTCGCAAGCTTTGCAACCTGATTCCTGTGAAGAAGATTCCCGAGCCACACTCACGCGCCACTTCACAGAAGACCTGCCAGAAGTCAGCCTAAGCGAGATCGAGATTGCTCTCAGACAGTTGAAAAATGGAAAAGCCCCTGGAGAAGACGGAATCACTTCGGAGCTCTTGAAGGCAGGTGGTGCACCAGTACTTCGAGAGCTTCAGAAGATATTCAATGTCGTCATAGATACAGGGAGAACTCCAAAGGCATGGCACAAGAGCGTTGTAGTTCTATTTTACAAGAAGGGAGACAAAACTCTTCTTAAGAACTACCGTCCAATCTCGCTCTTGAGCCATCTCTATAAACTGTTCTCGAGAGTAATCACAAATCGTCTCGCGAGAAGACTTGACGAGTTTCAGCCCTTGGAGCAGGCCGGGTTTCGAGCAGGGTTTGGCACCGTAGACCACATTCACACTGTTAGGCAGATTATACAGAAGACAGAAGAGTATAATCGGCCTCTGTGTCTAGCATTTGTGGACTACGAGAAAGCGTTTGACTCTGTTGAGACCTGGGCTGTTCTGGAGTCTTTGCAGCGCTGCCAAGTCGACTGGCGATATATCGAAGTGTTGAGAGGTCTATATAACGACGCGACAATGGCCGTTCAAGTACAGGACCAGCAGACTAAGCATATCCCATTACGCAGGGGAGTGAGACAGGGGGATGTTATATCCCCGAAACTGTTCACTAACGCTCTGGAGGATGTGTTTAAGACGCTGGACTGGAAAGAGAAAGGCATAAATGTCAATGGCGAGTATCTCTCTCACTTGCGATTTGCCGACGATATCGTCGTCATGGCGGAATCGCTGCAGGACTTGCAAGGAATGCTGACCAACCTAGCTGATGCTTCTCGACAAGTAGGTCTCGGGATGAATCTTGATAAAACCAAGATCATGTTGAACATTAACACACATGTTTCCCCGGGGCCTGTCTATGTTAACCATATACCTCTCGAAGTTGTCCAAGAATATGCCTATCTAGGACATATTCTGCAATTTGGCGGGACAAACTTCGAGAAGGAGGTTGATAGGAGAATCCGACTGGGCTGGGCAGCATTTGGGAAACTTCGTCATGTCTTCTCGTCGTCCATTCCGCAGTGCCTGAAGACAAAAGTCTTCGATCAGTGCGTCCTACCTGTACTAACTTACGGAGCCGAAACGTGGACACTAACAGTGAGGCTGGTCCATCGATTTAAAGTCACTCAGCGGGCTATGGAGCGAGCTATGCTCGGGGTTTCTTTGAAAGATAAAATCAGGAATGAGATTATCCGACAAAGAACTAAAGTATCCGACATAGCTCAGAGGATTAGCAAGCTGAAGTGGCAATGGGCTGGCCATATCTGTAGGAGAACCGACAACCGTTGGGGTAGACGGGTTCTAGAGTGGAGACCACGGATCGGCAAACGTAGAGTAGGGCGCCCTGCGGCCAGGTGGAGCGACGACCTGCGTAAGGCGGCTGGTAGCAAGTGGATGCGTGAGGCAGAAGATCGTGCCTTGTGGCGTTCGTTAGGAGAGGCCTATGTCCAGCAGTGGACAAACATTAGATAGGCTGATGATGATGATGATGATGATGATACATAGATTGATATAGGTACGTTTTATGACCAGAATTTCTTAATTATACTGCTTGATCACAAACAAATTAAATGAGTAAGTAGTAAGTTAGGTACTTAGGTAGGTAGGTACAGTAATAAACTTGAGTAGTTGTTAAAATAGTTTTGTACTGAACCCAAAACCATATGACGTTTATTATAAGCTCCTAATTTCTAGATGATGTTCTCAGCAAATGTTTACAGAAGACGGTTTTTTAGATAAGTGGATAACCGCTATTAATTAATTTGGAAGGTGAATGGAATCTTAAGTACATATTTGACGAGCTTAATTTTAAAATAGATTCTCTTATGCAAAACATAACGCATGGAATTAATTGGAGAATCGTTAAAGTGATGAAGGACTGAAGTTATTTGGAGATTAGAAGAATGGTTTGATTCAATTATATGCTTGCATTTGTTACTCGTTCTTCATAATAAGCAGCGATGCAGTCTACGTTGGTTTTTGACCTTGATCAAATTTTGTAAAAGGACACAAGATTTTTTGAATTATTTTTCTGGGGGTGAGCTAGCAGTTTACGCCGAATTAGTGAGTTACTTAGTTACATTTTCTCTTTTTTTACTTTTTTTAAGCACGTTGCTCGTGTCGCTAGAGGTATTTACTGGCTTGGCGATCTTTTTCTCATAAGAGCCACCAGGCGGAATGAGACCTGGTAATTTTTATCGCATTTACCGACATGACATTTGCCTTCTCATTTATCTAAGAATATAATTATATATTCTTTATGGTATTCCTGGTCATCTGTATTTACTTCATGGTAGCTTTCTTTGGTTCGTCATTCGTCACGTCATACAGTTTCGCCAAACATCGCGTCCCTTCTGTTTCCTATGTTATTTGAATGACTTATTTTTTCATTTAATATCTCCAACACTGCCTGGTTTCTTTTCTTTTGCATCCAAACAACAATAATTTCACAAGCTTCCTTGGTCAAACTATCATCACTTTTAATTATAATTGAAGTCTTGCAATCACTTTCACCTATACGGAACTGTCGCTAAATGGTCACCAGAATCAGTATGCTGTCCGGGCGCGCTGCCGGATCAATAATAATAGATATCGCCGTTAGCCCCGACAGGAATTTGTGTCACTTATGGAATCATGTCTATTCTATCCGCTAGTAGCTGTTTATTCTACTGTTAGTAACCTATGAATTCCTTTAACAGAAAGAGTCTGGGTCTGTCATCAACCGAAGATGAGTACCTACTTCTCAGAGAAACATAATAGATTAGGTAAGAGGTAGATAAGCAAATGCGTTCTTTGCTAGACCGAATTATTGTTTAACATACTGTACCCTTTAGGGCTAAAAAAACCAAAAAAAAAAAAACACTTTCATCCCATAAATTATGATAAACTTTTCTGATAAACCCTTGTGATCACATTTTTTCAAAAAACTCGTTATGAATCGGCTTAGGAATGATAGATATCACATTTTTGGAGAGGATAGAGTTGGAGGGTTGGGGGGAAATGGAATGAACTGATGGGACAGCTAACTACAGATATTATTCGAAAATAAATAATAATTAACAAATGTACGAAACGAGCAAACTGTTTGAGACATCGCTAAAATCTACCGAACTCAATTAACATAAAACGTATAGATAAACCGAAATTAAGTTTACATTAATTAAGTCGATTGCCTTTAAAAGTTAATTAAATAAGGATGTGAAACAAAATCGTTTTTGCAGGAAAATGAAGGAAGCTGAAAACAGCTTTATTAATTAAAGTCATTTAGTTATTGCTCATGAGAGCAATGCTTTTCTTTAAATGTATCTTAGTTAAATAATATGTGTTCATCACACATAGATAAGATTTTAATCCCGACTAGCCATCGAGTATTTTATTCGTTTAGAAGTGTAGGACTGATAGATAAGGGCTGAAGTTGAAACTAAAAGTGAAGTTTGAAAACGGATACGACTATAACTCCTTATTGCATTACATTAAAAAGGGAGAGTTAGAAATCGGTCAGAGATCAATGTATCATCGGAGTAATCTCCGGATGGACAAGTTCAATGCTGTCGTTAGATGTGATTAGGTATGCAAAACAGCGCGTGCGTGCGTCTGCTCCTCCATACGAAGCGCCTCAATGTTTCACAGACCGCCCCTCTCGCTTACACCTTTCAAACACCTATGGGAAGGAGGAGGACAAAAAACTGGATCACACCACTGAATCAGGGATTGGTGTCACAAACAACAGAAAAGGCGCTTCCAAACGCGCGTGCCAAAGCGTCCGAAACTTAAACTAAATCCTCACAACTTAAGCCGTTTTCAATCCGAGGCATCAAGGAGGATTCGTATCAGATAGCTTTCCCTTACGCTCGTCTCCAGCCCGCGACAGAACGTCACAAGTCCACACCTGGCTCGTACTATGAAAGACAATGCGTACCGGAACTGCACACCACGTGCTGAATTTGAAATAGCTGTATAAAAACAGCGAGGTCCTTGTCGAAACTATCACAATTCATCCATCCACCGATCTATCAACATCAGGAGCACAATGGTGTCTAAAGTGTTGTGTTTCGTTGCCCTCGCTCTCTTCGGGAGCGCAGTGGCCCAGCCGGCGAAAGCTGGATTCTGGAAAGGAACCCCCATGGATGGCATGGTCGAAGAAATGAGGTCAGGCTGCGTCGAAGGATCTGACCCTGCTGCTTGCATCAAGTACAAGGTCATGTCTCTGTTGGACTCCATCTTTAAAAAGGACTCTTTCCAGGTAAACAACTTTCCACTAATTGGAACAATTTTTCATGTCTTTTGACATTTAATTAACAGATCAACATTTTCCAGATATCCGATGCTGTGGAAGTGACCAAGAATGGAGCCGGCAATGATGTCACCAGTCGCTCAAGCGGCGACTTTCTCGACAGCGTGGAAAGCTATATCCAGTCCCATGACGTGACCTTCCAGCTGCCCATCGCCGACACCAAAGTGACCGTCAGCCCGAGAAATCTCGACAGCGACGAGTTGAGCCTTAACATTAAGTTCAACAAGGAAGGCGCTCGCTCCGTCGGCGAGGCTCGCAAAGCTAAACTAAAGAAGATCATCGTGCCCATCCTAGTGTTCGTGCTCCTTAAGGCTATGACCCTCATCCCTCTGGCTATTGGCGTGCTCGGTCTGAAGGCCTGGAATGCTCTGCAGCTGTCTTTCTTCTCTTTCGTCGTATCCGTCGCCTTGGCCATCTTCCAGTTGTGCAAGAAGGTGAGTTGATATAATTTGACTCGATTTTTTGCTAAGAGGTTACCTACTGTTAAAATTTCACTCGCAATTTTCCGAAGAAGTCAATAGAAGTGGCATTGAACAGTTGTAGACGCCTCACTAAAAAATCGAGTTAAATCTGTCTATCTATCCAGCACACAAAAACAATCGCACACAACTCTCAACTATAGCACAGAACAACATGCACATAACATCTTTCCTTCTTGTGGACTAACAACTGTTTGTTTGACTATTTGTATGTCTAACGTTGTAGTTTACCCAGATCGCGGCTGACAACTCGCACCCGCAGATCTCTGCCCATGGACCCTGGGACGCTGCCTACGCCGCCACCCGCCGCCGGAGAGACGCCGAGCCAGAAGAACAAGCGCAAGAGCTCGCTTACAACGCCTACCACTAAACAACTACCCTCATTTTTTTAAGAAACTAAAACGACCTCCGACCCGATTTGAAATGAGAGCCGTTTCGAAGTTCGAACGGAAATAGACCAAAAATAAACGGTTTCTGGCCGTGAACGTGTAAATACTATGTAAAGCAACTTATTTATTTAAATCAATTGTGGATGCGAGATTGTGTGATTGTGATGTGTGACTGTTATTTATTTTTATTTCGTAATAAATCATCGAAAAGTTATTTTCCTTATTATTTCGTCCCCCTTTTTTTAGACTACCTTCCCACTACAATTAGGTACAAAAAAAAAAATAAGAATAAGAAAATTAGGGGAAAAAAATGCATTAAGGAATAAAACTAAATAATTTTCAAATTGTCTTTCATTTTTAACCAAACTCTACTCAACTCGCCCAACTCAACCAGTAAATAAATGAGCAGACAGTAATATTCAAAGTCTCTACCTTTATAAAAAACCTTGAATTTTCTATTTTATCCTAAGAAATCAACCTGCTCATTAGCAATTAGCCACTTGGCACTAAATTTCATTAGGTACATGACAAATTCATGCCTCTTAGTGGAAATCTAATTTTAACGAAGTGTGTCGATTCTGTTGCCCCACTTATTAAACTAAACTAATCTGACTAAAATTACCTGAGTGTCTTCTCAACTCAATTTGTAAGCAAAACTATCGCTATTTCTACAAATATTTAGTACACAGGATACGAATATCACTTTCCAAAAGAATGAGGTTGGAAAAAATAACTCACCATAAAACCTATTCAACTCTACATCAATGTATTAAGGGTCAAAATAATATAAAAATAAACCACTTTCTTTGTTACATTTAATTCCGATCAAGTATCAGCTTTCTATAGGTAATCAGTGTGACAAGCACGCACGTGGAGTTGCCACATCACGCGCCAGGTTCCGCAGAATGGCGGAAAAGTGATTCAAATTTAAACTTATTGAAGAAATTAGATACAAAGGTAGTCTAGACCGAGACATCGTCCTCGCTGGCTTGGGATTGAAATATAGCCTATAGCACTCAGGGAGCTTTCCAACAGTAAAATATTTTTTTTGAATCAGTTCAGCCGTTCGCGTTGGGAGCATCAATGCCACAGACATCAAGATACGCAGATACATGTTAAACTTATAACTGCCTTGTTTTAGCATCGTCAGGGGTTAACAAAGACATTGACGCTTAAAACTAGCTGCAGTAGATGGTCTTAACGCTAGGAGCGATCTCTTCTAGGTAATGTAGAATAGAGGCATAGATAATGATAAATGATTCTACTTAAAACTCATCCTAAATTTGCTTGGAAGTGATCGCTCATAGCAATAAGGTCGTCATAAATATGTTACACTTGTTCTTTAGAAATTTTTTAGACAACTAAAGTCGGGAGTATCCCACTCAATCTTACGTGAGGAGTCCCATGCATTTATAACAAAATGTATCCAATCTTCTACGTTCGTTCTAAATCACGCTTGTCTATCATCATACAAATAAATGGACTTTAAATTCTTTACAAACAAATTAACAAACTCTTAATCTCATAATTTATTCAGGCATCTAAATTTTAACTAAATGGTCATTGTAAGTGTTATTTTATCTTTGTTTATACCATTAGTGGCTTACACTCGGCTGATTCAGCTATCCGAACATCGAATGTATTCGACGATTATCTTCGAAAAGTCTTCCGGCTTCGGAAAGAATATGTCAAATCTCGGAAAGATGTGACATAACATTCCGGACATGACATGACATTTCGGAAGACTTTTCGAAGATAATCGTCGAATACGTTCGATGTTCGGATAGCTGAATCAGCCTTCTGGATACCAGTAGCACCGGAGGAGGGGCGTCAATCAATCTGGGTCTAATGTAAACCCAAGGTATGACAACGATGACAAACGTACAAGAATCGCTATGACCGATGTTCTACAAGCCAATCACGTAATCACGTGTCTCCGAACTCGTGCATTACTACAACACTATCAAGCTAAATTAGCAATTCAAAGGCTAATTAGAAAACTTGACAATGACATCAGCGGCAAGCGAAGTGCCTGATTGGGAATGGCTGTTTATTGCAGACACCTCGGCTGGAGTGCTTCAAAATTGGTGGTATTGAATGATAGTGAAAATTTTGAAGAATGCAAAACGTGCTCAGAATGTTCAATCATCAGTAATATCATTATCATCTATTAAATAAAATAAATAAATAAAATAAGCCTTTACTGCTATAAATTGTTATACAATGACAAATTAAAAACTAAGTCTGTAATTAACCTTAATTAATGAGTACTCGGTTTATGTAATACAGCATGTCCTTCGACAAAGGCGTCCCCTAAGACTTCCATCTTTCTCTGTCCTTTGCAACTTGGATCCATGCTGGGCATCAATCATCTACTACTTATTCAGTTAATATCCGTTATATTCAGACTAATTCAGAGATGGTTAGCTAGTCCTATTCAAAACAATAAAAAATATTCCTCAATTCATTTGCACGAGTTTGAAAATATTATAAAATAATTTCATTCAGAAAACTAAGTTAATTGAAGAAGACGGCTTATAAAGCAGTCTCTTACTTCAATATTATTACTAACTTATGAAAATAAATAAAGATCTCAAAATAGCCTTAATATAAGTAACTTTAAAAAGGTAGAGTAGCTCTACGGTCGGAATTTTCACATACAACAAAAGAACACGTTTTCGCAATAATAAATCAAATCTATACGACAATAATTATATCATAAATTAAAAATAATGGACCCAATACCGCACCCTGAGGCACTCCTCATTGAAATTCAACGGGACGCCTCAGGATGCGTTTGACAGCTGCTCGGCATACCTACTGTTCTTACCCTGCTGACCCACTGAGTCCACATTAGCACGAATTCATAACCATAAACAAGTTTATGAGTGCTTCCAGGCGGCGAGGGCTACAGACTATCTCAGTCAAAAGCCTTTGACAAATCGATTGGTTTTTATGTAGCTTTTTTGAACTTTATATTGTTAGTGGTAGAGTTGAAAAGTGTGAGACGTGCTTTGTTGTTGGTAAAGGTTAATTTGTCTATTTATATTGCCAAAGAGGTGTCCTAAAGAGGAGCATTTAGGTGATATGTTGGTATGTCTGTCACGGACGGCGGTGCTGTTATGTGTGGATTGTTACCTAATAAGGATGATTTGTGGTATGCCATGCTCTTTTCAACATAGCTGTAAGGAAGCAACACGTACTAATTTTCTTTTATCAAAAAATCTTAGTATTAATTATTTTTTACTGCAGAGTAAATTTATACTTAGCGTAGGTGTATATCATTTTGAGATGACATATTTTTATCTTTTAATGAACTGTTATCTGATTCTATAAATATCTAAGATATGTTTTTATAATATATCTTCGAAATATTAGTCTTTCAGCCTAATATTTCTGACCAAAAATACAAATTAGCATTGTGTTCATTAGAGTTCAAAAGACTTTACCGACATCACAACGGAAGTGAAAAACATTTCACAATCCGGACACAAGCGCGGGTAGATGCAAATTGACGCGCGTCGCGCATGCGCAATACAACACAACCCTTATTGCATAATGGACATTCGGCAAAGTGAACTCTTTGCGAAAACAGAGCAGGTTTCACTTTCTAGGCAAAATGTGTGGTTTACGTAATCAAAGTCTGAGCTTGAAGTAAACATTGTAAGAAGATACTTACTTAGTTATTGCTATCTCTCCATTGGCATTGTAGTTCTATTTGGATATCTTAGAAGGTAAGATCGCTTAGGAAGCTTAGTCTATAACTATAAGCTAAGATATGTTACTTATTCTTATTAACCCAATATAGTGAATTATTTACTGGTGACGAAATATTTAGCAGAAGCTGGATAATCACAGCAGTAGCAGTCTCTTATTATTATAACAATTGACGCTTCACAAATGTAATGTTTTTCACAATTTCCGAACGGAGTTAAGCGCACGGATTCCTTTGGGCGATTCGTGGCTATGTTACGAATTACGATCCAGTGCTTGCTCTTTACGAGTCCGGTTCCCTGATTCGAGTCGCGTCTGCATTTCTTGCTGTCTGCGTGACCGTCTTGGCTTGGTCTGGGCGAATAGGAGGTTAAACATCTTATCCCTCAGGGTGACGATCGCATAGTGCTGTGCCGCCACAGACAATACAACCTAATGTCGTATTGTCTGTGTGTGCCGCGCAGGGTCTTAAATCTAAGAGTTCTGTATTCTGGGCGGCACAGTCCTGTTATGGGCGAATGTGACGTTTAACATCAGACGAGCGATTTGATCGTCTCGTCTCAAGATATTTTAGCATAAAAAAAAGAAAAAAGAAAAAAATTATTCGCGTTTACTCAATCCGAGAACTGCTTTCTTATTCAGTTCACTGGGCTTCATGGATGCCAGTTATAGCAAAATGGAACCGCTCAAATTTTCTGCTGCGTACCGGCGGAGACATCTGTAATAACTACAACTAAGTACTTACCGTCACACTGTGACTCGTTTTGGTGTGACTGGTTGGGAACCCCCCTTACCATGTATTCTGAACAATGAATTAAGTTCCTTTTTACGAAGATTTTACACCTCTGGCCTTCTAACTGATGCCCAAGTAACACTAACACAATATGAATTTATAAAATTCTAGCTGGCACCGCGGTTTTACTCTCGTTTTCCGAGATAAAAAAAGCTTTACGTCAATCCAAAGTATCTCATTCAAGCATTTTTGCGCGATTGAACAACAAACATCCAGACAAATAAACTTTGACATTTATAAAAGCTCAAAAAACAACCATTGAACAAAGGGACTAAAAATTAAAAATAAGCTGAAATAAAAAACTAAAATAAGTTAAACAAAGAAATTTACAAAGCTAAAAATATTAAAATAAAGTGACTAAATATTTATGTACACATGAAATGACGAAAACGTAAAACCAAATTGTCATGTATGCAGGCATTGATCAGCAAGGCGCCTTTGCATAGCAATAGATTCGAATACCGACGTGACAATTGATTTATTGTCCAGAGCACTACTGTAGTAGTATATAGTAGAGGAAAACTAACTTGCTACTAAACTATCATAGTAAACTAGCAAGTTATTTTTCCTTAGGATAGGAAGGATAATTCTTCCTATAATAAATGCTTTACCATGTTGCTCCATAACTATCGAACCGATTGTATCTAATAAAATTTTGAATAGACATAGCTTATGCCCTGGATTAACACATGGACAACTTTTCATCATCGCTGCGTGGGCGAACCCGAGGGGCGTAACTAATAACAAATAAGGTGACTTAAATTCTGGCAAAGACAATGACTCAAATTTTAATTTTTACTTGAATTTAAATTAGTTATTCTTCAAAGTAAGCCAGTTGCAGCGGAGTGGCTAGGCCTGATATCAGGCCTCTTGGATGCTCCTGGATAGTCCTCTGATATGGCTAGGCGCTTCTTATATATGTACATACAAACAACCAGGGCTTACAATTTCATGTGTCCTCCAAACCTATTTTTGAAAAGTTGTTCGTTTAAACTTCGCCAAAAACCTTTGCGTGATTTACGTAAATAAGTTCTGCAGATTTTGTCAAAAGTTGATGTAAGCATTTATAAGAAGAAACTGACTGGTTTAGTCAAATCAACCACGATTACCTTGATTTCATCTTCTTTAGCGCTATATTAACGTCGTGGTCTATATAATAATATTTGTGGTTTCCAGGGCAATACATATTACGCAGCAAAAATTATAAAATTATGGCCGCTGAGAACTTTTAAATATTTTTAAAGAAATGGTCATGAAAAATGGTGATTGCTATTATTTTTTTGGTCTAATATATATTATATGCCAGCTGATGCCCAGAAATTCGTACCTGGTGCGGTGCCACCTTCAGCTACGAAGGTATGGGTCTCGGTACTTTGCCTTGGGCTACGACCTTACTTGTAGTTAGATATGTTTAAGTCAAATCGCTCCAACCGTTCTTAAGTGATACGCTTATTAACTAACAGTGTTTTTTTTTTTAGTACAGAAAATATAAATTTTTCAGATAATTATAAAACATAACCAAATTATGAATTATGATATTTTAGCTCCAAAATGCACCCACTCTCACCATCAGGACTTTCAAATGAAAATAAATAGTTTGCCAAGTATGAAAGGCATCAGGATGCGCGGCACGCACCACCACCGCGTGCCTTGCCGCCCAAAGGATCACGTATAAATACCAAGCCCATCGAAAAATTAAATCATTGTTGCTCCATTAACCGGCCGCGCCGAACGTTTAATTAATCAAATCTAATGACAAAGTGAAAAATTGAAAAATGAAGTGTGTGTGTCTTCTTCTGGTTTCGGTGGCCCTCGTGCGCGGTTACGCCATCAAGGACAATGAAATTCAGACCGCCAGATTAAGAACAAGTGATGACTTACTGGACAGTGTTATCAGTGACTGTTTCGAGGCCGATGCTCCCATCTCATGCCTTAAAGTGAAAGTTCTCTCCTTCCTGGATACGAAGTTGGGAGTGAGCTCGGAGGGAGCGCGGGCGATGGACGACCAGCACATCGACAAAGTGATCTTTGACCGTGTGGCGAGGATCCTCAGCACCAATGAGTTCAGGTTCCAGTTGCCTGAATTCTTGTTCCAGAGCGCTGAAGTGTCCTACAGGGCCGATAAGGGTTTGGATATCGATTTTCCCGAAGCCGAAAACGAAAATGGCGAAGGTAATAATCACTGTTACGCTAAAGTTAGGTCGTCCAATAAAAATAGGAACTCACTATGTAAAATTGGTTTCAGCTCGCGGCATCTTGAAGAAGAAGCTGCTGCTGCCAATCATGCTGCTCCTGAAGCTGAAGATGAAGGCGCTGATGCCTATCCTCGTGTCTATCATCGGCATCAAGGCCATCAAGGCCCTCATCCTCAGCAAGCTGGCCATCACTCTCGTCCTTGGCTTCTTGATTTACAACCTGGTGTTGAAGAAATCAGGTAAGTTAGGATCTGATGTGATGTGATGGATTTAAATCGCATCATCAAAATCAACCGTTGTCCACTCACTGCTGGGTTTAGATCTTCTCTTCAGCTCACCGTCTTTTTCGGTGAAAATTGCATGTAAAGTTAAATTAGTGATTTCAAAAATAACAAACAACAGTCTGCATGATATGACTAGCTAGAAGTTTCAATACCATTAATAGAGTAAAGGCTAGCTTTTATGTCAGAGTTCAAAAGGTAAAACGTGTTTAATTCTTCCAGGCATGCCAATGATGATGGGCCCAGCTGACCCGTCGCCCGCGCCTCAATACGGCCCTCCTGCCAACCAGTACGGACCCCCGTCCACCCCCGCCGCCCCTCAGGACTCCTACGGCGCCCCCCAATGGGAGCCATCCAGCTCCGGCCCGTACGCGCGTGTCTGGGACCCGAGTCAACTCGCCTACAGCTCATACTTCCCTGGTGACTCCGGTTCTTCAGCTGCCTCCGACCAGTCTCCGAGCTACTCCAGCGTCGCCTCCGTCTCTTCATCATCATCATCTTCAGCATAACCCACCGATGTAGTTACCTCATTATGTAAATAACAAGCACTTGTACAGAGTACACTAAAGCACGAACGAACGGCTAGAGTCTAGATAGAGCTAGTTATTTATTGACGATTATTTATTTTTATTTATTGAACACAAATAAAGAAATGTTGGTTTTCAATTACTTTATTAATACCCAGACTGATAGAGAAAATTTATTAGAAAGGAAAAATTTGATGATATCCCTCTGAAAGATATCCTAAACTGAAATACGACTAAAAGCGCACACTAAGGCTATAAATTGGCGATGTAAATTAACAGATTTAAAACCTTGAAATCGTAAAAACTTAAAGTTTAAAACATAAGTATAAGCAGACTATTGATCTAAGAATGGCATTTTACTATCAATACAAGAATTAGACCACGAAATAACTGCTCCAAACTTCCGTCAATGTTTGGAAAATACAAAATAATTACCTACCTACCTACTAGCTATCGTCACCACCCAAGACTGCAAGCACTGACGTCACCGAGGAATATAAAGGAAGAGAAACCTATTTTCCATTTCAACTTGCCTATTTCCTATTCTAAAAACGTAAAGGCATAATGATTACGAGCAACTCAGAGTACCATTGATGGATTAACTGGACACCTGGCTTATTCTGCTCTCCTAGTACTTCCTGGTCAATCCCGGGCTTTCTCTTCTTATATGTCCTGGAAAATTGAACTTTCACTCATATAAAATTAAGGAATGTCTTATAGGTCAATCGTTTCATAAAAATTTACATTGGACGTGACTTTATTGTCGTTGATGAAAGTTGGTGGTCCTTACGTGACGATAAAAATAATGGCATCCTTTTATGATTAGTGAAAAGGGATATGAAAAATCGGGTTGGTAAACTTTTGACGGTTAGATATTGGTCATACGCACGAAAGTTAAGCTAATAATACTTAAACCATGCACTTTGCAGGGAAGTAGCCTGATTTTATACTCTTACATTATTTTACATCCCATACAATATTTATTTAATAAATATTTTGAGATTTCCTCACTAGTGTTAAAAATACTTAATCTTACTTTGTCACACCTTTGCCTACATTTTTCTATGGAAATTGAAAGAAGTTTTGTTTATATCAGTTTAGAAGCAAAAATTAACATACATTGGATTTGTTTATCATAAAAATCAAAGATAATATTTTCATTTCCTTTATTCAATAACTTGGTTAGTACAATATCAGGTGAATAGTGAAAGTGTTAGTCATATAAGTAATTTGTTATACAATATGTGGAAAAGTGGAAAAATACCTTTCAAGGCTTATAAGATTCATAAGGTCCTATTATTGTCACGCGTGTATCGGGTTTCGTACCTATTTGTATTTGGAAGTTGTAATTTTATCAGAAAGATATTTTAAACATAGATACTTATATTTTAATAAGGAAAGGGGGGAAAGTGTCACATTTTGTTTACAGACTATTAAGATTTTTAGATAGAAGTAGATACCTTTTAGAGTCAACACAGAGCAGACACACCTAAAAGCAGTGCGTTAAATCGCGTTTAACCTGAACATATAATAATAATCAACCATATAACGATTCAGCGACGCGCCGCGACAATGCCGACAAAGCGCTACGTTGCTGCAATGCAACGCGTGTAGATGTGTCCGCTCTAGTGAAGAAAATTCACAAATGTAGCACAGCGCTTGCTGTTTCACTTTTCCTAAAATCTTTGGTTTGCCTCATTTGCCACAACCTCAGATTTAGCGGCGGCAACCCAGCGAGCAACGGAGCGATAGCGGCGAGGCGGCGAGAGCAAGGCAATGATGGTCCATGATTGAAATAAACCCGCAGTCAGTATCGTCACCGCCTCGCTGCGCTGCCGCCCTAGTCTTCTTACCCCCTGACATCGAAAACTCGGCCTTTTAAACAATGTGGTACAAGATTTACATAAGTTTTAGTTAGGTGGTAGTTGAGATAATTATATGTAGTAGGTACAAAGATGGTTAGAAGAAGATTATAAATATCATGTACTTTGGTAAATATCGTGCAACGCTATATATATATTCGAGTATATTATACAAATACTGTATAAATGTGCTATTTACAAGGATATCTTTATATAGGTAAGTGCCTATCTACATACAAGGTATCATTCTAACAATTTAATACTTATTCATAGGTACATTTTAATTCGATTTGTAGGAATATGCAAGGGTTCTTTGTACTTGAAAATCATGATTTGATACCTAACTATTCAATGTAAAATACTGCATCTGCATTTTTCCCACTCAAAATTAGAATGAATAAGAACATTTTCGATTAAAGCCATGCGTTGAAAGAATATTTGTTTTCAGTTGCGCGACGTAATTGGCTCATATCTAATCGAAGTTGATATACCTACATAAAATAGTTAGTTATGTATAAGTTTATTTCCATCTGCCCATCTGTTGACGATTAAATGTTTTAGGACAATCGTTAAATAGCATTGTCCGGCAGATACAAACTAAACCATGAGATTTGCTTGAATTAAAAATCACTTAGCCAACGTAATTTAGCTACCTACGCCGCCATGTAGGTATACCATGACCAGGAGATCAGGTCTGGAGAGAAGATAGTCGCGACCATTTGCAAAGACCACGATAGCAGTTGTAAAGAAGAGAATTTTGAATGAGATTAAAAATAGCCTAATGCAGTATTTTACACCCGAACTCAATCCACAATATTGACTAAATGAGATGACGTTTCGATGATATCTACAATGGATAGGTTAAAGCTATTATTTCACAGCCTTCGATTAATAAGGGGTGCTTAAGGTACGTGTTATTAGAAAAGAGATGTCAAGTTTAATACTCAATTTAAAATATGGCTAAATTAACGCGAGCCATAGAAATGTAGCTGAAGTGGCAATGGGCTGGCCATATCTGTAGGAGAACCGACAACCGTTGGGGTAGACGGGTTCTAGAGTGGAGACCACGGATCGGCAAACGTAGAGTAGGGCGCCCTGCGGCCAGGTGGAGCGACGACCTGCGTAAGGCGGCTGGTAGCACAAGTGGATGCGTGAGGCAGAAGATCGTGCCTTGTGGCGTTCGTTGGGAGAGGCCTGTGTCCAGCAGTGGACGAACATTAGATAGGCTGATGATGTGATGTGTGTGTGATAGAAATGTAGAGAATTTTCGAGTTCACTTTTAAGTGATTTACTATTTTTTAACTTTATTTCTCACGCCATTGGCATCGAGCGGCACTTTCAGAAAACATACTTAATTGCGCACTGCCTCAGCCTGCCATTAGTTTGGATGTGCAATTATGCATTTTGTTTTTTTTTATGATTATGCCAACGTAATGACCGCGTGGTTCAGTTAGCCACATTTTACAGTTTTACACATTTTACAGCTACAAACTTTGCCATATTTTAAATTGAATTAAGAAAAGGTAGCCTATTAGAAATGGAAGAAAGGCTATGGAAAGGTAAACGTTTTGTTAAATATATTATAGAGAGCTACATAATAATACCCTTCTTAATTTTCAGAGGACTTTACCTAAGGACGAAAGAAGATCTCACTTTTAAACTCTGCTTAAACTTAATGACTGCTTAAAATTGTCTAACATTTTATTGTTCTGTGAAATGTCACGTTTAAAAACAAAACAGAGTTTTACACTCTGGTTAAGTACCTAATAGCAATGTTTTTAAGTAAGACCGAAAATGTTAGTGTAAATAGGTAGGTAAGTAGATATAGAAAGATGGTGCTTATGAAGAGGGGTAGACAGGATTTTCATTTATAGAAGAAATTATGACTGAAATTACTTCATCACTTCTACAACATCTGAAAAATTAGGAAATAATTAGACGACACCTTTTAAACAGACCGATATCAAAAACTATTATAAAAACATCTTTACCCATTGGAATATTGTGCCAAGTGACTAAAAAAGTAAATTAATAAAAATAACTTTGTGTGCTTATTTATTTGGTGATTTATTTTATAGAAGTGATAAAATAATGCTACTGATAAAAATATCTTCATATCTCTTTATAATTCATATGGCTCGTCCTTAATTTCTTTATTGTCGTAATATCTAAATTATTTTTATCTAGGTATATAAGTAATAGTGAATATTCATTTGGTTTGGTTAATTACCTATTTGTATTCGTATATTAATATAGTAATCTGGTAAAAAAGGCTAGACATCGGATTTTACTTAACATTTCAGGTTCGAAAACAGTATTACATCTGTCGTAAGATATGTTACGTATTCGATAGAAAAATGTATGAATGTTTAGTTTCCCTTTACGGCCGACAGGGAGCGCTATACCATTTTAATTAATTTATGTCACGCTGTCCCTGTACTGCTAAGCCGAGTCAGAAGCTAAGGCTTTAAATTTCAGACGCAGGTGACGCAGCACAGCACAGAACTGATTTTTCAGGGCAGAGCAGGCGAGATAGACGTAGATCTTAGAGCAGGACAGACACATGTCCGCCCCGCACGTGCCTACACCGCAGTACGCAGCTCCCAGTACGTTCATGCATTATAAAATCAGCTCTGCCCTGCGCTGTGAGGAACTGCGTCTCAGCAAACGCTTAGCCCAAAACGACGTAAAAACCCTGACATCAAAGCTAGGCTATGCAAACTTAGATATTTACTTCTATACATTCTTCTATCGAATACGTACTACGTTTCTTTAGACATACGTTACGCTAGGGCCAACCTGTCTGCAGTTGCGAAAAATGAAGGAACTAAGCATTTACCCCACAAAAAAAAAAAACAAGTTTTGTTCAGAAAAACGATTGTGGCGCTCTAACAACTACACAGACAAGTTGGTCACACGTTACTTTTTTTCAACAGGTACATACTAAGGAAGTAACGGGGGTATACCCCCCTCTTACGTCATATCTCATATATTATTTAACTAATAAGGTACTTATTTTAGCACAGCTCACCTCACATTCACAACACATGCAAATAAATATCAGCTCTGCTTATCTAATGATAAAACAACTGGAAGATGGATAAGGCACCAGGGTCATGTAATATAAGCAATGGATGAAAGCCATTGAAGCTATAATAAGTAGTTAATTTCACGAAGATGCTTTGATATGTTAAACAATACTCTGACACCGGGGTTAGCCAGTCGGCCTATACGATCTATTTTCCCAATTTCCGGGCTGTAATGGGTTGATTCCACGTAACGAGTACAGTGGCGAGACAGTAAATGGGCAAACTCGGCCGAACAAACAAGTCATGGTTCAAGTGACTGTCGCGCCTCGTCAAACTGTTTGCAAACTGAGCGCTGTGTATACTCGTTACGTGCAATCAACCCATTACCAGCTCATTCCGAGCCGATCTGACGATCGAAACTTGCAGTAGTCCGTGGCCGTGAATAACCGAACTAGTTGGCACTAGAGCAGGGACGGTCTGAATGGGGTCATACGGGTCAACCCCCCTCCTATCGTGTATGTCATTCATGTATAAAACACGTGTGCGGCACTTTATACATATTAACAAATTATTCCGTTTGCCCACAGATAAAATTAATATGTACACCAAAAACACTAACATAACATCACACTTGTTAAGCAGGTGCATCTTCGTGGAACTATTTGTAAATAACTAGCTCTGATCTATTGATAAAGCTCATTTTGTGGACAAGAATGAAAAAATCACTTTCTAAGTCCGCTATCTAACATCGCAAAAAGTAGCGTTTACAGCATAACCACATAACATCTAGCTATCTACGGGGCCAAAAAGCAAAATAAAAACCAAAAATAAAAAAAAACATTTTACTATCAAATAAATATGAAAACAACTGAATAGGTGAACTTAGATTACAGTTTTTTTCTACAATTTGTTTAGTCCCATTTTTCCGTCATTACAAAACCATCTTTTGTCATCATTCCGAGCGTCATTTGTTTTTTGCCACCGAATGACTCGTGAATGAAGAATTAATGAAGGAAAAAGAACGAAGAATCGTAGTGACGAAAAATCTCTAAACAAGTAGATTTACTGTTACAGTTGTTGAAATATTAATTACTTATTTGGTTTAGGTATGTCATGAACACAAAATTAGATAAAAACATTAATAAATAGCGAAGGACATAACACCCGTTAACATCGACTATAATGGTATCGATTCTGGTTAACTATTTTCTAAACTTAAACTAAAATGAACTGTGTTTATTTTAACTGCCAAATTTAGTTTGTTTAGCGCATAATATAACAGAATCGACGTCAATGTGTAACATTTTTTTACTATCAATGCAACATTAGCAGTGTAAGGGCGCGGCATGAAATACAGCTACAACTTTGCCAATAACGCTTATAATACTTGACATGACACAAAACATTTGTTCGTGCAGCCTTGGCGGTTGTCATTAGCGCTGTTGGCGTCGTTGGGGCTTAGGACTTATTCCGGACCGCGCCTTAACACACGAGGAAATTAAAAGTCAAATTAAATCGTCACAAACTCAAATCTTACTCACTAATCAATGTTAATTTGTTTCAGTCTGTAAAACGCATCATATCTACAAGTAAATTAGTTAAGTTGCTTAGCGTCCATTTTGTTTTTTTATTTTCTGTTTATTTTTGCGACAAGACAATTTTAGTTGTAGTTTCAGCTTAGTCGTAACTCTCTGATTTCAGTGAGAGAGATTAGAATGCCAACCATTTCAGTTTTTTGACTTTTTTGTTTGTTAATTAAGATAAAATAAGAACAAAATAGACGTCAAAAGCACTATTCAAAATGATTGAATGTTTTCTACATTTAACTTTGTATAAATAGAACTCTGGCAGTAAATAATTTTGATGTGTTATTAATTTAACTAATATTTTGTGCGTTTACAAACAATTACTGCGATTCTGACGAGACATTTTTTAAACTAAACTGAACTTGTCGACTTCAAAATGTTGCCATTTTTTCCTCATATAAAAATAAAATAAAGATAATTTTTAAGTGCAGTCAAATTAGTTTAGTCTATAAAATGTTCCGGCAGAATCGGCCCAAAAATCACGGACTGTGTACCAAACATTAGATAACCACTGAACTTATAGTCAAATTACTTATAATGTACATGTGCATGTACATGTGTATTTATGAATAAAATTAGTTTTACAAATATTCTAAATAATTATTAAAAACGTAACGAAATGCTTTATTTGTACCACAAGGGTTAGATTGATAAATATCTTATTCAACGCACAAACTAATGAAACAATTAGTTATAATATTTGTGTATTAGCTAGCTACAATATTTATTGTATGTAATCAATTTTATATTTCAAAAATGTGTATAATTTTAGCAATACGTATTTTTACTAGTCAGGTATTTTTTTCTCCTAAGTTCGAACAATGATTGAGATCCAAATTAATCTTTTTAGCCTCTTGTTTGGTAAATAAATAAAATTAATTACCCCAATAATTTTCGCTTAAATTCAGCTCTGTAGGTTGTAAATACTTTAACATCAGTTTTAAACCTTTTTAAGGGCAAAAAGTAATAGTGGAGTGTATTTCAATGAAGCGGTATATTAGGAAACTTTGTATTGATCAAAAATAACACTAAGTATTTATAACATGAATAAGTAATAAGCACCAAGTTAACTTACATTCAAATTATGGGCCTTACTTATAAGCATTGGTTAAAGTTAGTCACTGCTTGAAATGCTCTAACAACTTCTCGCTGAAGTGAAATGTCACTTGCTGAATTGTATAATGCACTAAAACACGCTGGCGAATTTTAAGCAGTGCTTAAGTTTAAGCACGGTTTACTAGTAAGCCCCTGTCTGTAGGTAGTAAAAGTAATCTCAATGTAAAAAATTTATCAGCATTTTCTTCTATAAACAGGATTTTTATTACGTGGATACTCTCTAGACATATCTGTAAGCATTTGAACATTTGCATTACATAAATAAGGCAATGTATATAGACGCTACTACAGCTACTAAAGCTTGTGCTACACACGCGGGCAACACCTCAGATCAGACAAACAAGGGTTGTCTGATCTGAGGGCAACACAGTCACTGTAGGATTTAGTAGACGTCGGCAAACACTGCCTTCCATCTGTTTCAGCCACGACTGGGGCGTCTACTGATCGCATTTGCTACCGTAGCCGCGTCTATGTAGTGTGGCTTTATAATAAAATCTGTCAAACCCTGGCAACTCCCCAAGCTTAGTAGACACTTCGATGACCAATCAAAATAATTTATGTTAGTATAAATGTCAAAACATAGGGTTAAATCTAATATTTTATTTTATAATAAAGCCCCAGAAAGGCAGTCAAATGTTTATATTACTTTAGTTATTCTATAACGGATTACTTACGCTAATCAGCCTAACAAAATGTTTGACAGTTGAATTAACAACTGACAATAAGCCTAAGGCCAACATTCACCAAAACTTAACCAAGCAATTATAGATATTTAACTTATGAAAGCGCTGTCAAAACTGCAGTTTATTACGTAAGCTGTCATTTAGTGTCATCTTGCTCAGGTTAACATATTCGCAAAATGCGTGTGAGCGAGAAGACACGATAGTTGTCAGTTTGCGTAAGAAAGCTGCCGGTTACTTAATCTATTGCTCAGTTAAGTGTTGATGAACGCCCCATAAAAATATTTCCAACAATTGTCAAATATCAACCCACTTTGATCCAACGACGCACTTCAAAACAATCTAGCAGTCCTTAAAAACTTGATATGGTCATTCTGACCCACTCGAGTCACGCATCTAGCTCCCAC
This sequence comes from Alcis repandata, assembly GCA_949125135.1. Classification (NCBI taxonomy): domain Eukaryota; kingdom Metazoa; phylum Arthropoda; class Insecta; order Lepidoptera; family Geometridae; genus Alcis; species Alcis repandata. Next base: position 3,762,618 of record OX421246.1, on the reverse strand, counting down.
CTTGCTACTGTAGCTATGGCATGTGTACTTCTGTGTGTGTACTTCACCAGGGTCAGTTTGACTCAACCATTTCTCACAGGCGTAACGCCGAAGAAACCATCATTTGCTGATATTCTGATGGCCCTATCAGGGGTCTAGGCGACCCTATCAATTTACAGCTGCCACGTGAGTTTGAACGTTAAATCTCATGCCACAGCATTGCACTAGTGGGTCTTCTCTGGCTGAACGCAATCTTGGCTACAATCATCCCAGTTCCACTTCAGTACAGTACAGCAGTCTGTACTAGGTTCTTGACCCATCACTTCACTAAGGCAACGGAGCACTAAGATATCGGAGGCTAGTTCACTTCACTAGTTGTCTTTTCACTTCACAAGTCTCGAGTCACTGTCACTATTGCCCGACGTTCGTGAAGAACCGCCACAAAGTGTCGGCGTAGGTAAGCGACCGCTATATGCTCTGCCAGAGAGTGGTGGTGACCAGCGTAGGGCAGAGCCGGCTGAAGGTGATCCCGGTGACGATGCCGGTCACTAGGGTAGCGCCACCGATCATGCCAGCGGTGGAAGCGTGCTCCGGGGCTACGGTACTGGAAAATAAAGAGTAGGTGGTCAACGCGGAAATATTCGTAATAGAAAGAAATAATTCTACACCAGGAATTCAATTTTAAATAGGTGTCAACAAATTAGTTGGCGGCCTCGTCTCTAAGAACAATCTCTTGCAGGAATAAAAATATCGGTAATTACATCCAAATTACATGCCTAACTATTGGCTTAAAATATAGGTCGTATCGGGATTGTCGTGACGCCTAGCCCCTTCAATCAAGGTTCAAATTTATAGTAACCTTACGACACTACTTTAAAACTACATACAACTCCTCAATTTTCGCAAAAATAACTAAAACATAAAACCAGTATAACAACACACTCACCCGCCGACATACATCATGCCAAGAGAGCTGGCATGACCGGACGACCAGCCCATCACCGCTGAAGCTATCCAGTACAGCCAGTCGCTGGTTATCAACACTGGAACGGTCCGCAGAATCTTTTCCAGCTGGTAGTTGCATAGCAGGAAGAATGGGATGAAGAGGATACGGGCTGTGGTGAATACTACTAGCCAGCGGGGACGAGGCTGGAAAATGAACAATGAAATCAGTAATACTGTATAATATTTACACAGTTTTGGATGAAGAATAAACTTTAGGAGTATTACTTAGTTATGTTACTAGTTTCACAAAATCAAGGGATTATCTTTATTGGTGGCTTTATACGTATTTTAATTTCCACTAAACTCTAACAGCTCAAAGGATAGACCGTGGATTGACACATATCTTAGTATTTATTTAGTATAAGTTCCTGTATTATATAAAAAGTGTATTCCTCCATTCGTCTCATAATTGATTTATCTATATTTTTTGAATACTCACGAATTGCCACAAGCTGGCGGTGATATTCCCAATCATGGCCATGAGGTTAAATGTCAGGAAGCACGTGATTAGAGTGAAGTTAGCCCCCAGGCCCAGGAAGTTCGTCTCCACTGGCAGAATCGCTGTAATATTAATGTGTTGTTATACAATGAGAAATAATAATAACGGTTAAAAAAACTAAAAAACACGCTTTGTTTAGTGTATTGTCATCGGTCCTCGATATATCTACAAATTAAATAATAATAAGATTAAGATTAAGCACCCTAGGTTTAAGTTTTTATAATGGTTTTAGGTTTTTATATAAAAATATTGTAAAAATTTAAATTCAAGACAAAAATAAATAAATGTTAATAAGTGATATGATATACAATGTGTCCGATGGAGGCCCAACAATATTCAAACAGCACATACTTACGTATATCTAGAAGCCCTCCCCAGAGGTCTTTTACTCCTTAATCTTTTATTTTACGAGTTATTGAAGATCAAACTTTGGCATTAATTTGGACAGGTACAACCCTAAAAAGGTGAATAACCGACCTACGACCACGACTGTCAAAGACTAATTAGTGTACAGAAGGTTATGTTTTTACAGAATGCCTATTTCAATTCTTAACAAAATTTAACCAACTACATAAATTAGGTTTTTTTCAATTCATTACAGGAATTAGAAATTATACTTCAAAATCGACCTACCTTCATTATTTCGAACCCTATTATTTGAATTTCTCTGTAAAATATGGCAATTAGCGTATTGCTTTATGCGATTAATTTCGGGCAATTTTTATTCAGAAATAAATTCTAATTGTGCCCTATTTTTATCAAATAAAGCGCATTACATGGCAAGATAACAAATAAAGTCAGCTGAGCTCGGTTCACAAACAAGATTCTAATCATTGTAAATGATCGAAGTAGTACTTGGAAACGAACAATTTTATTTTATTTTCAATTTTGCAAAACTTTGAATAAACTAAAAAGATTGAGTTACACATCTGTGTTTGTGTTAGTCTTTGCGGAATCGTCGGCTTCGGTCCTAGCCGACAAAGAAACTCTAACGCTTGCCGATCGCCAATAGCGCGCTAAGCCGATTCTCAGAACAATGCCGCTAGCCAATAATATCACCGCGCTGTTATTCAAAGACAGCCGCAGCCAATCGTGCACGGCCGGCCGTTGTTCGCCCATTTTTAGCTAAATTAGTTAACTTTGTTGTTTCGGGTTCCGTCATAATTATTTTTGTTGATAGTTTTTATTTTTATTTTCCTTAGTTTGGCTGTCGAAGATTAAATGAATGGTAATAAAAATATCCTACGGGATGTCATTATTTCAAAAATACAAACTTTTATTTTTCAAAATATCCTTCGATGAAAACTGTACAAAATGTTTTTATTTTTTTATTTTTTTACTATCTCACAAAGGCTATTCAAAAAACAAAGCGTGATACACTGTAACACGTGACATCAGGTGAGTTGAGATTGAGAGTTGAGAGTCAAGAGCATAATGAATTTTTAAATAAAACAAATGCTTGAGTTAACTTGATAAAAATGTAATCTTAAAAAAAACCGTGCTCTAGTGTAAACTGCAACTCAACAACACAATCAATTGCAAAACAATAAAAATGATGTTGTACCTAAATAATAATGATGTTATACCATAACTGAAAACGTATTGAGTGTACATGGTGAAATTGTTTTAAGAATAAAAATGGAACCCTAAATGCATTCGCTTTGACTAAGCCGCAGTGTCGCTTTCTGTTTTTGAAAATCGCCACTCGGCTTTCATCATTCGAACTTCGAGGTCGTGTATTGTCACGAATTATCATTTCGATTTTTTTATCCAAATCACGATGTCTTATTCAAACGCAGAGTATTACGACATGATACTTTGCGTCGGAGCTGCGAACGGGAGTTGCAACGGGGCGCGTGAGCTGTACCGTCAACGGTTCGTCGACGACAGGCCGCTTCCGGAACAAAGACGTCTGCCTTCATACTCGTGCTTCCGTGGACTCTGCTTACGTCTGCACAGTACCGGAAGTTTTCATGGAGCAGCAACCGAAAGACCCGGCACAAACATCAGTGCAAACCTGGAAACACAAATCCTGCAGCATTTTGCCGAAGACCCGCGTACTAGCACGCGTCGAGCGGGCGCGCGGCTGCGCGTCGATCACAGAATAGTTTGGAGGACTCTGCATGAAGACGGCCAGCATCCATATCACTTCCGTCGAACACAAGAACTGCTGCAATCAGACCACAGTGCAAGAGTGGATTTTTGCGAGTGGATAGAAGAAAAAGTAGCTGTGGATTCTGCCTTCGTCGAGAAAGTGTTGTGGACTGACGAAGCGACTTTCACCAGAAGTGGACTCTCCAACATACATAATGAGCACGTATGGGCACATGTAAATCCGCATGCGTCTACCGAGAGCTGTTTCCAACATAAGTGGCGGATTAATGTCTGGGCGGGCATAATCGGAGACCGATTAATCGGCCCTATCTTCTTGCCTGTCACCTTGAATGCCGCAGGCTACTTGGAGCTGCTACAAGGTGAGCTGGAGGACCAAATGGAAAACTTGCCGTTGGCTGTGGAGCGGGACATGTGGTACCAACACGACGGAGCGCCAGCGCATTTTGCTCGACGCGTTCGCCAAAACCTACATGCTCGGTTTCCCGGCCGCTGGATCGGCCGCGGCCAAGATGCGCCGAGACAGTGGCCTCCGCGCTCGCCGGACCTGACGCCCTTGGATTTCTTTTTGTGGGGCTACATCAAAAATATTGTGTATTCGAAGCCGTGCAGCACACGAGAAGAAATGATACCGCGTATCACAGAGGCTTTCAGCAATGTAACCCCACACATGTTGAAAAACGTGATGGGCTCGATTTCTCGTCGAGCTCGGCTCTGCATCGAGAAGGGAGGCCAGCACTTTGAGCCTTTCCTTTAAATTAAATTAAAGCAAAAGTGAAATACTTAATCAGTGAAACCTAGTGGTTTAAAAAAAGTGAAACGTATGACGTCTGTCGTAAGTACTCTAACTATTTTGTTAAAATTGTTGTGAATAATAAACCAATCATGTATGTAATATTAAACATAATTAATTGAAGTACTGGTGTTTTTAATTATTCTCACAACCTATCCTATGATAAGCAATGTAGGTACCTAGATATTATTAGGGTATACGATAACGATAGGAGAGTAAAATTAGAATTTGACATTAATCTATCCAGGTTAGAATCATAACATGAAACATAAGTTACATTTTGGATAAATCATTTTCCCATCATAATGAGGTTCATAGGTACGAATAGGTTACACAGTTAGGGCTAGGCAGATGCTAATTTAGGCCACAGAGTAGGTTAGGGTGACGTTCGAAAGTAGATTAGTTGCGCTAGCGCCAGGAGTGGCACGTGCAGGTGAGGGGAAGGGGTAATCGGCGCGCGGGGGTGGCGATGCGGCGGCGAGCGAGACGCGGGCGCGCGGGGAATTCATGCGCGCGCAGCGCGCGGCACTCTCAAAGACAGCGGCCCGCGTTTATTGTACCATGTGTAGTTAGGGTTGCCAAAAAAAACACAAATAAAATATTTTTTAATTTTGTATGGAAAAAAAAAAATTCGTTTGCATTGCTAACATTTACGTCAACGACTCCAAACATGATGTAGATAAGTACCTCTAAATATTGTTGGGCCTACCTCGGACACCTTGTATAATTCAATAAAATTAAATGAGCTTTCTTTTGTTTTTAAGTGTTCTTTCTTTTTTGCTTCTAAATATAACAATTTGTTTATTTAAATAAAATTTATGTATAATTTTTGTAAATTCTTACATCTGAGGTGGGCGTTGCTACCCGCGACACAGTTATTTAACTACTGCAGGTAGCATCGTTTTTTCTTGTTTTTAGCCAGTAAGTTTTTGCACGAATAAATAATTTGAATTTGAATAATAAAAAGCGTGTAACAAAAGAATCGACTGTAAAATGTAACCTACTCACATTCTATATATTGTATGAGTCTTTAGACAAAGACTAAGGAAACGATACACAATTCTAAATCCGTAAAGCCGTTCCGACCACATGAAATAAATAATGTCTAGTATAAATCTGAACATTTACCTTTAACCTTTGCTTCTTTAGGACATACTAGAAGTACTTTATTAGAGGTAAAGGGTATAAAACTGTTACCCAATCCTTTTCTCACATACTGAAATGAGAACAGCCCGAATAATTTTAGTTCTGTCAAAGTAATAATAGTAATTTTAGCAAGTTTAGTTTAGTTTTTATTTTGTAACAAAAACCTACATGTCATTTTGACGTGACAACGTCTTATAAATTGGTTTGCCGGGTGACACTTCAAGAAACTGCGTTACGCTCCGCTCACGTTATGCGCTCACAATGAGAGCGAGTGAGAGGCACGCGTCCCTTCCACTCGGGCATGGTTAGCCCGCCTAAGAGCGAGAGAGACAGACATAAAAAGTGATTCATTGTACGCAAATGTATTGCAAGTTATTGTATGTATATTTGTATATAAATACGTATGTATGTGTAAAGGTAAAAATAAAATTTTGTTAATATGAAATTCAGTGCGAGATTCTTTGTATAAATTAATGTTTTAAATATAATTCTTTGTATAAATAAATGTTTTAAATTGTTACTATTATTTCATCCTTCTTCCTACTATACGAATGAATATTCACATTAAAATTATTTTACCACTCAAAGTCGTTGTCACGTAAAACTTTCGCCCGTATACCGACTTTACAGGCAACCAATTTTTTAGAAAAAACGAATAATTGAACAGTAATTATTAATATGTATATATTTTTTAATTCAGACAATTTAATATTGCTACTCGGCAATAAAGGCTTATTTTATTTATTTAAAAAAAAATCGATTTCAAAATTTAATTTTAAATTTGAATTTTAAAATATGGTACAACAGAATCGTAACCATAGTTACAGTAAAGTATCTCACATGCTTGCACCGCTGGGAAGGTAGCTAGCGAAACGAAGAAAGTAATGAAGATGTTGTAGAGCTGCACGGCTGCTTGGCTGAATATCGTGCCGTACGGGACCACGGTGGCCGGCGGGCTCTGATTGGTGGCAGCCAGCGCGGGGTTGTTGCGGAGCGTACGCTGTTGAAGGGTGTCGTGGTAGCGGTAGAACCTCTGGAAGGAAATGGAGGTATTGATGACGTGTTTTGGACAAAGATAAGACTTTGTATAAAGAGTTTCATTTAGTTTGTGTACATAAACGACAATATACAACAATCGTGCAACGTCGTTGGTAGATGTTTGAATGATGATTTAAATATCTGTTCTGGGTCTGGGTGTTAGTTGTCCTTGTCTTTGTGTGTTCCATGGCATCCTCGACACAAGATATATCCTAGTGGGGAGCTATGTATAAAACTTTTTTTTTAACTTACATTGAGTGGCAGCGCGAAGTAAGTGTCAAAACAGACGAGAAGCACAAACATGCCCCCGATGAAGTAGTATATGGCTGCAGTGCGCGCGCTGCTTGCCAGCTGCGACGTAAGCGATAGGAACACCACGAGAGTGCCGCACACGTTGGACCCGAGGACGACGGCGCCCGTGTATTTAGGGGGGAGACGCGCTGCTACGCCGTAGACGGAGTTCTGGAAGATCGCGTTGAAACCTGCAACGAGATGACGCAATCAGCTTACACGGCTAATCAAGAAAAGCAAACCGGCAAATCAAATTAGAAAATAAAAAGTGCCTCCGTCAAGTAAATAGCCGTACCATCTTTACTCAAAGTCATTTAGGTAATTTTCGACCCTATTTTAACTTCGTTATGGATAACGCTGGTAATCAGAAGCTAGAAGTAGTTGCCAAGTTGTTATGTTGTGGTACATCATGTTCCCACAACAGCACCTTTGAGCCACCTTACTCAGAAATCGCCGCTGTTTCGCAAGACATTCGAAGCACCTCCGGCTGTCAGCCTACTTAATGAAGTCCTTATTATTATGTGAATATAAAAGATGTTTTTGTTTAACATTGTTATGGGCACTATAAAAAAAAACGTTAGCTAGTTCAGTAATCTTTTGTGACAAAATTGTTGCATAGATGCTCATCGAAATGACAATTCTTACCGTTCAGGAAGAAGACGGTGATCATGGTGAGCCAGAAGAACACCTCGGAGTAGTTGGTGGTGTCCAGCATCGCGAGGAAGATGGTGAACACGAACAGCATCACTTCAGCGATGAGAGACCAGATTATACGGGTCGCTAGGTTACCCCTGGAAACGGAAACAAATAAAACTAAGGTTAAAAATGAGTTTCCAATTATCATCAATTAGCTGCACCCCGCGTTTCCCAGGATAAAAAGTAGCCTATGTGTTAATCCAGACTATTCCAGACCATGAACAACCTTCAATCCAAATTTCATGTAAATCTGTTCGGCTGTTTTTGCGTGAAAGAGTAACTAACATGCATTCTTACAAACTTTCGCGCTTATAATATGTATTAAGTAAGAAGTAGGATACGGGGATTTTTGGAGGCGAAAAATCGATATATCCTCGCCTTCGTCGTCGCCCCTTTACATTGCTGCTGCACGTCTCGCAATGCTTCTCCATTTCTGGCGGTTTGTTGCATCGCGAGCACACTGAACCACGGAGAACTGCGTGGCCTTTTATATGAGGTCGGTCCATCGAGTTGGTGATCGACCGGGCTGCGCTTGCCTTTAACTCGGCCTTGCACTACGAGCCTCTTCATCGAGTTCTCATTCTTGGAGATATGCCTAAAGAACATCAGTCAGTTTATTCAATCATGGTGTGTATACTCACTTGATCTTCACAAACACGTTGAACCAGCTGAACAAGAGGTTGGGTATCTGGCTGGCCCAGCCCACGTAGGTCAGGTAATGCTGGCCGTACGCCGGGGCGTCTTTTAGCTTGTACCCCTTGAAGTAATCCTGGAAAAATATATAAGGAATACAGTTTCATACAAGTTTAATTTCGACAGTAAGTTTGCGATCTGCAGCCCAATAAGCAACAAATATGAATTGACCAAGCGAAGTGAAGTCTCAGGTCTCAGGCACTAAGTACATTACTATGAGTTTATTTCAGTCGCTAGACGCTTCGCCGCTCGCACCGCGCGAATATTCGCATCGGCGAATGTCCCGTGGCCAGGGCCTCAGAGTATAGGGAACAAATCAGCGTTTGTATTTATGTACTATGTAAATACTTTATACTTGTCTGACAATATGAGAACGGTTAATCCGATTTTAATGAAATTTAGCAGGTAAGTCATTTTAATACAATTTCCAAGTTCGAATATGAGCTATAAGTGTCGAGTTTGAAGGGCGCAACGTAAAAATCTTAAATCTGCTAAAATACTTAAATTTAAATGACAGGTGTAAAAATTGCAAGTTCGAAGGCACCACCTATCTAATAAATTGAACGGAATTTAAATCGTTTTCGTTCAGCTAAGTTTAATTCACAGATAAATAAAGTTGTGAAAAAAGACCGGTTTCCGTTCTAGTTTCGTTCAAAATTCTTGATTATCGTTGGATTTCATCCACAGATAATCAAGAATTTTGCTGAACGAAATAGCGAATATTGCTAGCTCTTAACCGATTTTTCTATTTAATTTTATTTTCTGTAATTATCTTTCTTCATACATTAATGTTTTACTAGAAGTATTCGTGTGTTCCTGAATTAACTATGTTTACGTATTAAGTTAATTATCATGTAAAAATGTGTTCTCTGCTTGCACATGGTTCAATTTTTGTAAAATATCACTACGTAGGTACAAGAAATTGTTGGATTCATATAATAAATCTTGTCTAGTGAAGGCATTCTTTTCTGTAGTAGAAAAAGTTGATAAATATTTTTTGTTTTGGTTCACGACAAAAATTTATCAAATGGAATTACTCGATAAAAATGGTGGTTTTTGAATTTTGTAACCTGGCACTCGCTATATCGTATTTATCATTAAGATTGATTTCATTGTTTTGGAAATATAAATTGTATACAAATTAGAAGATAATTTAAGAATAGCTTTATTATTTATTAACCGCATCGTTGTTGTCCGTGTAAAGTAATTCAAAGATACCTACACAAAGCAAACTACGGTATCAAAGCAAGAAAGCTGATGGAGTAAAGAACTTGTAAAATAACTACGCATTCAAATAAAGGTAAGCTAATCCCATTAAAGAAGACTTAGCTCCTCGAAGTCCAGAAAATATTGAAGACTATATGTATCCCTTGGATTAACTTGCTCTATCAGAAAATAATATTAAACGAACTATAAAACCTTTCACATCAATGTTGTGATCTGTGTTAAACTCGTAAGATGTGATTATCTTTCACTGCTTCTAATGAATGTTTTCAATTTTATCGTACCTGCTAGCTAAATGTTATTTTTATTTTCAGTGCAATGAAAATAATAAGAAAACGAAATCCAGTTCAATGATGGTGTAAACAAGTTATGGCAAAGAAAGCGCAACAACATCGCTTAAATTAGTGTTTTATGTACAGAAAAGTTTATTTCGTTCTAAAAATACTAAAACAAACTATTGAAACAATTCTATTCTCAAGGAACTTCACATACAAGATAGACTTTCGTCGATTGTGCAAGTGCGAATACTGCAGTGCTGTGGGCATATCTCCAGGTACGAGAATTCGATGGAGAGTAGTGCAGTACCGTGTTAAAGGCAAGCACAGTCCCGATCTGGTCACCAACTCGATGGACCAATCTCATAAAAAATGCCACACAGGCCACCATGCTTCAGTGTGTTTGCGATGCAATCAACCGCCAGGAATGCAGAAGCATTCCAAGACGGACTATCGATGACAGTGAGGAGCCTCCTAGTAATATTACAACCAAGACCTTGACCAGTCTACCAAAAGTGAACGACTAATAAGATAAGAAGATTAAAACTAAGATTTAAAAAGTTGTTATTTTTTGTACACATTTATACACATTTATTTTAATAAAATTCACAGTAAATTACATTTGCAAGAAATATTTATAAACTGTAGTTTGTAGTGTATTATTCTGTTTCCCTGTAGCAATTATAAGCGCTGGGTCTAAGGTACTAGACCTAGTGCTTTCTGAAATCCTTACCTAGGGTGTGTAAGTTAAAGATATAGGTTAAAAATCCAGACAAGTTTATAGTTATTAAGGTTTTTATTTATTTTTTTATTCAGTCATAAATAGGCTTGCGCCGCCATCTCGCCTGATGGTAAGCAATGATGCGGTCTACGATGTACGGTTTTCAATAGAAACCCACTAAAAACACCAAAACGGCCGAGGTAGATACACTTTTCTATTACTGATGTTATTAAAAAAATAGTATGTACTTTGATCACATATAGCGCTGAACAGGAAAGACTATTGGGCAATTACAGGTTTTCATACATTTTTTGTTGTGCTTAACTTTGCAAAGAATTTGTTTTATAAGACTTGACCAGTCTAGTACCACGAATATTAATACTAAGATTTAAAAAGTTGTTGTTTTTTGTAATACACATTTATTTTAATAAAATTCACAGTAAATTACATTAGCAAGAAGTATTCATAAACTGTAGTTTGTAGTGTATTATTCTGTTTCCCTGTAGCAATTTAAAGCGCTGGGTCTAAGGTACTAGACCTAGTGCTTTCCGAAATCCTTACCTAGGGTAAGTTAAAGATATAGGTTAAAATTCCTGACAAGTTTAAAGTTATTAAGGTTTTTCAATAGAAACCCACTAAAAACACCAAAACGGCAGAGGTACACTTTTCTATTACCGATGTTATTCGAAAAATAGTATGTACTTTGATCACATGTAGCACCGAACAGGAAAGACTAATGGGCAATTACAGGTTTTCATACATTTTTCGTTGTGCTTAACTTTGCAAAGAATTTGTTTTGTAAGTAAAAACACTCAATTACTTGTTTTAAACTCACTTTGAAATTTAACTTTTTTAAGCAGGATTCAAAATGGTGCTTCCTAAGTTTGTTTAAAAATAAACCTAAAGCATTTTAAAATGACATAAAAACGTACCTTCAAACTACCGAATCAAGTTATAATTTCTAAATTGAGTAGTTTAAGTCGATTTCGTTCATTCGTTTCGTAAAATTGACTTTGACGTTTCTAAATTTCCTAAAGTGGTACCTTCAAACTTGCTTTAAGATATTTAGGAATTTTACGCGGTTTAGATAATTTAGAAATTTTAAATGCGCCTTCAAACTCGGCACCATTGTCGTCACAAAATAAGAGGCCCGTTTGGACACTTGAGAAAGACCGTAGAATGTAACTTGGAACACTTTTCGCGCATACTTTATGGTAGCATGCAATGTCAAATTATAACGAAACTCTCAAAAATAGTTACGTTCTCAGTCTTCTTTTTTTCAAATATTAGTGTTGTAAGTTGTAACCAATTAATTATTGAATTGACGATAGCTCAACTGACGATTTTGGCTCATCATTCGAAGAAAATTATTGAATGAAGATTCAATCACTTTCGTTTTTTCTTGTTTTTTTGTGATTGAATGAATGTTATTGTAACTAAAGATATTAAATTAAAGACAAATTGACCTCTCGCACCATTTCGTATCATTTCAATATACCTATAATATTCAAGTTTAAGTTAAATTTTCGAATCGTAACCTTTATCCAAAGTACTTTACAATACAAAATCAAATCGATCAAATACTCATACAAACTTGAATTGATTTATCGTGAGTATCGAATACCGAGTCGTATGGTAACATCACTAGTTACGTCGCAATGACAAACTTCCAAACGAGCATCTTATTTTGTGACGACTATAATCCGATTTTAATGAAATTTAGCAGGTACATAAGTAGTTCATTTTAATACAATTTCCAAGTTCGAATATGAGCTAAATCGGTTGTAGATTTGTGGAGATATGGGTCGTTCTGAGACCTCCGCTTCACTCGGTCAAATATTTTTTTTGACAAGGTAGCACGTACCGTGGCTGTGATAAACATGTTCCAAGCGGTGAGAGTCCCGAGCCCGTGCAGCATGAGAGTCAGGTAGATTAGGTTCCAGCGGTCCCGCGGGGGGACCAGGTCCATTGCTATACCTGGAACAAACAAACATACTCTTACACATTCATTATATTCATATTCATTTATTGTGATACTAATAATACATCACATAATTATGTATAAAATTGTAAAGGGTTTTAACATAAAAATATAAAGAATAATAATTAAGTATGTATACAAATATTAATACCTTTGATTCAAAATGTCTCTCTCAAACTTCATCAAGATGTAAAATGTCAATTCGACTACAGGAAACTATTAGATTAAATAAGTCGTGAGCGTGCGGTGTACTTATTCAATTATAGCTAGGTTCCTACTCGTGTTTGGGATATTTGGTAATGTATGACAAATCATACAAAGTACCTACTTATCTACTTTAATTTTGGCATTTTTTGTCAATGTATTTTGTTCTAGCCAGAATACCATTTTAAAACCCTTTAGACCCGTTCCTGATTTGTCTGTACAGCAGCGATATGTTCGGTTTACGAGATACCGAGCGCCTGTTTCAATATGCGTTGGCGAGGCATGTGAGAGGGGCTTGAGATCGCTTCGGAATTCTACGTCATTGTATACAGATATCGCGCCGCTGCCGCTCCGAAAAAGCAGTAAAGGGCCTTAAATTTAAATTGTGCTTATGTGTGAAGCTGTTTTATTTTATTTCTTAATTACACCTTTACTTTAGTATTTCAGTAGTCTGCCATATTTAACACAAAGAAAGAAAGAAATTCATACTTATGTCCTTAAAATAAAGATCAAAATTGTAGCAATACCTAGGTACACACAAGTCTATCGAATAGATCCTGCATGTGTTTTAAAGCAAGCGTCTTTATACCCACATTTTAAATGCGACTAATGCTATAGAAAGCTATTGCCACAGCGTTGAGCGGGATGAACATACAAAATGATTTGGCAGAAGGCAGGATTCGAAATCGGCACCTCGTGATCGCGAGTCGAACGGCGCAACCGTTGGACTACGGCGACAGTGAAAACTATGACGAAAAATGCGTTGAGCTTTAGGAGCATAGTTTTATTACAATCGGTGCTGCCATCTCTACCACGATCTAAGTATCGAAGATTTTATACCAGACTCAATAGTAAAAAATAATATGTAGTTAAAAAAAAAGGATTTTTGTACAGTAAAGGTATTTCGAAGTAGTTTTTGTTCCATTGTTATTGGAGGATGGACAGCTAGGCCTCCTACCTACTAGACTATATTTCGTCATCTCCGGTTACATCCAATGTCAGAACAGACGTCAGAAAGTCCAACTATTATTTATTCTGTGGTAAGTACCAAGCTCAACAGAATAAATTAAGTGTGTGAGGCAAGTGGATAGTTTACCTTTCAAGTTGAGGGTGTCATTGGGCAGATTGGTGCCCTCCCAGGCGGGCGTCAGCTTCACCGGCTCGTTGCGCAGGAACGGCGCCTTCTCGCCATCGCCGTCCCAGCCTGGAACCGAAGAATGCGGACATGAGTTTACCGAAGTACGTAAGTATTTGAGGGAGCAGAGTGATTCGGTTTCTTTTAGGCAAGTGTCGACCATTATTTTTTATCTTACCATCAGGCAAAATAGCGGTCACTATAATAGAACAAAGAGAAAGATTTTACGACCGGATGCTTTTAATTTTTATGGTTTAATCAGTAGGTACTTTATCAGCTCAGAAGTCGACAAGGGCAGGCCCTAGGGCAGCCGTCGCTCTGGGGGCCAGGTAGCAAAAGCGCCGATATTTTTTTTGTATCGTGGGTACTGCGGTGGGTGAATCGAGTGGAGAGCAGAGTGATCTACCCTGAGCAAGGGCTATGGCCGAAGCTAGACTCGACATTATAATTTGTTTCATATAAATTACTAGCTGCGCCCGGCGGTTTCACCCGAGTTTTCCGGGATAAAGTAATGCCTATGCCTATGTGTTAATCCAGACCATGAACAACCTTCATTCCAAGTTTTATGTAAATCCATTCAGCCTTTTTTGCGTGAAAGAATAACAAACATCTCTTCGAATAGCAAAGGTACCGTCCATCTTAGACCAAACGACTACTCTAAACTGGGATCACAAACTTAAAACGGTTCGGGAACATAAAACGTTTTTTCAATTATACTATTTCACAACCCGCGTCTTAACTACCTTGCATATAAAACTCTCATAAATAGCGCGTTGCAACAGCAAAGTGAAGTTAAAACTGTAGTAAAAAGAGAAGCACAACTTGTAATGAAACGAAATAGCTTTTCCAGGTGCATCCAGAACAAAGATTACCTTCTATAGATTCCGGACGGAAAACGATGGAAGCTAGAGTTAGATTTTTTTTCATAATAATACGTCAGTATTACCGCGATAAAAATCTGACATAACTATAGTTTCCACCACCAAACGAAGCGTTTAACCACCAACTTGTTGCTATAAGCGACGATATGTAAGTACATAATTATATGTAATTTGAAATTGAGCCTCAAGCATAGGTCAAAATACACATATTATTTTCAGGTTATTTAGGGTTTTTTAGGGTTTTTAGGTTATTTAGGGTTATTTTCAGCTCGATGCAAAGCCGATAAGGGCTCATAGTCATCATTATGAACAACTTTTACTATGGGAACAATCCGGAATTCGCAAAAAAAAAAAAAAAAAGTTGTTTAGCGCAAATAAATATTCGTAACTTTGAAGTCAATAGGAACACTTTATCACACTCCCCAGAAACCCCGCCTTCCTCTGAATATTTTGTTACATTTCTGTCGGAACAAAAACCTCGTAATGCGGCATCTATAGGAATTATCTCTGGTCCAACACTAAGCTAAGTGCAGTGCTCTCGGAACAAAAATGTGCTCTGGCCGCAAAGGCTCGGCGCGAGCGAAACTGGCACTTGACCGATATTCCTGAAAAGAAAATTAAAAGCACCCCAGTTTCAGTGCCGTGCTTTTAAGTGAATGAAAATTGCCAAGTGTTTTAATACAGAGAGCAAGTTTAAATTCTCGTTTGTCGGCAATGAAGGCTTTAAAGAGGTAATAAGAATATCAGCATCATCCACAGCCTTATTTAGCTGGCTATAGGCATTTTAAGCTGCTTAATTTATAGATCAATAATCTGCCTCGGTTAAGCACGATAAACGAGCCGCTTCTTAGCCATAATAGCACCTGGACCTTTCCGATTACCTTGACTGATTAGCTGCTTCTTTTTAACTGCTTTTATTATATTTTTATAAAACATTTTACACCGTAACCATTAAGAATAATAATAAACGGTTTCACTAAGAAGTCCATCCAAACCATGAGGGAACCCCATGATGTGAAAGAGGATCATATGTTATATATGAATTTGACTAAAGTGAATGCAGAGGCGATAATAGCTCAGAACTGAAAAAATAAAACCAGATGAATTACTTTCAGCGATTTCATTGATATTTGCCATGTATTTGTCTATGCAATTTCGTTTCGTTATTTCACTGATTGGTAACCTTATTTAGAAAAATAAACACCTATTCAGTCCCTTTCATCAGACGCCTATTTCATGGCTCACTTACCGTTTCCCAACCAAACATTCACATAAAAACTACGGAATCTCGGCCACCGTCCAAAGAAATGTTTATCGAAACCCAAACCTTTTCACGAGCCTACTCTATCGGTAACAGCGCAACAATGACCCACTATCGCTATCGGGTATGGAAACCAATCATTTCTCTTTAACAACGCAAATTGGTATTATCACGAACAAATTTGTAAGAGTAAACGAACATTTTTAGCAAATAAAAAAAACTGAACATGAAAAAAATTGGTAGATGAACAGATAATGCCTCGATATTTCCTCGCAATAACGATGACCCGACGCAATTAAATTATCGACAGGAGTCAACTCAGCACAAGGACTTGAGCGTTCGAGATTATATCTGTCACTCTCTCTGTCATGACATTTTTAATGAGAGCGTCGCGATAGTGACCACGATAACATGTAATTTACCAGAATAGGGCTCCAAGACTCAAAACTGACGGAAATGGCTGGACGATAAGTCGACCGAACTGAATTATTTGAAAAGCACAGCATGGGATCGCAAGAAGTTTAGTTTACTAACCTCTAAACTTCAATATGAAGAGTACCTACACTTGATGATAATGACTCAAAATTGGAATAGTTAAAGGAATATGCCTGATACATTTCAACATAAACTTACGCAAACACACCTGGTTCAACCACCTATTTTAATACAACGCCAACGCAACGATAGTAAAAGCCACTCTTCAATCTATCACAGTAACCGCACAATGACATGTCACGAAGCAAAAAGAAAAACTAATAGAAATACATACCTACGAGTATATTAGGTACACGCCGTACATAATCCATTTAAGAAATCACTGACTGAATGACTGATTTGTTAGTTTGTACAAGCTCGTCCTATCGGGACGAGTTACGGCGAATTAGAACAATCGTAGTTCACTTCACTATACAATTTTAGAAGATTTCATCATAATATCGGGCTGCAATATTGTATTCAAGTAAGTTGTTATCAACAATGCAGACCTAGAAATATACCGCAGGCGAGATCTATACATGTAGACCTAATACAGATGCGGATTTAGGTCATTCTGAAAATAGAAAGCTGCATGATTTTGCTAAAAAAAATAACGATTTAAAAACTTCCAAATAGTAAAGAACTGATAATTTTCAAACAATTTAACAGATTTACGTAAATCATAGCTAAGAACCCTGTCGGTCGATACACCTTTCAGACATTACACGAAATCAAAATTGGTTCAGCGATGCCACAGACAGACACAGATGCTAAACTTATGACGCCCCTGTGTTTGCGTCGGGGGTTAAAAAATATAAAGAAACACAATAGAAACGTAGCCATAGGCCTAGACCCTAGACCAGACAATAACTAAAGGGACTTTTTTCGAACCGACCTAGAGCCTAATAATCTCGCTGCCTAAAGCTAACAAAACATTTTCAAACTATGTTTGAGCTATTAACTAATTTCGTTTTATCTTGTCCCCCAGACACAGCGCTGCTATCGCATATTTTCTATGACACTTAAAATCTTTGAAGAGTTTGTTAGTTCTCCAAATTTCCGCGGGCCTAAATTGAACAGACTACACTACTCGAAGCAAAATAGTCAATAAAATCAATAATGATAACAGTAGTGTATATTATATTCATGTTTGAATGCAACCAATGAGATTTTATCTCGTAGACAAACAACAATCAATCGCAATGTTGATAATTCAAATTACTGGCTGAAGTTTATGGAGATGAAGGGTTGAATTAATCTGCGGACTAATTGCCGATTGGTCAAGGTCACGACGTCAAGAGTACAAAAGCAAAATAGCGCTAATGTACCGTCTGAAATACTAGCTGTACCTATATCGAACGAGTACGGTCATGAATTCGACAAAAAAGAAATTCAAAATTCAAATTCCTAAGAGCAACTTTACAGCCGAAGCATAACAACGGAAAGTGAGTTCGTATAGGCCGTGTAGCTAGAGTAGATATCGACAGAAAAACACAAATGCACAACATTACAGCCCTAATGTGTTGTCTGAAGCGCTATCGTCTCACGTCTACAAACACAAGTCGCCGGATCGAAACAATGGCGAGATAACGTGCAGCGCCGCTGATGACCCGAAGCCCATGAAGGCCAGATAACCTCGTTAGCCCCCCAGAGCTCTTACAAATGTACAATTACGCAATTCCAGATACTGAGGAAATTAGGTTTGATATAGAAAGTGATTGACCGATACGTAATATGTAGTTTGTATGGATACATACAGTATTGTCACTGAAGAAATAATACTGTGTCTCTGTGTAAAATGATACAACTCGGAAGTAGTGTCTTTCGAGTTGTATCATTTCGCACAGGAGGCACAAATAGTACTCGATATTGGTTGGAAACTTTCTGTACAGCTTGGTTCTTTCCACGATTTTCCTGCTCTCCACGTTATTCTGGGATACATGTATTATTCGAAGTAGATATCCAAGGTTCTCTTTCATTTGAAACTTTTGTGAAGTTTGTTTTAGTCGTGTCGTGCTAGAATAAAATGAGATTTTTTCCCAAAAAGATTTCACACGAGTCACACTATGACACCTTTGGGTGCTGTGTTCAGTCGCACCGTGAAACGATCAACTGCGACTTTTTCCCAAAAAGATTTCCTACTAGTTACACTATCACACGTTCGGTCGGGTGAACAGTTTAGGAACTCACCCAAAGGATTTGAGTTTTCGTCAGTTGAGCCATAGGTACTTTTCTTTTCCCAACTAACCAATCAGTTGTGTAAAACTAGAAATCAAAAGTACCTACGGCACAACCACTTGAGTATAGTAGTTGCGCGTGAGACCGCGACATATCTATCGAGAACATACGTATTTATCCACAATACTCATACTAGGGATCCTAACCAGATCACGTTTGAATTATATCGTAAGCTGCTAATATTAGCTTACTAATTACTATGATCTACTAGCTAGCTAGCTTACTACGGCTATGTATTCAACAATTCATCCGCACACGCTGACAGCCGCACACAATAGGTGTCAGCTTCTCAGCTTGCATGCGGACACCGGTCAGGCGACACAACATGGGATGCGCGTGTCATTACTCATTGTCGATCCTTTGTATTATATATTATATACGTCGTGTATATAACGCCTTATTTACACCTTGTATAGCTCTGGTATAGATGTTATATAGCATAGATTAGCTAGGTTACAATACCTAATTAATGTCATGTATTGCGCACTAGCTTACGTTCGCAGTATCGCCCGAGTAGCCTACAGTTAACAATATAATATTTTTGCCTGCAGCTATTCAGTGTTTGTCCCATAGTTAGTTGTTCATAATGATGAGCTATGAGCCCTTTTCGGCTTTGCATCCTTTGTATTGTTCAAAAAAAAATTCTTACTATTGTATAAGCTCATTTCTGTCAGTAAAATAAATCAAGCGTCAAATCAAACATTTTCAAAGGCTTGGTCGGAGCGGTATGCAGTTCGGTTTTCGGTTGGTCGTGCCAGTGACATATTTCAAGCTAGGGTTTCTAAATTAGGTCAGCCGAGTTCGAATCTAGATCGATGCGATTTGGAAGCTGAGCTGGTAGGCCGCGGCAGATTGGACTATCTGTTACGCTTGATTGGCAGGGATGAGCTTGATTTTTTCACGGGTCTACAAAACGATATCGACACAATTTCACTTCGTCGTCGAATCTAGCTGAAATCTACAATCACATGTGATTGCGATGTCGCTTTTGGGTTGATTACACGTAACGACGAGTGACGAGACAGTGCCCTCGGCCGAGTATTCGGTTTGTATAAACAATTTGAGAAACAGGCGAGTCAGTCACTAGAACCATGGTTTGATTGCTCGGCCGAGTGTGACCATTTACTGTCTCGCCACTGTACTCGTTACGAGAAATCAACCCATTAACAACAGGCGAGTTGGCGGTCCAGCTTGAATTAAAAATAATAAAAAGTTATGTCTGTTCCTCTGTTGCCACAAGAATCTGATATCGGATGCCACTAACTCTATGTTTGGATATGGAGATCATATCACATATGAAGTTCATAAATGGATATCGGTTCCAACGACTTCCTGAAATATTGATATCCGATGCCACAAGAATAATGTGCCATCTGATGCTAATAACTCCATATTTGGTTATGGAGCTGAAACCAGTATGAGTATAATGAAGTAAAACAGTTGCCAAAAAGTAGACAAGAAAAAACCATAGCATTATAATAAGGGAGGACTAGGTGTCTTCAATTCAAGACTCGAGAGAAAATCGGTTCTGTCTAGGCAAGCGTGCGTGCTAAATTGTAGACCGCATCATTGCTCGCCATCAAGCGAGATGGCGGTCGAACGCAAGCCTATCATCGAATATAAAAAAAACTGAAGAAAATACCAAGTAGGTACTGTACACGTAAGCTACGTGTTTGTAATCTAAAATATAATTTAAATAACAAAAGAAATGTAGAGCGAATTACATTCGAAGCCTTGGCTTATATTAATAACCGTTACCAAATAATATACAACAAATAACCGTAATGTAGCCTCTACGTTTTCGTGATAAGACCGATAATTACGTTCAAGTAATTTAGTGAAAACAGAGTTATGTCAACAAATATTTATCTTAACGGGAATGTGTTATTAATGATTAATTTTATTATCAAAACAAAGATTCTACCTCAGCTATACTTCGAGCCCAATTTCTTAGCTGTGCTATGCACAAGTTTTTTCCTTTTTGTAGGATGTTTCTGGAATATATTTCTGTGAGTAGATATTGGCAAATTAAAATTATAAAAAATCAAAATGGCGGTTTTATAAAGCTTAAATGTATCTTTTATCTGTGGTCACAGTTTTTAAAACTTTTTAGTAGTTGTATGTGGTTTGTGTTAGTCTACTGTACTAAAATAACCTAAAACGTCGCAAACAACAGCAATTTAAGTGCAAATTATCAGTTCACACGATAGCCTTGGTACCAGTGTGTAACCATCGTTTATTTTTGGAATAACCGCAGCGATTTTTTCACACCGCGTTATATCAATATTCGATAAGCTTTCACCACAAAGTAATCTAGTACGTTAGGTACATTATTATTAACATGGTAATAACCTAGTCCGGCCATAAATACTGTTACAATTAAAAATAAACAAAATATTACATTTGAATTTGGAATCTGTCAATTTTAAATGATTGTTCATTGTGTTTTCTCATTTTGGCGCCAATACATCGTACAATATTTTGCGATATTAAAATGGAGTGGGGTGATAAAGAGAACCGAATCGCTGTGATTGCATTACACAAAGTAGGTATGGAGTAAAATAAATAATAAATTAATAAAATAAATAAATGAAATATAAAAATGCCAAAAAAAAGTAACGGTTCGTATTGACTAGTTCTGAGTCTGTAGTCTGTACTATGAGATCTTAACGCAAGACTACAATGGATCTCCTTGGCTTTATCTCGAACTGACGGCAAAAAAAAAATGCGAGACAAAATTACACGCGATTTAGTTCAGATTCGTGCTAAGACCTTATGGTATGGCCGATATCAGTTTTTAGACCGCCTGACGCTCGTTGGCTGTAGACATGGCTTGGCGGTGGTTATTAGAGGACAAACGGGGCCTACAATTTAACGCATCATTTGACCTCCAGTAGCACCCAGATGTAAATGTCATTTAGGGTCACCCATCCGAAAACTGACCTTTGGGTCCTTTGGGACCTTTTGGCCACAACCTAGTTAAGTTATGAGCTATATGAGTAAACCAGATATGAGTATATATGAGTATTCTGGCGAGTGAGATATTATCTCGGTCACTTTCACTCTTATTAGAAATATTATGAGAGTGAGACTGACGGAGATAATCCTGAGCCCCCAAGAACAACTTCGCTGGCACTTAAAGTAAACCGGATACTGTAATTGCATAACGCTTTCCAAATGTATCAGTGAAAATATTTAAATACAGCTTTATTCGTTTACTTATGTTATCTACAAGTAGCCTATCTTTTGTTCGTTTCTCGATAAGACGTTATCAAATTGTTACTATCCGAGAGTAAGATAAGACGAATTTTGATGAGCTCGAAACAGAAATTGTTGATACTATTTTTTATTTGACTTTGGTCTTAACATGTTTGTATGGTTTGGTTTTATGAAAAGACAGAGGCAGGCAAGGGGAAAATATAAAGTTGGTACGAAACAAATTAGGGGGTGCGTAGGTAAACATACTTCCGTATACCGATTAAATTTTGTGTACATATTTGTGTTTGTTTTCTTTGGCTGCTCTAATAGATTATATCATAAGTAAGTGGATATAATTATTGCCATATTTATATTGTGTGCCGGGAAGAGATCGGTCTTAGCGCTAAGGCAGCAGCACTAGTTTAAGTGTTAATCGGGTGTGATCAATGAAGAGTTTTTCTATTTATCTATTTTATATATTGCAGTTCTTACAATAATATACATATATTATTTATAAACGTGTTGAATAAATAACCTCCTTTTTAGTCGGTCACCAAGAGGTCGATTCTAAAGCCAAGAGCTACGCTTTGGAATAACACAAAATCAAAAACTACATTTTTTTATCGATTTAAACTTTATCACCCTGATACTCGTTTACCCGAAGCGTTTTATCAACATTTTCCGGTCTACCAAATTCCCCTTCATACTTACAAAATTCTATTCCCTAATATCAAACATTTAATAGTAATATTTTACGACATTTCCTGTACAACTTACTGTAGTCAAACTATAGCGTGCGTCGTGCGTGCGAGTCCGTAACTGCACGGAACAAAAATTACGACCATAAAACCTATCGCGATCTTAGGGGTAAGTCCAGCTTAAACGGTAATAAACGTGACCATTTATAAGTGAAATAGTAATTTTTGGTTGATTCTCGTGGCTTTCTGTACTAATATTGTAAAGAGGTAATGTTCGTATGTTAGTTTATAAATGGTAATCTCTGGAAATATTGATCGAATTTTGCAATTTTTTTTACTAATAAAAGCTGCGCTATTTCCGATTGCTTGTAATGTTTCATAGCCCCAACTGTATAGCCAACTGCTAATCATAGGCATCTATATCAAAATTACACAATGTTTAAGATCTTGTGATTGTCTTAACACCTACATTTAGTTTAACAAGGGAAAAGGATTTCGACAATCATTGCAGTAACAAGTTTCTAAACGTCCAAAGTCAATCTTGCCTAGGTTCGAATTTTCAACCCAGAAAATTGGGATTATTTATCGTCCAAGAGTCAATCCAGCATGTCGCTTACCATATACATACAATGAAAGAATGCCTGTAATAAGAACTACCGTCCAAACTCTAAAAGAATGCAAACAGATGCTACCGACACCGGGCGGCTTATAAGGCCAGGCAAGTGTCAAGTCACATCAAGTGAAAGAAAGCTGTCATAACCAAATAGGTTTGGTAAGTAAGGTTGGGTCTCCGTTACCTTGACCTGTCTGCGGGGTGCGCTTTTATGGCTCATTCGCACATTTCAGGGTTAAGGTAATATACGAAGAATGATGATGAATTAACAGCCTGTGCTCACCATAGCGCGAAACGAGACATTACAATATTTTATTAACACTAAAGAAAAACAGGAATTTATTATAGCAAATTAAACATAGGTTTGTCCAAGGTCTTTCGAAAGTCTTTTAGCGCCGAGCTACAGCATGGGGCGTTTTAAAAAAGGCGTCTACAAGCACTTCTCCGGGCTGGCAAAGCATCATCAACGCCGCTAGTATTGCAGCTGTTCATAGGTGGCGGTTTTGCTTACCATCAGGCTGACCGTAAGTATGCCAGTTTTATTTTAAAAAAATACATCATTCCTAAGCGTTATGCTTTATAGGCATTTTTCTAAGGTAGTCAGATCAAAAGGGGGTTGCGTACGCAAGTAAACTTATTTCGAGTATCGACGGCGGTGAACGAAAAGTATCAAACCGACGTTTATCTGGACAAGAAAAAAACGCTCTTGACAACTACAATGAAGTGATAAGCTCTATATTTATAAAAAACCAGCAGCAGTAGTGCAGTTATGCAGTAGTAGTGTTTAATTATAATGAGAAGTAAAGGTAATGTGTGTAAATCAATAAATAATAAGGCATACGTACAACATAGCACATAATCTGGGACTATGCTACATCTTCGGCTGAACAGGCTATTCTAAGATATTTCACAAGATTTTTTTGTTTCTACTTTTGATCTCAGAGATAGGAAAAATAGAACATACTCGTACAACTCAGACAAAGGAAAATAGGTAAACATTTCAACACGTCTTTTCGTACCGACAGTGACAATTGACAGATTTCGAATATTGTCATTTAATTAACCTCTATCACGGCCCCGTTCGTTTTGGGACCGAAAACAGTTTAAAACGCTACTTTTGCTCACAATCATTCGCATGTGTGACATATGAACGTGTACACATGCAAACAATTTTGACCTTTTGAACTGTTTTTTTGCCACCGATTCCAAAACAAACGCGAAGAGAATAAAAAACCGTACAATATCTTTGGACATTCATTGTCTGAAAAAAGGTTTTGGTATCTAATATGTAAAAAGTTTGTTTAACATGCGACATTCTTTGTAGATCACGTGAACTTAGGGTTTGCATTTCGGTGAAGTCCTGACTAAAAGCCGAGTATTTTAGTTCCGGATATTCCAATCTATGCAAAATCAAATAGAAACACACACCGTTTGTTTTACAAAGGTGATCAAGAAGAACTAATGTCAAAGTCTACATGGATCCTATCTACATCTGTGCCTCTTGTGCAAAATGATACAACTCGGAAGTAGTGTCTTTCTAGTTGTATCATTTTGCACAGAAATATTTTGGCGCAGCGACCCAAATAGTGTCTAGAACAGAGTCGAAAGACCAGAAATACAGGCAAATCTAGAACGATGGTAACTTCATGTCAACTACATGTCGCAACACGTACCTACAGTCTGCTCTACACCTATTCACCGCTGCAGCTCAAATATTGGCTCTTTTAGCGTGCTACAACTCGACCAACTTATAACATAGTCGAGCGGGAGAGCCACCGCTGCATTTTCTTAACAAAACTGACAGTCTCCCATCGAAACTTATAGTTTCTCATTTAGCCACCTTTATTAAGCTAGATACTTGATTGCTCTATACGTTTACGTCTATGATAACACAATTACGTTCAGTTTACACAAACTATGGAACGCGGTATTATGCGACGGAACATCCCTTTGTGTCGTGGAATGAGGTATTTTGTCATATGTGATAGGCGCCTATGTAAGCTTGTACAATGGGAGGAAATTATAATGGCTTTACAGAAATTTATTGCTTTAGAAGTTTAATTTTAACGAGGTGGCAACGATTTTCTTTAGGGAAGGAAAATTGCCTGGATTTATTTTGGACAAAGAAACACTAGTTTAGCTGCATATTAATATAATAACCGCATGTTATGCCTATCTTTGTTTTTATTGTGTTTGTACTTTACATTTGTGGTTTTAATAATGTTTTTGTATTGTATTGTAAATAAATAAATAATAATATATTGTATTCTGTGGATTGATGTTATTTTTGTTCAGATAGAATTAACATTAAGTACACATTCACAACAAGAAGCTTTTAAAACTCAGTATACAAATTTTATTTTCATTGTTGAACACCATTGATTTGTTTTATTTTTCGATTAACATTTTAAATATAATGTCTCATTGCCCGCGAAAGATATCCCATATATCATAATCCATCATTGGTGTCCCACTTTGGTTAAGCAATTTAAAATTCAACGTGGGCTTTATCTGCCTACGCAAACATTAAATTTCTTAGGCGCAGTGAAATTTAAGCCGAATAGCTCATCGCTCATTGGACCAATTTAACACCGGTCCAAGTAAAGCAAAGCCAAACCCTAAGATAATAGGGAGGTGTGAAACCTTTGGTAATGGTAATCGAAAAAAAATCAGCTGTTCCATAGAAAAATGTCAATGACACTGGACAAAATGTGTGGAACAGCTGATTTTATTTTTTCGCGAAGTTCGGGTTGGTCCCATAGTAAAAGTTGTTCATAATTATGAGTACTATGAGCCCTTTTCGGCTTAGCATACCCTTTATTAATAACCCTGTATAAACAAATACATAATTGTAATGTGAACCTTATTTTAAGATAATAGGGAGGTAAGACCCCTTAGTACTGGGAGAATTTTGTGAAAAAAATATTGTAATGTGAGCCTTATTTCGTTTCTCTCGTCTACCACGCGTTCTCCACGCGTCGAACACTCGAAGACGCAAAACCTACTCTACAAAAATCTACGCTACGTAATACGATATAAGTCTCATAACCCAATGCTTCGCTTTTAGCCGGCTTGTTGTTGACTGAGCCTAGTCTAATGGGCGATGACCCCTATTCTGTTCAAGATAGGAAAGAAACGGGTATTATTTACATTGTTATCTAACGTGGCTCCCAAAACGCTATAAAGTTACACATACGAAATGAGGGGAACAAATACGTGTCGTGTTTATTGTTATTTATTTTGCTTGAAATATGTTTGTTGAAATATAACATTAACATTATAATATTAGACTATGTTTTAGCTCTTCTGCTAAGCTCTATTTAATAAGGAGAAAACTACTACTTACTTTTAAATGCATGTGTTATACAACATCCACAAAGTTAGGTTACCGTTTGAACTTCTAAGTTAAGTGTATCATAAAGCCCTTATGATAGAAACAGGATAACAAGCTTTAATCGCGTTGTCACCGGAGGTAAACAGTTATACCGAATTTCAGCACAATCGGACATCGGGAAGTGGTTAAAAATTCGATTCAAAGATTTGACCCATACTTACAAGGCATGTTAAATAAAAGCTAGAAAAAATTGCAGCTTTGCAAAGGACTCTTTCTATTAATGCTGTAATAAAATTGTATCACAAGTACATACATAGGAACATTAAAAACTAAACTAGTCTAAAAGATCGCCGCCTCTGGGAATTGTTCCCAAAACGCTGGCCCCATTACCACGTTGTATGACGATGCTTATTGCTCACCCTTTGGGCGAGATGGAGTAACGATAAGGAGATTATCTCTCTATTGTGGTTTCCAGTTGTCGGGTTTAGATAACACGGCGTCCTACAAATCAACGTCGTCCCAGGGGTGTTGCACCTGGCTGAACCAGAAGCCCTATTCTCGCGAGTGAGGTATTACCTCGGTCACTGTCGCTCTCATTCAAAATATCATGATAATGAGAGTGACAGAGACAGTCTCGAACGGCCCAGAAAACCCCTCCAAAGTTTAGACACGTATTTACGAGAATCGTAAATGTAAAGGTCATAATTATATTTTGCTACTGGAATATGTAATGGGTTGATTTCACGTACCGAATACAGTGGCGAGACAGGAAATTGCACGCTCGGCCGAGCAAACAAATCATGGTTCTAGTGAGTCTCGCCTCGTCAAACTGTTTATACAGATCGAGTAGGCACTCGGCCTGTCTCGCCACTGTACTCGTTGCGTGTAATCAACCCATAATTTTACGCTTTGAAGCTTAGTGAAGACAAATATTTCTTCTCAGAAGCGGTTGATAAGCAAAACAAACAAGAAACAGCATTAACTGTTTTCGGTATAGATAATTAACTGGAAAAGATAAACCTAACATTTTTTGTCACTGTTTCAATTGAACAAGATATTTAAATTAGGTTATACTCCACTCCCTCAAAAAAGGCGATCATATTTTTTCAAGTGGATGTAAGCAAGTTTGCTTATTTATATGAATCCTACCAGCCGACTAATTTAGGATTGCAATGCGAAGAGCTATCGGATTTGCCTTTATTCGGCATCTCTTTAATATCATAGGCCACACTTTGCAAACTAGTTTTTGGTTTTTCGGTAATCATTCAGAATTACCGATGTTGTCTAAGGGTACCTACGTAACTACGATGTGTCTGCAGCTCTATGAATATAATGTTGAAACTATTCAGCTGTACAAAGGTACTACTCTCTTCTCACCTATTAGCTGCAAACAAGTCACAAGATATAATTATCATGTTGATAATAATGTAAAATATGTCAGTTTAGGCTACGTAACCATTTAGTTGCTATGTTACTGATTATCTCATTGTTAGTAAATAAAACCGTTGTAAAAAAACCAATCTAAGATCTCTACGCTCACGTTTATTAAACAAAATATGTACGAGTACGTAGGTTATCCAACAGTTGATAATATATGCCAAGAGTCAATCTTACACGGCCATGACGCGTACTTGACCTTGCAAGCATTCGTAATTTTAGAGAGGAACTCAATTTGGAAGAAGACATCCGAACGTTTTGAACAAGCATGATTCAATCATACAACCGAAATAGGAAAACTGACACCAGACTGTCTAGTGCGTGTTTTTAAACGGTTTTATTTAGCTCACGTTTTCTTTTTTCTTTCTTGGGTCAAATTTAGTAATTCAAATTTCACCCTCTTCCTGTCAACCGATTAATCTGAAATTTTGTATACACATTGGATTTTGGTGACAATACAATTATTTCACTATTCGATCGCATTAAGATATATTATACTACAATTTGTATGGAATAAAAACCACGCCACCTACACTAAGAAAAATGGCCATCAAAATTCCAATGAATTCACCTAAAGTACGGAGCATACTGATATCACCAAAAAGTACTATGATTAGTACGTTTTTAGGGTGACAACCATCATAATATATAATTGTCACCCTAAAAACTGATACTAATTGTTCGGGCACATTGCTAGCCATGGCAAGCAACACCGGATGTATCCAACTTCCATCCGGTAAACTTAGCAACATTGCCATAAAACGTCATTCTCGTCAAGCAATAACCATCAAACAAGTGAGTCGTGTTTTTCTACATTTAATGTTTTCTATGTACTTTGTGAACTAATCCAACTTAAAAGTGTGCGCAGGAGTAACTTAATCCATTCCCCGTCCGTGTACGGAACACTAATTTTTACGGTGACAACCATATACATATATCATAATAGTTGTCACCGTAAAATCTGGTGCTAATCATCGTACTTTTTAGTGATATCAGTATGCTCCGTAGTCCGTACTTTAGGTGAATTCATCGGAATTTTAATGAATTGTGTGAAGTGAAGTGAATTCATCATTCTTTTAGTCGAATTTAGATAGACATTTTTCTTAGCGTAGTGTTTATAATATGAACTACGACTAGTTCCATACAAATTGTAGTTCAAATAGTGAAAAAAACTCGCACTAAGCACTCAAGTCTACACACTAGGCGTATACGAGCTCACTTACGTTACCGAAATAGGAAGAGCGATTTTAGTTTTGGAGCCAACTGTATAAGCTCAATGAACCAAAGTGGTAGTCAAAGTTTTATTATCGAGTGGAAGATGGTTTTTGGGGCGAAGGTAAAAGTATGGTTTTCGAATTCTGTTCAACCATGTTTGATTAAATTTAAATTTGCTGTGGCATTTACTGACGTCGATTTAGGATTCATGTTGATAAAACTACACTAAAATATGATATGAATAATAAAGTTTGACGATCTACCAAATTGTCCGGGTTTAGGTTCTCGTGGTTAAGCAATTGATAGTACAGTACAGCAAACAAATCGTAGATTTAGCGACTGTCTCGCCTCGTCAAATTGTTTTTAGAAACCCAGTACTGGGCCGAGGGCACTGTACTCATTACGTGTAATCAACCTACATATAAGCATCGGTAAAACAGAATAAACTAAATTACATCTGCCTTCGTCTAACAGACTGCAATGAAAAGGACAGCTACTCGTATATTTATGATAATCTCAGTTCCAAGACTTCTGAGCCCTCTACTTACATTGTTCGTTAATTTCTTCCTCAAACAGTGTTTTTACTTGTGAATGATTTACTTACTAAGGTTTAGTAATTACAATGCTGACCTAAATACGATAATAACTGTATGGAAACTGCAGCGATCACGAAGTGCTAATAACGCTTCGTGTCGCTGCATTTCTTTCTACAATGATTTTATGGTAAATTAAGAGTGCCCTATAGTGAGCGGTTGTTTTCGTCCCCATGAAAACCTAAAAATCTATTTGAAAAACACAGTAAGTAAAGTATTGTATTGTAAGTATGTTGTATATTTCAATATTTTGAACGTTGTGACAAGCAAAATCGGTTGTAATTATTTTATGCCTTAGGTGGCAAATTAGCAGACGTCTGATGTTAAGCGATCACCGTCGCCTATGCAGTGTGGATACTTGTAACACCGAAGGTGTGACGGATCCATCGCCGACCTTAAATCATTGAGTATGTATACTTGTACTATTAATTATTCTGTGGTATGAGTGTGGACTGTGGATGGAATGGGACCAGTTTTTGTAGCTATGTTACTTACAGCTGTTCGCCTGGCGGATGGACCTGGACTACCCAATAATGCAGCATTGGACCAAAGTTCATGTTGAGAATTCTGGGTCTCAGCCTAAATTTTGTTTAAGATAATTTTATCTTTAAATTGTCTTTGTTTATTTTAAATTAAAAATTGTTTTTTAATTATGTATCATGTAATTGCACATGGACATTGTTCTGCAATAAATTAATAGAATTGAATTATAAGAGTACTTACGCGGCTGCTTTTGTCCCGGCATGACGACTGCGTTCCTCTGGTCGGGGCGCAGGAGGCTCTCGGCCTCGGCCCTCTGTGTCATCTCCATGGCGCGGCGCTACTCCACCTGTATCATAAGCCGAGCATCTGCGTGCTAAACCCTGCAGGTGTTCCGTCTGTGGACAAGGAAAAAGTAGCTCAATATATGGCTCGAAGGACCACATCTGTCCGGCTTTTTTGGGCAAGGGAAAATAGTTATTATAAAGAGGTGGGGAAAATATCTCAATATATGGCTCGAAGGACCACATCTGTCAGGCTTTTTTGGGCAAGAGTAAATAGTTCTTAAGGAAGACATTTGTGCATCTCTTCTTGGGCCTGCACTGCTTTTGATAGAAAACAGTTCTTATGTCGAGGTTACAAGTAAAACACCCGTGTGACACTTCTGGAGCTAGTATTATCGTCTGCAGGTCAGTGCGGGCTAAAAAATAAGAAACCGTCTTACCAATAGCTTTACGCAAATTGTTACTCCACCGAGCCGCAAAATGTTTTACATTATTTCATTGTCCCTGATACGTTTGTTGTTTTTGGGGTATTAGTAATTATTACATAACCTATTTTTTCGTTTTTATGTCGTGAGTCGAAAGACACGAACAGAGAGTCTCCTTGTCCTTGTCTAACCTACTGCTACTATCATCTTTTGCCAAAGTATACGGTCGTACGAACCGACGAAGTCCTACTAAGTTAAAATGGTATTGTCAAGTGCACTGAGCAAGTAATCACTACGGTAGTCAGGTCGATGACACTGTCTGATTGAATGCGGGTTCGGATGAATAAATAATCGATTCGACATGGTGTGACGAATCATTTAACGAACAAACTATACCATTCTCGATAACACGTTTAATTTGAACAGTTGCATCAGATTGTAATCGATTGTTTGTTTGGGAGTTGAGTTGTTTCGACACTCGACGCCCTTCGGCCTATCGTAAAGGGTACTTTAAACACAGAAATATTATTCATATTTTCTCTAAAAGTAAAAAATATATATAATTTATATCAGTCAAAACATTGTGTGATCTGCTATAGACTGACCCATACATTCAAATAATATATGGAACGATCACAGTAATGAGAATAATTTTATTAATACACGCTGCACGCGTATCTACGCCAAAGCCAGAATATGGATTTGGATATGTTTGTCACTTTCTCCCGGATAAAAACTGAGAAGTAATTTATTTTTTCCGTCCTCGGCGGAAAAAAAATTTTGTCCCAAAATCTTTCGCAGCCATGATACATTAAACTTTACTGAAAAGCAGACGAAGGTAGATAAGGTTCTGTAAGAGGAATGGCCTCACGCCTCGACTATTTCATGGCAGGGCAGACCCACTCATCCGACCGTATCGCCTATTACAAAAATCTCGGATATAATTTCGCAGTGCCAAAGTGATAAGTACCGTACTGAATACGGTAGACTGTAACACTGTAAGAATGAAGTATAAATTATTATAATCCGGCTTCGGTGTATGAATTGAAGTTAACTTGGGCACAGACTTGGGTAAAGAGTTGGTTGGTAGATATAGGCAAAGTTAAGAATTAGGTCATCACCATCATCATCATCAGCCCGTTATCGCGCACTAATGAGCATAGGCCTCTTTCTTGAAAATTTAAAATTCTTAAAAATCTTATTGAAGAGTTAGGTACTAATCTGAATTTTGATATATTGAGTTATGAGTTTGGTTATAAAAGCAGGACTATAGACGAATTCATGCATTTTTTTCGCCTGTCTGTGACTTTCTTTTTTTTTTTTTGATTCAGTAATAGGTTTGCATTTGACCGCCATCTTGCCTGATGGTAAGCAAGGATACGGTCTCTCTCAAAAACTGGATTTGAGGACCACTGGACCGTGCGTTAGAAGTGTAGCTCTCTACAACAGTGCTGTCATCTGCGTACCCAAAGATACCGGGCTTCTAATTTTAATCGCGTACTTTAGAAATTCTTTATCAGCATTGGTGATTTCTTATCCAATTTAAAACTCGTCCTCACCCTAGCAATTTACAGCCACTTCCGCGTTTATAACTGAGACCTATATTAGTTCTGCAACAAATCTGCGAGTAACCGATGTAGTTAACCCATTAATAGTTGACAGGGTAACATAGACAGATGACTCTTGGCTTTATGATTGGTGTGAATCTTCTGACACGTGATAGGTTGATGGAAAATATATCCATACCATACGTTTCTAGTACATTAAAGCGTAAATAAATAATAGTTAAAAAAAACTAAAAAAACACGCTTTTTATAAAAAACCGAACTAAAAAAATAGAAAATAAAATTTTATAAATTTAAATTAAGAATAGGGTTGAAAATTTCAATAAATATAAATTAATAATAGTGTAAATAAATAAATATATGTATTTTATTTTTAAAAAGCGTGGGGTGCATGGGTCAATAGATATTATATATTTTGTAGATACATTTTGTATTGACAGACATGAGTAGAGTGATTAGCATTTTGATAATATCTTAGAAAGCACCCCACGCTTTTTAAAAAATAAAATACATATATTTATTTATTTACACTATTATTAATTTATATTTATTGAAATTTTCAACCCTATTCTTAATTTAAATTTATAAAATTTTATTTTCTATTTTTTTAGTTCGGTTTTTTATAAAAAGCGTGTTTTTTTAGTTTTTTT
This sequence comes from Alcis repandata, assembly GCA_949125135.1. Lineage (NCBI taxonomy): Eukaryota > Metazoa > Arthropoda > Insecta > Lepidoptera > Geometridae > Alcis > Alcis repandata. Next base: position 3,729,480 of record OX421246.1, on the reverse strand, counting down.
TAACTATTATTTATTTTTCGCTTTTTAGTTCGATTTGCTAACTATTAACCATCCTTAATATGTACAAATGTGTTGGTGTTATCCGATTTTGGCCGTCTGCTCAAGCAAATTAAAAATAAAATTGATGCGTAACAAAAAATATTGAGCAAAAAGATTTGTAGCCGCGTGGTTTCGATCCTCAGACCTCATAAAATAAAATTGATGTGTAACAAAAAATATTGAGCAAAAAGATTTCTAGCGCGTGGTTTCGATCCAGGGACCTCTGGGTTATGAGCCCAGCACGCTTCCACTGCGCCACTCTGTTCTCTGACACGAATGACGAAATTACCATTTGTAAGTTAAACGGTATTAAAAGTTAAAGAAACTTTATAGAAAAAGCGTGTTAAAAAAATTAATAGTTAAAAAAACTAAAAAACACGATTTGTTTAGTGTATTGTCATCGGTCCTCGATATATCTACAAAGTTTGAAAGAAATCTGACCGTTTAAAGTGGGTCAAAAACGCGCTCAAAGGAGTCGGTTACATACAAACATACAAACATACAAACATACAAACATACAAACATACAAACATACAAACATACAAACATACAGGTGAAGCTAATAAAAGCGTGTTAAAAAGAAATAAAAAACAAGGAAGAAATATGAGAAAAAAATTAATAGTTAAAAAAACTAAAAAACACGATTTGTTTAGTGTATTGTCATCGGTCCTCGATATATCTACAAAGTTTGAAAGAAATCTGACCGTTTAAAGTGGGTCAAAAACGCGCTCAAAGGAGTCGGTTACATACAAACATACAAACATACAAACATACAGGTGAAGCTAATAAAAGCGTGTTAAAAAGAAAAGGAGTAAAGAGTTTATCTAAGCCATACGTCTGAGAGATACGGTTTAGGTAGCATCTGTGGGCTATTGGGGACGACTTCGTAGGAGGCAGTATAAACCGATACGGGAGTTGCAAGCTTGTTCACATCTAGTACAGATGCGTGTTACTTTGGAAGAATTGGTGGATTGAATGGTTTGGTGTTTGGTGTATCGGTTTATTTTTCGAATGTCTTTCCTATTTATATAATAGGTACTAGCTACGCCCTGCGGTTTACACGGTATCTTACAGGAGTTAACACAGAATATAAGCTACATTTATATCAAATTATATCGGAATCCATTCAGCTGTTTCAATGTGATTGAATAACAAATATCTTTAACTTTACAAGACGCACCAGATTATTAACTTGAAGGTAGCCAGCCAGATAATCACTAGAAAGCGCTCTACCACCATCACTTATTACGGTTTCCTCACATTTTCCTACAATATAAAAATCACAACACGGACCACATTTTCTGGGACATTTTACGAGACTTCCGCCGCTCGATTGGTCCGATTAACTGGCGATAGCAGATTATATATCCCGAAATAAATGGACCGAAAAATGGATAATGCGGTCAGGGGCGGGAAGATAATTTTCACGCTTTTAGCTACATAAGTGAGCGGTTTATCGCTTTGTACTGGTCGCAGACGAAATCGGATTGAACTGGAAGATATAGAGGTCCCTACTTAATGGAATTTAAATACATACATACTAGTTAAAAACGCCACTTTTATTACGCGAACCGCCAGAGCGTGAAATGCTCTGCCTGAGTAGGTGTTCCGATAGATATAATATGGGCGTCTTCAAGTCAAGAGTGAATCGGTTTTTTCTAGGCAAGCGTGGTTCATCGTAGACCGCATCATTGCTCGCCATCAAAGCGATCATAGCACTATACACGCATCGAATAAAAAAAATGCATTGGACTGTGAAGACTGGATGAAAGTTTGCCCGAGATAATGAGCAGTGGTATAAGGGAGAGAAGGCAAGGGCTCTTAGCAGTAGTCACTGGCGGATGACGACGATGACAGTGAAAACTGCAATTTTAAGGCTAATTAAATCAAGGCCATCTTCCACAGTGGAGGCAGTAGCCATATATAAAAAAACTTCCACAGTGACATATCAACTTTCTAAGCCAACTTTACTCCGAGTCTGTTGTTAGTTGTCCTCGTCATTGTGTGTATGTTCCATGGCATCCCCGAAACGGAGTAGCTATGAGTGCGAAATGTTTTTTATTTTTACTTTATTTTAACGTTAAATCGATCAACTAAGTCTATTGTGTATTAATTTATTCGTAAAAATTGTATTTGACATTCATAAGTGTCTTGACTGATTATACCTACTATTGTAGTTATTTTATACCTTGATATTTTGACATTGCAATAATTTATATAATTTTTTTGACATTCTAATAATATTGTTTTCTTTGACATTTAATATATTGTGTATTAATTTATACGTAAAAATTGTATTTGACATTCATAAGTGTGCATTGATGTACCCATATTTGAATAAATTATTTTGAATTTGAATTTATTCTACACACACTCCAACTTACGCATATTTGATCAACAGAACTTTTCGATATGACTGATAATAATTTATTTATTGTGCGAGTAGTAACCATGACCTACTTTAGGACGCTATAAAAGTAGGTTACATTACTAGTTACGCCTCGCGGCTATACCCGCTGTCGTAACGCAATTTGATAAAAACAACAAATTTTAACAAAAATAAAAAACAAAAAGTTTGGGGAGTTAAAATAAGAACAGGTAAATTAAATAAAATCTGGCAAAAAAAGCTGTACGATACAACACAGTACAATGCCTCTATCAGCTAATTCAATACAGCTCATGTAAAGTGCTGTGTTGATTGAATCATAATTATGTAGTTGACCCGTGACCTGTGAACCATATCAAGTGAATTCAAGTGTCATTGTGCTACAAGATTAATTAATAGTGTGAATGCACCTCTATTAATCATAATAGAGGTGTGTTCACAATGTTATTCTGTACCTATCAAAGTAGATTATACGTACATCGAAAAATAATGACCTAATTAAAAAAATAAGTACATACTATACATATGTATGTCTAATGTATAGTTCATATCAAATTACAGTAAGTAAGTACAAACACACACAACAAAACATACAATAGTTTATGTAACTATATTTGTTATTTTTGGTATAATCGATTTCAATTAGTTTAAGCATGTCACTCAAATTGTCATACTGTATTAAACATTGCATCAAAAAAATATCTATCTTACATCGTCATGCAAATATATTTATATTTATTTGGTTGATCACCTGATTACATGAGGAACTTAGCAAACTACAACTTTCTATCTCCTGGCGAATTCCCAGAAGCAGACCCAGGGTAAGGTACCAAAATATAGTGCGAGACATGAGAGTGAATTGTATGGTATCCAAAGGCAAGGGCAGGATAGATGAAGTGGAGGAGAACAGTGAAGAAGGCTGACCCTCAGAGGAAGTGACCAACCTCTGCGACCTAACCCTACCAACTAAAACATATTCAGGAAGTCAGAGAGTTGCAATTAATCATTTAACAACTAGCACAATACCATTCATTCATGCACCAACAAATACAGGACAAACGTAATAACTTTATCAATGACTATTAGCTTTACTGTTTAATTTAACAGGATGCACCATAAACTAAATAACCCATCCTCTTTTGTGAGTCCAAATTAAGCCGCGTAAAACTCAAGTTCATTGGACATGAACAAAAGGTCAATATAGCTCACGCATACATTAGTGAGCTTACAGTCATTAGCCGTCTACAAAGAATATTTAAATATGAGTCATTGCTATCTTTGCCAATACCTAGTGTACTCAGGATGTTTATTTTATAACTAGCGGGTCCCCAATTTTAATCACTATCCTATGGAATCTATTGTTTTTTTCGAGACCATATGACCAAGCAAATCCAAACCGTAGCTTTATTGGTGTTACTTTTATTGTAGAATGTATTGTTTTACGAGGATTTTTTTTTTTGTTGACATTTAAATTTTCTTTTTTTTTCATGCAAGAAATAGGATAGGAAGGAACCTTATTGAAACAAATGACGCCTGATTATTTTTCTTTACCAGTCAGTCAGTAGCATAAATTAAAATTATTTTTAACAGTAGAGGTATATTTTATAGCATTAAAATAATCCCAGCATGCAATTAATTTTTTTTTAACTATTCAGTGAAGCGAAACAAATAAGTTGCTCACCCGATGATAAACTTTACGCTTGGCCAAACATTTTTGTGCCAATAAGAATTTTAAACTTTAAGACATATTTCAAACCCTGCACTTCAATTCACTGCATTTATCACTTTGAGATACAAGATATGAAAGAAATATGTACCTATTATGTGGTCAGGCAGTAAAGTATCTTTAATTTTTTCTCATCTGGGGCTACTCACTAATATTACCAACGTACTAGAGCCGGAAGATGTACACACGAAAATACCGCCTGATTACAAATACGGACATTAACATTCTATCAGATTTTTTGCAGCGTTTCATGCTTTATTAGGTATTTTATGACACGATTAAGATTAAAAACGCAACAGTGCGACAAATAAGTAGGCACATGAAATAGGCTTTCAACTTTTAGCGTGCTCGCTGCTCGGGTGGGCGCGTGGTCGCCTCATTAAATCAAGATTATTTATAACACTTACCAAAACAAGAGCTTGAACTGCAATTCTAAATGATAATCGCTACGAATCACTGTTTTAAGCGAGGTGTCACAGAGTTTTCTTAATAAACCGCATTAAATTAAAATTAAAATCACAAGCACACGACCGACCTCGAACCTCATCTCACAGCTTCTTTAATTTCGTTCGTTCTTTCCACTCAGTGCGTTCACTTTTTTTGTGCAACTTTAGTGTGACCATACCAAACGGAAAAACGTTCTAAAAGAAGTAGCAATAACTAGTCTGGCGATCATAAGCAAAATTAAAATGCAGTAAACTTTAGATTCCTCTTTATTTCCATAGTTTCAAAAGCTTACTTTTGCAGTAAGGTAGTCATTTTTTTAATTTAATAATTTTATTGCAGATTTTAAAAGCTATTTTAATTTGAAAAACAAACAATGATCAATTTTAGAGCTTCTGTTGTTTTGCCGATGGCAGCACTATGATTTATTTTCGTATTTCATTCGTTCATGGCACTGTCAAATTGACATTTCAGTTTCACTCAGTTTTGTCTAAATTTCAGCTTCAGCTTCACTCATTTCTTTCCGGATTTTCCGGTCTCGTCCTGAAAAAGTGTTCTATTCTATTTTTAATTTCTATTTTATAAAATTCTACAACCTCAACCAGATTTATACAGCAAAGTTTATAATTTTGCAAGTGTTACAATTATTTATAACCCAGTAAATAATAAAGGAAGATGGTGAACTCCAGTTTAGCCTATGAAATATTGCTGTATATAAATTCATTTTATTTTGGTCTGTTTGCAACATGCGAGCTCGGTACACTTATCTTGAAGTCAGTATTGATCAGCAATAAATATTTTACCGATAAAGAAACTCAAGATCTGACGAGACTTGGACAAGATTATGGTGTTATGGTTGGCCTTTTTATTGTTGAGGCAGCTAGACTGATCCTCGGAAGGAAAGGAAGTCTTAGTGAAAAAGGTGGGTAAAAATAAAAACACTTAAGAATATTCATTCTAACAAGCTGCTAGCCCTGTCTTTCCGCTTGTTTTTGTTTTTTTTTTTGTAACCTACCAGTCATTTTATGAAATGAAAATCTATCTTTCATTCAGCAACTTGTTGCTTTAGCGACGTCTAATGAGAACTGGGTTAGTTCTCACTCAGGTTTAACTGCATGTTACATATTAAGAAACTGGAGTTAGTGAAAAATCTCCTTATGCAAGAAAAGAATTTCGGTCCCTTGAACTCTCACATATCCAGGTTCAACTGTATAAATTTTTCTAGCAACAGTCTGCTTATAAATTATATCTAAATTGTTTCAGATGTTCCGGTGATGTTCTCAGTGCTACTAACAGTGCCTTCTATATTGGGAGTGCTATATTTGCTGAACTGGCAAGTTGTGCCGCTTCGCATCGAGATAATCTGGTGTACCCTGATGCTCATACTGCAGGTGCTTGAATTTATATTTGCATCAATGTTTATTGTTACTATGTGTAGGGAGCCTTCATATGATTAAGAAATAGCTCAACGTTGACACCTATCTGTACCCTTAAAATGAGTTTTGTTTGACATTTATCAATAACAATTAAATGTTTCGTAACGGTCCATGTGGATACACCAGGGGCTTTTACTGTAATGTACGGAGCCTTACAATCTGTTTAATTGTTTCGAAAACTATAAAAACTCATACTAAGCACGTGCAAATGCGTCAGAATTTATATTAACTACTTTTAAAGCTGTCATAAAAGCTAACCTTTAAAAAAGCCATAAAAATCTAGTTAGTATAATTTAAGTGCTGTGTGGATTGGTGTACATTCACTCTTATTCAATGTCTGAAAGTACTTAAAAAAAATGATAAGTCAGCTACAAGATTCCATACAGTTCTGCTATATTTTTATTGTGTGTTAAATTATTTGGCTTATACTTCCTAGTTTTTTTATAATATCAATCTGATTATATATCAATAAGTATAAAATTGTATATCCATGGACATTTGTTGCTGAGTTATCACTAAACAATTTTGCAATAAAGCATTAATTGCTTTAACTAAAACCGTCTTATTGGCCATTTCAGAGTAAGAATATTGGTGTGTAATTACTAACTAGTGACTATTTAAACAGCATAAATGCATGTATTTGTGAAAAATGAGCCTTAAATTTGATGAGCTAAGTGCCTTAAGAGCAAAGAAACATCTTCAATAAGTCTCTCTTGCTTGCACATTAAATATTTTTAATGATATAAAATTACTGGGGGTAAATTCAAAAATGTTGTCTTTATTACAACATTTTTAATGTTTTAAACTATTGTAATACGCACAATACATAAGAAATTTAATTGATTGACGTATTATCTCTATTGTTCAGTTATTCAGTTGTATAATAATTATGTATAGCTATAATTTACAACTAAGACATTTAATATACATCTTGCAGTAATTTTATATGAAGAAAATAATGTTGATTGTGCACTTGTGCAGGGATTGTATTTGTGTTAAAACTGCCTTTAGCAAGGGTCACTTAGATTGTAGCTAAGTCTATGCCACTTTTTATAATGACCAAAGAAAAATGCGTGTTATTGTGTATGTTAAAACGCGGCTCTGTTATATAAAATTTATCTTATATTTGGTTAATAATTCATGTGTAAGGAGTAAATTTAAATATGTATATGATAATCTTGCTATGCAACTGAGAGTGATACTATACCAGGGTGGCCTTCATTATGCAGGAGCATAATTATTTGACCAAACATTTGAGAAAGAATTTTATATTGATGTGTGTAGCCAAAAAAACGAAGAGAGAAAACAAAGAGATTTTAGCTTTTTTTTCATGAAATCGAGAATGAATACCAAAGCAAACTAGTCATTGAATGTACTTATAATTTATTATGTCCATTTTTTTCTCATACTTTTTATGAAAAGTAGGTTTATTATTTAATAAATGTAGGTACAGAAATTGTCTTAAAAAAACAGTATTTCAGATGCACAATATTTTCCTAGATATATTTTAGATTTTTAACACATAATATTGCACTTAATTATGTACTTTATGTAGACTTCAATACAATAATTTCTACAGTATTCCTGTAGAGTATGTATTATCTTGAATCCGTCAAATAAAATAGATAAATCGTAACATATGTATGTAGATGATTTCTAACTCAAATTTTAAAATTACATTTAATTACAATAATAAAATTATACTTACTTTATATAATATTGAGTGATAATGTGGCCTTTACCTAGATATTTATATGAAATTTTGAAATCTCTTCTATTTCTGAATCCTATTTAAAAATGTTTACTTAAAAAAATGTAAAACAACACAACACATGTAACACATGAAAGGTTTATATTTTGATACTAACTTTCTTCTACAGCCACACTTCCTATAAAATACAAAATAATGTACCTACCTAGTGATCTTTATTTTACAAATTTACCTGTTTTATTATATGTACATATACCTATAAATATTTCATATAATTTAACTGTTTTCTATACATATTTAAATATTTAGATCTGTTAGTGTTAACAATATTTATATGGCAACTTTTAATTGTGCTATTGTTCTAATCTAAATTGTATTAATCAATATTTTTATCTAGATAAGATACTTTTTAAACTTTTAAACAATATTTCAAAATTGTTTAGTATTTATTACTAAAATGTTATGAGCATTGTTCATTAAGCTTACAAATAGTTATAAGAAACAAATATTTAAATATACCTTCTTTTTGTCTGTTTTAAATTTGTTTTTTTTTTTTAATAAATAGTTAGAAATCCTGTTGATAAAATAGGGTGTTCTTGAACAGAATTCCAGACATTTTTTTATTATGAACTAAAACATAGTAACATAAAGTAGCATCTGCTGTTCTAAAAACACAGTTCTTGTAACTGTGATATATTTTTTTCAGGATATAAAGTAGGCTTTGTGGTAATCAAGGATATACGCTACATCCATATCAAACATCTTAATCCATGGAACTGTTTCAGTGTGAAGTAGTAAAATGTTTACACATATCACATTTATTAATAGGCTACTAATTGTGAAAAGAGATAATACTATCATTTTAAGCAACTGGATATGTAACAAGAACATATTTTTTTCTTTAGCAACAGGTTGCGAATATCAGTTTAAACGTGGCCAGAGAAATAAACAAAACTGTAATATTTCTTATTCATTTTATTCTATTAATCCCGGTTTTCACAATCGGCTTGTAAATAAGCAGGCATCCGTCCAAACAACTGTTTCTCTCTTTTATGCACATGTCGTTGATGCTTCATCATTGCATTTCTATACCCGAAAGCCTTTCCACACATTCCACAGACATGATTCTTGATTCCCAAGTGGTCAGCCTCAAAATGTCTCTGCAACATTAATTTTGTGTGAAAAGCTCTTTTACATGTGTCACATTTAAATTTAGGCTCCTTGTGTTTTAACATGTGACTGTTTAAATTGCTCTTGAATAAAAATCGAGCCGGACATTCAGTGCACATGTACCTGTAGTCGCCAGTATGAGTGCGCATATGTGTTTTTAGCAATTCTGCATATCGTCCACGGTATGGACAGAACTGGCATTTGTACGGAAAGTCTGTCCTGTGTCGTAAGCTGTGATTATGATAAGCACATCTCAATCGGAATGACTTTCCACATACGTCACACACATATTTTTTGTGATCTGGATCATGCATAGTGACATGTTCTTTGTAATATGATCTATTGATAACTTTATTGCAAATATGGCATGTCACTTTAGCACATTTGACTGCCCTCTTTTCACTTTTAATTTGTTGTATTTCAGAATCTGGTTTTATAAAAGAGTCCTTTGCATTCATACTGCCATCGCTAAACTCGTGAATATCCTCTGTTTGGTCTAAGTTGTCGCCTTCTAGTTTTGCTTCCTGTCTTAATATTCCATCTATGTGTTTAGCTGTCTTTCGAAATAATTTAGCTGCTTTGATAAATTTATAACACACGGCACATAAGTGTTTCGGGTAATCATCATCCTCATTTAAATTAATGTTAGTGTAACATTCTAATACTTCAACATTTTCTTCTGTTTCATTATTGCCGTATATAGAAATAAAACCTTCCCGTAAACAAACACGACATTTATTATGCAAGTCCTCTTCAGATCCGGGGTCCACATTCTCGAGTATATTTCTATAGTATTCGTCAAAAACTACACCATTTTTTGATTTCTGTGTTTTAATTTGATAAAATAATGCGTGCATCGTTGAAATTGTTGAATAATACGTTCTATTTCATTTAAATTCAGAGTAGAAATTATAAATTAGCAAGTAGGTAGTTAAGTAAGTTCAATAATTTAGAATCATAATTAATAAAAACAAAACAATAACAAACAACTGAAACTGAAAAGTAAAAGTTTTTCATTGTCAAATCAGCTGGTTTTACAGTAAAGCCAGCTGATTTGACAATGACATATAGCTGCAGTGCTGCCAAACTCGTTTTCCAAAATTTGTTTTATTTACGATTCGTGTGCAGCACTAAACTTTATGGGATAGACCAGCCTTTTTCTTATTCAAATCTAATTATTTACTTATTTGTTTACTACTTTGGGACTTAAACCGAAGCCTGAAAAAGCACTAGATTAGCCAATAACTTTCAAATACTGTACCAAAAATGTAAATAAAGTACTAGATCTAGTTCGGAAGCTCTAAAACTGCAACACTGGACATGGACACTGGTTAACTGGTATCTTCAGAATAATGTAACACACATAATCTGTGACACAACGTGATAATCAGCGACATGATGATGGGAGACGATAATGTACGACCACGATGGTTACACACATCGATTTGTACAGCCTATTTTGTACATTGGACAGCTCATTTTTCGTGTACATGGCTTCATAAAATCGGGTTGTACAAAATTGTTCGCGCCAAACGGTCCGTACATAATTGGGCTGTGCATAAATGGCTCTAAAATACAGGGACTTCCAATACTGGTAAAAAAAACTGAGCTAGCCACTTGGCCTACTTACGTAGTGATAATATTTAACATGACCAAAATAATACCTTAGTACTTGAAAATTACTAATACATATGTGTCTATTATAATAATAATTGCATGTGTGATTCGACAAAGGTCATAGACAAATGGACCAACAGCTCACATCACTGTATTCCTATAGGTCAAAAAGGGAACATGGATTTTTGTCATGTACTCGGATTATTTGCTGTATATTATTAACCAATACCCATGATAAAACAGCTCTCTAAAGTACCTACGACATAATAATTCCATAAATTATTGTCTATACATTTTTTATGGGCACCCCGTTCATTCTGTGGAGTCTTGAACTAAATTCATAAATAAATAAACAAAATACAATCAAGATGTGGACTGTGATACTTTCTGGTGTATAAAAAACCATTTATTGTAAGTGTAATCAATAATACAAACAGCAACGCCAGGAAGTAGTATCTTTGTTCCTTGGGTTGATATACAAAACAGAAACCAGGCATAGCACTAGAAAGGCTATGCTATTCATCCTAGCACAGCACTATTACCTATAAGACAAGGAGGTCGTTTTCTTATTCATTGTTATGGTTTCCACTTACCATCTCATAAAGTTACTCCAAGATGCCTCAAGAGAACCTAACCCGAAGATAAATAAGAAAACAGATACAAACAAAATCAAAAGTGTAGCTCCTGCACCCAAGGTAATCATTAAAACATGTAGAATATGCCTACAGCAAGGAATGATACCAATTTTCAGAAAAACTAACTCTTATAATTTTCCATTATCACATTATCTGAAGATAATTTGTGGAATTGAAATAACCGCCAATGATAAATTTCCACAATATTTGTGCAAACCATGCTTTGATACACTTGATTCTGCTATTAAATTAAGAAACACTGCTAAGGAATCTCAGATAAAGCTTAAAGCAGTGAGTTCAAGTCTCCAAAACATAAATAATAGTGATCATGAGACAGGTGGAGAATATAAATACGAGGTACCCATACTGTCATCACAGCAAGAGAAAGAAGATACATTGTCAAAACAAATAAAAAGAGAAAAAAATATTTCAGAACAAACAGAACACAACTCAAAGGTCCCACCGTCACAGCTGCATAAAGATATTAAATCGAAAGATGAGGATCAATATGAAAAATATTTCAGAAAAATTTCTACAAATGAAAATAAGCCAGATTATCAATGTCGAATATGCAAAAAGAATTATAAAAAATTATCTAGAGCAGATCATCTCATCACACACCTACCAGATTCTGCATTTCAGTATGTTTGCGAAGTATGTGGAAAAACATTTAAAAAGAGTTGTAGTTTTCATCAGCACAAGAAAATTCACAGAGACATTTTGCCGTTCAAATGTAACTTATGTCCATATAAAGGACGCCATAAGGAACAGCTAAAGGGACATGTAAAAAGAATGCATTTTAAAGAATACAACTACCAGTGTACACAATGCCCAAAAAAGTTTTTTGAGGGCAATAGCTACAGACGTCACTTAGTTAGACACGGCGAGCCCAAGTTCAAATGCACTATATGTGACAAGTCATTCTTTGAAAATAGCATGCTGAAAGAACATAATGAAACCAATCACATGGGTGACGCACACACACTACATAAATGCGACATTTGTGGCAACTCCTACAAAAGAAGAAAAAACTTATTGGTCCATCAAATTAAAGCTCACAAACGGAAAAAAGTATTTAATAATAGAGCAAATTATCTCAGGCTTGAAAATAAGGCTGTAGCTAATGAAATTCAATAGATGTAACATTATATTATTATTTAAACAAGTACACAGGATGTTTCTGAATTGTGTAGTTAATACAAGAATATTCTTCTACACGTAATAGTGACAATTTTTAGAACACAAGTTTGCTAAATTTGAGAAAGATATCGAATCTCCATACAAAATTGATCACATGACTAAATATTTTGTATGGAAACTCGAAATATTTTTTTCCCCAAAATTTTATTTTAGTCCAGTTCCTTAGCAAAATGTTCGGTCCCATCCGGTAGAAAGCACGAAACTTGGCATGCTGATGTATGTGTAATTAAATTCCGAAGTAGAAACACCTCGGGAGACAATCCATCAAATTCATTTTAAATGAAGCAACTTGTTCAACAAGTTGCTTTAAAAAATGTTTTTAACACCTGGCAAATTTTTCAAGTGCTCGAAGGGGGGTAGTTTTCAATATTCAGGATTTTTCAGGATCTGTTAATTTGTTTCTAAAATAATATCTTAAGATTTTTAATTTTTAACACTTTTTTCATACAAACTGGTATTTGGAAAATTTCAAGTGTATGGCCGTTGAAGCCGTGGTAGGTCAGTGGGAGAACAGCCGCTTCGCAATCTTGAGGTGGGGGGTTCAAACCCTGACTCGTACCAATGAGTTCTTTGGAACTTATGTACGAATGAACATACCACTGGCTTTTCGGTGAAGGAAAACATCGTGAGGAAACCTGCATACGTCCGGAGAAGGAATTCAAAGGCGTATGTAATGTAATCTACCAACTCGCACTTGGCCAGCGTGGTGGAATACGGCCTAATCACCCTTCGAGGGTAGACCTGTATCCCAGCAGTGGGAGTTTAAAGGTTGCATATGAAGTGTATGGCAGCCATCTTGAAAAATGGCCAAATCAAAAAAAATTTTTCAGGAATGGATCTAAGGACCTTCTGAGCCCCCAGATCCAAAATATCACCATTCTAGGATTACTTTAAAATTAGGAAGATCCATTGAAAGACGAAAATAAGAAATCCACCATCTTGGATTTTTGTTGCTATATCTCGATTGTCTTTATAAACCCATATGATATTAGTTCAAGCACACTCCATATATCTACAGCAGTTCCACAGCTATGAGCATTTCCTTTTTTTGTGTTTATTTGTATGAGTGTCAAACTTTTTTGTATGGCGGCCATCTTTTTTTATCATTTCCCCAGAAAGGTCCATACTTGATCTACATTTCAAAAGTTAGGTGTACGTGTACGTGTCTCTCACCATTTCTGAGATACGAGAGGATCCATTTTTCGTCAGCCATCATCATAATTTATCCGATTTGAGACACAAGGAGTCATTTTTCAAAGTGTTTCTTGAGGTTGTCGGATTTAGCGATGTTGAAAACTTCGGGAAAACTTATTAATAAACTTATGATATCATCTGCTGCTCACCGAGGCCTCTTAAGAGAAATTGTCATTTTCTTGGTTTGGCCTGAAATTAATATCAGCGTATCTCGAAAACTATAAGTGCTATCAGCATGCATCTAATAACAATATTGTAGGAAATGTTATAAAGAACATACTTGTCTTGAACAGCTTCCTCGTAGCTTGAACCGTTTTCGAGAAAATCCCAAAAAACCATATTTTGGAAACAAAAAGGGGGAGGGGAAGGAGGGTGTTTCTACTTCGAGATTTAATTACACATATCAAAGCTACATGCATGCCAAGTTTCGTGCTTTCTGCCAGATGGGACCGAAAACCCGGTTTTTTCGAGCTAAGAAGCCATACTATTTAGCAAACTTGTGTCCTAAAAGTTGTTCACTTTGACGTGCAGAATATCTCCTATAAGTAGGTATTACCACACCATTCAGAAACACCTTGTATAAGTATAGTATAATAAAACAGTATTCTATGCTAAGCTCAGTTGTTTAATGATTAATTTATTTTACTTACCCATGATTTACCTCTCAATAAACTCAGCAGGTCATTATGCGAAAATTTGATAAATAATTAGACAAAAGATAAAATTTATAAAATCAAAAATATCTTTTATTGATTGATAAAATAAAATCTTAGATAAGATCTATTCCTAGGCTTAGGGAGTAGAATTTTTTATAGCAACCATTGAAACAAACAGGTACGTAATAAATATTTAGTCATTGTTTTCAGTAAACCAAGTATGTGATTGGTCATTACTAGCACTAGTTATATTATTTATGAGAAAAGTGGATTTGATTTTTGACATAGAAATAGTTAGTACACCAACAAAAAATGCATTGTAAAATGCTGATTGATCGATTAATAATGAAACGTCAGATTTTTTTTTATTAATGGATACTCTACCACTGCTGAGGTACAGTCTCATCTAATATCTTCCACTACTTTTTGTGCTAGGACAGCACTGTTCCGACTCTCATAAATTTTCCGAGCTTGTCCTGCCATCGCATAACCTGAGGCACCAACTCGTGAAGATCCTTGCCCACCCTTCTAGGTGCATTCAGCTCCCGTAGCTTTGACACTTCAATTTAGGATTCCAGCTAGGATACTTTCTATCCTTTAAAAAGATTCCTGCGGGCTTGTATACTTGCCTTACTACTCTTGTAGAATATTTTGAGCACCAAGCTCTGCTTTAAGATAATTTGCTGTTCGCCCTCTGTATGAATGTGGCCATTTTCGTATATTGTGTACCTTCTTTTGATGAGATATTAACACACTTTTGGTACCAAATGCTTTACCACACACATCACACTTAACATGTCTAATGTTTAAGTGAATCACTTTTATGTGTATGTCTAAACTGCGTTTATGAGAAAATTTCTTGCCACAGTTTGAACAAGAAAACTCGGGTGGTTTATGAGTTCTTTCATGTTGTGACAAATTACTTTTAGTTATGAACTTTTTTTGACAGACCGAGCATTCATATGCATAGTCTTTAGTGTGTGTACGGACATGCACTTTTAAGAGGCCCAGGTGTAGGCCACGATATGGACAGAATTCACATTTAAAAGTCAGGTCACCGGTATGTGTTAAAAGATGAGTGTGGAATGCAGACTGCTTTAATGTTTTACCACAATGCTCACAAACAAAGTACTGATCTTTTTTAGATTTACTGTGACAGGCTATGTGTTCCTTAATTTTCGATTCTTTTACTGACCGATCACATACAGGACATGTTTCATTATTCTCGTCTACTGTACTAGTATTTTCCTGAACCTTGAGATGCATTCGTTTTATATGATCAGAGTAATAATGATAATTGACCAATTTATTACAGACGGGACACTGCTTCATTCTGCCCAACTTATCTTTAGGAGAACTGTGTGTTAACATATGAAACTTTAAATATGATTTACCAACCATTTTGCCACATTTTTTACACTGTGTTTTATTCTTTGCTACCTGTTGTTTATAAGATTCTTTATGCAATTTCATGTGGATACTATATGTATCTTCATCCATGATATTATTACATATTTCACATTCTTTACAAGAATTGTGAGTTAACAAATGTTTACTAGTCTCTGTTTTACTGTTAAATGTTAGTTTGCATAGCTCACAATGAAATCTAGCATTGTTTCCAGCCTTATTATTATCGGACACTACCACCATGTAAAACCTATCCTTAGAATCTTCTTGATTATCCGTCTTATTATTATTGGTGGAACCTTCACGGTCTTGCGAGCTATCAGTAGTGTAACCACACTCTAAATATGTTGGATTATCTGATTCATCATCTGAAAACTGATCAGACTCCTGGTGATCAAAATATTCCATAGCCTCCTGATTTAAGCACTCCCCAGACTCAGAAATCTTATCAGACAACTGATCTAAAAACTCCGGGTTTTGATCTAAGAACTCCTCTGATTCCTGATCTGAAAATTCGTCTGATCCCTGATCTAAACTCTGACCAGACTCCATATTTATAAACTTCTCAAGAGTACTCGGGTATCGACGATTTTGGGTTCGTATTGTCGGTATCACCCATAGGACTTGGTTTCTTCATCTTTTACCGCACAATTTCATCAGATATCGGCCGAAAAGTTTGACTCACCGAAGATGTGTATTTCATCGTAGTTCAGGCAAATTCTACATGTTTAGGAAATTGTTTTGGGTTCTTCGATACCAGACCATGCTTCGATATTTATCATCCTCTTGCTGGACCAATCTAAAAGCGCGGTTTTACTTATTAAGGACTGTTTAAGATATGTATCATAATTATGTACCTATGTAAAATAAGTAAATAAACGTAACGAAGAGTAAAATTTTTAGAAAACGAAAAAACACACTACAGCATCACATCTATCATTTTCCCACAATATGTCACTGTCAAGTAGTGTCAAGTCAATAAACGTCTTTCTTTTTTTTTTTGCTGTTTGGGCAAGCTGGTCTTCCAAGACGTTCTCAGCATTTCAAAAGTAAAAGCTTTTCATATTTGTTTTACCTTTATATTTTTCACCTCAACATAATCCAGTCAAAGTCATTCTTCAGTAAAATGGTAAGTTTAAGATTAACACTTTGACTGCGGGAAACACATACCTTGTGTTTTCCTTTGTGCGACGCGAGTGCGGCTGCACACGCCAGGCGCGTAAAAGACAACGCATTTAAAACTGCAAGTGCATGTGATGATTAGCCGTAAATGCCGTAATCAAAGTGTAAGGTGCAGCGCAGACGGCACACTTTTTGTGCGATCGAGTCTGCGGCGCTCAAAAAGTCTGCATGGCGCGCAAAAAGTCGGTCGCGGATTTTTCACACACGACGCACATCTTCGATCATTCTGTCGGCAGAGCTGTAGGGACGTAGACGCTATGGAAATCGTGCAGAGATCGCCAAGTATTGATCGAAGATGTGCGTCGTGTGTGAAAAATCCGCGACCGACTTTTTGCGCGCCATGCAGACTTTTTGAGCGCCGCAGACTCGATCGCACAAAAAGTGTGCCGTCTGCGCTGCACCTTAGGCACACTGTCCACGGAAGCGTAGCTTCATAGACGCGTACCTATTCGTCATTATACGCTTGGTGTACGCGACGCGAACGCGACGTTGCCGCTCCGTCGACAGTTACATTGTTTTGTATGTAAGCTGCAAGCAAGCGTACGCCAAGCGTATAAGACGAATACGCGTCTATAAAGCTACACCTCCGTGGACAGTGTGCCTTAAGGTTAAAGTTTAAGATTTTAGGGATACATAAGTTAAAATCCTGTCACATCATAAAAACTAAACAATTGTTTCAAAACTTTTATTTTATTTAAACGATGATTAACATAAGATACATTATAGTAAAGTAAGATACATATTTACATTACGTAAATGTATTGGGTTACACAACTATACCTACCTAATGTAACGATTTATAAAAGGGAACATTTTTAAAATATTTTTATTTTATTTACTAATTAAACATTGGTTTTGATTATCTTACCATATACTCGTACAGAACTAACATAGTTATTACAGTACCTATCAATATACCTACGGGAGTTGGGAATACCCTCTTATTGTTAGTTTTTTTAAGTTTTATTCAGAAAAGACGTCATGAATTTCGATTGTACAGCCGAGGTAAAAATTCAAATAAAAATATGATGAATATAAGAGTATCTACTTAAGGATGTATATAACCAAAGATTCTGCCCTAAATTCGAAATATATAGTAGAATAAAACCTCCTGCATCGATTGACACCAAAAAAATTAATACTTTCCCGACAAGTTATGTGAAATAATTCATTTTAAACTTACCATTTATCAAACGTAATTTTTGCCGGAAATGTTACAATTTTTGAGAAAATAGACGAATTGGGAACTTTGTATCAAAATTATACGGCTAAAAAACTTCTTATCAATTTCTTTGTACGATTTGCAATTTTTTAAGCCCAAGAAAAAGTGGGTTCACCGGTAATTCTGCGGAAATATTTCAAATTGAAATTGATTAAAAACTATCCTTCGAAGGGTAATGGCGATACAACTGTTAGGCCGTAGTAGTCGCAGTAGTCAAATTACATCTAAATTTTTTTTGAATAATAATTAAATATCGAATAATTCATTATAAACCTATTATAAAAAATCATCATAATTAATAATAAGTGTCTGTGTGTCCAATTTTTAACATATTTAATACTTTCATAATATAATTAGATGTACTACTGAATTTGACCTTATATACATCAATAGATAGATAGATATATAGATTATTAAAGCTACGTCAATGCCAAAAGGTCGATACGTAGAAAGAAATATCGATTGTAATATCGTAAACTTAGACTAATTCAGTCAGTGCCGCGATTACAGTCGTGTCAGTGCGTCCGAATTGGAAATATAATATAAATACGATTATTGGCAGTTTTCACTTTTATTTCGCTTCCATCATGGTCTAAAAGCTTCCGTAATAATTTGATATTTTATGACAAATTAGTAATTTTATTTTATTAATAATGATCAAATAAACTGAAAATTAATGATAAAAAATCATAAAAAATTTTGTTTCTATCTAAAAAGTGTCTTCGTGTTCGGACTCCCAGAGAGCATTTAATCAGTTTGTATTGAAATCCGGGATTTTCCAACTCGCAGAAGCATTTTGGAACTCATTTTGCTGTAGTTGTTCTTGTCTGTCTTCCATGGTGAGAATCTTAGGAACTGTAACTGTGAAACGTATATAGTTTCAACCGTGCTATCATTGAGTACTTATTTCCTATGGTAATTATAATCATCGAGATATACCTCTATATCTAGAGATGCTAATCTGAACATTGCATCCCATGCTTGGTAGTTGTAAATTGGTGTTATCCATTGTTAATTTTAACTGTGTCGGAGTGTAGCGTAGCTATTTGTGTGTGTGATTGGATAATAATCCCTTTATTCCTACAAAGTGATACATGTCAATAAACCTTATACTTTAAAACTAATGTCTTGCTCTAAAACTCTTTCTATTTACATACATTTCATGCATAGCTCCTGTTTCAGTAAGTCTAACTGATTAATTTATTTCTCGTCTTCGTCGTCGTCCATATACTCGGCTTCTAGCACCACCTGTAAGAGGGATTTTAATGAAAGCACTTTTCATTCAACCTTCCCATTGATATGTATAGGAATGAACGGCAAAAACGACTGAACGGATTTACATGAAATTTGGAATGAAGGTTGTCTATGGTCTGGATTAACACAGGCACTTTTATCCCAGTTTTCGGATTGGTCCCATAGTTATAGTTTTTCATAATGATCAGTACTAGAGCCCTTTCCTCCCCCCTTTCCTTACAACCCTGTATAGGTAAAGAACTCGTAAGCAAGTATATAAGGCTTGTTACCGCTTGCATGTCGGCGACGGCGCGATGAGTTTCCTTCTCCGAGTCTTCTTCTTCATCTTCTTGCTCCTCCACCACATGCATCAGCGATTCCACGTCGCCATCTGCAAAAGATTTAGCTAGTTTAAACGAGCTAGTACAGTCCGCGAGGTATAAGCTGAGCTTTGCATTTGTGTGAGTGTACATGGATAGTGTAGGTGTGATAACCGGCCTTAGGCGCGGCGCCATTTTCGCCCGGTAAAAACTGATTTTGGGTAACCGGCCTGAGGCGCGGCGCCATTCTGTCTCGCCGCGCTCCTGCACTTTTGGTGATCACTCACACTAATGCAAAGCTCAGCTTATACCTCGCGGACTGTAGCAGCGTAACGAGCAGTTCAACCATAAATGAATAAGTCTGAAAAGGTTTTATTTAGCGATTTGCTAATTCCTGCGATTTCGTACACGGGGTTTGGCCTTCCGACTCGCATCACCATTTTTTTTTTTTTTTTAGGGAATACATTTTCAAAAAGCCTATCTCAGTGCTACCATTGTGGGAGAAAAAACAAGTAGAAAACATTTTATGCTTCTAATTCAGTCAGTTCAGGATGTGCATTGTAATGCCTGTGCACTGTAGTTTATGCTGTGACATCCAGAATTAAATTTACACTTATTTGAGAAAACAGCACATGTCATTTCTCTGTAGTGCATGGAACCGTAAAGTTTAGCATTGAACGAGTAAAACCTTAGAGCTATCTATTAGTACAACTAATAATCTTTATTTGGTTACTTATACATGTATAGTTAAATGTTGCGTGAAACTATTATTAAGCAAAAAATACCTATGTCAAGAGTCCCGGTAAGTGGCTAAAAGTCCCTAAAAAAAAAAAAAAAAAAAAAAAAAAAAAAAAAAAGAGTCCCGGTAGATATGTATGATAGATTATCTACTATCTATTAGATACCGTAAAACGGGGTGAATAAAATCTCAGGGGCGAATAGATGCAAAACTAAAAGTGATTATTTAAAAACAATAAATAGTCAAACATTTCGAAAAAGAACAAAGAAAGATTAATCGGGTAAAGGTTTCGAAACTTTCGATACTTTTTTCATTCGAAATATTTGGCTTTAATCTACAGAAAAACATTTTTGTATCTATTCATCCCTGCGATTTTATTCATCCTGTCTTACGGTAGTAAATACTAGCTAACACTGATTAGTGAAACAGACCTTCCGAGCCCGCTGGAATGAGCTGCAGCTGGCCGTCCACAATCTGCCCGGAGACGACCCCGGACAGGCCGGTCACGTTGATCTGCTGCCTCATCTTCTTAGCTTCTGCCTCCATCTGCATCTGCAGGTAGACCTCCTTGTGGTGCACCTTGTTGTGGTACTTCAGGTGGTGGGCTTTGGTGAACCTCTTGTTGCATGGACCGCATCTGCGGAAAATGGCAGATTTGTATCATAATTGAACCTCTTGTTTTTCCACTACAATATTGTGTCTAGCAGTTTTTAGTATTTTAATTATAAAAAAGAGGGATTGATTAAGGTAACCACACTTTTTTATTGTGTGTGACAGTGAACCAGGTCGTGAATAAAAAATGACTGTCAAATTGACTGTGATATTTTAATACTCATTTTAACATTTTTAATTTTAGTATTTTGATATTTTACATGTATGAGCTGCTGGCTTCAAATATAAATAGTTCATTTATTAAAACGTCCGGCAAGTTGTATTAGGCACGCTAACGGGCGATCTCTTACACTCTCCTATTAATTAACTCAACTTAATTAAATAGCAGGTTGGGAGCTCAGTTCCAGATATTTTTGACGAGTGTTTACTTACGAATATTTCTTCTCCCCGGTGTGTGTGAGCATGTGATTGGCCAACACATATGAGTAGGTGAACGATTTGCCGCAGACGGAGCACTGGTAGGGACGCACTCCCATGTGCAACCTGGATAACAAAACAAAACATATTAGTAAGAAAAAATACAAAGTGTCACACATGTTGTGAAAGGGCTATGCCGCCTAAAATCGAGACATCAGGCGTGTTCGAACCACGGCGATAGAAATTTGTGAGAACAGGCTAGGCGTGCCGTCTGCACCGAATGAGTTAATACTGCGTCCTGTTTGAGTCGCTTATTAGTCAGTCCCCAAATCCCCCCCAACCTTCCTCACTCAACCTGTAATCATTTCACTACTAGGACACCAGGTCTTCCCTCGAAGGATGTTTAGGCCACATTCCAGTATGTTGGCAAGTGTAGCTATCTCAGCATAAATATCAGTGCCAGGAACTCGCCCCTGTGAGCACTCGGACCCCATAACTCAAGTACTCGCCTCTCATGCTTCTGCCGGCTGCCGAAGTCCCCGAAGCGGCGGTCGCAGATGCGGCACTTGTAGGGCCGCACGCCCGTGTGCCGCAACATGTGCCGCCTCAGTTCCGTGTTCAATACGCACGCATACCCGCACAGACTGCGAAATAATAAGTATTTATACAACTTTGGTCAACGTAGGTATACAGGGTTATAAGAAAAGGGTGAGCTAAGCCGAAAAAGGTTCATAGTACTCATCATTATGAACAACATTTACTATAGGACCAACCCGGATTTCGAAAAAAAATGAAAGAAAGAATGTTCCAGACATTTTTTCAGTTTTTTTCATGTGGCGTCCAAGGGAAACCATAACCAAAAACGCTCAAAGCGCCAGTGGAGTGAACGTACCTGCAGACGAATGGTTTGATGCCCAGATGTCTCCGGATGTGCGCCTGCAGGGACGCGTTGGATGTGAACGAGGCACCACAAGTCTCGCACGCGTGCCTGCAACAAATAAGACTAATATTTCTAAAATGTTTAAGAAAAAATATCTATGTTAATATGTTTTTTTTTTTTTTAAAGAAGTGCAAATATAATTCTGTACATTGTTCTTCAGTACATGTTTTTTGTACAAATATAATTCTGGCTATGATAGGCAAGCTGCTATGAAAAAATATGCTAATATTTAACTTTAACCTAAGAAGCGCCAAAAGTAAGAATTATTTACTTGTCCCATATTTTTTTGTTTTAAGCAGCGATAAGCTCTGGTAGCTGGAGTTAGTCATTTAATTATGAAACAAGACTTACATTTTAAAATATGTATACTGTATTTTTTAGCATATTTTTTTCGATATAACTAGTCCGAATCGGATTCGAAGTTTTCAAGCACTTCTAACTAGAAAAAGCGAAGCGCGTCATAACTTACGTCTTCTCATAGTTGTATCGCTTCTTTTTAGTAGACGACACATATTTCTTCTTCGGCTTCGGGTTGAGGATGTGATCAGGAATGGGCTCCGAAAAGGCCATGATTGTTTCCTTGAGGAGCATGTCTTCACTATCCTGGGCGGGTTTCTTGGAATTTGCGAGGCGGGCCTTGGGGTCGTGCTTGCGAGGACGACCGCGTTTCTTAGGAGTTGGGGCCTGTCGCAAATAATATGTTGATTTTGAAAACTAGGTGCCCTGATGGTGCCGTGCCACATATTAAATTTTATAGAAAATGTCATGTGATAGAGACAGAGTTAATGTCGAGCTAACCAGAATCAATTGTTTGCAGAGCCCACCTGGAAGTACCACACTTTAGCCAGTTATTCAATCATCAAGTAGTAATGTGCAAACATTAAGCCCGTCACACACGTAGCTATAATATATATTATAGCTCCGTGTGCGGTCACTTCAATATTTGTATTGAAAATATATCGTAATATGCCTCGCTATATTTATATTAATATATATTATAGCTACGTGTGTGACGGGCTTTACTGTGTTCCAGTTAGAAGGGGTTGTTTCCAGTAAAATTTCAAGGCAAATAGGGGATTACACATCTTATATCTCAGGATAACAAGTGCAGTGCTGTACCGCGCAGGGTTTTGAACGATATGAGTTCTAAATTCTGGGCGGCACAGACCTGTTATAGGCAAACATAGCGTTTAACACCAGGCAAGCGATTTGCTCGTCTTTTCACTCAATAGCATAAAAAAAGATTGCGCACTAAAATTATTACGTTGCAAAATGCAATTTCTTTTTTATATTTCTCATTTTATGGGATAGACATTGGGTATGGGATCAATATACTATAGAAGATGTCGTACTAACCACACATACATTATTTGAATCAAATTTTTCAGAGCATTTGGTTTCTTTTAAGTAGCTGGTTATAACTGGTACTTACCGGTTGTGCCTCATGATCTTGCTCGTCTTCGTCTTGATCTTGCGGCTCGAAATCAGGATCATCATCGGGGTAATCTGTAGACACATTTCTAGTTATTTACGGACTTATTTGTAAACACTGACACTTGTAAACACTGTTGAGTGATATTAGCTAGTATTGTGCACTTTATTTTCTTTTATTGCACAGAAGTTTAATGATATTTGTCCGTCTAAGCAACATTTATAAGTTTTTAGTTTATATTTTTTGTTTTATTTTATAATTTTTAGTAGGTATGCAATTTACAGAACCTAGGTTAGGTTCAGAATATGCAATTTCCAAAACTTTACGCACTTTCAATAAAAATTAAAAAAATTGTGTCATCTGTTACAAACATCACTTACCATCACCAAATGGCTCTTCTTGTTCTTCATCAATGGGTTCCTCCTTGATCTCGAGTGAGTCGTTCTCCAGCAGGCTGGTGAGGGACTGCTGCTCCTTACGAGGGTTCTTCTGCTTCTTGCGAGTGTATGGAGAGATCACTAGAGACATTAATAAATTTAAGTTATAAAACTCATCAAGTTGTTAAAAAAAATGGAAAAAACTTCATCCTATTATCTTATCCTACTAAATATAATATTATAAACGCGAAAGTTTGTAAGAATGTATGTTTGTTACTCTTTATGTATGAATGAAGGTTGTTCATGAGAGCCGTGGTAGCTCAGTGGGAGAACCGACGCTTCGCATTCTTGAGGTGGCGGGTTCAAACCCCGACTCGTACCAATGAGTTCTTTAGGACTTATGTACGAATTTACATACCACTGGCTTTTCGGTGAAGGAAAACATCGTGAGGAAAACCCGCATATGTCACGCAAAAAGGGCCGATTACCGGCCTAGTTGCGGAAAAAGAGCCCGCTCTTTACCTTTAGGTTGTTCATGGTCTGGATTAACACATAGGCTACTTTTTATCCCGTCAAACGCGGATGAAACCGCGGGGCGCAGCTATTATTCTATAGAATACTGCCAAGTTGCTATTTTATAATTGAAACACTATAGAAAAGTAAGACAATGTATGGGAATGACATTTATGTCATAGAATGTATAGATGAATTATAGAAATGTCATTCCCATACATTTTCAAAGTTTTCTATAGTGTTTTTGCAACTAGGCTAGTTCTGGAGGTTGTTCTGTAATGTTTTATCTATACTAATATAATAAAGAGGAAAGATTTGTATTTTTGGATGTTTGTGTGGAATAAACTCAAAAACTTCTGGACCGATTTCAATTATTCTTTCACCATTCGAATGCTACATTATCCCAAAGGCTATATTTATTACCTGAAAAAATTAGGGATCCTTACTAAAACTTCAATAGTGTCCACTTGTGCGAAGCCGGGACGAGCCGCTAGTGTATAAATATTTTGTTGCCTAAAATTATGAGCTTTAAATGTCCAACTGAAAGCCATACAATTAAAACAATTCAAGACTTGTACTTCAACCTTTTTATCATTGTGTGCATAAATAGTGGATAAGCTTATCTGTTCATTAGTAGTTTGTTCTTCACTCACACTTAGGACAATATTTTTATAAAGTCTAGATGGAGTCCACTTCAAACTTGCCATGATATGAGCCTTAGATTGAACCCTATGTAGGTATAATCTTCATAAAAGACTAATTTGTCGTAACTTACCTATCTGTCCTTGTTCATTAGGATATTTCCGTGGCCGTCCCCTTTTCCTCGGCCCTGGCGCTTTGGTAACCACGGCAGAGTTAGGAGTCTTAACAAGAGTTCTCGTCCACCCGTGGGGGTCATGTTCTACAGGCAGCTCATACTGCAGGAGCATGCCATTCTCTTGCTTTACGGTGATTGTTTCTGTTTCTCTGGGAGCTGTGGGAGAATGAAGAGTGGAAGATAAACTTAAGTTAATTACATGACATCAATTTTAGGTCGTACCACGTAAAATTGATATTTCATACTATTCTATCTTTGGTTATTCTTTTGGATTTTTTCCTAAACAACCAGACAACCAAATGGGCTACTTCGGCCATTTATACAAATATTTTGTGTGTTTAAATGGATTGGTAATTTGTGCAATAGTTCAACTAGCCAATCTCAGCATATCAGAAGGCATAGCAAACGGAGACTTCACGAGTAATTTATGTGGCATTATCAACATGGATGTAAAATTGATTTGTCCTTGAAAAATCAATTGGTGACATTACGGCCTGCTAACCATTTAGCGTGAATGCAGTGTTCGATGTAGAGTGAATTAGTAGGTACATACCGTCTCTGGAAGCAGATGCAAGTACAGCAGCAGAGGTCTTCTTGAACTCTTCGAGACATTCTTTTAGGGTTTCGTTGGATGAAAGACATTGCTGTTTGAACTGAGAGGCCAACGTGAGCTTATCGACACAATTCAGGCATATCAACGTTGGCAAAGCGTCATTTTTCGTCACCTGAAATAAAGATTATTGGAGCCATGAAATTTTAAATACCATTTTCTGGTAAATAATAATTGGGGATGTCAGCAAAAAATCTAATTTCGCCACAAATAAAACCAATATAGCAACATTCTAGCTGTTTAAAATTAGGGTGGCCATCGCAACCATTTTGATGTGGTAATTTCTACTTACCTCGACGCCGCAACAGAAGGCGTACTTGTCACCGAGTTGTTCATTATTTTCATCCCAATCGAAGAGGGAAACCATATCACTGCTTTCTAAACATACTCGGCAAGTTAATTGCCAATCCATTTTGCAGAAAAATCGAAGCACAAGCGTTAAAAATTAAAATGCGTCAGAAATTTCAAGTATTAAGATGTTTTCTGATACCGGAAGTCAGCTAGCCATTTGACTAATTCGCTAACATGACAGATGCTGCCAAATTAAAAACGCGGCAAAGATACAACTTCCGGTTAAGGTCGAAAACTCTATCGAATCGGTAACTTCCGTCATTGTC
This sequence comes from Alcis repandata, assembly GCA_949125135.1. Taxonomy (NCBI): domain Eukaryota; kingdom Metazoa; phylum Arthropoda; class Insecta; order Lepidoptera; family Geometridae; genus Alcis; species Alcis repandata. Next base: position 3,702,828 of record OX421246.1, on the reverse strand, counting down.
TATGATAACCATCGATTTTTCTTTTTGGACTAATACAGTCGGAATTCATTGCTGACAACATTAACCCTAGCCACCTGACGTCTATTTCAGACCTGACATCGGTCCTGGAGACCGCTTGCGTATTTTCTATGTTTGTTAACCATTATTTAGATATTGCAATAAATGAAAATCGTATTTGTATTTTCATTATTTCTTTGTTCAACTTAGGTATTTAAACTATGGTTTTGCATGCATTTACATCTCAAAAATCAACACCGAACACAAATGTCCTAATTTTCAGGAAAATAGCTAGTAGCTTCGAAATCCTGAGATTTGAGTAGATAATTTTACTATGACATAATATTTTTCACTAATTTACGACAACTTCTATTTATAATTTACACCATAAAATAATTTCTGCCACAATTAAGCCATAAATATTGCAAATTAACAACCTACTAAAATTCGTAATTTGCGGCGAATAGTGCGCTGCAGTTTCCAAGTGACTTTTTTTTATCAAATAGAAGCTCAGAACCGTCTCATATTTCTTTTACAGTCTAAAAATCCCTTGCAATGATTTTATCCACTGCAAAATCTTATAAAGTCGTTGTAATCTTTATTTGGAAATACTAGTACATTCCACAAGTTTACCGAGTCTAACCACCTGACATCGGTCACACAGACCGCGCGCAAAATATAAATACCAATAATTTTTTAATGCGAGCATTTCAGAAGCCACCGAAAAAACGACACCTTCATATTAATAGGACAGGAGGAGAAAAAGTACACGCACATAAATAGTGGCGTAGTGTGCACCCTAGCCGAGTAATTTAAAAAACAAAACCGCCGGAGTCTCTGAGACCGACGACAGGTGGTTACAGTGCCACAAGTATAAGTTGGCGGTGGCGATTTGAGGAACTAAATCGGCAATCTTGAAAATTTACTTTGACACTTCCGAGTTCATAGTAAACATCGTTGCGAATATTTTTGCTACTATTATATTTGCTACTGTGCTATCATCATGCCTAAAGTGATAAAAAGTGGTACAAGAGAAGCAGTTATAAAAGTACACAGTGGCGCACAGCCGCGCCAAGTTATACTTGCCGGACTGTAAGTGTTATGGAAACCAAAACTTCAAAATAATTAAACGTCAAAAGTATAGTGTCAAATCTGTCAAAGTCAAACAAAAAACAAAATCTCGAATTGATCCCACAAATTACAAAAACAATAAACACGATGAAATTAAATAAAACGCAGTAAACGCACATTAAATATCATCGCAATGGAATTGTTTAGATCAGAATCTTACTACATATTTGTCAGAAATGAATCTAGTTTGTGGTGGAACAGAATAACCGGAGCTTTTTCAGTCAGATCAGGTACGTATTACATTATCATGTTTTTCCCATTTTGGCTTGTAATTTGACCTAGATTTTATCTATTAACTCGTATGTAGCTAATTTACCTTTCCGGTCGACACTGTACTGAATCAATTGTGTTACCAGAATAATAATGTATGAATTGTTAATCATCGCGTTTTCTTTTCACATAAAACTTCTTTGTTTCAGCATGGGACCTTTCAGACATCGAAGATATTGAATGTTTAGGCATTACAGATGGTATTATAGGCAAGGTTGAGCACTCCAATATATTTGACCAGCGACTAATGATCATAAAGGAGAGTATACCAGTCGGCAACATCTACTTCCATCACACAATATACAAAATTAAAGCCATCTGCTTTCTGAACTTAGGAACTGCTAATCAGGATATAGAGCTCTGTCCTTGTACTAAACATGGGTCTTCGAGTTCCTTGTCGAGTTCCAAGAAGGTTGGCTCCCGTCTCTTTGAAAACTCTGCATTCTTGAACAAGACTGTTGGTGCTGTTAAAAACGTCAGTAATACTATTAAAACGACAACGCAACAAGCTGCTACTCAGGTATGTGAATCTAAAGTCTATAAAAGGCAACAAAAAACATACTGCTGCTTGTAGCAATCCAATAGTATTCTGTTTTAATGGAAAATAAAAGATGAATCATGTTTTTAAACTGCATAACTGAGCTGGTATGATAGGAAAGTGATTTAGGTATTATGTATGTTTTCCTGGTCAGTTGACAAATATAACATGCATTGCTTATTAAATTATTGCATTGAGCGGAAATCCTATGATATTCACACATCCTCATTGAGTCATAGATCTAAATTTCACAGTTAGTTATTGATATGCTTTAACTGTAATTGCCTATTTATTTAAGAACTAGCGACCTGCCCGGCTTTGCACGGGTATAAAATATAGCCTATGATACTCAGGGATAATGTAGCAATCTAATGGTGAAAGAATTTTTGAAATCGGTCTAGTAGTTTTTGTGTTTATTCAACACAAAAATACAAATCTTTCCTCTTTATAATCTTAATATATATAAATCTCGTGTCACAATGTTTGTCCTCAATGGACTCCTAAACCACTTAACCGATTATAATAAAATTCGCACACCATGTGCAGTTCGATCCAACTTGAGAGATAGGATAGTTTAAATCTCAAATTATAGTCGCAATTTTAATTTATTGCAAATACACTGATAAACATAACATGTTAATATACTGATAATTTTTACTATAAATTGACAAGTTAGCATCAACATACTACGGTTGCTATAGTTACGCAAATAGAATTGACGCAATGGCTTTTGACAGGACAACATCTGTCGAGTCAGCTAGTATTAGTATAGATAAGCTTGTAATTAGCATCCCACACTGTAAATCTCTATATATAAAAATGAATCTCTGTTTCCCTTGGTCATCGCATCATGCTTGAACGGATGGAACAATTTTGCTAATTCTTTTTTTGTTGTGTTAATTATTGTCAGGAGAAGGTCCTTATAAAAGAAAAAAAAATGAAAGTTGAGCGGAACATTAGAAAGACAATTTGAATTCAATATTCGTACTATTCATAGTTAAATTCAGCTAGTTATTTTAAAGAAATTAATTCCGACAGATATTAAATTTCGATTTTTAGTATGTTACATAAAGCTGAATAAACATACAATAAAACCTTGTTTTTTTTTTAAAACCTTTAAAATTAGCTGCAAATTTTATTTTACATCAGTAAAACTAGGCAAATGAAAACAGAATTTTCATAAAATTAGCAGCTATTACAAACACTTTAAATTGATATTTTTAAAATCTTACTAGACTTTAAAAATCCCTGAATATAAAACCCGACCGAAAAAAACTTACTTCTTACAGGTAAAACAAACAGTCAAAAAGCAGCGAGACCCAAAAGTCGCCGAGCGTTTCGAGAAACGCCTGACAGACGAACTGCACAAAATATTTGATGACTCCGACAGTTTCTACTACTCCCGTACTTTGGACATCACAAATAGTTTGCAAAGGCAGCATGAGATCGAGAACTTGTTGGCGAGTGAACAGGGGGCGGGCAAGGCTGTTACGGATATCACAAGGTGGTGGAAACATGTTGATGACAGGTTCTTTTGGAACAAGCATATGTTGAAGGATATTATAGCTTTAGGCGTAAGTATTAAGATTCAATATCAAATATATATTATACTGTAGTCCGACACTTTCTCCACAAAACATTCAAATGCAGCAATCATGTTATTAATTTTTTTTAAATATTACATCAATAATTTAACAATTTTTATAATAGCTGAATTGGCTAATAAATAATAATTTGAAATATATATTTTTTTAAATAAATTATATTACATTTTTTAGTATGATGATTTAGTGTAGCAGTAACATAGTATTATTTATATAATGGGAAACTATAACTCAATTTAAGGTGAAGGAGTAACCCTTGAGTCTAGTCAATTACCTTGGCCAGGGGTGGCAAACCTTTATGAATAAATGTACCCATTTTTCTAAAGAAATGTTCAATGAGGCTTTAGACACGCCATTAAATAATTTTGCCTAGTAATAATTGGGTGGTGGCATGTCTAAAATATTTTGACGTCAATTATTTGCACGCTAACCATTGGTTCCCCATCCCTGACCTAGGCTACTTACAATTGTCTTGCAAATACTTTACCATTATAATGTTTTTAACCGACTTCAAAAAAGGAGGAGGTTATCAATTCGACTGTTTTTTTTATTTTTATTTTTTTATTTTTGTTACCTCATAACTTTTGACTGGGTGAATCGATTTTGATGATTCTTTTTTTATTAGAAAGCCGACGCTTCCCATTTGGTCCCATTTCAATTTAGTCCAGTTCTGATAATGGTATCCATGAGAAAACTATATAAGTCTTAAATGCATTAAGTACGTGCGTGACAAATTAGATGAATAACTCAATAGTCGGTCTTTTGAAGTCGGTTTTTGTTGTTTGTTTTGTAAAAATAATGTTCTTGTTCGTATATCAGAGTCCAGGCTGCGACGAATGGATCCTCCCGATCATCCAAGGCTACGTGAAACTCTCACAAATAGCCGTAGAGCAAGAATGCAACCCTCTGAACACAGAGTCCCTCTCCGCTTCGGGGTCATCCGACGAAAACTTCACTCTGGGGATCATATCGAGACGGTCGAGATACCAGGCTGGGACTAGGTAAGGACTTTACAAGTTTTACTATCAAAACTAATGTGGTTTCGACATTATTCCTTAACATTTTATAGTAGCGAAGTCTCATTCACGAACTACGACATACCTCCAGTATCGCTTTTAACGAAAAGGCCCGTTGTAGCCCTATTTTTTAGCGTTATTATTCGTCTGCTCAGAATTTCTAGTTTGAAGCATTTATCCATCTGTCTACTGTAATTTACTCCCACAGATATAATCGTCGAGGCATCGGCTCGAGCGGTAAAGTCGCAAACTACGTAGAAACTGAACAGATAGTTTCCATCATTTGCTCGGACAGCATCCACAGGGCTTCCTTTGTACAGGTACTCCCTTTTATTAGCTCTTAAAAAGCATTCAACTTTAGATCTTATTCTCTTGATTAAAGCGTACATTTGAATTATGAGATTGTACGCGTGCATTTTGTACATACATTTTACTGCTAAAACTGGCTAAATACGCCAAGGAACGTTACGGGGGCAACTTTAGAATGCTAGTTAATAACCAAATAAAAAAACTCTTTGTTAACAGGTGCGTGGTTCAGTGCCAATATTTTGGAGCCAACCGGAATTCAAATTTAGGCCACCGCCACGTCTTGACAGAGGTATGATATGTCTGTCTCTATTTTATGTCTTCTCGCTCTGTTGCTCACTACATTGACTAAACATTGGTATTTTAAAATACCAATCGTTTTAATCATATTCCTTGGTTGTTTTCCTAAGTCTTAAAATCGTAATAAATATAACCAAACCTGAGGTCAAATACAGCTTTAGCCAAATACAGCCATATTTGATTATGGTTATAGCCAATCACATGTTTAACTACGGTTATAGCCAATTACGTGTTTCGCTACGGTTACAGCCAGTTACGTGGTCCAGCCAGATTCTTATTGTACCAAATGCTGAAAACAAAAATTACATTTCCATACAAAAATTAGTAATATCTAAAAATCTTATTACAGACGAAGAAACCTCTCACACTGCGTTCAAAAAGCACTTTGATGAAGAGATATCATTGTATAACCAAGTGTGTATAGTAAACTTAGTGGAGCAACAAGGGCGCGAGAGAGTAATATGGGACGCATACGGAACCCATGTGCTCAAGTACAATAGCTGCGACATTGTGTATGCCACGTTTGACTTCCACGAATATTGGTATGTTATACTTTAGATTCTTAGCACAAAGTTCTGTTGACAGTACTTGAAGCAGAAAGCATACAGTCAAAGTATATATAAATATAGCTTGGAACTCAGTTTAAATAGCTTGATGTATCTTATGTGTCATAGACACTATATTTTTCCTTGCAAATGTTTGACCAAAAAAAACCCTAATATTTTTATTACTATTTAAATGTTTCGTTCTGACTCTAATCTCAAACACATCTGGCTTTTTTCTTGTTTTAGAATCTAAACCTGAAAATTAATTGTATCAGTTATAATTAGTCCAGTGAATTAGCAAAATGTTCGGTCCCATCTGGCAGAAAGCACGAAACTTGGCATGCTGGTAGCTTTTGTATGTGTAATTAAACTCCGAAGTAGAAACACCTCGGGAGACGATTGGTTCCCTCCCCCCCCCCCCCCCCTTTTTGTGTCAAACAATGTCAACAAAAGCTACATGCATGCCAAGTTTCGTGCTTTCTGCCAGATGGGACCGAAAACCCGGTTGTGTCGAGCTCAGAAGCTGTACTAAAATAATAATTGCCATTTTTTTGTTCAGTCGAGGCATGCACTACGAGAACGTGAGCATCCTTATCAACGCAGTAGCAGACATAATCAGTGAGATGCGGTTCTGCTGGCGAGACAATCGTGGGCTTATTTGCGAGCAGCGCGGCGTTTTCAGGGTTAACTGTATCGACTGCCTGGATAGAACTAATGTTGTGCAGGTAAGAATCTTATCCTACTAATTTTGTAAATGCCAAAGTTTGTGTGCATGTGTGTAGATGAATGTTTGTTTGTTTGTTACGTATCTTCATAACTACTAAATCGATTTTGATAAACACGACTTCAAAAAAAATAAAGCTACAACGAAATCTGTGGAGATGTATCTATAATGTAAAACTAAATTAGAAGAAATCGTTCCGCTATATGGTCCTGCAGATGTGTAATGCGATAATAAATAATGTAATCACAAAGCATGTCCATCGCACGTTTGATGCTCCAATTTCCCGCGTCGCTGACTCGCAGATTTGGCCATAGTTTAATAGCCTCGCGTTCGTTTTGGGATCGAAAACAGTTAAAAATGCCACTTTTGTTCACGATTGTTAGCATGTGCGACATACGAGATATACGAACGTGTACACATGCAAACGATTTTGTTATTTTTAACTGTTATTTTTGCCACCCATTCCAAAACGAACACGAGGTAGAAGTGCAACATCATAAGTCAAGTCATAACTCGTGTCAACTTCAATCAACCACACTCATCACAATTAAAGTCATGCCTAACCACTAGTTCAATGAGCTTTTTTAGTCTTAGTTTTTTTGTATTCTGCCCCTCTAGCCAAGTTGCAATTCCATAATCGCAAACGCTATTGAAAACTTGTACATTGTATTGGAAAGACATTTCTGTAATAGAATATAGAATTTATGAATACATTATAGAAATCTCATTCCCATACGTTATCTATAGCGTTGGCGATTAAACCATGCAAATTGGCTAGGGGGTCTGTTTTGTGTACAATAAAGCTATATTCTATTCTACTGTAAACCCAGACAGCTATAGCCAAGAACGTGCTAGAGCTGCAACTGTGCCGGTTAGGGCTGGCCACGCCGGGCGCCGGGCTGCCGGCCGCGCTGAGGCAGGCCTTCCTCACCATGTGGGCCGACAACGGGGATCGCATCTCTAGGCAGTATGCGGGGACTAAGGCGCTTAAGGTAAACACAGAAAACAAACAATAATTATAGATAAAACGACAATAAAAAAAAACAAAGAAACAAAGACAAGTCAATTCAAGTTATTGATTACTAGCTCTGTATTTTTACATATTTTTATTTTTACGTATTTTTTGTTTGTATTTTATTTTAAGTAACGTTTTCAACAGTACCTTTTTACTTAATGAGATTGTCATGCTTTGACACAAATGTCAAATCAAAAAAAAAAAGATGAAAAAATTGTTTTTACAGCTAATAAAACTATAAACATGCTTGACTGGTTACAGCCAAATACATGTTCATCAGTAACTGCTCTAGCCAAAGAAACATGCTTGGCAACGGTTGTAGCCAAATGCGTGTTCGGCAACGGTTTTATCGAAACGTTTTTATTTCAGGGTGACTACACAAGAACGGGCGAACGTAAATTCACTGGGCTCATGAAAGATGGAGTCAACTCTGCTAGCAGGTAACATTGCAACTACGTTTAAAAAAACAATAAGCACCTATATTAATAAATAAGTACACATAATTTTACTTGACCGTATTATAAATACTATAAGTTGTCTCTAAATGATGTACCAAAATATGAAAGAAACAGACAGTCAAAAAGCATCCATAAAACAATAAAAACAAAGCCTAATTCTCTCTAGATTCATCATACGACATTTCAAAGACGCTATAACCCAATTCGCAATAGACATCGCTCTCGGACAGCAACCGAACATGGCAACTGTCGCCGATTTCGACAGCCACTGGAACGATATAAAAACCGCTACAGCGATGTTGTATCAGAATATGGAGAGTGAGAGAGCAGGCGATATGATGCCGAGCTATTTTGGACACGATTTGACTAGGGAGTTCGTGATAGCTGAGGTGGCGTATGGAGCGGGGAGGTCAGTTTTTGGAAAAACTGTAAATTTGATCGATTATGGTCAATTGCCCCGAAAGTGTGTGCACTGTTTTAATTAATTGTTTTGTAAAATACATTTTTAAGCTTTTTCTTACGGATTTTGTCATGCTCACATAAACTATTGGTTGGTATTTATGACTGATATTGGACTGCACTCAGTATTGATGATGATAGTTTTACCAATAACTTTTTTTTTGTCGTTTTTTCAAAAGTCTAACGTAGTGTTGTCAAATCGGTCAAATTTATAGCCAAATTTGAGTATGTTGCACTTTGAACTGTGTGCTTGTCTCTCTAAATTGTTTTGAGATTGCGACCTCCCCGTAACCACACCTTAGACATTCTGTCCTTTACTTTAATATTTATGACGTTTAGACTTCTAACTTTAATAAATTATTAGTTAGTTGCTTGAGTTTGCGGCACGGATGCATATTTTCGGCTTTGTAAATTTTGTAAAATATTTTTGATAAATACTCATAAAATTTCAATAGTACTATTTTTTTTATTACAACAAACTAGACATGCGTTTGACCACAATATCACCTGATGGGAAGCAACGATGCGGTCGAAGATGTAGCCCACTTGCCTAAGAAATACCTATTCACTCTACTTTTAAATAACCCTGGGTTGTACTTTTTCGGGAAGACAGACGCCGGCAATGAGTTCCACGCCTCTGCCGTTCGAATTAAAAAGGTAGAATGGAAACGCTTAGTGCGTAAAATTGAATACATTTATTTATCATTATTACTTATGTGTAAACTTCTAATCTACTAAAAACTTGATTTTGCTACACATCAGAACCTTTGATCAACCAGGGGTCTTATTCTGTCCGGTCTTTTAAACTCGTGGAATCTTCAAGGAATCGTGTTCTAGATGCCAACTTCAAATTAGAAAGCAGAAGAAAACCTCTCGTTAGAAAACGTTTGCGCGATATTAGTATTATGTCATGTTATGTAGTCTTCACCTATATATAACCAATTTGTTTGTTTCAGATACTACCTATCTACATTCAAAGACGCTCTGAGGCAAGTTGCCATCGACGTGATGACCGGCGAGTCGCGCTCCATACCCGAGCATCTCATGGTGCCGGACTGTACTAAGATTGATGTTCACATGGTCAAGGTAAATATATTCTAAACTAGATTTACTAGAAACTTGAATAAGTAATAATTAATTAATTTGTTAAAGACAAATATCTGAATGATAACGACTAGCCAAAAACAAAGGCAACGGCTAAAGCCAAATACGCGTATAAAACAAATTTTGCAACATGGCTACGCCTAGCAACGGTTACAGCCAAATACGTGCTACTTTGACGGGTATAGCCAAATCTATTATTTTGCAACGGTTTTAGCCAAACACGTATTTTGCCAGCTTGACTAACCTAAACTGTATTGGACAATAGCTTTAGCCAAATACAATAATTATGTTCTAGCAAAAAAATACCTTCATTGTTTTCTTGTGTGTCTTGTAGCCAGCATAAATATCACACACCTACACTAGCTACACAACAGACCTAGCCTGTTTCTGCAAATGTTGATTATATTGTTATTTTTCAGAGTCAAACGATGCCCGACACGGCTTCCATGGCGCAGCACGTGAAGTCTCTAATTGACGATTGCAAGAAACTGGTAGTGGATACGGAGCCTGTGCTCGGGTCTTGGGGACTTATCGACGCGGATCCGAAGTATGTTTTTATATAAATTTACTAGCTGTGCTTCGCGGTTCCACCCGTATCTCACTGTGCGCCTTTACGTTGTTATTGTGATGACGGCCGCAAGCCGTCTCGCCGATAACTCTGTAACGTAGTCACAGAATAAGTAATATTTCTAGACAAATCGTTTTTTGCGTGTTTGTGCATTTAATTTTCTGGAATTGTCTACGACCCAACCGGTTTTTCGTATAAATAGATGGATATCAATTTTAAATATAATCATCCATTTTCGACTAGCCAATATAACGTGAAGGAATAACAAACTTTCGTATATAATATAGAGTGATCAGTTGTGATAGTATGATGGTTCTTGGCGCGAGTTCGTACAGTGACCGTGTTTGTCCCCAGCACCGGCGACCCGCAGGAGACGGAGATGGACAGCGTGCTGCTGCTGACGAGCGACGCGTACTACGTGGCGGACTACGACGAGACCTCGGACCGCGTGCTGGCCGTCACCAGGGTCGCGCTGCGGGACGTGGCCGCGCTCGAGCTGGGCACCAGCGACACCAGCGGCACGGTGCGGGGGCGGGGGCGGGGCGGGGCGTGGGCGGGGGCGGGGGCCGCTGCGGGACGTGGCCGCGCTCGAGCTGGGCACCAGCGACACCAGCGGCACGGTGCGGGGGCGGGGGCGGGGCGGGGCGTGGGCGGGGGCGGGGGCCGCTGCGGGACGTGGCCGCGCTCGAGCTGGGCACCAGCGACACCAGCGGCACGGTGCGGGGGCGGGGGCGGGGCGGGGCGTGGGCGGGGGCGGGGGCCGCTGCGGGACGTGGCCGCGCTCGAGCTGGGCACCAGCGACACCAGCGGCACGGTGCGGGGGCGGGGGCGGGGCGGGGCGGGGGCGGGGGCGGGGGCCGCTGCGGGACGTGGCCGCGCTCGAGCTGGGCACCAGCGACACCAGCGGCACGGTGCGGGGGCGGGGGCGGGGCGGGGCGGGGGCGGGGGCGGGGGCCGCTGCGGGACGTGGCCGCGCTCGAGCTGGGCACCAGCGACCAGCGGCACGGTGCGGGGGCGGGGGCGGGGCGGGGCGGGGGCGGGGGCGGGGGCCGCTGCGGGACGTGGCCGCGCTCGAGCTGGGCACCAGCGACACCAGCGGCACGGTGCGGGGGGCGGGGGCGGGGCGGGGCGGGGGCGGGGGCGGGGGCCGCTGCGGGACGTGGCCGCGCTCGAGCTGGGCACCAGCGGCACGGTGCGGCCCAGGGGGGCGGGGGGGGGGGGTAGTGGGGCAACGGGGGCGGGGGGGGGGGGGTAGTGGGGCAACGGGGGCGGGGACGTGCGGCGCGTGTCATTTAGCTATTTAACTTGAGTAATAAGTAAAAGCCAAAGTTCGCAAAATGTCCGCCACTCTTATATTACGCAAAAGTTAAATGTCACCTGTCAGTCTGCAACGGTTATAAGGTGGTTTATGTCTAACAGATATTCAGCGTTGCTCGTAAAGGCACGGAGCCGGTGCACTGCATCCGCATCCACTACACTCTCAACAACGAGCCCGGATACTTCCACATGTTCCGGTCCACTTCGCTCCGCTTCTTTAACAACATGGCTGTGGTTATTAATACTAAAGACGAAATGATTGGTGAGTATTATATAATACTACTCAATACAGTAATTTGGTGTTGAAAAAGGAAGTTACCTGAAAAGTTTTCCGGTTTTGAAAAATGGTGATTTTATAGATTTTGATATCTTTTATTTGCCACCTCGATGTTTACTGCTCACGCCGCCATTTTGGCAAAATGGCGCCTGAAACCAGTTAATTGAAATATCATCTTACCTACTCATTTGGCGATGAAAATATGTAGTATGTACATATTAAATTTAACTAGAGAAAAAATCCTCTAACTTTATTCTAAACTTGTTCTGTTTGTAACATGAAGATTTATTGTACGAGCGCTGCAAAGTATTTTGCGTCATGCGTCAAAAAACGAATTTCCACGCTTTTCTGCTTTTCAGGTAGAGTGCGTTTACCTATCTATCTTTGACGTTACCCTGGTACAACTGGTGCCATTGCACTCTATTCACGTACTTTATTTTTATTATCGATACTGATTTGAATGACATATTTTCAGAATCGTTACATTCCATTTGCGAATCTCTGTTGGTGGCGCGGGACGTTGCCAAGCTACATCCGATACCATTCCACGACGGGGTCAAACTGGAGAAGAAGAAATCAAAGGTAAACATTGTAATATTTATTTCAGATTTAGACCAAATGACATGTCCTTATCTATATTTATACTAATACTGGCTGACTCGACAGATGTTGTCCTGTCAAAAGCCATCAATTCTATGTCAAATGTCAAAAGTTACATTAAAAAAGTTTACATTGTCCAAAGCGCTATATGGTTTAAGTATGTATTTTTAAATTTTCTAATTTTTCATGTTTTTTTACTATAAATTGAGATGTGAGCTATCCTATCTCCTAAGTTAGATCGAACGACACACGGTGTGCAAATTTGATTGAAATCGGTTAAGTAGTTTAGGAGTCTATAGCGGACAAACAACGTGACACGTAATTTATATATATTAAGATTATAAAGAGGAAAGATTTGTATTTTTGGATGTTTGTCTCAAATAAACTACTGGACCGATTTGAAACTTGATATTATTTTATATTTTATCGTAATTTATTTTAAAGCAGTTTTATCACACAATGTTAATGCAACCCCCGTAATAGTCAATTTTTTTAATCAGGTGCACCCAAACCACGCCCAGTCTGGGTCCGCTCGGTCGTCCATCTACCTCGGCCTGTCGCAACTACCCACGTTGACCAGAAACGTGAGCGAGACGCAACTAGTCGCCGATATCAGGAGCGTTGGTACGTAACTATATCACTATTAAATTATTATTTAGATAACAGAGTACGTAGTTGGTTAGTTAATTTTATTTGTGAGCAGTCATGCGAAAAAAGAACTAGTCGTAGCACAAACTCTGCATGATAAGTACTGCAAAAATCTATTATTTATTAATAAACAAAAAAGTGACTCGTCTGATTTTTTTTGTTTTATTTTGTGCCTGTGTCATTGAGTTCCAACATTAATTTTTCCATGTGGAATGTTTCGTCCATCAGAAAAGTGCTTTCAACAACAATTTTAATTTAACCTTTTCCTATTCCAATCCTAGTTTTTTACCGACTTAAAAATAATAATACGGTTCTCAATAAGACTGTTTTTTTTTGTATATTTGTTAGATATATTTTATTCCCATCCTAAAACCTTTCCCTTCCTAACCCCAACAATTCCCTCCAATAGCGTGTAACTCAGTGGAATCCGAAGAGATGTCACCAACCAGCTCGGTCCTGGACCAGATCGTCAAGTTGGAAGCGAACACGCGCTGCCGGGTCATCCGGGGCCGGTTCATGTTACAGACAAACTCGCACACCGTTAGTTAGTGGATATATGTTGAACTTTACATGTAAGGAGGAAGGAAGGGTTGTAAAAAGTATGCTAAGTTGAAAAGGGCTCGTAGTCTATGAACAACTTTTACCATGGAACCGACCCTGAAATGGAAAAAGCCCTTTCTTTAACCATGTCAAATGCGAGTTTCGCTGGTCGAGGCTTGGCATTCGGTTAGGTAAGTACTGGTTTCAAGTCCAATGATATTTTATGGACGCCTCGCGGATTCACACAGGAGTTGTTACGTTTACCAGGATAAAAAGTAACATAACATGTGTTAATCCATAGTATACTCGTAGCTATGTCCATTCAAGTCAACTCCAATACCGAATTTCATTCAAATCGGTTGAATTGTTTCAGCATGAAGAAATAACAAACACATACTATTGCATTTAGACTAGTCTAATGCTATTTTTCTCGTTCCCACCAGGATCCAAAGCCCTGACTAACATGTCGGAGCAATTTAGCAAGCTAAACAAGCTAGGCGCCCGCGCCCGACCCAGCTTACAACTGAAATTCGACCAGAGCGCGTCTCGCACAAAAAAGATATTCACCCTCGGCGCAAACAAGACAGACAAGAAAAAGGGTAGTCTATCCGATGGAATGAGCTCCGACTACTCATCAGATGACGAAAATCGAACAAACATATTCGAACCAACCTTGGACAACTTCGAAATGACACAACACTACATCGGAAACACTGGCCAGAAACAGGAAAACGAAAACGATTGCGATCTCATCCAAAATCCGCTGTACTCATCCAAAATTGAACCCAACGAAGATAGCACGCAAGTGTCAATTTCGAACGCAGAAGTCACTCACGCCGCTCCACAAAACTTGAAGACTCCAAGCAACATAAACAAGATCAATCCATTCGACACTAAAATGAAATCGACGCCTCAGATCCAGGTTGAATATTCGAAACCTCAGCCGCCGAACTCGCTAGTTCTATCACAGAAGCTCTCACACAGTTCGAACGACATCAACTATGAAGAAAAGTCTCCTGACAGCGTAAACTTCCATGTTAGGTCGAATTCTCAGCACGAGATTACGTTGAACATAGCTCAATCGCATAGTGAGTCGGCGATTCAACAGATGAAGACTATACCCAGCCCAGCCTCGAGTTCGACGAAAGATATGGTGCTGTCTCCGCTAACAAAACTAGCCAAAGGAGTGCAGACGCTTGGCGCTAATTTAGACCCAAGAAAAATGAAGGTGAGAACTTTTAATTTAGTACAAAGGCCGTACTGCTATCTCTTAACGCGAGTCTGAACTGAGGGCAATCTCTGGAACAACTAATCTGATTTCAAATCTTATACCAATGGAAAGCTACATTATTTTTGAGTGCTCAAGATGCTTGGATCTTTATGCCCGTTATGCTCGACCTTCGTTCGGCCAACTATAAAATAATTAATAGTTCAAAAAACTAAAAAATACGCTTTGTTTAGTGTATTGTCATCGGTCCTCGATATATTATGTCGATAAAGTTTGAACGAAATCTGGCCAACAATTATATAATAAATGATGTCAAGTATAATATGTCTACTTTCTCCCTACAGACATACATACAGACTTTAGCTTCATATAATCTATATATATAAAAATGAAACCCGTTTTCCTTGGTCACGGCATCACGCGTGAATGGCTGGACCGATTTCACTAATTCTTTTTTTGTTGTATTTGTTATTATTAGGAGAAGGTTCTTACGGAAAAAAATATTAAGAAAATCTCTCAGAAATATTGAAAAACCCTAAAAACAGCCCTTTTCTTTTTCCCATACAAACGTATGGCAGTACGAAGTCTGCCGGGTCAGCTAGTATTTGTAAAAAAGATAGATGAATTTCTAATACACACGAAGAACTAAAATTTTTTTTTTATTACCTTAGACAGACATTCAGTTTCCTTATAAATATCTAAATTTCAGGCATCGCCCAACATAAAACACATAACGGAACAACAATACGAGGAGCACAAAAAGCTGCAAGAGAAATGGAAGGGATGCAGCACCCGCCTCGTCGCTCTCTAACCAGTGTTGCCAGGGTAATGTCACTAATTGCCAGTCGTAAAAACTTAACACAAATTGCCAGTTGTAAAAATTTGACACAAATTGCCGGTCGTAAAAACTTATCACAAATTACCAGTTATTCAAACCACTACGAATGTGACAGCTCTAAAATTGTTGTCATCCTTTTTTTACATATTGAAATGAAAAGAGATGCAGATAATTTTAATGCTGTCAGATTAGTGAGTGGTGCAACCAAATCGACGCAATCGTCTCTCTATTCTTTCATTTTTTTCACTATCATTTATAGTGTTACCAGTTATAACGCACTTATTAAAATGTTGCCACCTTAACGCGCTTTCGAAAGTTGCCAATTAAATAATATTATTAATGTGTGTTATTGTGTATAATGTACAAAAATCGAATACGAAATAATTCCTATAGAACTGCACAATGGCAAACCATGCTTGCTTTTGATAATATTGTTCTCGTGTTAAATGATGGACAGCCTTACTTATAAACGCTGCTTCGATTGACAGATGTCATTTAATTTGACTGGTGTCATTTGTGTAATACAAAGATAAAGCGTGCAGTATCAAATGTCACTTGCAGCGTTTGCAAGTGAGGCCCTAGATGTTTAGTAATAAATACAGTTAAATTAAGACTATAATGCTGTTTTTAGACGCATAATGCAGACCAAAAGTACGGGTTAGCTTTGATCGTGTTCAGAAATAGTATTTTTTAGACGTGAAAAATATTTACTCCTGAGATGCGCCCAGCGTCTTTATTTTCGGGATAAAAACTAGAACTACGCTCATTCTATCTCTGTTCGGATACGTTGCTTTGTTGTTGAGTGAAAGAGAAACAAAGGATGATGGGCACTTCGTCCCCGGTGCTGTATCAAGTCATGACATATGTCAATCGAAAGACCATAACAATAGATTTATTTAATTATATGACACCAACCCTGAGTGACGTGCAGGGAAAAAGATATGACGGTTTTTAGATTCCAAAAAGTGCTGTTTTTTTTTGTTATATAAACTTATTTTAACGAATTTTATTATCGTGTATGCATTTTCTGTGACTATTTTATCACCCTCGTATAACAATGAGATAATATTAGTTTATTTATAAACGTTTAAATAGAGTTTATCATTTTAATTTTATACTGGCACATGCCAAAACCCTTACCTTGCTGATTATCGACAGTTTTTGTCTGAATAATGCCATAATATAATATCAATTTATTAATATTATCAATATTTGAAAAATTAAGCGAACTTACCTGTAAGTGAAGTCTGATTAAGATTATAAGTTGTCTTGTCGAAGGGTTAAAAGCCCGAACCTTTTGTCAAAACTAGTTTGTTTTTTGAATTATCTCTCCCTTTACCGAGACTATATAGGGTTATTCATAAAGGGTAAGCTAAGCCGAAAAGAGCACACAGTACTCATTATTATGAACAACTTTTACTATGAGACCAACCCGAAATTCGCGAAAAAAAATCAGCTGTTCCATAGAAAAATGTCAATGACGCTCAACAAAATGTATGGAACAGCATATTTTTTTGTTCGCGAATTTCTGGTTGGTCCCATAGTAAAAGTTGTTCATAATGATGAGTACTATGTGCTCTTTTCGGCTTAGCATACCCTTTATGAATAACCCTGTATAAAAGCGAGCGAGATAAACTTTAAATAATGGTCACAGATAATAGTAAAGGCATAGAGCAGAAAGCAATCATAGACTAAATGTAGAGATTTTTACTTTTTAAATGCTTTTGACCTTGAAAGTAGTGGGTCAATAAGGCCTTCTTTGCAGAGCCAGCCATGAATCTTTAATCAGAGACAAGATAACTTATAATATCACAATACACATAACTGTCACAATACTGCTAACGGTGTGAGATACTATCGATAAAATCAGCTGTTTCGACATTATTGATGTTCTAGAAAATAATGAAGAGATCTTATTGAGAAGGGTAGTCGTGCTGAATCTGACTTCAGACCTATCCCGATCATATTCATACTCTGCAAGACTATGGAACAAGCTCCTGGCGTACCGAAAAGCTAATGACCTCGTAAGTGAGTGGCAGTACGGATTCTGCTGAAACTGGTCTACTAGTGATCTTACCACTCACATCTGAGAGACTATCGAAAAACATGAGGAAGCACTCATATCACCATCAGCAGAGGATAGTAACAGAGGTAGTTTTAGTAGGTATAACCCCGCAAAAACCCCCTTGACCCGGTAGCTCCCCAACGCAGCCGGTTATTTTCTTAAGGTTTTCCCAAGTCTAAAAAAAACCTATACATAATAGACTATCTATCAGTAACACTACTTTCAAACGTGTATATTATACTATACCGATTGCAAAAACTCAGCAAGACTAACCTTCTCAAGAGGTTCAATTCTCAATAGGATATGCTAATTATTTTCTAGAACTTCAAATAATAATCGATACTGCCGATTTTATCGATAGTATTGCACACCGTTATGCCATGACATAAAATGCCTTTTATCAGACAGCACTCTCAATACTCTTTGTTTCTTAAGAAGCCATTGCCAAAATGACTTCTAGATCTCTAGATCTAGGATAGATAGGGGTAGTTCTCGAAGTAACTTCCTTTAGATGGGCAGATACATTCTTTATTCACCACCACAGTATGTTTTTACTAGGTTAATTGAACTAATTAATATGTTTCGTAAGCTATACAGGGTTATTTATAAAGGGTATGCTAAGTCGAAAAGGGCTCATAGTACTTATCATTATGAACAACTTTTACTATGTTACCATCCCGAAATTCGCGAAAAAAAAATCAGCTGTTCCATAGAAAAATGTCAATGACACTCAACAAAATGTATAGAACAGCTGATTTTTTTCTCCCGAATTTAGGGATGGTCACATAGTAAAAGTTGTTCATAATGATGTGTACTATGAGCCATTTTCAGCTTAGCATACCCTTTATGAATAACCCTGTATTAAATACTAAAGGTAATTTTTGACATACATGTTAATAAAATTCCTTATAATAGCTTTAGAAAGCAAAAAATCAGCACTTTTTTTGAAATCTAAAAACGATCATATCTTTTTCCCTGCACGTCATTCAAGGTTGAGTCATACAATTAAATAAAGCTAACATTATAATCTTTCAAATGACATACGTCACGACTTGATACAACACGGGGACGGCGCCCATACAAAAGTGCCCATTCTCCTTTACAAAGACACTTGTGCATTTATAATATTAGAAGAGGCTATAAGTAAACCGCGTCAAACCTAAGGCTTGTGTAACGTGGTGGCAGAAAACGTGTCGTTCCTCTCGCTCGCATGGTGCGAGTAAGTTGGCCTGAGCGGGATGGCAGGCTATAATCATCGCCGCTACGCTTACGGAAATAGGCCCCTGGTTACCTACGTGTTTGTGATTTTGCTTCCGTGACGACTGAATGAATTCAGATATATTTCGGTATTAAAGTAGCGTTTAAAAGGCTGGGTTACGACGTCAGTTGCTTCTTAATTGAGTATATCCGTGGTTAATACAAGTTTAATGAAATAAGTTCCTTTTTCTTCCACTAACTGCAAATGGCGCGGGCGCTAATGTTATATCTTAATATCTCTTATAAAACTAGACCTCCCGTACTATTTTAGATCTTCATATACTTTATTATGGTGTATTTATTAAACAAACTATATATGTATTAATCACAGTATTTTGAATTAGACTTTGGGAAACTGTACTGTACATCTTTTCTAATGTTTTTGTAAAACTTTCACAATTTGTACACAGAAAATTGGTTTCTTAAAGTATTTATCTAATAGTAAATATGTGCTGTAAGTCCCGTTAGGTAATATAGAAACATGTTCAACTTTTGTTTGGATGTTTATTCTATGTATTATAAAATCAATATAAATTTCATAAAAATGTGTAGGTCTAATATAAATCAACAAAATATAGCAAGAAACTGAAATCTACAAAAAATGTAAACATAAAATGTAAGTTGGTAAAAACGCAAAAAAACTGTCATTATAGAAGTAGATTAACAGTTTTAGGAAGAGCTATGCTATGCTAAGCCGTTTTTTCGCGATTTCAGGGTTAGTCCCATAGTAAAAAAAAATCATAATGAGCCCTTTTGGGCTTTATTAGCATACCTTTTCTTTATAACCCAATAAATGTCTTCATAGTTTTGTATGTTAGCGCCCCGCGCGGGTGAAACCGCAGGGCGGAGCTAGTAAATAGTAAAACTTTGGGTTTTACTCATAAACAATGCTTAAAGTTAGACACTGCTTAAAATGCTCTGACAACTCGCTGACGAAATGTCACGTGCGAAAACAAGATGGAATACTTTAAGCAATGATTAACTTTAAACAGGCTTTATAGGTAGGTAGTGGGCCCAAGATTGAAGGATATAATTGACATACTACTCTGTCAAGAAAGTACCGGGAAAATATCAATAATACACAAAATGTTTGTTATTCATCCAAATTTATTTTATCACCTTCAAAGTATGCTCCTTCAGAAACGATACACTTACGCCAACGAATAATCCAATCATCAAAACATTTTTTGAACGCTGTTTCCGGAATTGAGTTGAGTTCTCGCCTCGAATTCTCCTTTATGTCTCCTACCGATTGAAAACGGGTGCCTACTAAACTAGTTTGCATGTCAAACTCGTAAACCCACGTCTCGTCACCAGTAACAATGCGTTTCATAAATGTTGGGTCGGAATTGACCCGTTCTAGCATGTCCTCAGTGACTCTCATGCGATTGAGTTTTTGGAGAAAATTCAGGTCTTTTGGGACTAGCCGAGCGGTAACATGTTTCATACCCAAATGATTACTTAAAATGGTACGGATCGACTCGTGAGATACAGAAAGTTCGGCGGCTATCTCTCTCAAAGTTGAGTGAGGATTTTCAGTCACTATTTCCTTCACTTTTGCGATGTTAACTTCAGTTGCAGACGTTGATGGCCTACCAGAGCGAGGCAAATCTTCCATCACATCTCGACCGCTTTTGAACGCTTTGTACCACTCATAAGCACGTGTTTTTGATAAAGTCGATTCGCCGTAAGCCTTCTGTAACATTTTTAGTGACTCCGAACACGAAATTCCATTGGCGATGCAAAATTTAAGACAAACTCTTTGTTCGATGTTTTTGTCCATGATGAAATTCGTAATACACACTAGACATGACCTAACTAAAAACAGCACCATATTTAATCTAAATAAGAGACGCAACTCAAACTCCGCGCCAAAATGGATAACAGTTGTGCCAATCTAACAACAACAATAAAAACAAAAATTTGAATTTGGAACCCAAAACAAATCATCCATTCCCGATACTTTTTTGACTGAATGTATCTAAACTAACTAAAACTATATCTGTCTTTGTCATTGCAACCCACAAGACAAGGACATCAATACTTTTAGAAAAAATAGATTTGTCAACTAAACCTTTAAATGAGGGCCCAGTTTTGTTTTCCAGTGATAAATTGAATTTAAAAACAGCTTTTTTTGCTTAAATAATGCGAAGTGCAGGGTTTTGCATGACGTAATAAATAAGTTAGATGTAGACATGTAGTATATATGCCCGTTTACCACATAGCTGTAGAATTGCTGTGAATTCTGTGATGATGAATTTGACGTCGTTTTTAATTATTTGAAGGCATTCCTCTTAGTTTTTAAAGATATAATTAAGCTATTAGTTGGTAGTATCAATTAAATTTAATCGTCAGAATAGTCGAATAAATCAAATTTGATTTGTAGATTGTTTAGTCTAAAATTGCACGGCCCTTCAGTTGAGAGTGAATCTGTTTCTTCTAGGCAAGCGTGCTCCATCGTAGACCGCATCATTGCTCACTATCAGGCAAGATGGCGGTTAAACGCAAGCCTATCATCGAATAAAAAAAGCCATCACTTGTGTCCGTGTCGGTCACTGAACGAACAATGGCGAAAAAGTTACACCTATACACGTTCTTTGAATGTGAGCATAAAGACATTAGAATGGCGTTCAGTTTTAGACTAAACGATCTCTAACTGTGAGGATCTTTAACAATTGAGCGTGTTCGTAAATGTTGAGCGCAAATGACAACACTTACTAGGCATTCTGGACAAAGTCGGTGATGGCAACCCTATTCGCAAACGATCAAGCGTATGAAAGTGAGGTATTAGCTCGGTCACTGTCGCACTCATCGAAAATGTCATCAGAGTGAGACTGACGGAGATAATCTGAAGCGGCTTTTGGCGGGAACGTGGAAGAGACATGTTGCTTCATTTTGTTATTTTACTAAACTTGTGTAATTTTGAGTGTTAATGTTTATTTTAAGTGGGGAAAATAACCATTAAGTGCTCGAGGACGTGCACGAGTGTGGGCAAATCATAAAATGCAGTGAATCGTGTCATTCCGTGTTGCTTCCAAAACTCCTTAGAAAAGCCTCTAGTAAAGTCTCCACTACTTTACTGGGGTACACCGACCATATTCTTATTAAAAAACGGACACTGGCAGAATTGCGGCTTACATAGCCGCAGAGTCCAAACCATAAAAGAAGAAGAAGAAGATAATCTGAAGCGCTCAAGAAAACGGTCTCAAAAAGGTAACAAACATTTTAGTTCTATAGAATTTAAAACCAAACACCAAAAATATCACTTAATTTATTCCTTGTCTCAATTATTCACAGTATTATTAATTAGTGATTAAATCAGCAGAATGTATTGTTATTAGACGAATATAGCTAATTGTTTGTATATGCGGTCCCTTTAGCTCATGAAGCCAATTATTAATTAATGAAATTAGACGCTAAAATATTTAGTAGACTATTAATATGTAGGTACCTATAGTATACGCACTCGTAATACGCTGCAGTTTATTTTGCACGTCGAGAGCGAGTGAGACGTAGATATTAGTTAATTTCTGTCTCGCTCCCGACGGTATTAAATCGCAAAGGCCGAAAAAATTAAATTGACGCGCGCCGTGAGCGTGACCATGCTCAAAAATATGTAAAACAATTTTGTTATAATAAATGGTTTGTCTATAGTCATACTCATTTTTCTATAAAGGGGTTTGTGGCGCACTTGACGTGTTTTTTCATAAATTACATTCCATGGAGTTAAGCAGATAGGGTAAATGCGCCCGTCAATCTGGTATTCCTGTGCGCCGTCTTCGTCTAACTCCTTATGATATTATTATGTCCACGCGACACTGGCAAAATTGTGGCAACCCCGCAGAAGCCATTAACAAAAATTAAAGTTGAAGTTGATATTATTATGACAAATTCACATTACACCTTTTTTATTTATGTTTTTATGTTTTTAATACTCTATGAATATCGTTCTAGTTGTAATACCTACTTTATCATTGCACTGTCTCCATCAAAAATGTATTGTAATTATACTAGTAAAATTGTATTAAAAAGTGAGAGTAAATTAGTATCCATTGTAAAGAGATAGTAGTTTTTTTTAAATACCAAAGTTTTTGATGGCGACGATTCTGTTATACTTCCTAAATTAAATTTGTCAGCTCTAAAAATAGTTTTCATCTCTTTTTTTTGCAAAGTAAATTAAAAAGAGAAGTAAATAATTTCGGTCCTGACAAATTTAGTTAGTTTATTTAACTTAGTGGTGGAATAGAATGGACGCCATCTTTGTTTGAGTTTATAATAATTATGATACTCTATGAACTTTAGAACTTGCCGACTATTGTGAGTAGAAGCTTTTATACAATTAGGTAGCGTTTTAAGTAGTTCAAAAGTTCTTTTACAGTGAAAAAATAGGGCTTCAAAAGCTATTTTTTTAAGTCACTCGATAGTAAACTGCTGTGCTCTCGAATTAATTATTTAAAAAATGTATTAGTAATCCAGATAAATTATGTAAATGCGATATTTTCACTAGAGACATAATTTTAGGTATTTTTTCTTTGTCTCAGTTTTTTAGATATTAGATTTACCTATTAGACATTTGTTGCTGATATCTTATTTTGACCGATAGGAGCAGTTTTGATTATGTTAGACTGTGATTATATGTACAGAATTGTATTGTTATTTTAATTTATTACAATTTATGAGATTGACAACAAATAAATTATGCTTGCTCTGTAAAAAAGTATTTTTATTTTTTAAATATTTCAGGGTAAAATTGTCTATTCACACGTATTAAAAACTCAAAATATAGCCTTAACAATAACCACAATTTAAAAGATTGACAACCACTCCTTAAATTACGAAACAAACTTACCTTTTATATTATTCAAAGAGTTTTTTGCCATTTTTACAAGCCGAATAGTCCTAAAACACTTTAATTGCGTTAAACACGTTAAGTACACTGTGACGGCCACAAAAATAACAAAACATAGAATTTACCCTTACGTAGTGCCAGTGAACTCGCGTGGCGAGTCGATTCAATTTATTTTGCAGTGCTGGCGACTCGCCTAGCGAGTCAACCGTAAAATGTAGGCGGCATCCGAGAAGACATCATGAAAATCGTAGTGGTACTGAACGTGTTAATGTAGAGAAATAAGAACTATTTTACAAAGCTATGGGAACGTATAAAAAAGAAAGAGGTACCTATAGGATAGGTACTATAAAATAAAAATTGTAGCTGTCACCAACTAAATGAACAAAATAAACATAATAACTTACGTAATCTAAACTGCTTTTAATAATTAAAATAAAAAATAAATTAAAAAAATATATATATTAATGTTTATTTTTATGGAAAAACGCGGTAACGTAGTACAATCTAAATTTTTTTTTTTGTAATTTTTAAATTTGTCATTTTGAAAAGGATGACATTTTTTGGAGTATTTATTAAGTCGTCTCTATTACTCCTCGGTGGTTGAGAACACTAACATTCGACGCATGCGCAATGGCTTAAAAGCGTCGCACAGCCGGCAATCGCTATCCTCGTCTGACAAATGATGTTACGCGCTAACTCTCTTTCACTCTAACTTAAATATTTATAATTTTTAAAAGCCAGCAACCCTTATTTGCGGGTAGATTTAATTAGGCAACCATATATGATAATAAATAGAAAAAAATAGCTTTAATTTGATATATAATTCATAAATAAACGTTATGAACGTATAAATGTATCGAAATCATACCTGTTTACACCTGGCTGCGAAGAGGTGCGGCCAAGTGCGCAATGGCAACCGTGATTTTTTTGAATCTTCATATAAATTGCCGTGATGTAGACGTTATTTTATTTAAAAAACAAGTGAACGAAATTTTTTCCCAAAAATCAATTAAAAATAATTTAATTAAAAATACTGGCGGCCAAATTTTGATAGGCAACCTGATAAATATATATTCTCCTAATTATAAATATACATAAAAATTCGGTTTTCAGCAAAAAACCGATGAACGCACTAATCCTGCAGCCGGATCTTAGACTATTATTAAGTTATTTCAGTTAGCAGGAGTTTTTTCGAAAAACTTACCAGATGGCGCCAGTAGTCTTGCAAAAGTTTGGGTGGCTATGTGAAGGTAATTCATAATGTAGATATTCGTATTCGTAGAACACAATAGTACCTACATACTTACAATTTATTTGTTTCAATAGTGTTAAATTAGATTTAAAATCGCAAAATAAACTAACATTTTTGTAAGAATTGACCACCTACATTCTTTCGTAGGTAGGTACTTTATCCGCGAAATAAAGCTAGGCACTAGCACATAATGGTGATTCCCCAAACATTATTTTCAGCCTGAAGTCTCGCATCTCAAAAAACTAGGGTGCTGATGCTGACCCAGGACAGAAAGAAATGAAAGAAATCGGGAGGGGGAGAGTAGACAAAGGCTGGCTAGCTTTGGGGCAAGCCAAATAATTAAAAAAATCTCTATAGAAAAAAACCCTGGCTCATAAACACAAAATATAAATCAAGCTATGTACAATTAAGACCAAAGTGATGCAAACAAAAACTCCCTTAACTTCCTTAGTGGGTAATTAAAACGACCAGAAGGACCCAATTGATTGACATATTCATTAGTGTGTTTACACACGGGAGAGCACTCATCGCCCGCGGCGGAACAAATGTGACGCTCCGAACCGAACCTAAAAAGCAAAACAGAATTAATAATAGCGGCAGATGGCGTTTGGACCATGGATGGGTAATTAAATTATAGTAAATCTTTATTTAGAATGCGTAATGTAATTAAAGTACTTAATGGTTAGGAATGTTGATTTTCTTTCGTGAGCGGCCAATACATTTTTAGATAGTAAGTAGATACTTGTTTGCTCAACAGTCGCCCAAACTCCAACACGCGTCGAAACAAAGCATCGCCGGATCCTTACATTTATATCTCTCGTTAATTCCGAGGGTTAAAATCCCCGAAAAAGTGAGCACTTGCCTTGTTTACAAGGTTTTATATTTTAATTTAGATTGGGGCTGAATACGATGCGGATGCGCGAATGGTCATAAACGTCACGCGAGTTTTAAAGGAAAATTGGGTTCTTTTTCATATAAAATAGGGTTAGCGGGTTGTTTTTGACCCGGTACGCTGTAGGGGCCTCGGAGGCCAACAGCATTTAGTCATTCAAAAAATATATATTGTGGTGATAATGACATTTTCATCTATGGTCATAATGAGGTTGCTTATCAATAATATCTTCTATACTTTATATATAAAAATGAAACCCGTTTTCCTTGGTCACGGCCTCACGCGTGAATGGCTGGACCGATTTCACTAATTCTTTTTTTGTTGTATTTGTTATTATTAGGAGAAGGTTCTTACAGAAAAAAATATTAAGAAAATCTCTCAGAAATATTGAAAAACCCTAAAACAGCCCTGTTATTTTTCCCATACAAACGTTTTCTAACTAAAACGAGCTTTATTGCTATTGTATAAAGTTCATATTGAATTGCAAGTACTCACTGTTGTTTAAGCAATGTAGGTATGTTCCTAACGTCCAAGAGTCAATTTGCACTTTATTACCTCTGTACAAAGTTCAAATTCAATCATATCTATCAAAACAGTGTGCGTTTTATATACTGATAATCTTAATATATATAAATCTCGTGTCACAATGTTTGTCCTCAATGGACTCCTAAACCACTTAACCGATTATAATAAAATTCGCACACCATGTGCAGTTCGATCGAACTTGAGAGATAGGATAGTTTAAATCTCAAATTATAGTCGCAATTTTAATTTATTGCAAATTATATATATACTGATAATTTTTACTATAAATTGACAAGTTAGCATCAACATACTACGGTTGCTATAGTTACGCAATGGCTTTTGACAGGACAACGTCTGCCGAGTCAGCTAGTACCTACTACATATATATACATATTTTTGAGGGGTGGTATCATTAAAATCGCATTCGTACGTGATCACCTGATACAATATCATCATCATCAAGTCCTCGCCGGGGGTGCTTTGTGAATAATTTCGCGGCAATCTGCTCCTGTTTGTGTCGGATTTGGAAGATTGCTTACATGTAATTGTTCCGTGAGTGGAAGTGTTAATAATAGTTAAAAACAGGCAAGTAAATTGAGCATACGAATTTAGATAAGGATAAGAAATTATTTTTAAATGTTATTGGTAGTTAATTAAGTAAGTTTGTACCTGCTACAACTTGTAATATAGGTAAGTAGGTACATATATACAAAATGTAAAGTCGCCCAATGTATGTGGATTATACCATACAGTAGGTACAATTTACACTGTTTTTCTAATTTTCCGAAACAATTTTTATTGCCATTTTTTCCTGTTTTGAGAATAAAAACTTAAAAAAAACTTAAAATACCACCTTCTCGTACCCCAAAAAAAGTAATTCCAAATCCAAAAATAGTCCCAATCCCAAGAGGTTGTCTTTTTGACAGCTGTCAATTTTACTATATTTTCTTTTTTGATTTTTCTTATCAGAATAATGTTTTATATTAAACAACGTTTTGGTAGATAACGGAGTAGTGCGAATGATGAAGCGTGGTCAGCGGCAGGTGGCAAGATGAACGCTGCTACCGCCGCCGGAATAGGAGTGGTTCTGGTGCTGATGCTGCTTCTTTTCAGGTGGAGATGGAGGTCCACTAAGGTGAGCACTTGACAGTTAATTTCTTTGACCGTTTTGTTGGGTGACAGGAGAATCCTTGCAAATTACGGGAGCGTCCGTTTTTCTTATACCCCATTTACATTCGCGTACGAGTCGCGAGGCGAGGGACGAGGCGAGGTGCGAGTGTGAACAGACGCTCGTAGCTCGCCTCGTCCCTCGCCTCGTCACTCGCGGCACTCGCGTCCGGAGCGGTTTTTGGGGCACGAATCAAAGGACCTCGCGTCGCACGCGAGTGGATGTTTACATTCGCCCTCCCGCTTCATTCTGGCTTCTACATCGTGCCGCGCAGGTTGTGTTTAGTTTTAACAAATACGCAACCGTATAATGGATTGGTCGCAAGACGAAACATTTAAGTTCATAGAACTATTTCAAAAAGAACGAATAATTTGGGACCCTAATAACCGGGGCAATTTAGACATCTGAGCTTACATTAATTCCCACCCAGCTGAAAATTGGTAGGATCGTTCAGAACACCATCATAAATGAAACCTAAAAAGTCCTCATCGATCCGATACGTGCAAAAATTTTTACTCCGGGTAGTAGTATTGTAACTTCAGTGCCTTTTCTTTTGTATGGCAGCCATTTTGAAAAATGGCCGAACCAAAAAAGTCATATCAGGAATGGATTCAAGGACCTTAAGAGCCTCCAGATCCAAAATAACACCTGCCTAGGATCACTTTAAAATTTAGAAGATCCATTGAAATTTGACGGAAATATGAAATCCGACATCTTGGATTTTTGTTGCTGAATCTCGATTGTCGTTATGAATCTCTATAATATTTCTTCGAGCACACTCCATCCATCTACAGCGGTTCCACAGCTATGAGCATTTCCTTTTTTTTTGTTTATTTGTATGACTGTCAAACTTTTTTGTATGGCGGCTATCTTTTTTTATCATTTCCCTAGAAAGGTCCATACTTGATCTAAATTTTAAAAGGCAGGTGTACCCCTCTATCTCTTTCCGTTTCCGAGATACGAGGGGTTCAATTTTCCGTCAACCATCATCATCATTTATCCGATTTGAGATACAAGGAGTCATTTTTCAAAGTGTTTCTTGAGATTGTCGGATTCAACAATGTCGAAAACTTCGGGAAAACTCATTTACAAACTTGTTATATGATCTACTGCTGACTGAGGCATCTTAAGAGAAATTGTCAATTTTTTGGTCTGGTCTGAAATGAATATCGACATATCTCGAAAACCATAAGTTCTATCAACATGCGTTTAAGAGCAATACTGTAGAAAATGTTATAGTGAACATACTTGTCTTGAACAATATCCTCGTAGCTTGTATAGTTTTTGAGAAAATCACGAAATACCCGTTTTGGTGACCTTCTACCCGGAGTAAAAATTTTTGCACGTATCGGATCGATGAGGACTTTTTAGGTTTCATTTATGATGGTGTTCTGAACAATCCTACCAATTTTCAGCTGGGTGGGAATTAATGTAAGCTTACTCGTATTTTTTGGTCTAATTTGCCCCGATTATAAACATAAATGCCACAAGAACAGCCAAAAAGTAAGCGATGCATGGGCGAGATTGTCCGAATAAATGGGAAGATCTCAAACAGAATTAAAAAATAAGAAAAATTCTCTCATGGCTACATTTCGCCAGCTACTCTGCTGCTAAGACTTCGACGTCCTCCATTGTTGCTAGCTCAAAGACGACTGAACTCGGCACGCGAGTGTAAACAGGCAACTCATTTACCATCAATCAACACGAGCCTCGCACGAGTGACGCGCGAGCCACGAGGCGAGGGACGAAGCGCGAGTGTAAAGCCCGTATTAGGGGTCCAATCTAAGATGTTTTTACGTGGGTCCAATGAGATAAACAATTTTTAGGTCTCATAAATGAAAGATTTTTTATGTTTTTGAAATATAATTCGCAACTTTTAATTGTTCATTTTTTTATTTTAACATTGTTCTAATTATTGACTATTATTATTCTGTCTGGACTTTAAAATACATCATAGTTTTCCGTTATATTTTACTTCACATAATGATATTAAGTATAAGTAGAGTAGTTTCCATTAGACTCAGGTTTTTGCATCCTGTTTTTGCCTACTAAGTAGATACGCAGACGGGCAATCACTTTACTTAGCCGTAGGTCTGCCAAATACAACCTATAGGTTTTTTTTAAATTACTAAATGCTGTTGGCCACTGAGGCCTCTACAGCGTACCGGGTGGTTGGCGAGCGCATATGGCGCTGGGCCTAAAGTTTTTGGGGCGACAAGCGCAAGGGCACCTCGGAGAACTTGTTTATAACTGGTTGATTATTTAGGCAAAATCAAATTGATCTGATTGAAACAAACTATAGGCTGCGTATTCCACAGACAACACAACACAGCATCTAGTAGATAACACTAGCAGCCAGGAGTTATTCTCGGCTTCAGCCGTTCCAGAGCGACTCTATGCAAAAAAAGCTGTAGTCACACTCGCCGTTATTCCACGGCCTTCCAGTCTGAGGGTGACGAATCAACATCGAGCTGTGCTGCGCTGTACTGCGCTGTGCTATGTTTGGTCAACTCGCTCGTCTAATATTTCAATGAGGATAGAAACAAACCATGCTGTGCTGCGCTGTGTGAGGCTACGCTCTGTTTAAAAACGCAGCAGTCTCGAGCGAGGCGCGCTGTGTCGAGTCGAGCTGTGCTAGGTTTTTCAAACATGGAGCACGCTGCGTGCCCCTCCATCGCCCTCAGACGTCTCTCTCACTCTCGTACTCCCATCTCGCTCGCACTAGTGTATGCGCGCACAAACAAAACAAGAACGAACTAGTTTCATTCGCTCATTTACTTATTTCACTACTGAGCTAAGCAAAGCGCAGCACAGCACAGCTTGATGTTGATTCTTAAAAAAACGTAGCTTAAGAAACACAGCACAGCACAGCGCAGCACAGCTCGATGTTGATTCGTCACCCTTATTCCTAAACATATAATACCTAACTCTGTTAAAACTGAAAAGTTACTTTTATGAATAGCCTCTTTTTCGCGCGTTACATAGCGCCTGTAACAAATTAGCAGATCACTTTATAATTATAAGAAAAAGATATGGTTATTTTTGGTGGTCTTTTTTATAGCATTCTAACACTAGGTACAAAATGATGCAAAGCTGTTGATGCAGCCCTTATTTCTCTTTTATATTTAACTAACTGCACCCCACGGTTTCACTCCCGTTTTCTGGGATAAAAAGTAGCCTACATGTTCATCCAGGGTATAAGCTACCTTCGTGCCAAATTTCATTCGAATCCGTTCAGCTGTTTTTCGTGATTGAGTAAGAAACAAACAAACTTTCACATTTATATTAGTGGGGTTTAAACCTAGATATATGAGGTTATTCTTCATTGTAGACCTGCTCTCAAACCGAACAAGATTGTCCTCCATGCACGCCCATGCAGTTAGTGCACCGGCTGTGTCCTCACAGCAACGTGGTGCAGCGCTACGAGGTGGAGCAGAAGGACAGCCTCGACGAGCATCTCGATGTGCTCTCTAGGAAACTCGCTGAGAAGGTAACTTTAGTAATGTCTCGAGTTGGAACAAGACTTCGCTATAGTTGTTAGTTGGAACAAGACTGCCCTCCATACAAGCTTCTGAAGTTAGTGCACCGGCTGTATGTCCTCACATCACAGCAACGTGATGCAGCGCTACGAGGTGGAGCAGGACAGTCTCGACAAGCATCTCGATGTGCTCTCTAGGAAACTCGCTGAGAAGATAACTTTAATCAAATGTCTCGAGTTGGAGTAATACTGCTTGTCATACACGCCCAGCCAGGTGTTGCATCGGCTGTATTTGACGATGGCAAAATGTCTGCTTACGCTAACAGACACCATAGAATTTGTATTAGAAGGTAAGTATAAGTAAACAAATCCGAAACTGCTACATTGAAAATGCTCCCTAATCACCTATTTCAGATTCCTCAAATTGCAAATTCCTCAAGTTTTCACTGATCTTATTCATGAGGATTTATTTTCCTTCTCTTCGATTTTGGGGGCAGGAATCAAACCGCTATACTTTCACAGGAAGGCCGTCTTCGCGTATCAAAAATGAAGATTCGCGAGACTCAAAACGAGATCGACAACCTGCATGCTATCGACCAGAACGTGCGGTTCAAGTATCGACAGATTATGGACTCGCTCAAAAACGACCTGACTTCCAACGAGAAGGAATGCAAGAAGATACAGGAGCAAATCGAGTGGGTCTCGCGCAGGCGGGCCGAGCTTAAGGTCGAGGTAAATTTATTATCTACTTGTTCTACTACTAGAAATTCTGAGAGGTGACAATTGGGGGACCGAGACAGCCAAACTAAAATGAATCTGGGCAGGTCACGTGGTCCGCAGGCACCCGGTAAAATGGGCGAAGATCGTTACTCAGTGGGAGCCTACAGACAGCCGACGACCTCCTGGTCACCCCGAACGAAGTGGCATAACGATCGCAGCTTCCAGCCCGATTGGCTCACCTTGGCGGAGAATATTTGGGATATGTGGAAGGAGATTGGAGAGGCCTTTGCCCAGTACCTACTGGGACAAAACAGGCTGAGGAAAAAAGAGTTAAGCTGTTGATGCACGGCAGAGGCTAGAACCTAGCATTTTTATTGTATGAAAGGGAGGACAAAATGTCATGTCGTACGAGGAGGTAAAACAAGCGGAAGTGCTAAGACGTGACAATCGCGTATTGGTATTCTGTGGTATTGGCAAAAGTAGAACTACAATTAAGAAACTAAAACTGGCTTCACCCCTGACATTTGGTTTGATGGTGGCCTATTAATTGAATATTGGTAACTTGTCTAGATCATACGCAATGGGAAATGCGATCCTGAAGCAGTAAAACAGCTAGAAGACGAAATCTTGGCAAACTGTAAGGCTATGAACAAAAAGGAAAAATGCGCCACGTGCT
This sequence comes from Alcis repandata, assembly GCA_949125135.1. NCBI lineage: Eukaryota > Metazoa > Arthropoda > Insecta > Lepidoptera > Geometridae > Alcis > Alcis repandata. The sequence continues at coordinate 3,670,463 of OX421246.1, read as the reverse complement.
CGAAATCGCGTCAATGCAATGAATGCTGACAATTTTTAATGACTGAACTAAATTTTTTGGCTCGTAAAATTTTATTTTCTCTGAAGAACTGATGCTGTGTGACTATGAATATAATTTTTTTTGCGGTTTTTTGTATTGTAGTGCTTTAGTATAAAACGCGTTTTTAATCATAATTTATTCTAAAGTCAAAATAAAAATCATTCAAAAAAACAATATGCCGACTAATATTTTTTTATGATAACTTTTTGTATTTTTAATGTTTAATGAACTTAATCATTTATTTTAAATTAATATTTTTTTAAATGGTTACATAACAATTTTTTTTCTTTTTTTTTTACTCAAGGTGTTCCAAGGCCAGCGCCTTTACGGCGAGGCGGCGGCCGAGCTGGCCTCCAACCTGGCCGAGCTGCAGCGCGGCCGCGCCGACCACCACGTCATCGAGAAACCTTATAACAGCTCTAACATGTCGCTGAGGCATAGGAAGGAACCACAGGTAAATAGATAAGTTATATTGTTGTTAGTGGGTTTCCACTCAATAAAACTCAGACCTGACCCGACTTCCCAGTCAGGACATTCACTTAAATTTTAAATAATTTTATTAGTAGTTTAAATGTTTATTTTGAATCAAATCGAAGGTTTAGAATCCCTGCCAAAATTTGTCAGTGGTTTGATGTAACAGAATAAACGGTAGACTGTACTGTATAAACATAACTTACCTATAACATTCAACGTTATAAGGTTAATAAAATATTTGATTTCTGACAGCGGTGGATCCATAATTTTGATTTGGGGGGGCTTGAGCCAGCTGGCTAAGGGTAAAAAAAAACAAGACTAGGGTTTACAGGAGTTTGAGGAACTTTTGGGTTTGGGCCCCACTCCCTCCTTTTCTGGATCTGCCAGTGTATTGAAATTGTTTTTTAACACGTGTCTCGCCCTGCAGCTGCCGCGCTCGTCAGTGGGCTCCATCCTGATCAAGTCTCCCCCGTCGTCTCCGCCGCTGCAGACCAACAAGTACTACCAGATGCCGGACCGGGACCAAAACGTCACCTAACTTTTATAGTATTTACGCTTTTGATAGTTTTTATTAATTTTTTGTCATTAAAATAATGCTGATTGAAAACATGTTTTTAGGAATTTATAATTTATATATTTTCTTTAAAAACTGCGACATTTTACATGAGATTTGTTTGTTTCTAACTTTTTTATTTGAATGTGTTAGTTTACGTAGTGTGGGTGAACATAAATAAATAAATTCCTAGGCTTAGAATTTTTTATAGCAACCATTGAAACAAACAGGTGCCTACGTAATAAATATTTACTTAATTTTTTTACACTAAACTAAATACATGATTGGTCATTATTAGCACTAGTTAATTATTATTTATGTAAAAGTGGATTGCATTTTTGGTATAGATATAGTTAGTTACTTCACCAACAAAAAATGCAATGTAATGCTGATTGATTGATTGATGGTTAAAGCGTCAGAGAATTTTTTTTTATAAAGTAACGGATACTCTACCACTACTGAGGTACAATCTCATCCCATATCTTCCACTACTTTTTGTGCTGGGCCAGCACTGTTCCGACTCTTACAAATTGTCCGAGCTTGTCCTGCCATCGCATAATCTAAGGCACCAACTTCGTGAAGATCCTTGCCCATCTTTCTAGGTGCATTCAGCTTCCGTAGCTTTCACACCTTGATTGAGGATTTCAGTTACGATACTTTCTATCCTTAAAAAAGATTCCTGCGGGCTTGTATAATTGCCTTACTACACTGGTAGAATATTTTGAGCACCAAGCTCTGCTTTAAGATAATTTGCTGTTCGCCCTCTGTATGAATGTGGCCATTTCCGTATGTTGTGTACCTTCTTTTGATGAGATATTAACGCACTTTTGGTACCAAATGCTTTACCACACACATCACACTTAACATGTCTAATGTTTAAGTGAATCACTTTTATGTGTATGTCTAAACTGCATTTATGTACTTGCTTCGGCAGTACATATACTAAAACTGAATTTATGAGAAAATTTCTTGACAGTTTGAACAAGAAAACTTGGGTGGTCTAAGAGTCCTTTCATGTTGTGACAAATTACCTACTTTTAGTTAAGAACTTTTTTGACAGACCGAGCATTTGTATGCATACGGAGCGTTTGTATTATTTGTAGCATTGTTATTTGTTTCCCGTCTTATTGTTATCGGATACTACCACCATGCACCATGTAAAACCTATCCTTAGAATCTTCTTGACTAGCCGTCCTAATACTATTGGTGGAACCTTCACAATCTTGCGAGGTATCAGGTAGTGTAACCACACTATAAATATGTTGGATTATCTGATTCATCATCTGAAAACTGATCAGACTCCTGATCAAAATATTCCATAGCCTCCTGATTTAAGCACTCCCCAGTCCCCAGACTCCATCAGACAGTTCATGAAGTTGATCTAAGATCTAAACACTCCGAGTTCTCTGAATTCTCTGATTTAAAATGAAATACAGTGTGACCAACTTCAAATTAGAGATCCTGCCCTGCTTCGGCAAAAAAACTGACAAAACCTGCCAAACTTTTTTGCACAAAATGCCGAAATAATGCCGATATAATTCTAAAATTAAAAAAAAAGTCACATAATTTTATATATTTTTATTTAAAATAATCAAATAAGAGTAAATAAATAATAAATCAAATTATACATTCGTATTAGCATCGTATTCTTCTTTATCACTTTCTTTGTACATCGCTTTCGTCATTTGTTTAATCATTTCTTTAATTGGCTGGAATGAAACGCAGTCACCATATTCACTAATGCCCTGTTTTACATGCAAAATAGAGGCGACATGCTTATTAATAAATCTATTCCGCGTTTTTGTTTTTATAAGGTTGATTTGCGAGAATATCCTTTCACAAGCAGCATTCGACATTGGCAAACACAACAAACTTTTTACAAAATTAGAAACATTTACATATTTTAAGTTTCCATTTCAATTTCGGATTTTGCCAACGGCACCCCAAAATTTATCGACACTTAGAATTGGCTTTGCATTACTTCCACCAGATTCTAATAAATCACTAACATCTTTAACAAGTTTTAATTGTCTGTATTCGTCATCAATTTTTTGAATTGTATGTTCATCAACAAGATTGGGAAATTGGGTAATAACATTTTACTATCGAAGAAAACTCCTTGTACACAACGTCTTGAGGATCTAAGAACTGCAATTGCTTAAAAAGAGTGTTTAATGGTAGACGTGTTTTTAGTTGACTTGAAAGTTGAATAAGAAATGATTGCATTTGCTCAAGAAACGTTTGTATCGCCGGTTTCAGATTTATATCTCTTGCTAGACAAGTGATTTCTCTGCTGACGTTGACACCTAAATACATATCCTTCAAAGGTAGGTGGTTAACGCTAGATGTCGGATCTAAAAGTAGTGGGTCTGTATTCTTTACGTAACGGACTTTCATGTAGCAGCTTAACAATGTCATAAACATTTCAGACACGTCTTTAAAAACCAAGTGTACAGTCGCATAATCCCCTTGAAAAACCGTATTTAATTTATTGACAATAGGCAGGATATAGTCGAGTGCGTAAAAATACAATTTAAATATTTTGTTATTAAAGCTTTCGTATAAAAATTGAGAAGATATATTTTTGTCGTGCAAATATTGTCCTTGAAAATAAAGTTTTAGTGCATCCCATTGCTCAAGAATTCTGTTCACACATGAGTGGAGTGACAGCCAACGAATATCATAATGTTGTAGTATTTTGTGTATATCTGTATTAACAAATTGTTGGAACTCCGAAAATTCCCTCTGCCTTTTGCTACTGTGAGCAAAATACCCATAAACTTCCTTCACTATTTGATATCAGGAATAAAAACATGCACGTCGAACGAACTCCGAATCAAAATTGTGTCCGACTAATTAGAAATTTAGAAAAACAACTGACTACTACTAATATTATTATAGACATTGTGCCTATCACTTTAAGGTTCACAATGGAATGAACTACAAATTCAACTAGAGATGTTAGGGGAAATCCCCGAACCAAAGGTCTTATCGTAGCCGATGTTACCATTTTTAAATTCCTACTTACTGCTTTTTTGTCAATACTGCATTTTACTCCTTCTGAAGGCTGTCAAATAAAAAAATAAAAATAAAAAAAGCCTATTAAGCTCTAAACTGCCAAATACTGCCGGATTTCTAAAACGTCAAACAAATATGCCAGAAAGTAAAATACAGGGCCAAACTTGCCAAAAAGGCAGGATCCTGCCACAAATGGTCACACTGATGAAATAGTTTGAAGTTTTGGTTTCTTAATGTTGTCAACAATGAATTCCGATTGCAATAGTCCAAAAAGAAAAATCGATAGTTATCATAGACAATGACGGAAGTTACCGATTCGATAGAGTTTTTCGACCTGAACCGGAAGTAGGCTCTTTGCCGCGTTTTTAATTTGGCAGCATCTGTCATGTTGGTGAATTAGTCAAATGGCCTAACTTCCGGTATCAGAAAACATCTTATTACTTATTACATGGAATGGAATTTTCTGACGCATTTTAATGCTTGTGCTTCGATTTTTCTGCAAAAATGGATTGGCAATTAACTTGCCGAGTATGTTTAGAAAGCGGTGATATGGTTTCCCTCTTCGATTGGGATGAAAATAATGAACAACTCGGTGACAAATACGCCTTCTGTTGCGGCGTCGAGGTAAGTAAAAATTACCACATCAAAATGGTTGCGATGGCCACCCTAATTTTAAACAGCTAGAATGTTGCTATATTGGTTTATTTGTGGCGAAATTAGATTTTTTGCTGACATCCCCAATTATTATTTACCAGAAAATGGTATTGTTTTATGAAATTCAGAATTCCATGGCTCAAATAATCCTTATTTTAGGTGACCAAAAATGACTCGTTGCCAACGTTGATATGCCTGAATTGTGTTGATAAGCTCACGTTGGCCTCTCAGTTCAAACAGCAATGTCTTTCATCCAACGAAACCCTGAAAGAATGTCTCGAAGAGTTCAAAAAGACCTCTGCTGCTGTACTTGCATCTACTTCCAGAGACGGTATGTACCTACTAATTCACTCTACATCGAACACTGCATTCACGCTAATATGTTAGCAGGCCGTAATGTTTGTTTGATGACATGGTTTGCCCATTGATTTTTCAAGGACAAATCAATAGTACTTCCATGTAGCGCTTGTTGAAAATGCGACATATAGATATATCACTCGTGAAGTCTCCGTTTGCTATGCCTTCTGATATGCTGAGATTGGCTAGTAGAACTATTGCACAAATTACCAATCCGTATAAACACACAAAATATTTGTATAAATGGCCGAAGTAGCCCATTTTGTTGTCTGGTTGTTTAGGAAAAAATCCAAAAGAATAACCAAAGATAGAATAGTATGAAATATCAATTTTACGTGGTACCACCTAAAATTGATCTCATGTAATTAACTTAAGTTTATCTTCCGCTCTTCATTCTCCCACAGCTCCCAGAGAAACAGAAACAATCACCGTAAAGCAAGAGAATGGCATGCTCCTGCAATATGAGCTGCCTGTGGAACATGACCCCCACGGGTGGACGAGAACTCTTGTTAAGACTCCTAACTCTGCCGTGGTTACCAAAGCGCCAGGGCCGAGGAAAAGGGGACGGCCACGGAAATATCCTAATGAACAAGGACAGATAGGTAAGTTTTATGACAAATTAGTCTTTTATGAAGATTTATACCTACATAGGGCTCAATCTAAGGCTCATATCATGGCAAGTTTGAAGTGGACTCCATCTAGACTTTATAAAAATATTGTCCTAAGTGTGAGTGAAAAACAAACTACTAAAGAACAGATAAGCTTATCCACTATTTATGCACAATACGATAGAAAAGATTGAGGAACAAGTCTTGACTGGTTTTTAATTTTTTATGGTTTCAATTAAACATTTGAAGCTCATAGTTTTAGGCAACAAAATATTTGTACTTAAAACATCTACAGAACAGCCCCCTTGGCCAAGTTGCAGTTCTATAGTCGAAACACAAGAAATTTAGGAAAATGTATATAGTCGGGACAATTTAGACATTTGAGGGTACAGTAATTCATCCTACCAATTTTCAGCTGGGTGGGAATTAATGTAAGGTCACTCCTAGTTTTTGGTCTAATTTGACCGGATTAATAGGAATGACATTTCCATAATCCATTTATACATTCTATGACAGAAATGTCATTCCCATCTAATTAATTCTAATTCTAAATGGGGGTGATACGACCTGCACCGACATCCTGCTTGGGGTGTATTGTGCATTGCCCCCCCGACTGCCAGCTTACCCCAACCATCCGAGCTCCCTAAAATAACGGAGCACGGCCTGGGGTCGCTGGCATACCTCCTCCACTTGCATTGCGCCAGGTGTTGTGGTACTTGAGACTTGTTGTGTGGTTTCTTCAAGGAGCCTCGACCTTGATCTTATATCTTCCGTGGCCTCACAGTGCAACAGCACGTGCTCCACGGTTTCGTCCTCTTGTAAACAGCCTCGGCACAGCGGACTGTCCGTAGCTCCAATTTTGTGTAAGTGGTAATTTAGCTCACAGTGGCCAGTGATAATGCCTATCATTGTACGGAGATCTGTCCTGGTTAACTTGAGTAGTTTGTTGGTCGCTTTTCTATTTATCGATGGGTAAAAAGCTTTTGAGTGTTTACAATCTGTAGTTTTGTTCCATAGATTTTGCTGTTCTTTTTCCGTGTAGGCAATTAACAGGTTCCGCGTTTCCAATGCCATTGGTTTACACAGTGCCGCAACATCTGCCTTAATTTCTTTCTTTATGCCTTCCTTTGCGAGTAAGTCGGCTTTGTTATTTCCTTTACATCCGCTGTGACTTTTTGTCCATTCCACAGTAACTGTATTTCTGGTTGCTAAATTTTGTAGAGTAAAGTGGCATTCCGATACCACTCTGGACCTAGTTGTTGGCTTTCTGAGTGCGTAGATGATTGCTGCGCTATCAGTGATGAACGTGAGTTGATCATCTTTTCTTTCTATACTGCTTTCCGAGTTTTTTGTGAGTACCAATCTTGCCGCAAGCAGAAGGCCCATCGCCTCTGCCTGCAATACGGTTGTAGTCTTATTTAGGGCTATGGACTCTTTGATACCCAGCTCTAGTGAGTAGTAACCACAACCAGCACCCTTATTATTTTTTGCACCGTCCATGTAAATGTTATATTTCTTTGGACCAGCATCTACGATGTCAGCTTGGACTCGTTCTTCTGTCACTAGCTCATAGTTTTTGTTGTCCAGATGTACATTAGCAACTTTGTCAGTCCCTCGGCTTGCGTCTGGGACGATTTTTGTTGCTCTGTCTAAGATTCTACAGTGGGTTGTGGTGTATCCGACGCCTTTCCACTGGTTTAAGGATTTGATTCTTAGTGCCGACGCCATTGCTTCCTGCTGTATGTGCAAGTGTAATGGCGTCAGACCTAGAATTACGTTAAGGGCGGCCGATGGTGTCGACTTTGAGCAGCCACTTATTAGTGAACATGCCAGCCTTTGTAGTTTCTGTAGCTTGGTGATGGTTGTTGCCAGGATTGTTCTGGGCCACCACACTATGCTACCGTATGTGAGTACTGGCCTGACTATTACCGTGTATAGCCATCGACATAGTTTTGGTTTCAGTCCCCAGTCTTTGCCAACTGCCCTGGTGCACTGCCATAGTATGTTTGTGGCTTTAGTAGTAACGTGATCTAGTTGTTTTCCCCAAAGAAGTTTATTATCTAGCCAAATTCCGAGATATTTCACTTCCTTGTTTAAAGTTAGTCCCGTTCCAAAAAGGGTCGGTAGTTTTAATTTTGGTATTTTTGTTTTACGCGTGAATAACACCATTTCTGTTTTTTGCGGATTAACAGAGAGATTGTGCTTTTCGCACCAATCTTCTACTATTCGGAGAGCTTTCTGCATTTTTTCACATAGTGTTGATTCGAAAAGTCCAGATATCATTATTGCCAGATCATCTGCATAAGCAATGGTAGTTATTCCATTTTTGTTTAAGAGTTCGACTAGTTCATTTACCACTATTACCCAAAGAATAGGGGATATCACTCCTCCTTGGGGGCAACCTTTAGTGACGACGCAGCTGTCATTCCCATACATTGTCTTACTTTTCTATTATGTTTAGATTATAAAATTGAAACTTGGCTAGTTGGGGGGCAGTATTATATAGAATATGAAGTTATTTTTATTTTTTAACACGCTTTTATTAGCTTCACCTGTATGTTTGTATGTTTGTATGTTTGTATGTTTGTATGTTTGTATGTTTGTATGTTTGTATGTAACCGACTCCTTTGAGCGCGTTTTTGACCCACTTTAAACGGTCAGATTTCTTTCAAACTTTGTAGATATATCGAGGACCGATGACAATACACTAAACAAATCGTGTTTTTTAGTTTTTTTAACTATTAATTTTTTTAACACGCTTTTTCTATAAAGTTTCTTTAACTTTTATTACCGTTTAACTTACAAATGGTAATTTCGTCATTCGTGTCAGAGAACAGAGTGGCGCAGTGGAAGCGTGCTGGGCTCATAACCCAGAGGTCCCTGGATCGAAACCACGCGCTAGATATCTTTTTGCTCAAATATTTTTTGTTAAGCATCAATTTTATTTTATGAGGTCTGAGGATCGAAACCACGCGGCTACAAATCTTTTTTGTTACGCATCAATTTTATTTTTAATTTGCTTGAGCAGACGGCCAAAATCGGATAACACCAACACATTTGTACATATTAAGGATGGTTAATAGTTAGCAAATCGAACTAAAAAGCGAAAAATAAATAATAGTTAAAAAAATCGGATAACACCAACACATTTGTACATATTAAGGATGGTTAATAGTTAGCAAATCGAACTAAAAAGCGAAAAATAAATAATAGTTAAAAAAAAACTAAAAAAACACGCTTTTTATAAAAAACCGAACTAAAAAAATAGAAAATAAAATTTTATAAATTTAAATTAAGAATAGGGTTGAAAATTTCAATAAATATAAATTAATAATAGTGTAAATAAATAAATATATGTATTTTATTTTTAAAAAAGCGTGGGGTGCTTTCTAAGATATTATCAAAATGCTAATCACTCTACTCATGTCTGTCAATACAAAATGTATCTACAAAATATAATATAATATCTATTGACCCATGCACCCCACGCTTTTTAAAAATAAAATACATATATTTATTTATTTACACTATTATTAATTTATATTTATTGAAATTTTCAACCCTATTCTTAATTTAAATTTATAAAATTTTATTTTCTATTTTTTTAGTTCGGTTTTTTATAAAAAGCGTGTTTTTTTAGTTTTTTTTTTTTTAACAAAACTTGATAAGTATCAGGTTTTATAACTTAAACTTATTAATGTCTCCAGTGATCTCTCCATACACTCGCAAGAAGCACAAAAACCCTCGTAAGGAGCAGCAGTCCCTCACCAGCCTGCTGGAGAACGACTCACTCGAGATCAAGGAGGAACCCACCGAAGAACAAGGAGACCCATTTGGTGATGGTAAGTGATGTTTTATATGGAAATTATAACAGATGACACAAATTTTTCAATTTTTGTTGAAATTGTATTAAGTTTTGGTAATTTCATATTCTGAACATAACCCAGGTTCTGTAAATAGCATACCTAAAAAAAATTAAAATAAAACAAAAACAATATATGTAGTAAAAACTTATAAATGTTGCTTAGTGACAAACATCATAAAACTTCTGCTCAATAAAAAATCGGTTGTCTGTAAAGTCGGTTTACTGACGATAGTTTAACGTGACAACGTCATAAGAAAATACTGATAGAATGGTTTCATTTTTCAAAAGAAATTTTTAAATTTAATTTAATTTAAGTAAGGTACAAAAGTAATTGACAAATAGGAAAATATAATAGATATAATCACAAATTCACTCAGAGCGAGGTAACGCCTCATCGAGGTAACGGCACATGCGTCATGTTTTTTCGTGCGTGCAGCCGGCTCCATCGAATTATAAGACGTTGTCACGTCAAAAATAATGTGCACAATACTAGCTAATATCACTCAACAGTGTATATAAGTGTCAGTGTTTACAAATAAGTCCGTAAATAACTAGAAATGTGTCTACAGATTACCCCGATGATGATCCTGATTTCGAGCCGCAAGATCAAGACGAAGACGAGCAAGATCACGAGGCATCACCAGTAAGTACCAGTTAAAACCAGCTGCTCAAAGAATGTAAATGTTCTGAAAAGTTTGAATGTAAGTCTTGTTAATACATTTTCTATGGCATATTAATCACACACTCAATATCTATCCCAAGAATGACGAATATAAAAAAAAATCATTCTCACATGATAGTTGGTTTTTGGTGCACATCTTTTCTTTTTATGCTATTGAGTGACAAGATGAGCAAATCGCTCGCCTGATGTCAAACGTCACGTTTGCCTATAAAACGAGTCTGCACCACCCATAATTTAGAACTCATACAATTCAAAACCCTGCGCGCACAGCACAGCGCTCGTCACCCTGAGAAACAAGAAGTTTAATCGCCTATTTGCCCCTTAAATTTCACATAAATATTATATATTCTTTATTTTCTATTATATTCTTTATTTCTATTAATTTCACATAAATTTCACATATATATAATGTTTGCACATTACTGCTTGGCGGTGGAATAACTGGCAAAAGTGTACTTCCAGGTGGGCTCTGCAAACTATTAAATAATGGGGTTGGCCCCATTATTCAAAAGTCTTAATTCTGGTGAGCTCGACATTAACTCTGTCTCTACCATTCATGACATTTTCAATGAGTATTTCTATAAAATTGAAATGGATTGTAAAGGATGGTGCCAATCAGGGCACCTAGTTTTTCAAAATCAACATATTATTTGCGACAGGCCCCAACTCCTAAGAAACGCGGTCGTCCTCGCAAGCACGACCCCAAGGCCCGCCTCGAAAATGCCAACAACCCCACCCAGGAGAGTGAAGACATGCTCCTCAAGGAAACAATCATGGCCTTCTCGGAGCCCATTCCTGATCACATCCTCAATCCGAAACCGAAGAAGAAATATGTGTCGTCTACTAAAAAGAAGCGATACAACTATGGGAAGACGTAAGTTATGACGCTCCTCGCCTTTTCTAGTCAGAAGTTCTTGGAAACTCCTAGTCCGATTCTGACTCGGACTTAGCGAAAAAATACATATTTTAAAATGTAATTCTTGTTTTATATTTAAATGACTAACTTCAGCTAGAGCTTATCGCAGCTTGCCCCAAACAGCCAGAAATAAACAAAAACAAAAAATGCGGGAAAAAGTCAATAATTCTTTACTAATAAGACGCTAACGTCTTTTGGCGCTTCTTAGTTAAACAAAGTTAAGTACTTATTAGCATTTTTTTTATCGCAGCTTGCCCACTATAGCCAGAATTATATTTATACAAAAAGAAAGTCAATAATTATAAATTAGCGACGTTTGGTGCTTCTTAGTTAAAAGTTAAATATTGGCATAGATATTACTTCATGCTGCATTACTTTTTCTTCTTCTTATTCTTTCTTCTTTATTACTCGTTTAAGATACGGTTGAAAAAATGGCTTGTTAAGCAATCATACTATAGAGTAGATGAGTTTCTGCCTAGAGTATAAGCGTATTTCATTGTTTGAATTTATTATTAATTATTTTATTTTATTTTTGTTTTGAATGTATTAATTTTTTGTAATTGTAAATGTAATTTGACATGTGCTTTTTTGGTACTAACACAAAACTATAACTATAACTAAAGCATTCCAATATATAATATGTCTATGTATTTGTTGCAGGCACACATGTGAGACTTGTGGTGCCTCGTTCACTTCCAACGCGTCCCTGCAGGCGCACATCCGGAGACATCTGGGCATCAAACCATTTGTCTGCAGGTAGGTTCACTGGTTTTTTGAGCAATTTTGATTGTGATTTCTATCGGAGGCCATCCATAAATTACGTACGCGTAAAGGGGGAGGGAGGAGATTGACGAAGTGTGACATTGTGTGACAAAGAGGGGTCTTAAGTTTGGCGACATCACATTTAAAATTTTATATCTATATAACTATAACATGGTCACATTATCTCGAGACCTGGCGTCGATGACGTCACGTCGCGTCGGCGCTCTGATATGGTGCGCAAAACAAGCATCCTCTAGTAGGATATTATTATAAACAATAAGATTTCCAACAAAACAAATATTGTGTCAATTAATTTAATGTAGGTAATATTATTATAATGATTTGATTAAAATGATGAAAAATAAATGAAACAATCTTGGCTAAGTGGGTACCTACAAGAAGTGTTTAAAACTTAACAAAAATGTCCTACGTTGCAACAAAAACAATATTTTAACGTAACAGCAATAATAAAATAACAATAAAAGTCCAAACGTAACAATGAAATGAAAAATGAAAAATGAGAAATGAAAAATTAAAAATATACCACGAAAACAAGTCGACGCGTATCGGCAACGAAAGTGCTAACCGTACTGACGCGCCGTGGCGAGCGCGGGGAGGTGAAAGGAGATCGGGGCGGGAGGTTCGCATTCCAGCGAGGTCTCGAGATAATGCGACCGGGTTGTATAAATGCATTAAAACAAGTTTTTTTTTTAATTTTCTTAAATTATGTCTAGATGTAAAATTGCAAAATTCGTGATGTCACACGTAGGAAGCGAAAAAAACAGCTATTCCATAGAAAAATGTCAAAGACATTCGACAAGGGATGGTATGGAATAACTGATTTTTTTCCTGAATTCCAGGTTGGTCCCATAGTAAATGTTGTTCATAATGATGAGTTCTATGAACCCTTTTTTGCTTGTACCTTTTCGTTATAAGTCTGTATAGCCACGTTGACCAGTTCTATAAATACTTGATATTGACCGAAGTTCTATAAATACTAAACTTATTCTTGTTTCGTAGTCTGTGCGGGTATGCGTGCGTACTGAATATGGAGCTGAGGCGGCACATGTTGCGGCACACGGGCGTGCGGCCCTACAAGTGCCGCATCTGCGACCGCCGCTTCGGGGACTTCGGCAGCCGGCAGAAGCATGAGAGGCGAGTACTTGAGTTATGGGGGCCGAGTTATGAGTGCTACTTCCCAGTACTTGCAGTGTAAAAGTCTCTAAATAAATTTAAAATTAAAAAAATCCGCAAAGTTGAAACGGGTGAACCGATTTTAATCAAACATAGCTAAGAACACTCCCGACTAATTTCACCTTTCAAATAAAAAAAAGAACTTATAAGACCCTGTTGGCGTCGAAGGTTAAAAATAGACAACAACACCTTACATTATGTTTTACTTTTCATTGTGTCAAATAGTCTTATCTGGATTGGGAACAGGCTCAATCAATTAATTAATTAATTAATTAACTCAATCAGGACACATTATTAACCATTATCGATCTATATAATGTATCAACATGACATACATGATATGTTGCATTATTTGCACCCCCAACACCAAACGCAGTCTGTTATAAATTTAACCTGTGTGTTTAACAATGGCATCGTACATACCAAAGAGCTGCACTGATTTTGATTTAGTTTTTTTCGATTGTAAGATGACTCAATTCAGAGTTCTTTGCTATATAGTTTAAGAAAGTCGCTTGAAGATTTGCAGCTTGTTTCTAGTTAGACGTTTTTAAATTTGATATGCTTTGTTGTTATCCAGGTTGCACATGGGAGTGCGTCCCTACCAGTGCTCCGTCTGCGGCAAATCGTTCACCTACTCATATGTGTTGGCCAATCACATGCTCACACACACCGGGGAGAAGAAATATTCGTAAGTAAACACTCGTCAAAAATATCTGGAACTGAGCTTCCCAACCTGCTATTTAATTAAGTTGAATTAATTAATTATTAGGAGAGTGTAAGAGATCGCCCATTAGCGTGTCTAATACAACTTGCCGGCCATTTTGAATTAACTATTTATATTTGAAGCGAATAGCTCATATTATGTAAAATAGCAATAATATTAGAATTAAAATTTAAAAGATTATAAATCTGTATTGAAATATCATAGTCAATTTGACAGTAATTTTTTTTTCGCGACCTGGCACTGTCAGTCACAAAAAAAATGGGGGTATCTTAATCAGTCCCTCTTTTTCATAATTAAAATACCAAAAACTGTACTAGACACAATATTGTAGTGGAAAAACACGAGATTCAATTAAGATACAAATCTGCCATTTTTCCGCAGATGCGGTCCATGCAACAAGAAGTTTACCAAAGCCTACCATCTCAAGTACCACAACAAGGTGCACCACAAGGAGGTCTACCTGCAGATGCAGATAGAGGCCGAGGCCAAGAAAATGAGGCAGCAGATCAACGTGACCGGCCTGTCCGGGGTCGTCTCCGGGCAGGTTGTGGACGGCCAGCTGCAGCTGATGCCAACGGGCTCGGAAGGTCTGTTTCACTAATCAGTTATCTAGTATTAGCTAAATCAGTTGACTAGCAGTCTACGTGACCGGCCTGTCCGGGCTCATCTTAGAACAGATTGTGGATGGGCAGCTTGTGCCAGCGTGCTTGGAAGGTCTGTTTTACTAATAAGTGTTAGCTAGTATTCACTATCTAGAAAAGATAGTAGACTCTTAACACTGGCATTTTTTGCTTAATAAGAGTTCCTGGACGCAACATTTATAACTATACAGTAGTAACCGAATAAAGATTATTATCAGTATTATTATTCAATTGTTTTAATAGATAGCTACTTGTTCAATGCTAAACTTTACGGTTCCATGCATTGAGTACTACAGAGTGAAATGTGCTGTTTTCTCAAATAAGTGTAAATTTAATTCTGGATGTCACAGCATAAACTTCAGTGCACAGGCATGACAATGCACATCCTGAACTGACTGATTTAGAAGCATAAAATGTTTGCTACATATTTTTTCCTAAGAAAGTTAAATGAAGGTGATAAACCGGCCAAACCCCGTGCACGAAATCGCAGGAATTAGCAAATCGCAAAATAAAATCTTGTCAGACCTATTCATTTATGGTACTAATTATTTATGGTTAAACTGGCTTATCAATACTAGCTCGTCTTAACTAGCCAAATCTTTTGAAGATGGCGATGGCGATGGCGTGGAATCGCTGATGCATGTAGTGGAGGAGCAAGAAGATGAAGAAGAAGACGACTCGGAGAAGGAAACTCATCGCGCCGTCGCCGACATGCAAGCGGTAACATACCTCATATACTTGCTTAGCTTACGAGTTATTTACCTATACAGGGTTATAATTATGAATAAAACCAACCGAAAACCGCGAAAAAAAGCTGTTCCATACATTTTGTGAGTGGCATGGACATTTTGCTATAGAATAGCTGAATTATTTCTCGCGATTAGGGTTGCTCCCGTAGGAAAAGTTGTTCACAATACTATGTGCCTTTTTCGGGTTAGCATAACCTTCCTTTATATAACTGTATTGCAGACATTCCGTATCAATGAGGACGTTTTTTTTTTCTATTTTTGGTTTGGGACTTTTATAAATACATGACAGTCCCCTTGAATTAAAAAAAAGATGGTAAAAGATAGTGAACAAACAAAAAAAAAAAGGAAAGATGATCACTTGAGTTGACACACAGTTGAACAGATCTCGTGCTGCGTCAGACAAATGAGGACGTTGAAAATTTGTGCTGTCGTTAAAATCCCTTCTTATTACAGGTGGAGCTAGAAGCCGAGTATATGGACGACGATGAAGACGAGAAATAAATTAATCAGTCAGACTTACTGAAATGAGCTATGCATGAAATGTATGTAAATAGAAAGTGTTTTAGAGCAAGACATTAGTTTTAAAGTATAAGGTTTATTGACATGTATCACTTTGTAGGAATAAAGGGATTAAAATAATCCATTCAAACACACACACACAAATAGCTACGCTACACTCCGACACAGTTAAAATTAATAACGGAAAGCACCAATTTACAAGTACCAAACATAATGGGATGCAATGTTCAGATCAGCATCTCTAGATATAGAGGTATATTATCTCGATGATTATAATCATTATAATTACCATAGGAAATAAGTACTACAGCATGGTTGAATCAAAATAAACAAAATATCGTAAATAATGTTTCACAGTTACAGCTCCTAAGATTCTCACCATGGAACACAGAGGCAAGAACAACTACAGCAAAATAAGTTCCAAAATGCTTCTGCGAGTTGGAGAATTCCGGATTTCAATTCAAACTGATTAAATGCTCTCTGGGAGTCCAAACACGAAGGCACTTTTTAGATAGAAACAATTTTTTTTATGACTTTATCATTAATTTTCAGTTTATTTGATCATTATTATCTTCTAATTTGTCATAAAATATCAAATTATTACGGAAGCTTTTAGACCGTGATGGAAGCGAAACAAAAGTGAAAACTGCCAATAATCGTATTTTTAGATCGTATTTCCAATTCGGACGCATTGACATGACTGTAATCTCGGCACAGACTGAATTCGATATTATAATCGATATTTCTTTCTACGTATCGACCTTTTGGCATTGACGTAGCTTTAATAATCTACTTACTCTTATATTCATCATATTTTTATTTGAATTTTTACCTCGGCTGTACAATCAAAATTCATGACGGTCTTTTCTGAATAAAACGTAAAAAAACTAACAATAAGAGGATATTCCCAATTCCCGTAGGTTTTATCATATTTAGGTATTGTAATAACTATATTATTACTAGCTGACTCGACAGACGTCCTGTCTTAACGATGACTATTTAATTCGAATTGGTAAAAAAAGCCATTGCGTCAATTCTATGTCAAATGTCAAAAGTTACATTAAAAAAGTTTACATTGTCCAAAGCGCTAAAGTTAAATTATGGTTTAAGTATTTTAAAATTTTTCATGTTTTTTTACTATAAATTGAGATGTGAGCTATCCTATCTTCTAAGTTAGATCGAACTGCACACGGTGTGCAAATTTGATTGAAATCGGTTAAGTAGTTTAGGAGTCTATAGCGGACAAACAACGTGACACGTAATTTATATTATATTAAGATAGTTCTGTACGAGTATATGGTAAGATAATCAAAACCAATGTTTAATTAGTAAATAAAATAAATATCTTAAAAATGTTCTCTTTTATAAATCGTTACATTAGGTATAGTAGTGTGTAAAAATACATTTACGTGGTGTAAATATCTTTACTATAATGTATCTAATGTTAATCATAGTTTAAATTAAATAAAAGTTTTGAAACAATTTTTTAGTTTTTTTTTGAACGACAGGGTTTTAACTTCGCATGTATCCCAAAAAACCAATAACCAACGAATTAAAATGACACCTTTTCTGAAAACCTAATTTTTTAAGATAACCAAAAATGCAAACTAGTCACGCCTCGCTTGAGGTTGTTATTAGTTTTCTTACAAGAACCTTTTAATTAATCAGTCTATGTATTTTGGTATAATCTACTACTCGACAAACAGAAATTCGTCTCAATTCGAAGAGCCGTGTCCGAGTAAAGTACCAAACAGTCCCAAACTTACATTTATAACGTCAATGTGATACACCGATTTTCCCAGGAAACTATTAATGTATACTCGTAGGTAAATCCCTACTAAAATTAGAAATGTTTACATTGTAAGTTAGTTTGTTACGCTTTCACGCGAAAACTACTTAACCGATCATCATTTTTTTGTAGTGGTGGGGACTTTTGCAGAGCTCGCCTGGGGAAGTACCACACCTTTGCCAGTTATTCCACCGCCAAGCAGTAATGTGCAAACATTACTGTGTTCCGGTTGGAAGGGCATTGTTTCCAGTGAAATTACAGGGCAAATGGGAGATTAAACAACTTATATCTCAGGGTGACGAGCGCAGTGCTGTGCCGCACAGGGTCTTGAATTCTGCGAGTTCAAAATTCTGGGTGGTGCAGACTTGTTATGGGCAAACGTGACGTTTAACATCAGGCGAGCGATTTGCTCGTCTCGTCACTCAATTACACAAAAAAAAATGAAACTTTGTACACATAATTATTCTTGGAGGTATCAGAAGTATCATAGGATACTTTTTATTTTTTTAAGCGCGGGTGAAACCGCGGGGCGCAGCTAGTAAGAAATATTTTACAAAAGTTATGGGAACTTATTAAGAAGAAGGTACCTACTAAAATAAAAATTGTAGCTGTCACTAACCAAATGAACAAAATAAAAAGACAATAAAAGCAAACTTATTTCGCAACTTTGAGACACTCAATTTTTCCCCACTCGTAATAATCGCATTAGGGGTGGAAAATTTAAAATCCACGACCCGAAACTTTTCGCGTTTTCTTTTTACATTAGGACAAAGGAAAAAGCGCCTACTTAGAAGGGTGCTGCAACTTTTTAATATACTTTTACTTACATTCGGTGACAAGAAAAATTGAACGATTCTTATTTCAATGGTGTAAAGCTTAGAATCGTGTATTTTTTGTGAGCAGAAAGGCAAAGTTACATTTGCTTTATTTAAAATATAAACACGTTGTATATGTGAAGCGCTTAGCGAATTTAAAAACTGATGGGGAGAGCTCTAGGGAGTGTTTTTCTTCTGTGCTGTGGAAAATGGCTACTATTACATATTTAAACATAAGGACTTACATAATCTAAACTGCTAGGCCTGGAGAAAATGTTACGTAAAAAAACGTTAACTACCTACCTACTACTACGTTATTAAGTTATTTCAGTTAGCAGTAGATTTTCAAAAAACTTACCAGATGGCGCCAGTAGTCTTGCAAAAGTTCGGGTGGCTATTTCTGTAAAGGTTAGTATGTAGAAATTCGTAGACCACAATAATACTCACAATTCATTTGTTTCAATAGTGTTATATTGGATTTAAAATCGCAAAAAAATAAAACGAGCATTTTTTTGAAAGAATTGACCACCTACAATACTTTCGTAGGTAGGTACCTACTTTATTCGCGAAATAAAGCTAGGCACTAGCACTTACGATAATTCCCCAAATATTATTTTCAGTCTTAACTCTCGAATCTCAAATAACTGGAGGGTGCTGACCCACGACCAAAAGAAATGAAAAAATTGGGAGAGACGAGACAAAGGTCTCCCCTAATTACCTACTTATCTGATTTGCCAGACAATGAATAAAAAATATGTAGAAAAAAACCTTAGGTCATGAAAACAAAACATAAATCAAGCTAAGTACAATTAATAAGCATACAAAGTAAGCAAACCAGACCAAAGTGATGCAAATAAAAACTCCCTTAATAAGTGGGTAATTAAAACGACCAGAAGGACCCAATTGATTGACACATTAGTGTGTTTACACACGGGAGAGCACTCATCGCCCGCGGCGGAACAAATGTGACGCTCCAAACCTAAAAAGCAAAATAAATAAGAAAAATAATAGCGGCAGATGGCGTTTCGACCACGGATGGGTAATTAAATTATAGTAAATCGTTATTTACTATGAGTAATGTAATTGATGGCTAGGAATGTTGAGTTTCTTTCGTGAGCGGCCAGTACGTTTTTAATTGATAGTAGGTATGTAATGTACCTACCTACCTGTTGCTATCGGTACTAAATTTTATTTATCAATTTTGCCAATAAACTAGGAAACACAGTACTTACACACTAGTGAACCCTTTGTCGTCCACTCTTGTCGTATTTATGTTGGGGTTTTCTCAGTTCGCGACTCCGCGATTTTTATTTCACGGTATGGAGTCGATTTTGTTATTTTTGTACTTATATCAAGATCAACAAGTTAAAAATATTTTCCCATAAACCGTTGGAAGCAGTGAAGCAGAGCAGTAATTAATCCAACCACCGCATCAAATCGCAATTCATCAACCTCAAGAAATCAAAACAAAAGCACGCGACGGAGTTTGCTCAACAGTCGCCCAAACTCCAACACGCGTCGAAACAAAGCATCGCCGGACCCTTCCATTTATATCTCTCGTTAATTCCGAGGGTGAAAATCCCCGAAAAAGTGAGCACTTGCCTTGTTTACAAGGTTTTAGATTTTAATTTAGATTGGGGCTGAATACGATGCGCGCGAATGGTCATAAACGTCACGCGAGTATTAAAAGAAAAATGGGTTTTTTTTCATATAAAATAGGGTTGACGGGTTGTTTTCGAAGGGTGGTATCATTAAAATCGCATTCGTACGTGATCACCTAATACAATATCATCAAGTCCTCGCCGGGGGTGCTTTGTGAATAATTTCGCGGCAATCTGCTCCCGTTTGTGTCGGATTTGGACAATTTCTTATAATTGTTCCGTGAGTGGAAGTGTTAATTAAAGACAGACAAGTAAATTGCTAAGCGCTCCTTGACCTAAATAAATAAAGAGATAAGTAGGAAAGTAAATTTGTTGTCCATCCAGCCCCTGAGTCCAGCCTATACTTTATACCTAATAGTTACAGTAAAATATTTTATAATGTTATGAGTTGGGGAAGATTGAAAGGTTTTTTGACGAGATAAAGCAGTGTTGTACTTATATAAAGCCTTGTAGAACAATACGTATCAACTTATTCCACCTTATGCTTAAAATATCGATATACCTAATCGGCGTAGAGCAAAGAGTATATTTTTCTGTCATGTTAATAATATCTTTTTAAACCTATTCTACGAGTAAAGTAAAAAGAAAGTTTAAAATAAAATGTTTCCACCACGAAAATGAAACGGGGCAAGATGAAAGGGTGACGGGGTAAGTTAAAGAAATTTCTAAAATCGTTGAAATAAATGTCAGACTTTATTGATTATTTATTACTAGTCTATACTGCCCTGACTGTAATAGCAAAACACTTTTAGAAAACAGAATTAACGCAATTTTTTTTTTATCTTACCCCACCGGGGGAAGATTGAAATACACATCTTTTTTTGCTTATTTAAACTTTACACAAACGATATTGTTGTTTCTGACACATAAAACTATGTACTTATATTTTGTTACATATATTTTAAGAGGCACAGTTTGAGAACATCTGAATTTTAGAATGACTTTCTTAAACGGAGTAAGATCGAAACTTTTATATGTTCATCTTACCCCATCGAATTTTGATGGCTAAAGACGGAAAGTCGAAAAGACAGTGGAAAGTCGTCGTAAATTCTAAAATATAATACGCAAAATAGCCAAACTAAGATGTGATGTTGTCTTCGTGGTAATAAAATCCGTAACCTCAAAAAAGCTAGTACATTCTAAGTACCAATTCTGCTACGTCGTAGCTCGTAGCACTAATCCCGTAAACAGCACACCTTCCCGTATCCTCAGCGATATAACCGCCGAGCTCATATCGCTCAGCGAGCAGAAACAATCAATTAGAAGGCATCCCCTTTCAATTAGCCGGCGCTAGTAATTGGCTCGCCCCGCTGGGAGCCGATTAGGTATCGGCGATCGGTTGTCGTTATGGACATTTAATTGCTATCTAGGTGCTGAGGGTGTGGTAGGTACTAATCGATTTGCGGTAGGTATTATATGAGGTAGGTAGGTGTAAGTCGTTTGTGTTTTGTAGAAATGGCGAGTGCGCCAATTACAAATATAAAATAGGAGCATAAGGTTTATTAGTTTTTAACCTTAGACTAAAAAAGTTTTTAACCGGCTTTATAAACATGTTTATTTGGTTATTTATATGTTATAAGTTCGTCTGCTGTGTATGCTTTAAAAAGATAATTGAGCTTTGACATTCTGGGAGGATTGACTAGACTGTTCATCTAACTAACAGAACTCTAATATCAATTACAAAACAAAATATACTTACTCCATGCGAAACTAAAGACTTAAACCATTATGGACCTTTTCACAAAAACAAAAAAACGTTTAAAAAAAAAATGCGGGTATTCCAGACGCGGCTAAAAAGGTATTCAAAAAACGAATTCCCGCCACATTTGACATTAAACGCCGCGTTCAGAAACCGTTCACTCATCCACGCCGTTCCGTTTCACTTGCCACGTGATCAAAGCGCGCGCGTTGACGGCGGCAGTATAAGTTAGATTTACAGCTTACGGAAGCCAATTAGTAGCAGAGGTAAAGTTGTTTTATCTCATGAAGGCGGATCGGACTTATTTGTGTGTAGGCGCATATGCACATGCACATACACACACATGCATATGCATTTTGTATTTGTGTGTGTAAGGTCGAGAGCGATATCTTTACCAATATTATAATGAGATAAAGTTTGTACATTTATGTATGTTTGTAGAGGGTAAACTCCAAAAGTACCTACTGGTCCGATTTTAATAATTATTTCACCTATGGAATGCTCCATTACCCCTGACTGCTATAAGTTATATTATATAGCCAAAATCTGAGCAGCACAGGGATACAAAGTTCAGAGCCTCACCTAGTGTGTAATTAAAACCGTGCATCTGTGTGTATGCGTCCATACTCTCGCACAACCAACAAGATTTAAGAATAGCTCTCAACTATTAGCATAGAGAAATCTATTAGTAAAGCTCGCCTCTTCGTGAGGTAAACTAGCAGAGGTAGAGGGGCTGGCTTCACCACGGACAGTTACGAGCCGCGCGCCTCGCGTGAAACGAAACGTAACGGCAGCGGTTTAACCTGAGAATGATTAGAAGGAACACGTAATTTAGATGCCCAATTTGAGTGAGATATTGGACTATTTGTGTAATAGATTGTAAGTGTGGATTGTAGTGTTTATCTTAGATAGGGAGTTTTGGCGTCCACCTTTATTGGCTGGTGTAGGCTACATTCACGAATTTGGGGAGGCTAAAATTACGCGTTTACATAATGGTTGCAATAAATGATAGAATATTTAGTCTATATTTCAAAAATCGGCAAAAACGTGTAATGATGCAATGTAAAACAAAATTAATTGTAGATCTACAATCTATATAATATCTATTGGGTATATACGTATTAATTAATAGAGCGTAATCTATTATTGTTTGTGCTTCCAGTGCAAGAAAACATCATGATAAAGCTGCGAGCATCAACGAACTTACCAGTTTCGTGGTAGAGCAACCTCCATGCTTTCTGGACTCAACACACACACTTGAAAATCTATCATCATGAATTCACTGGTGTGGTGTGGTGAAATGGGTTTCGTTTTAACACAACATTAAGGTGGTTAAAATTATTGGTGATCGACGATAAAACAAAGATCTTATCAATATCCTGTCGATATTGATAGGCTCTTTGTTCTTTGTCAACCACAAAAACAAAAACTGATGCGTGTACCTATGCATAGAAGATGAACGCATTAACATCGTTACTTCCGTATGACATTCAAAGGTACATTTTGTTATAATTACACGGTATAGATACTCCT
The DNA here is from genome assembly GCA_949125135.1 of Alcis repandata. NCBI lineage: Eukaryota > Metazoa > Arthropoda > Insecta > Lepidoptera > Geometridae > Alcis > Alcis repandata. The sequence goes on along the minus strand of OX421246.1, from coordinate 3,647,211 downwards.
TTGACTCCTTTCTACTTGATCTGAGTGAGTGGCGCGCACGGATATGCTCATATTTTATGTAATCAAGTAGTTACAAGAATAGTTGTGAGGGTAAGCCAAACTATCAGTTAAGCCGCACCGGTGGTGAGGACAATACGTCCGCAAGCCTCTGTGTGTCGCTGTTATGAAGGAAACAAAACACTTTCGGTGGTTTGGTGTAGGTACCCGTAAATTCGTCGTTGTAAAATCGTAATTGGCCGAGTACCGGTTGGGGATTGTGGGATGATAAATTAGGATTCTTTTTATTCAAGCGTCACTCGTAAGCAAGTCACCTGATCAGGTAATCGTTGATGTTCTATTCAGAAAGAACTGTCTTATTTTTTTTTACATTATTATTTATTTGGTACAGATACATTTTTAAAAAGACGCGCTTAATTAAGTGATATCTATAGGTAGAGGTACTATAGTATAGTCATTATTCAGTCCACCACCAGGCATGGACGTAGCGGGGAGGAATAGTCTGACCCCGTTTTTATCCGCGCGTACTTACCTATATGTGACTATGGATATGATATATATTATGTTTGACTCTTTCTCGCGGGATAAAAATTGTGGAAAGACACTTCCCACGGCTTATGGTCTACAAAACACCCCAGGCCACACAATCATCCACCAATTCATTAAACCTAGTCCGGAACAAGTCGCTGGTCGGGACTTTCAAGCAGTTGCTTAAACTCAGCTCTTCAGCTTTTGGAGCCTGATCTTCTGGAGTCATGACGACAGGCAGCACTCCCACTGAGACTATCAGGCCGATGCGAAGTTTCTGTGAAAGATGTAAAAAGAAAATTTTGAAGAAATTTGAAATTGATTTCATCTTTCATTTATCTATTACTTCATCTATTTATTGAAAAATCCACAGGGTGCAAGAATGTACACTCTCCACATACAACCACTTTCGTCACATTGTTGAAGTTGTTCGTCGTCATACAATGGTCGTCAGGAAGAGCACGTTCTTAGCGAAAGGACCGCCTTTTGCGCCTTTCTCTTATGTATTTTACTATGATCATGATTTCCTTTTTGTGGTGTCAATAAATAATTATTGTATTGTATTTTTGTTACTGTCCAAAACTGTGTCGACCCAAAACCAAAATGGCCAAAATGATTGTGTGGTTTGGCAAGACAGCCCTAGACCAAATATAGGCTTAAAAATAATTGGCTATACAATGTAATGCAGACAAAAACACAGACAGACATACACCGCATCATTTTTGTATCGCGCTCTAAAAACTGCGAAGTGTGGCTTGTTTTGCCAAATTAATAAATATATTGAATGAATGACTGTATTACCTATACCTATCATGAAATGCTATCAATTTACCTGCTTCAATTCGAATTCGAAGTCTTCCCTCGAGTATACTTTGTCTACGTGGAGTCCAAGTCTGGCCAGCGCCGCGCCCAGCTCCGAGTAGTAGTGCTCCGCCAGCGCCGGGTAGTGCCGCGCTCGGAACGGCCCGTCGGTGCCGCACACTATGAAGTACACCAGGTCGGCCATCGGGCAGCCGCCTTGGATGGTCTGGTAGTCTACCGGGATCACTTCTGTGCTGCCGTTCTAGAAAACACAAGAACATTTCGAACTATATTAAATCTGAATAATCACGAATCGCTCTACTTGAGATGGTCACGTGAGTGAGCGAGGTGCTATAATTGAATCCAAGTATAGAATATTTTTAATCACTATTGACTGAGTAAAGTCTGGTTTATAATTCAGGCGATATAGGATCTTAAAGACGCTAGTTTTTTAACATAATATATATGACAGAGGTGGTAATGCTTCGCTATTTTGTCAGTTGCCAGCAATATGAAAACCGCTGTCGGGGCGATGTTTGCAACCAATTGGGTTATTTTAAGTTTGGGACGGATTAGTGTACATACTTAGATCTAACATGATTACATTTTTACTTACATGTTTTTTCCGGCACAACATGTTGCTTGGTCGGAAGTCTCCATGGATCAATACCGTATGCCTCAAGATTTTATTGTGATCATTAAACGACGCCATAGTTTGACCATCCAGGTAGTTCCTCAACCTTACTCTGTTCTTTTCGTGCACTATATTTACTGCTGATTGCGCTGCTTGGATGAACGAAGACGTGGTCTCTGCATCATCTGGAAATACGACGCTTTGAAGATCATTCACAAGCTTATTGAACTCGATTGGTCTTTCATGTTGGTAGGTGAATGATAGCGCGTGGAACTTAGCCAGCTCAGTGATCGCTGATGACGCATACGGCCAGTCTACTGACTTGAACCTGCTGTATAACTCAAACCCTTCGCTGCCGAGGTCTTCAAGTACAATAGTCTCCTCGAAATGTGTCGAGTCAGCGCCGTAATACTTCGGCAGGACCAGCTTGTGCTCTTCAGCGAGGCCATGCTTTTCTTCCAACTGCCTGAATATTTGAAAAATGTTGGCGTAAGCGATCCGTTCGATATCGTAGCCTTGAAACGTGAAGTTGTCCCGGAAAGCTTGATTTGTGGCTGCAACCTTTGCGAACAGCCTTAGAGAATTTTGGTTTTGTTTATCGGTGATGCTGGCTAGATAAATATTGGAGCTGAAATTGGCGCCGCCTGATGAAGTCGAATTCACCTGTATGTCAGGTTGCTCAATGTTTTCTTCGACAGCGATTTTTTTCAATAGCTCATAGAGCTTTGTTGTATTTGCCATGGTGTTGTCAATTAGACCAAAATGATGTTTAATAATCACGATCTCAAGGGGATTTGTTTGAAAACAATTAAAACTACTGCTTTTTATAGAGTTTTGTTAAGGTAGTATAAGATAACGCTAGGTATTTAGGAAGATAAACAATTGTCTGAAATACAATTGTAATAAATTAGTTTATTCACCATTACCAAGCGTAATTGCCAAAAAATAATATAAACAAATAATTAATTAAGTAATACTGAAAATCATTGTGCAATTTGTTCCTAGGAGTTCCGAGAATTAAACTTAATTAAATAACAAGAATTAATTAGACTTAGGTAATTAACTTATTAACAGGTAACATCGGCCACACAAAAACTAAACGAGACATTATTTTATAGCGTTTAAAGGATAACCTGAAACTACCAAATATTTATTGGGTACTATTATTATTTTTTTTTTAAATCTTTTATTTATTTAAACAGGGTTTTGGGTACTATTATTTTGATCTTAAATATATCTGAGGTTTACACAAATATGCAGTGGAAGTAGCTTGTAGCACAAGCGGGTCTCTAGGTTAATATCACTAGGCTAGTGTGGGATCTTCCATTAGTCACGTGGACGTGATGCTCGAGTGGGGGGGAGGGGGGGGGGTTCGGAAAACATCACGAAGTATCACTTGAAGAGAAATATCGCATGTAGGTATTTAATTTTTCGTTAAATTCTGAAAGGAGACAATTTGTACTAAAAAAATAAACACGGAATATTGGCGAGGGGGGTAATGTATAACTATAATCTTACCATGTATGAGGGAGGAGAGCGGGATGACAAAATGACTAAAAACTATCTCGTGATTAATGGACGACCCTTACAATAGCAGCGCTGATTGTATGTTTGTAGCTTATCTATCTTTATCTATGAAACGCAACAAAAGTAAATATTACGTTATTTCGCCACTATACAGGGTTATTCATAAAGGGTATGCTAAGCTGAAAAGGGCTCATAGTACTCATGGTTATGAAAACTTTTAATATGGGACCAACCCGAAATTCGCGAAAAAAAATCAGCTGTTCCATAGAAAATGTCAATGACACTCGACAAAATGTATGGAACAGATGATTTTCTTTCAAGGGGTTTTTGGCGGGAACGTGGAAGAGACATGTTGCTTCATTTTGTTATTTTACTAAACTTGTGTAATTTTGAGTGTTAATGTTTATTTTAAGTGGGGAAAATAACCATTAAGTGCTTGAGGACGTGCACGAGTGTGGGTAAATCATAAAATGCAGTGAATCGTGTCATTCCGTGTTGCTTCCAAAACTCCTTAGAAAAGCCTCTAGTAAAGTCTCCACTACTTTACTGGGGCACGTACGTACCTACTCTATCCACTTGACACTGGCTAAATTGTGGCAACCCCGCAGAAGCCATTAACAAAAATTGAAGTTGAAGTTGAAGTTGATTTTCTTTCACGAATTCTGAGTTGGTCCCATATTAAAAGTGGTTCACAATAATGAGTACTATGAGCCCTTTTCGGTGTAGCATACCCTTTATGAATAATCCTGTATTGGTTCGTATTGATACAATTTTGTCTGGTTAATAATGCTTAATAATGATGAATAAACAATTGAAAGATAAATCAATAAGATAATAATATAATTAACTTATAAATAACAATAGACAAGCAATAACATGTGATCTTTTCACCTTATCGTTTAGGGTTCCGTTAACTTTGGTAAAAGTGAATCCATTTTGAGAGTTCGTATTCTTACTATCTGGCCGTCTTCATTATGCTAACAGCTTCTGACCTTTAGGACAATAGAGCAAGGCAAAGATAAATTGCACTAGACATTACTTGCCCACATTACTTAATTTTAAAATGGAGATACTTTCTGTCTCCAGTGATGTTTGTTGGCTAAAATATTTTTTTTCCAGCTGTTAAATGGTCTGTATTATACTACTCGTATGTCATTTGGTTAGACACACATGAAACCAAGTACACTGAGAAAAATGTCCATCTAAATTCCACTAAAAGAATGATGAATTCACTTCACTTCACATAATTCATTAAAATTCCGATGAATTCACCTAAAGTACGGAGCATACTGATATCACCAAAAAGTACTATGATTAGCACCAGTTTTTACGGTGACAAACTATCATAATATATGATTGTCACTCTAACAACTGGTGCTAGTACTAGTTTTTACGGTGTCAATCATATATCGTAATAGTTGTCACAGTAAAAACGTCCCACTTAATCATCGTACTTTTTAGTGATCAGTATGCTCCGTACTTTGGGTGAATTCATCGGAATTTTGATGGCCATATTTCTCAGTGTATGAAAATGCTTTACTTTTTACCTATTTAAAATTTCATGACAGTTATTTACATTTAATTAGTAGGTACGACAAATACCTACCTACGTAAATATACGGAACTCTCAACAAGCGAGCCATACTCGCATCTTGACTGTTTATACCGTTATCTTATATTGCACTTCATATAAAGCAGTCGTTTATTTGTTTTGAAACAAACTCACAAGTATTAGTGACAAGAAAACATTAATTAGGTTTACAAATTAACTTGTTTTTAATTAGGTTTATTATGGCAGAGACTAATAATAAACTAAACCAGTTACTGCAACGAATTGCAGTCGACGAAAACATTGACCATCCAGACATACAAGTGAAGGTGATCTCAACAGGTGGCGCAAATTTTGCCTCTAACCTCTACCTAGCCAATATAACCGATAAAGCTAACACTAAATCCCTAAAACTATTCGCAAAAATCGCGGCAATAAACGAAGTTAATCGGGAAAAGTTTTCTGGTGGAAGCTTTGAAGCATACAACATCGAACGGATCGCTTACTCCAACTTATTCCAAGTTTACAGGCAGATAGAAGAGAAGTTTGGCCTCGCTGAAGAAGTATATTACGGCTCTGACTCGACGCATTTGCAGGAGACGATCGTACTTGAAGACCTCGGCAGCAGAGGGTTTGAGTTATACAGCAGGTTCAAGTCAGTAGACTGGCCGTATGCGTCTTCAGCGATCACTGAGCTGGCTAAATTCCACGCACTGTCATTCGCCTTCCAACACGAAAAACCTAACGAGTTCAACAAGGTAGTAGAGGATTTCCAACCCTTCATATTTCCTGATGATGAGGAGACCAAGGCCACTTACAATCATGTTTCTCAGTTAGCAATAAATTCAGTACACGAAAAGAACAAAGACAAATTGAAAAAATTGCTGGATGGACAAAGTATGACAGCGTTCAATTATCACCCCAAGGTTTTGAGACATTTAGTACTGATCCACGGAGACTTCAGGCCAAGCAACATGATGTATCGGAAAAGACATGTAAGTGTAATTTTTTTAAAGAATTCCAACCCATGACAAAAGCTTTCTTAATGATGCAAACGCAGTGCTTCGAGAGCTATTTCAAGTGGTTTTACAATGGCGACCAGTAACAACAGTGGGGAAGCAAGCAGTGATAACTGCTAAGAAACCAATTGACTGTAAAGATTTCTTTATCAGCCATGTTACAAACCAGAATCACCGTCTTACGAGTGACTGACAAGATTCTATACTTGCTTTCAATTACTGCCCACTTGTAGCTCTTTTTGTCATGGTCATCTCATCTCAATAGCCAAGTTATTAGATATCTACTAAATTTCCTATGGTAGTAATGGTAGAAATGACTGTTTTTTTCTGTTTTGTTATTTAGAACGGCAGCACAGAAGTGATGCCAGTAGACTACCAGACCATCCAAGGCGGCTGCCCGATGGCCGACCTGGTGTACTTCATAGTGTGCGGCACCGACGGGCCGTTCCGAGCGCGGCACTACCCGGCGCTGGCGGAGCACTACTACTCGGAGCTGGGCGCGGCGCTGGCCAGACTTGGACTCCACGTAGATAAAGTATACCCGAGGGAAGACTTCGAATTCGAATTGAAGCAGGTAAATTGAACTGCACTTTAGTCTACTGTTATAAAGTGTTTAAAATCTATCTAGGTATCTGTTAGGTTTTTGTTCTTCCAAGCTTGTATTTGTTAATTACGAGCTGATGCTTGGGATCTCGTGTCCGGTGCTGCACCGCCTACAGCCTAGCTATAAAATATAGCCTTTAGCATTCAAAAATAGTGTACCTTTCCATTGGTTAAATACTTTTTTAAATCGGACCAGTTGATGCAGTTTCGGAGATTATCCCTTACAAAATTTATTTGTATCTATGTACAAATATTTTTTAACTCTTTATAATAGGTATCAGTATAGAAGTAACAATTTGTAACGCTGTAGACTGTTACGGATATCAACTTTACAACTAGCGAAAGAAAAAAATCTTTAAAAATAAATTTCATACTTTATAACAAAGTGGTTTCACTCATTTTCCAGCTTATGTTAAAACAAATCATTAAATCACTCCATATTTTCCAGAAACTTCCGTACGGGCTGATTATCTCCGTGATCGGGCTGCCTATCCTCACGACTCCAGAGGACCAGGCCCAGAAGGCTGGCGACTTCAACATCAACGTGGGCTTGACTGCCAAGACAGGAGACATGTACCAGACCAGGCTTAACGAGATAGTGGACGATTATGTCACGTGGGGTGTTTTGGTAGACTGAATAAAAAAATAGAACAAAAACGTTTCACGCTCATAGTTCCCCCACTGGGTTACCCTTTGTCGGGGATGCCATGGATCACACACAAATATAAGGACAACTAACACCCAGACCCAAAACAGATATTTAAATTCATCATTCATCATCTGCCCGGCCGGGAATCGAACTCGGGACCTCTTGCTCATAAGGCGATCAGGCCCCAAAAGCTGAAGAACTGAGTTTAAGCAGCAGCATGAAAATCCCGACTAGCGACTTGTTCCGGACTAGGTTTAATAAATTGGTGGATGATTATGTGGCCTGGGGTGTTTTGTAGACCAGAGGCCGTGGGAAGTGTCTTTCCACAGTTTTTATCCCGCTAGAAAGAGTCAAACATATCCTATTCACTATACAAATTCTAGCCTTATTCATATTTACGCGCGTATAAATACAGGGGTCAGAATGGGGTCAGACTATTTCTCCTCGCTACGTGCCATGCCTGCTGGACTGCTGGTGGACTGAATAATGACCATATACCCATAAATATTACTTAATTTTGCGCGTCTTTTTAAGAATGTATCTGAATCAGTTAAACAATAATTTTAAAAAATAAGAGAGTTCGATTTGAATAATGACATCAGCGATTACCTGATCGAGTGACTTGCTTACGAGTGATGCATGAATAAAATGAATTCTAATTTATCATCCCACAATCCCCAACCGGTGCTCAGCTAATTACGATTGTCACTTACGGTAATTAATGAAGTTCATTACATCCCCGTTCCGGGAGACATATCTTCACGCTACTCGGCGGAATGCCGGCAGCCGGCACTTTCAGACAGTTTTTGTTTCATAATTTGTTACTAATTAACGGGACAAAAACTCGGCGTCCTTTGATCGGAACATGTGGTGCTACTGTTGCGTTTTTGTGATGTAGTTTCACATTTTATTAATTTACCTACTTTAGTATCTTTTTGCTTTATTTGAGGCAAAGTGATGTGGACTATTGTGGACAACTAGATAGGTAGTTACTTTTTTAAACGGTTTTATTTAAATTGACTTACGAGTATACTCAGGCAACTGTGTAGTGGGCAAAGGTGTTAACCAATTTTTTTAGGTTACTTAGGTATTAGTCGTTATTGTAATTGTAAAATAATTAGCTTGAAATAGATGTAATATAATATCTACTATTCTTTAATTTGTTGTGTTGTATTACTTACTTAAGTTTTAATAAAAATTCAGTGGAAAGAGGTCAAGTTCTATTTTTACAAACTCGATCTGCCCGCCTTCGTATATTTTTTACAAACTCACGCGGCTATGTAAAATTACCTATCTACTCGAAAATTACAATTTAAAAGAAAATAAGAGCGCCTTAAAACTTTATTCAAGAAGAACATTTGTTTACCCCAAAAAACGAGCTCGCATCTCCATAGATATCATGCAATATTAAAGAGCCAAGTTCGAAGTGTTGCCACACAAAAATTCAAAATGGCCGCCGCCGAAACAGGCGCGGTTTCTTTCCGTATTACTAACATTACCATACTTCAGGCGGCGAAGCTTATTTAAATGCTCCACCGACTCCATTTAGAGCTTGGAAAAATAAAACCGGCGAACGGATCCCGCGATCTCGCTCTGAGCCGCTTTTGTGGTAAATATGTATAAACTTACCAACATACCTTTACAGGGCATCCCCGAAATTCAAGCGAATATAACCCCTGTTTCCTTAACAACTCCAAGTAAATAAATAATAGAGCTGAAGACGAGCGAAGAGGTAACTTGGCACATGTATTAAGTATCTACGTTTTGTCGCCAGCATCTTTTTATTTCATCGCATTTTATTCGAGAGCTCAGCTGGCAGTCGTGTTGTTTGCGGCTTTTGAATACATTTCTTACAGTCTAATATCAACGTACTTAAGCATAACTTACTCAAAGAATACCTATCAAAGTGGAAACCCGAATAAGAACTCGAGAGTTTCCCTCCATATAATTATGTAGAGCTTTATCGCATTATCAAAAGATCTGTGGCTGCTTGAATATAAAACAAAGCAAAAATTAAGTTAAACGATTAAAAAACGAGTCCCGAGCGCGCTCCGTTCCAACAATGATTCCATTATCTACGGAGCTTCCTTCACTTTACCGTAAAAGATAAAGCTGAATGGGCGCCAATTTTGTTCCATTACTCTCGAGCGCCGCAGAATACATATTATCCGTAAAACGGAACGCAAACAAAGTGAGCGTCGTTTTCCCGCCAACGATAACTAATTTCAGTCCGCCATAAGTACGTAATTAGCGAGCCGCTGCCTTATCGGCCGGCGGGTAATTAACCTCTCCGGGAGGCCCCGGGGGCCCCCGTCCTCCCGGTGCACCTTGAATACCTCCTCGGTAATATTTCCGCCATATTATCCCGGAGTCCGCCCATCTCCTCCGCCAATGGCGGCGTTTCCCGCGCTTTTGTTTCGCGCTGTCGACGCTTCGTTCCGAAACGTTGTAACTTGGTATGTTTTCTTTGGAAAATTTGGCTGTATTCGTGCACTGGCTGCGGTTTGTTTTCGTTGCTGAGCGTTTATTCTGCTTACGTACTTCTCAATTTAAAAACATCTCAACGTCCAAGACGCGTCAACTGAGAAAGACTCTTATTTTTAGGGAAATAGAGCTTATTAGGTGTTATTTGGTGAGTTAAGGTAGAGGGGTGTCGTCAGTTCATATTTCATGGTGTTATCATCTTTTATTGAGTGCGAGCGTGCATTGTTGTGGGTTTAGTGGTGGTTATCAGGCGCGCGCGCGGTGTTTAGCGCCGCTGATGAATGGCATATTGGCAGAGGCACGAGGCGGAGGCGAAATCGCCTCGCTCGCTCAGGATCCCGCAATTTGAATGAATATCATATTGCTTCTAGTTTAATAGAGTTTCCTGTTATTTGCGGTGGTGCTTTGCATGATTGCTTTTCCGCAGAATCGGCGGAGGCTGTCGTTATGTTGGGAAAGACTTAGGTTACGAGTAGGTACTTACTCCTTACCTACTGCTCTTATTTTATTTAGGAAGTATTGTATTGCTATTAAATGTAAAAACTATCAAGTAGTTTTTTTAGGGTTACTTATTAATAAGTATAATTTAACACAAAAATCAGATCTTATTCAGCATCAAATGAAGCAAATAAATTTAGAAAATATAGCGCCTATAAATTTAGTACTCGTTTACTTTTATAATTTGTCTGCAATCTAAAAAAACGTTTATTTCTTTAAATTACCCTAAACGCGATAATTCCTACGAAAACAACCACAAGTAATATTTATTACCTCTTCATATTTTTTAATTTTAAATATCGAACAGCTCTTTAGCTCAGCATCAATATTTCCGCCTACGCGTTAAAACATCGATATAATCTGTGGTGGCGCGAAAATATTCCTGTAATGGGGTAATCGATCACTCTCCACTCGACCGTACCCTCCGGACGCCGGCCCAGCTTTAGGGATGAGACGCAGTACGCATGGAAAAATGAAAAATGTTGGGTGATTCCAAAATATTTTTTTACTAGTAATTTGACTTTTCTTAATATCTCATATTTCGAATATAATTTTATCATGACACGGTTAGCATAGAAACGCGGCCGATGTCATACCAAGAGCCTAACTCTAGTAGTAACCCTGGTTTCTTTACAGTGTACCAAATGGTTTAAGGAGTATTGTGTATGATAATAATGGTGAATTTCAGTTTAATTTTAGCTAGCTGAATATTTTTAAATTGAATTCTACATATTTCTTGTCTTTTCGTTAAAACTAGAGTTCTTACCAACCCATGACTGTCAATAAAAGTTTATTATAAACTTTCTTTTTAAAATTGTGAAAAATAAATGCGGGTAGTCTCCCATCTCTAGTTCATTACCTACTGGCTACCGATAAGCCGCATAATTTTTGGCGCGAACGTCGGCCGCTCTAATTGGCTGCCGCGGTCGCGCCGATAAAGCTCGGTTTACACAGGCTTTAATTAATAGAGGTCGTCAAGCGAGCTAGGGTTGCCTGATTGGAAAAACTTTTTGGCAGGTGGATTTTATTTTGCAAAATGTTTTCTAAATTATAAAATTTTGTGAGATTAGCTACTCAAAGCCCCCAAGGCGAAAGCTGTTAAAATTGTTTCATATGAAGATAATACTTATTTATTACTTTTAGTTTTAGGTTACCTTTTAAGTTTAGGGTATATAAGTAGTAGGTACCATAAAACATGTATACTTACCATTTACTTTCTAAAGATAACGACATAAAGAAGTCCAATAAATGCAACCCTATTTATTAACTTTAACTAAACTTCAGAAGTTTTACACAAAAATTACTTTTACAAATATTTAACTACCCTCAACAGTATCCACTAAAACAAAGCGTCGTCGCCACATTTTCGAATTAGAAAAAAATAAATTCAAAAAGAGAACTCGGGACGTGATTCCCGCCACACGCCCGCCGCTGTCAAACTTCGCAACTTTTTTTATAACTTTCGGCGCGCAGTAAAAGGAATAAAAACCTTATAAAATTCCTAATGGGAAAACGTACGAGGAGTTTTGCCACTGAATTATGAATGGTAACGAGCTCCCACCCTCGCTTTGTATCGGTACAACGCGACCAACTTGACTGACTTCAGTGGAGCCACAATCACAGTTCCCGAACAAAACGCGAGCCTTCCTTAAAGATATTTAGTTCTACTATTTAGCCATCTGCACAGGTAAGTTTGTCATTCTCTACCAGTCAAGTTTGGAGTTGTTTCTTTTGTAGATTGCGTTGCGGTCGCGATGTGAAAAATAACATTGTTGTGGTCCCAAACTGGGCGCCATTTTATGATATGCTTTAATTGCTAGCAGTTGCAGAGTGGAGTTGGCGGGAATATGCTATTTGACTGATTTTGAAAAACTGTTTTAAATTATTCGTTGGCATATGATTAATACACCACATGTATATTTCTGCGCAATTTGCAGTATTTTTCGTAAAATACTGTGTTAAAATTTAAATTACAATATTCGCGCTAAAAACGCTGTTTCGGTAATGGCGGACGACATGTGATTTGCGTGACGTCACAGGCAAGTAAGCAAACTTTATTCTTTGACAAACGTCAAACTTGTACCAAAGTGTACATTATAAAATCACACAAAGTGTCTTAGCATTAAACAATGTTTACTTGCGTGTGACGTCACGCGAGGAGTAGCCAATCACAGAGCGTTCTTGTGGCTGAAGAATTTTAAAAAATAATTTGAATTTATTTTGTTTATTTTGAAAAATCTATAAATATTTTTGGATAAAACAGAGATAAATATGTTTTTTTATGTTATTACCTAATAGAATGACCACATTTCGTAGCATATTTTTAATAGTGTCAAATAGCCTATTGTATGAGAGTGACGTTTGTTATCCATAGCCTGAAAATATATTTGTTAGTGTCCTAGTTTGGAGTTTAGGTGTTGTTGATATTTTTCATTGTTATCTTAGCTTAGCTTTTTATATAACCTACACATATATTAGGTCTACTCTATAGTACCTATATTAATAGTAGATTTATTATTACCTACTACGAATAGATTTTTTGAAGTTTTCTAAAGAGAACAAAAATATCGACGTTCTTACGATAGTGCTGTCAATAAAGTTTTATTGTATTGTATTGTATTGTTGTATATTTTACTCATTCCTCTGGCGTAGCGACCTAAATTGTTCTTGACTTCCGATACCAGAGAACGCCACTAAACTACTAATACTATTTGACTGTGTACATATTGAATGCCGATGTGGGTAAACTGACAATTTCAATTAATGCACTAAAATCTAGCTTATAAACTACAATGTATCAGTTGTTTAATAAATATTTCTGAGTCTGAATCTGCCAGATTGTCAGCTTGGTGCTCAGTGTGGAGTATCTTACCTATTTAAGTAAGTATCTATTTAATTAAAATAAAAACAATAAAATAATTTATTACAGACGTTAAAAGTATGTAATGACATATGTTCTTTGATACCTTTGTAGTTATATATACTTTTTATACTATTGAGTGACGAGACCAGCAAATTGCTTTCTCGATTTTAAACGTCACGTTTGTTCATTGCAGGTCTGGTCTTTTTTTTTCTTTTTTTTTTTTTTGGTCTGCGCCACCCAGAATTTTGACCTCTTAACAATTTAAGACTCTACGCTATGTTTAATCTCCTATTTGCCCACATATTATATTAATGCAAAGTTCTAGGTACAACGCCTACACCGTTATATTCAGAAAAATAAATCCTTATTTTCATTCGAATAAAGTAATTATACTAAACGTCTCCCAAAAACATAAATTAATCACCAATTACTCTAATGCGACGCAAATTAATTTGGGTCCAGTTCAGAACTCCATTAAGGAAGGTATGAAAAAGGTCTTAAAATCCCTTAAAAGCATCCCTAACAAGGGGGCCTACCACAATCTCTTAGTCGTACCTAAATGGAGCGTTCAGTTTTTCTCGTTTTTATTTCGCGCTCTCCTTTTTATATTTTCGCTTTGTTATTCATAGGTATATCGTATTCTGCATCTGAAAAGGTACAAAGAGGTTTACGTTCGTGTTTGTAACGTGTACCTACGTACACCTTTTTACAAGAAAATGTAGTAATCTAGTACTTAATACTGAAAGGTATATACGGGGTTATCCAGAAAGGGTATGCAAAGCTGAGAAGGGCTCATAGTCCTCATTATGAACAACGTTTACAACATGGCCAACTAACCTACCTACCTATTGTACATACAGGTAACCCTGTATGTACAATAGGCTAGTTGCCTAAATTTGATTGATTGCTAATTAATATACCTTAGTATCCATCCAACACTTGTGAGGAGGAATGATGCTCACTGTTTGTCAACTAAAACAAGAATGTATTTTTGTGAAGATCATTTTGATGTAAGTATTTGACACAGTAGATATACCCTAACAGATGAGGTAAAGTACCTGGGTATCACGCTGGACAGCAAACTAAACTGGGCAAACCACCTCCAATGCAAAATAAACAAATCCATCATCTCCTTCTGGCAATGCAGGAAAATGATAGGGAAAACATGGGGACTAACCCCGAAAATAACGTTATGGCTGTACAACACAGTGATAAGGCCCTCCTTAACCTATGGCGCCCTAGTCTGGTGGCCTAGAACTAAACAACACACAACAATAAACAAACTGAAAAAACTCCAGAGACTCGGCTGTGTAGCTGCAACCGGCTGCATGAGAACGGCCCCTACGGCAGCCCTAGAGGCATTACTCGACCTGCCACCACTGCAGCTACACATCCAACAGGAGGCCGCGGCCTCTGCTTACAGACTCCGCGCGCTCAATCTCTGGGAACATAACAAGAACGCGACCCACACCACAATCATAGAGGAATGTGCAGAGGGCAACCCAGACATTCTCTCTATTTATGACAGGGTACCTAAACAACACATCTTCACTAAAAGCTACAAAGTACAGCTGTACGAGGAGCCTAGTGAAGACACCAACACACAGGAGCTTAGGATATATACAGATGGCTCTAAAATGAAAACAGGTACAGGTACAGGCGCTTTCTCAGACGAGCTGAATATCCATGTAGCGTTAGCTCTAGGAACACACAGCTCCATCTTCCAAGCGGAATGTGCAGGTATCATCCAAGCAGCAACAGCAATACTAAACAGGAAGGTAACTGGCTACAATATCAGGATACTTTCAGATAGCATGGCAGTTCTTCGAGCACTGCAAAAAGTTGAGCACTCCTCGGGGCTAACAGTTCAATGTCACTGTCTACTGGAAAAGGTCAGTAAACTAAACTCACTGACCCTCCAATGGATAAAAGGACATAGTGGATCCAGAGGAAATGATGCGGCTGATGAATTGGCAAGAAGAGGCTCGGCCACGCGCCCCGTAGGACCGGAGCCAATGATACCTCTACCTTTCAGCCAAATCAGGTCATGGATTCGCGAGAGAACGCACAAACTACACCAAAAGCTTTGGGCAAGTATGGAGGATTGCAGGCAGTCGAGGGAGGCCTTCCCGTTACTAAACCGGAGAACCTCCCGAAAGCTCCTCAGTCTAAAACGGGACAAGCTCCGACTTTTCGTCGGAATAGTCACCGGACATTGCCCATTAAACAAACACCTATTTACTATAGGTGTTACAGATAGCCCCCTGTGCAGAGGATGCATGGAGGCGGAAGAAACGGCCAAGCACGTGCTCATGGAGTGCGAAAGCGTGGCGTCCCAGAGAGCGAAGTTCCTGGGAAAACCGGGAACCCTGCGGGAGGCCTGCAGCGTGACACGCAAGCTGCTGGACTTCCTGGAGGACATCGGGTGGCTGGAATAGCCGCCGTCACCCGCTCACGCAAAAAGGGCCGACGTACGGCCTAGTTGCGGAAAAGAGCCCGCTCACCAAGTACACCAAGTACAAGTACAAGTACACAGTAGGTATAATCTTATGCTGGCCATACACCATACTTCCTATCGTCCAATCGGCATGACGCTACCGATTGGATCAGTTAGAACTGACCGTGTGTGGGAGTGGATTGGCATTATTTGGCATGACAGTTATACTTGACGGAACAATCGAATTTCGATTCTTTTGGCTTGATCATGCCGATTGGATCATGCCGGTTGGACCGTGTATGGCGGTATAGGTAGAGATAGCGTTTCTCATAACAGTGTCTTGCTTCTCAATTAGAGGAGTAACTAGCGTTAGAAGTTTCGTGTATGTTTCTTCATTCATTCGTAAATAATTACAATAATCTTTAGGCGTAATCCTCAATTCTTGTAATAAATTTGTATGAGTAAACGGTTTTCTTTTCATTAACCACTTTTTGCACCACTCTGCTCGATCTTTTCTTTTTTTTTGTTTAATTTTTACGAGTAAAACGTCCAAAACGGCTAAAATATCGTCGTCTGTCACCGGTGACGCCATGGCTTCAACTGAACGTTGCTGCCGATTGGACAATTCAAACGTTGTGTGTGTGGTCTCTATGGACAAACTGCAGATTGGATCAAGCTGCAGCGTCATGCCGATTGGACGATAGGAAGTATGGTGTATGGCCAGCATTTTAGTAATCTAAATGTAAAAAAAAAACTGACAATTTTCCTCAAGAATAGTGGTAAAACAATAACAAACTAGTTTGAGGTTAGGTATTTTGTTATGATTTGGACAATATTTTGTTAAATTAATAGTCCTACGAGTAACACACGTTTTATTCTTATAGTTTCCAAATGATATGCTTAATTATACCGAGTATCATATTATGGGAAAAGTATCACAAGTGCGCTTGAAACCAGGATGTAGGTACTCCAAGTAAATTTGGATGTCAAGAAGATAGGAAAAAGCGGACATGCAACAGCACAGAACGATCATACATATTGAAAAAACAGAGAATGACGACAATAGCAGAGTGTCTGAATGAACGTAAAGAAAGCTCCACGCTCCTAAAGATACTCCTCATACAGTTCAGATTTCCAAACAGTTGAATAAAATGAGCCGGAAACTTTTAGTGAGCAGAAAGTAATTAATTACACATAAATTCAGAAGTAAAGCAGCCCAGACCACTATGAAAACAAAAGATCAGGCATTATCATGATGCATTACCGTGATGTTTAGCACGGCATGACGTCACATTTTCTGATTGGCGTTCACTGTCACGTGACTCAGTGCCTATTTTTTAAGATTTTCTTTTCTAAAAATATTAATAATCTTTAATTATTTTGATAAAGTGTTTTATTTTTTGAAATCTGTATATCTTAATCAATAATTAGAAACTTCAATCCATCCGATTCATTCTTAGTGGAAAACAAGCCTATTGTGCATGTGCCACGTAAGTAGAGTACCTACCTATGTTTAATTACAATTCAGTAAGACTGAATTAAACTTTAAGAGACATTTTGAATTTTTCACACATTTTTTTTTGTATGGTTTTGGACAACCCTAACGAAATTTGGACAATACGAAATCGGGGGATCCATTTCCGCTAGCTTGCGTTCGCACTAAGAGTTGTACCTTGACTAATTTTGTAAACAAAAACTAATGTGTTTATATCGAAAACTAAAATACCTACTTTTACACGGAGTTGTACAAAAGTTACCCGTTAGCCCGCTACGTATTCTTATTTCAGTCTTACAATGATTTTCTCTCGACCTCTCTGATATATGTAGATAGAGCGAGAAAAAATAAAAGTATGTTCTAAGAGATCAGGGTAGGCCCCCAGAACGGTCTCGAAAATACTCGAAATCATTTCAATTATAAGATCGACTGTCTCGTACTGCCACCACGCGTTAGAGTGAGACGGTGGTAATACGTAAAGGATAGGAATTTCCATTCGTAATTCAAGAGTGCGAGCGTGTGAAAACGTGCAGTTTTTAGAGTTCCTTGGGGAAATGTACGAGGAGGTATGTGTTTGAGCGAGGATGATTTCAACATAGAAAAGTTAACTTATTTGTAGGAACCTGGCTTTTAGCAAACGTAGAGTTAGGTTCATAGGTATGGATAGGTTTTGTTTAACGATGCGATGTTTTTACAAGTCCATTGTGCTGGAAATTATTTATTCAGTGGTTGTGCGAAGTTTGAACGATGATTTAGAATAGAATAAAAGTTAGGTATTGTACAAAATTAAACTTTACACCTATTCTAAAGTACCTACTTACTTTATGTACTTATGTAATTAGGTAACACAGAAATGTAAGTATTTATCTACTCACTGACAATTGTCTACGGTAACCAAACACAAAAACAATTAATATTATACAGAACCCAAACCCATATCGTCCGTTCTTTACTGTCGACTTATCCCGGTCCCTTTTTTTCCACACCCGCGGGCGGCATTAAAACTTGTTAAGGATTAGACGAAATTACTAAGTGCTTTAACTAAGTACGTAACGACATACTAAGTTACAGACAAACTGACGGGAACCGATTTAAAACTGCGCACTGCTTTTTAAGGAGATTGGAAACTGATTTATCAGCTAAGTTTATAGCTTGTTTGCTATTGCATTTTTTAAAGGCCAAGGAAAGAGGCCTGCAAATTTAGCCTTTATTTAGTCGGCTTGTTTTATAAATTTTAAATTTCTGCTTAGTTCAGGACAAAATGAAATAAAGAAACAATGATAAAGTACCTGGATTAATTCATTCAGTTTAAGGACCTCTTGTCGTTAATAAATCCGTGATTGTCACGTCTTTGTCTAATAGGTTGCAAAGACAATGACTAATATATTTTTATTTTGGTTACTTTAGATATGTCGAATAAAGCATTCAAACTTGGGCCCAGTATGATTGTAATATCCTTCATACAAATATGTTTGTAAGATCCACCAAAATACTACCTAAACGTAAGAAAACCGTATCGATTCCAGCATGATTCGCGACAACCATTTCCCAACATCCATTTCTGCTTTCGTTCCAAATTACGTAAAGATTATGCGTCTCCGCGCCGAGTCCCTGAATAAAAGATGGCCGACATGTGTCTCTAATGCACTCATCAATTATTACGGCCGCCTTGTGATAACGACAGGATTTTCTGCGATTCGCTCGAATTACGCTGTTTCACTCGTTTTCAGAAACGGTGTTTGATAATGTATGGAATTGAAATACAGTTTTATGTAAGTACCTACCTACCTAGGTAGGTTATGACTGGGTTTAAAATATTTATGTATGTAGGTTTTAGAGGTTGTAGAGTTTTTTAAAAACATTTGTACTGGATCACCATGGCTTTCGTATCGCCCTGTGAGCTAAAGCAAAAGCAAGACAAAAGCCAACGCGATTAAATTCAGGCTCGCGCTTAGAGCTTATGGTACGTAGATTAAAACTTGATAAGTAAGTGTTGTGTAACCCTCCCCGTTATGGGTTTACAGGAGCAGTATCTTTTTCGTCTGCCACGGTATGACGGTACCGGGGCAGGACAATCGGGGTATATGGGAACAAGTCGGTGTTTTCGTTTTCTTCTTTTTTAATGATTAGCGAAAAAATTGTAACAAACAAAGCAAATACTTACTTTCGCATTTATAATATAAGTTAGGACTAAGATAGTAAGTTAGTATTAGATCAAGGGTGGGTCAATAGGTTTATAGATATTTTATAGGTATCATTTTTTTACAAAAACATTCTGAGAAAATTGTAATTTCGTTGGAAGATCGAATTCATTTGCGAAAGTAGGCGTCTTAAAAGAACCAATTCATTTGGCTAGCTTATACCAAATTCGAGTAACCGCGATTTATAATTTACTCTACCAACATAGTCCCTACTCCCTACATCCCTAACCAAGGTCCCGGTATATCGATACCACATTTAAATCGAAGAGTGTTTGGCTTTTTTGAGAGCACACCGGGGATCAGGCTGTTTGTTCGGGCCAGCAAATGTTTGAGAGACGTAATGACGGACAAATCGACCGCCTGCTGTTGGATTTGACTTTGGAACAGATAACATTAGAACTACTTATCTACGTAAAAAGTCTTTTGTAAAAGTAATAAAGATTTTTCTATGTGGATTTACTCGTAGTTGGTAGAAAAATCGTAATTTACAAGAATAAAGTAGCGAAGATTTTTCTTTAGGACATTTTTTTCTTTAATACTCGCTGTTACTTCTCAAAACTAAACGATGTGAAAACTAACTGCCATGGTAGAAAAATTAACCAAAACTAACTTAAGACCACCAGAATCTAGGTTTTTATGAGGTTTTTTAGCGTTTACTAAACTTGTCCTAACAAGATAATCATTATTTTTTAATGACTAAAAATAAATAAAATCACATATAAAACAGCAGGGAGCGGCAGTTGATTACAGATTACTCAATAGCCCACAGCTAAAATACAACATCAATCGAATCAAAGAAACCAATCTTAATTTCCCAAAGCCAGCCCATCTTCTAGAAAATCGACTCTCTATTCAACTCTCCAAAGCAACTTATCAATATAATGTTGACTAATACCTACTCTAATTCAGGCCAAATAGCCTCCTCTAACAAAGGCCCGCCCGATGCCTTTATTAATAGGGTTGGCGCAGCAACAAACAGTCGTGTAAACAGAACAAATAAGACTGTACCGCGCTACTTATCAACGTGCCACCCTTGAGTTTGCGAAAACGGTATTCGCCACCCTGCGCTTATTACGTGTCGGGATGGAAAGGGTTAGTTGCTATCGCTATTGTTTTCAGTAACACTGACTAGTTGGAAACCCAGCAATTATTGTGATTTCTAATTGTGTTTTTTTTTTGTGGTTTTTTTCTAGTAAAAAGTAAAATTGCTACAATATTTTGTTCCGTATAACAATTAAAATAAATTTAAAAATTCTGCAACACAATAACATATTATTCCTATATTCAGGCAGCCTAATAACTCTGATTAGGCTAACCACTCAGACGAGCTTATTTAAGTACTTACTTTAAGAAGTTCTCAAAAGCTTGTAGCCAGAAAACTGACATCAGTTTTAAAACACACAGCTTCAAATGGCAAGAAAACATGTTTAATTTTGTCATTATTTAAGTTTTTTACAAGATAATTTCTCAGTTCCTATTGTTATTATTTTTCATAGGTTCTTGGTACCAACAATACCAAATGTTACACGCCCGATATGGGTCTACTGTTGAGAATGTCTTAATATCTTTTGTACACAGTGTCGTAATAAACAAATTTAGATTTTGATAAATATCTGCTCTGGGTGTTAGTTGCCCTTGTCATTCTTTGTGTTCCATGGCGTCCGCGACACAATCTCTTAGCGGGGAGCTATGAGTGTGAAACGTATAGTATTTTTTTGATTTTGTCCAATGTCCTTCTCTACCCCAGTTCCTATCACCACACGTAGTACACCCTCTACAATATTCGTTATCCGCCCGTGTTAATCACGCGGGCGCGTCCATTACTCCTCTCGGCTAATTGCCACGTTTGTAGGTCGACAACTATCCGACGGGATCGTGTAACTTGATGCCGGGAGGTTCTTCGAGCAAGATGGCAATACCGCTTTGTTACTGCGACATGGTTTGTAATGAATGTGGATAAGGGCGATGCAGCGATGTTGTTATATCTCAGTCGACAGTGTCGACACACAGAATTTGAGAACACACTAAGGTGGAAGCTATATATGTAGGTATATGACAGATACAGCACCATTTGAGTGCGATACGTTATTTTATCGCATTTTAAAATCTTCCCACAGAGAGTAGCTGGGCTATCTGTTATTAAAACTATTTTATTTAAAGGATTTAGTCCTTTTATTATGCATCAGAGGTCTTCTAAATCTAAGGCACCAAATTTGCAGCGGCTTCACAGGGTCCTTGTGCCGTCATCTAGTTTCTTAGAACATGTTTGTACATTGGCATTAAATATTAATACGAGTAAATATTGTAAATAACTTATTGGATCCCATAGACTCTTGTGGCAATCAAGCTAAAGGATCCTCAAATCAAACCTTGGCTGGCTAAAAGCAAAACACTGACGGTTGGAATTATTTCAATATAAAAAGTT
Source organism: Alcis repandata (assembly GCA_949125135.1). NCBI lineage: Eukaryota > Metazoa > Arthropoda > Insecta > Lepidoptera > Geometridae > Alcis > Alcis repandata. Next base: position 3,625,501 of record OX421246.1, on the reverse strand, counting down.
TAGGTAGCTAGGTAAATTATAAAAACTATGATGGTGTTAATTTAATAAGTTTCTACTCCTCCAAAAAATATTGTTTTTTTTTTTTTATTTTATGTAATTTGTGACGAGACGAGCAAATCGCTCGCCTGATATTAAACGTCACGTTTGTATGTAGACGATTGTATGGAGACATCGCTCAGCAAAACACAGTTATTATAACATCTTACGATTACTCCGTAATGGATGAAAATGCTCACATTTATGGTGACGTTTACATTTTAAAATACCTATTGCTTGTTTGCAATTTCTTTTAAAAATGAAACACAACAAGCTAGGTAAAGCACTGCTAACACATTACCACCTTGTAAATAATAGAGGCAGGATCCGTCCCGCCGAGATTGGCTCATTAATTTAACAACGTGCAACACTTAAGCTAGGGTTGCCACTGTTGCCGGCGCAAATGAAGTGGCGGCAACACCTTGCCAACTTACACTTGCCACCCACACAAACAATTCAGAACTTTAATAGCAAGACGGTACAGCCTTTGCGAGCTTATGAAACCGAATTTAATAAATTGCAAGTCTCAAAACTTTGCAAATTAAAGTTCGGATTCAGTGCAAGCGATTTGTGAACTTATTGCTATAATGATAAAGATGTTAAGATAGTTTTGTGGAGACATTAATTAGTTGGTAAAGTAGAGGTAGAAGTAATCTGAAAGCATTGTCGCCCTCGTAGGTTTCAGGTAAGGGAGCTTTGATTTGTTGGGTAATCTCTGTTGAATATAGCTCACTTAATTATATCTTGTTAAGTTAAGAATTGAGATCAAATTGAACACTAATTTATTTTTTAAACAACTTAGAAGAATAAAATCACATTGGGTAAATTAAGCTCTGCATTGTGCCTACAGCAGTTGCGCGTTGGTAACTTTGAAACTGATAATAAGTAGTAAAATATGGCAATAAAACCGAAATGAGTAATTATGAAACAGATTTTTCTCTTTGAATTTCCATCTATATCTATCTAAAACTGTAATACAAACTATGTATATCAAAGAGAATTAAAAACAAAAACATTCTGACCAATGATTCTCGCATGTGAGCATTGTCATCGATTTATAGATCAATGGTGTTTGGTGTGTAAAATCTTAAGATGCTTTACAACTGTGTTTTGCTGAATAACGTCTCCTACCTTTGCCGGAGAATCTGAACATACAAAAAAGAAAGCACAAAAAAGATAAAATAATGTGGTAAAAGTGCCTATTTTACTTTTCTCGTATAATAATAGAAGTAGCGCATATGCGTCAACGTCAACCTATCCCCTGAGGCAAAACAAGGGTGTGTTTAATTTAGTTATTGGCGGGGTTAAATGCAACTTTTATTGAATGTCGATCTCTGTTTACGATGCTCTTTTGTTGGATATTAATTAAATAGTTTAAGGATTTTTTCGGATACTAAAATGGTTAATAAATGAATGTCATGCATCCTACTCGTAATATAATTTATCAAGATTTACAAAAATGCCGACTTTGCACGTGTGTCAATTTCAAATTTAAATCCTGTTTGATCCAGTATCATTAAGAACGATTATTCGACTTTATCCTTCCTACTAATATTATTATATACTTATGAAATAGTTTATTTGTGTGCGTGAATGTTTGTTACCATGTACTTAACTCCGTAACTACTAAACCGATTTTGATAACTTTTGGAATAGAGATAGTTTAAGCCCTGGATTAGCTCATGGGTTACTTTTATCCTCATCATCACCGATTTTCATCCCCGCACAGACGAAATTGCAGGGTGCAAAATACAATGCTTTTTTTTTACAAAATATTAAACTAGCGTTTTACGTACAGTAAGTACCTACCTACTCAAAAAGTGTTATGTCAGAGTTAGTAGAAAACAACTACTTAATTTTAATTTTACTACATTCGTGCGTAAATTTCTCTGCAACTTGTCATCCTACCGATAAGGCGCCAACATAGGTATAAATTGTTTCACTATTACAATTAAGTCCTCGTTCGAAAATCCCGTTATAACTACATACTACTAATATTATCTACCACTGCTTCACTGATAGCATCGAATCAAACCGCCATTGTTATTTTCGCTGGCATTTAAAATAAACGACCAGTCATAAACCCACCCGCTCCGCTGAGAGTTGCCATACCCCAGCTAGTTACCCGTAATGACGGGCGTTTACAGCACACACATATGGCAACATTGGCTTTTGTCAACTAATAATGGAATATACAATTTGAGTGTTATCTGTTGGTTAATTCGATGGTTTATGGTTTAAAACTAGAGTGTGGACTAATTAACATTGCGGTCTCATAAATAACATCTATGAACATTTGGTTAGTTTTCCAAACAATCTGTGGGATTAGTCAAAAGATCAAATAAAAGTAAAACAGGTACATAATAGGTATATTATTTCAAAACAAAATCGGGATTTGACAAAGGATGTGTTGTTTTGTTTGTAAAATCAAATGTCCTTTCAAAATTAGAATAATAAGTCATAATAAAAAAAAACATAGGTAGGTACAGTCGAATTGAGAACCGTATCCTAAGTATTTGGAAGTCGGTTAAAATAGATACTAGAATCGACGTGCGACGTAAGGTTTTGTTATGTAGACATATCTACTGATAATGTTCGAATATTAAGTAAAAAATCTAATTTGAAGCAAGTTTAGTCCAGATTTTTTTACTAGATATTCGAACATTTCAAAGCTAGTTCTAAACCTTAAGATTCGCAGGGCGCCCGTTGTGTTTTCAAGTAGTCGTCGTTGGAAAGTTCGACAGGTGCGTCGCGCCAGCGGCGGTGCTCAGGCCGTTGGTGAGGCCTGTGATGAGGTCTGTGATGAGGCTTGTGATGAGGTCGGTACTCTCCGCTCTCGTAAGATCCTCGGCGGAGGGGCCGGTGCTCTCTACTCTCATACGATCCGTAATGCTTCTGTTTAGCGACCACCAGCGTGCACGCTATCAGCATCAGGGAAATCAATATCTAGGATAAAAAACATATAATGTTATAGTTAGAAGAAAATAGAGGAGATCTTTGCACAGGACAACACAGATTGATAAAAAAACATTGAAAAATCAATTGTAGCGGTCGTTTCGCCAAAACTATACATTTATAATTTTTGTTCACTACATACGTGTTTTTATAAATAAAGCTAGTGAAATAGTGTGGCGTAGCTACTGAGATTTAAAAAGTAAGGAATAAAAAAAATAATAACTGCCGGTGAATAGATAACACCAATTTTTAGGCTGTCAAATTTTAGTTTAGTTCAGAAAATGGTTTCTACATCTGAAAAAAATCGACACAAATAGCTAGTAGCTACTCACCGCGATCTTCATACTGGAATGTTAGAAGTGAGATGCGTGTACGAAGCCAAAAAGTGAACTGGCACAAAGAAAATATAAATTTAGTACCTACCAGTACCGATATAGAGCCTCTTAAATACATCGTTTTGACCGCAACATGATAACACTAATTGCTTTTCTAAAAATTTTCCTACCTACGTTTATGATATGATCAATTTATCGGTTGTCTAATGTTTGCCCGAAGAATATAAGCAATAATTCTCAAATGCCCGAATTTTACTTGCCCGAATTTCATTTGCCCGAATCGTTTGTTTACCATAAAAGTTATGTGACATACTCTTGTTTGCCCGTACATTAGATTTAATAATGATACGAGTGCCATACGTATTATTATCCATTTTATTAATTGCAATAATATTATTTAACAGAATATTTCAACGCCATACTAAATTAATTTCAAATACATCCAAGCCCAAAAAAAAAAATCATTAAAAAAAAGCCATTAAAATTGTTTTTATTTCTGATACCTACTTATCACTATAATCGATCCATGTCGCTTCCGTAGAAATTAACCTAACGCCTTTGTCCTAAAAAGCGATTGGCTTTCTAGCACTTCGCCGGCCGCTGCCGCGGCACGCTCGCTACGCTCGCTCGGCTCGTGCGTTGTTTTTCATGTTCTAACATAACCTAACCTATTGATCGTTTTTATTTCTAATATCTACTTATCACTATCCAAGTCGCTTCCGTAGAAAATTAACCTAACGCCTTTGTCCTAAAAAGCGATTGGCTTTCTAGCACTTCGCCGGCCGCTACCGCGGCACGCTCGCTACGCTCGCTCGGCTCGTGCGTTGTTTTTCATGTTCTAACCTAACCTAACCTATTGATCGTTTAGTTTAAACCGATCTTATGATTTTTTTCTAGAAGTAATTTCGATGTCAAATGATATTATGGCTTATGATAATTACGCCTTACAATGATGATAACAAATGATATTATTGAAATTGACTTTATGGAAAACAAAGTTTCTAGCACGTGACTAATATAGTAAACAATGAGTATAACATATAAAATTATGAGAAACAATATTATGTCTGTTGACCAGTATAGCAGATAAAATTATGGCAAATGAAATTCTAGCAAATGGGTGTATACCCAATTTATCATAGCCATTAAGGTCACAGCACACATATCAACTCGGAAAGGGATCGGCACCGTATCGCCTCGAGCCGTTCAGTATTGTTTGTATGAAACTCCCTACTGCAACGCACACTAATCGGAATCGTAACGTAATCGCCTCGCCTCAGAACAGGCTCCGAACCGCGATGCGGTGCGTGGTCAACTTGCAGTTCCCGCGCTTACGGCTCGTCGTCCCCGCGCTTACGTCTCTCCGTGCCCGAGCTCACGTCGCACAGTAGGCTGAAAATCGCCTTAGGGATTTTAATTTTTAACTGTGTCTTTTTTTGTTGGATATGGCTCTTGTTTAACATAACTATGTTCAAATATGTAATACAAGTTAATTTAGCATAGAAACGAATGAATTATAATTTTTTTTACGAAAGCGAGCGGTCGGCGCGAGCGGTCGGCGAGCGGTAAGCGCGGTGTCGCCTAGCCGTAGCCGAGTTGACGTACAGGAGCTGCTGATACGCTTTGGTTACGTGCATGCGTTAGGTTGACGCCTGGTTGACGGCGCGGCGAAAGGCGATACGGTGCCGATCCCTTTCCGAGTTGATATGTGTGCTGTAACCTTTACAATCCTAACTAATATTATTAATGCGAAAATGAGTTTTACTACCACCAGTTTTTAGGGTGACAATATTATGATGGTTGTCACCGTAAAAACGTGTTAATCATCGTACTTTTTGTGAAATCAGTATGCTCCGTACTTTAGGTGAATTCATCAGAATTTTAATGGCCATTTTTCTCAGTGTAGCCTAGCCTATAAAGTTGAAGCCAGTGAGATTAAAAAAGTTCTAAGCTTCTAAGGATGAAGGGTTGAAGCTGCAAAGAAAACCCCGCTCAGCCCGCTCTATCTACCCCAACCTAAACTATACTCAAATTGCTTCAATAAACCCAAAGCTAAAAGCAGTAAAAGCTAATCCCGTGTCCAACAGCTCGACAGCTAAACAGTAAACGCAAGCTAAACGCGCTGAGCCCGTTCTAAAAACGTCATTAAACGCATTAATTAAGTCCCTAATTAAGGCTCGATCTGGCGCCATTGTCCCGCGCACAATTACGCCGGGCCATAAATCGTGGAATATTTAATAATAATTGGCTCGCCTTTGTTTAACAGGGAGTTGGGCGGGGCCGCCCCCGCCCGCCCGTACTGCCGGCAGAGTGCGGACGAGTTACTTATGATGGCTATAAACTAAGATGTGACCAAGTGATACTGTACCAAGTGATGCTTTACGCTTTGAGTGTTGTCTAAGCATAATTTCAATGAGTTTAAACTCATTCAAATCATGACAACAACAACATGAAAACGTGTAATTTTTATGTTGTTATTGTATCAACATATAAAAATTGCGATTGTCAATCGCTCAGCAGCTTTATACAGCAAATAATATTTAAATAGTTCTATTTCCGCCAGTTAGTTGTTTAAACTTTTTTTTTAAAACACGGCATGTACTCGTATACGTCTAATAGACGCAGCGGAGCAAATATTAGATAGGTAGGTACGGGTCTAAAAGAATGACAAGAAAAATAAAGTCAAAATTAGCTTCTATCCTCTAACTAAGTAATTTGAATGGAGTCAATACATACTTGACGCATAAATGCAATGACACTGAGCAGTTAAAATTTGAAAAACAATTTTCAATATTCGTTGCAGAAAATAATATCCAGGAACCAGCGCATACGCGCCGTGCCGCGACGGTTAGTTATTTAACTTAAACATTATAATCCCTCTCTACTTCCACGTTTATTTTAATTTGTATTATTGCATTTGTATGAATTACCGTATGTAATTATGAATGTATCTGAAATGTACAATTTAATAATTATTTAATAGCAATGTTGCACACCGTACAGGGAGTCGGTTACCGCGGTAATGACGCCGTCATTTGCGCCGTGAGTTATAATTGCCGCGATAACGCCCGCGCCGACCTACATGTACTCGACTACCTATTATATATACGTATGTGCTTGTATCGCTTGTATAGGTAACATACATATGCCAGCAATACGATATACATGCCTTGTATTGCATAAATGCAGATTCTGAATACATAACATTTATAAGCTAGATTATTGTTATTATTTTTATATCATTTATAAGCTATGGCAGGGCATTAGATTATCAGTTTTTCAAATTGTGTCTTCCGATACTACGAGGCTTCATCCTTCTATTTCCTTTTATTTCATTCTCATGGATACCATTATCAGAACTGGACTAAATTGAAATGGGACCAAATGGGAAGCGTCAGCTTTCTAATAAAAAAAAAATCATCAAAATCGATTCCCCCAGTCAAAAGTTATGAGGTAACAAACATAAAAAAAAAAAAAAAAATAAAAAAAAAATAAAAAAAAAACATACAGACGAATTGATAACCTCCTCCTTTTTTGAAGTCGGTTAAAAATACTTGGGGCGCCCGACAGGTCCACGACACCATATATACCTACGCATTGTTGCATTGCCTTACGTCATTATCCATCCCAATTTTGCAGTTACCTTTTTAAATTCAAAAAGCCATTCATATCCGAACACATTTACAAAATGCACATCGTTTTAAATTCAATCCAGTGATCAGGCCGGTGAGCCCATTCAACCCATAACATTTTTACAGGTGCTTTCCGCTGTACGTAGGTACCTACCTACCTCTATAAAGATACAACTCCCCTACTGTGAGGCGGCAAATCTTTTATTCTCTCCCCTATACAGGGTTATTCATAAAGGGTATGCTAGCCGAAGAGGGCTCATACTACTCATCATTATGAACAACTTTTACTATGGGCTAACCCGCAATTCGCGAAAAAAAATCAGCTGTTCCATACATTTTGTCGAGTGTCATTGACATTTTTCTATGAAACAGCTGATTTTTCTTTCGCAAATTTCGAGTTGGTCCCATAGTAAAAGTTGTTCATAATGATGAATACCTTCTATGCGCCCTTTTCGGCTAAGCATACCCTATATGAATAACCCTGTAGAAATGAACCCACCTGTGAATTAAACTAGTCATTTTACTGCACGTGTCCTATTTGGAATAAGTCTTGTGTTAATCTTTTGATGGTGTTGATTTCTGAAGGGTGGCCAGTTGAAATTGATACTTTGATGATTTTTACATTTTGTTTTGCCTTGTTTTATGGAGGTTTTCTTGAGTAAAATCTTTGATAAACACAAGTCTTTATATGATAAAACCTTTATTTTGAAAAGTCTAAACCCAAGAATTTCTTGCAATTAATCCATTCGATGTGAGACTTGCAAGTTACTACCACCACAACTGGCAGTATCTTGATGAACTGTTTACACAGTAAGAAAAATAAAAGACTGCAAGTTTTCTTGTCAAAGTTGTGAAGTTGCAAGTCTCAAATCTTTAGTTTAGCTACGAACCGCAAATTATAAAGATTATTCAAGTAGCTAAATCGGTGTTGCTAGATACAAATTTCGTTTACCCCATTTATCATGTAGCTTGGCCAGGCGATCCATTACAGTATTGCCATCAAAAACAAAACCCGTCCACCGCAACCCATCGTGTTAACTATGCACACTGGGGTCGGAAGCGGTTAAAGCGTGACCAACTTATCTGCAAAGTCGAACGAGGGCGCCACAACCGCATTTTGTAATACAAACTGACTGAATTTTTTAGTTTCCTCATTTGGCGACTTCGATAGATAAGTTGGTATGGACGTAGAGACTATTGTTTGAGCTGGGGCGTCGCGCGGGAGGCCATTTTGTTAATAGTTTAATCCGCTCGGATGATCCGCGGCTACCGCGGCTCTCCGCTGAATAACTGCGAACACCTGAATATTGCAACAAGCTAGTTTACGGCTTGGCAACACTGGACAGTTTGTTAACTGACATAAGTTAGTCACATCATAATTTAAGTTCGCAATCGAGTGGATAGCTCTGGGGTAATTTTTTAGACTGCCAGTTTGAAAGTTTGTGCGCTCCTCCTCTTTAATCATGTTTCTCATGTCTGAGGGCTTCTGCTCCTTCTTGTTCTTAACATAGTTAACCATCAATAGTGGATGAGCTTTGTTAAGCTAAAAGTAACCAAATAACGTTGGAGTAAGCAGCGATTTTCTACGATTTTCCAGTTTTCCCGAACATTCAAATGTTACAAAAGTAGAGGTATACACTAAAATAATCATAAAAAACCAAAAGACTTTGTGTCTATAGGTCCCTAAGTCTTAACTTACATTTAGTTACTAATGTTACAAATACTGTTTGCATGACCCTAATGACCGAAGCGTGGGCCACCCACACTACACTGTCCGACCCACTTCCTTACCTTATTTTCTTCGACCAAGATACAATATTTTTTACCGAAGCTTATTTATAATAACAGCGTATTTTAAAAAGCTTTTGTGTAATTTTCAGCGTAATAACGTGATCCACGTAAGCATCGTTTTCACAAAATTATTCCTGTAAAACTATAGCAAACAGGGAACTATCTTCGTCCGCCATCGCGCCGTGACAGCATTGTGTCGGTTGCCTAGCAACGGGCTAATTGGCGCGAAATCGTTAAATGGATTACGGGCGGCGAGCGGTGCATGAAAATTGTCTAATTTGAACGTATTCCCGTCCTGGCAACACTTTCCTACGTGTTTACTGTTTACGGAGCTTGCGGGTACCTGCAAATGGTTTTATTTTGAGCATTGAGACGAAAAAAATTGTTTCAGTAGCTAATGGCTTTTCTCTCTTCTCGCTTTTAGCTACCAAGTATCAAAATATACCTTGGTTCAAAATGTAGTTAAAAAAACACTTTAAAGGCTTAGACTAAAATAAAATAAAATTTTAGTCTAAGTTATTATTATTATTATGGCTTATTTTTTACGCAAAATTTTATATTTTCTGCTAAGTACTTCCGATTAAGGGTTTGTTTTAGTTTAGCCGAGAGCAATTTTGCCTGTTTGGTAAAAGTCACTTTTAAATTGCCTTCCCTGTAGGCAATTAGACGAAGTCGCAAAGGTCGAATACCTGTCTACATAAATAAAACGTATAAATCTTGGTTGTTCTCCATGAAGTAGATATCCATGGATCCAATTGACCAAGGATCGATGTTATTCCAATACAGTTTCATACAAGGGCATCAAACTTATCAGCAGCTTAACACTTTACCTGCTGAAAACACATACCTTGTGTTTTCCTTTGTGCAACGCGAATGCGGCTGCACACGCCAGGCGCGTAAAACACAACGCATTATTAGCAGCAGTTAAAGTGTTAAGCAGTTAGAAGAATCTCGAAATCGCCCATCAAAAAACCCGCGCCCCACTTCAGCTGTTTTTAATTCGCACTTGCCCAATCCCACATACATTACGCTAGATAACGGGATCGCGGGACAGCGGAACAGCGGGACAAACAAACTCCGGATTAGATCGGCCAGCGAACACGGGGTGATGCGATAAAAAACGCACTAAAGAAGCGGGATAGATTCCGTTTTTTCGTTTTTTGGTGTCGATTGCAGCGGGATTTCTGTGTAAGCCTGTCGGTATCCATCGGCTGTTTGTGAATGTTCCATCCTGAATGGATAGGTTTTGATTAAATTAAATAAAGAAGTAGTTAAAAATAAAAGTAGGGATCCAACATGACTTGTTTATCTATCAATGATCTCTTCTAGATATACCTATCTACGAAATGTCGTAGGGTCTTAATTATAAACATAGATTAAACTTAACCAGTGCTTTCCTTCAGCCAAGATAGCGGTCAAACGCAAGTCTATCACATAAAAAAATCCTCTTGATTGTCGGCCATCAAGTAAATTCGTAAGAAGTCTATTCTCCTTGCTATTTAAGTTTTTAGGTCACCATCAGCCATTAATCAAACTAAACCATCAACTCAACTCTATAATAGATCCAAAAAAACAATCAATCATCATCATCGTAATCACCATTGTATTCGGCCCTGTATTTGCTCGCCTACAAAGCAGCTCTGTGTCGCTCCCGTTTAAATTGATATAAATTAATCCTTTGCCAATGTCCCCTCAAGAAAGAAATCCCATTAGGTCCAGATTCGATTAACGTTTTAACAGGCCCGGCCCTCTCTTGCATCTTTGAAACCGTTTTACATGGAGAAGGTAACTCAATGGACGTCACATACTGAATATTTTTACGTGATCGAGTGTGTTTAAATGCTCATGAGTTGCTTTAAAATTTTATATTAGCCTGGAAAACATCGCTTTTAGCGAAAGCAGCTGCAAGATATTGACAATTTGGCTCGCTAGTTTTTAAACGTCACTATTTTTTTTGTTTACTTATAATTTTATATTAATAAAGTGTTTCTATCTTTACAGTAATCACTTTTCATGTACAATTTACAGGGAATAATAACTGTTTCTCAGATTTTTTTTCAATACTAAAACAATCCATAACATAACTACTTATCTAATATATAATACTATGCTGAGAATTGTACCTAATATGTATTTTAAAACTAGAAGAAAACCTTAAAATTAGTATACGAGTATGAGAAAGGTTTTTTTCTTAACCTAAAACTTATAAAAGGTTATAGTCTCCCAAATGATATTTACAAGCTTAATATTATTACTGTTTTCATATTTTCTACACAACACTAACGTAAATTATGATAGACATTGCGTTTGTTTCACCATTCCCTGGTAGTTACACAACATAGCAATGTATAGCAAAAACAAATTTCTAACGAACATTTCACTCAAATCTTTCCAGTCTACGACTTACGTCATCGACGGAGAGCTTGGGTCTATATCTGTCCAGGATTGCAGCGTGTAAGTAGATTTGTGTTGTAAATGTAAGAGTTTGTCGCGTGTTGGGTCCGTGATTGTTGGGGTACGTACGAGTAAGTTCGTATAGGCCGAACGGGGCAGCCCTGGCCTTAGGGCATTTTTTTACGATTTTGTTGAGGTATAAGGTAGGAAGAGATAATTTTAATTTCCAAAGAAATATATGTTTCAGTAGAAATTTAAATGAAAATAAACGCTAATAAATAATGATTCGTGTCATAGATAAAAATCGTTTGAAAAAATATGTATATTTTTTGTAATCGCCTGCATAGACTTTAACTCTACCGTTGCGTAAAATTTATTTAGAGCGCATTGGCGCAGAAAGATAAACCTTAAGGTAAAAGATTTCCTATTCGATAATTAAAGGCTGGTAGATACAATAAAATTATTAATATTAAATATTAAGCATCGGCCTTTTAGATCAGTTTAGTTTAGTTTTTTAATTTAATTGTATTTTAATATGTATTAATTTGTATTTTCATAATTTAAGTCTCTGTGAATAAATATATTTTGCTTTGGGAATAAATAACCAGTGACAATAAAAATATCCCATTCGATATTTAGAGCCTTGATTTTAAAACCTGCTTAAAAGTTAAACTTACTGCTTACAATTTTCTGTCTTATTTTCGCACGTGACATAAAGTCAGTCGTCAGTCAAGAAAGTTGTCAGAGCATTTAAGCAGTGACCAACTTTAAGCAGGCTTTTTAAGTAAGACCCTTTAAGCCAAAAAAATACTTAAAAAAAATATACCTACACCACTTCACAAGCCCGTTAGCCAACAAGTATTTACAACACTCGATCGAAACCAATTTCCCTATGCCAACACAACACGATGCAGACCAAATAAAATCGCTCCTTCTTCGATTAGGTACACTCCTTTCGGACCGGTCAAACACTTGACTTGCGGGATTCTAAGCAAATGGAGTTGCAAGGGAAGCGAGCTTTACCCGGAATTTAGGGTAAAAATTATTGTGTGAAACATGACATTGATGTTGATTTGGTTCTGCCAGTTTCTAAATCAAACTAAATTTGACGGTTCCTAAATTGTATTCAGTTTCATTCATATGTTTGAATGAAAATATCTAAAATAAATTTAAGATGCTGTGCAAACGTTTAAATTAAAATAAAACATTTTGTATAGTGTCTGTCTCAAGCTTTTAATTTCTATTTTCAGAAACCGAAATCCGAAAAGCTCCACTACCACTCTAGCACCAGTGTTTCTGGTTGTCATCAAGCAGCCAGGCACAACTCCGGCCCGCATCAACCTCCACGGGAGCGGCTGATTCAATTTAGTTGCGGGCCGCGCTCTCTACACTTTGCAAGTTACGTGAAAACATTTATTTATGCCTAGGTAATGTATGCGGAAGTATTACTTTGGCACTTATTATGGGTAAATATTTCCGTAATACACACACCTGTAAAATATAAAAACTCTTAAAATATCATGCTCTAACATTTACACCCTTTTTCTCAAAAGAATTGCTTTCATGGTTAGTTTATAACAATGGCCGTTATGAACATGGTTTTATTACGATTTTGAATCCCAATAAATCGCAATAACAAACGCCCAAAAAATCAAACGATCTAAGCACAACATACCAGGCAATCAGAATATAAAGAAGATTCGTTCCGGCAGCGCAACAAAAGCCGATCCCGCTTTCCCGCCAGTTAAGCTATAACTACCCTCAATATCTCGCGTTCTAGCGTATTAGCTGCTTACTCGGTCGTGTGATTAAAAATTATGCAGTCAGTCGCGGTCGGGCCGTCGCGACGGACGGTCGCGTGCCGCTCTATTATTGCTTTAAAAGCTATTTAAAACGATCATAATGGGTCTGGAGTGAAGGATTTTGGATTTCTGTCGTATTAAGTTGATGAGGGGCCCCTATCCGAACTTTCATATCAGTCACATGTTTTTATTAATTACTCTCTTTTTATTTTAAAGATGAAAATTCACGCCAATTTGCAAAGCAAGATGGATATCATTCATATTATATTGATCATAAGGCACTTGGAACTTCTTCTCTCTCTTGTATTTTTCTTCTTTCTACTAGCTAGTGCGATGCTGCTGGCTGCAGCTATTCCACCAGCATTCCTCATTATTTATTTGTGTGAACACATGCACACTAAGTTGGGTAATAAAAAGCCGCACATTGCAATTACAAGAAAAGGTGTGGCGAGTCCTATGTATTGATTAGACTCACAGCTAGTTATAGCCAGTCGATTCTTTCTTCTGTGATTATAGCTTATTCTTCATCTCAATACTAAAATATCGCACAAGTATAGACCATATAGGCAAGCCCTCAAACGAGGAGTCTATTAATTCCTTTCAGACCGTAGGCGGGATCGATATACGGTAAGAGGTCCCATTTCATGGATGGCCGCCGCCGCAAACTTCGGTCCTACGACGAATATAGATGCGATCGGGACGTTCCGATCGAACGGGGATTTTAAAACGGTTTTGGGATTTTACACCTATTGTAGGGAGAAAACGTAAGGGTGTGGTGTGATAATCTTACCTACATACAGGTTATTCATAAAGGGTATGCTAACCCGAAAAGGGCTCATAGTACCTACTCATCATTATGAACAACTTTTAATTATGAGACCAACCCGAAATTCGCGAAAAAAAAATCAGCTGTTCCATACATTTTGTCCAGTGTCATTGACATTTTTCTATGGAACAGCTGATTCTTTTTTCGCGAATTTCGGGTAGGTCTCATAGTAAAAGTTGTTCATAACCATGAGTACTATGAGCCCTTTTCGGCTTAGCATACCCTTATGAATAACCCTATAAAAAGAAGTTAGGTAGCTTGCCTTGAGAAGAAATCTTCCAATCGCTCCCTGATTTCTGAGGATCGTGGCCACTGGTACGGTCAAGTACGGTGGTACCCCTTAAACTGACAAATCATCAAATAAGTATTTTTGTGTATATGATTTTTTTTCCAAACATTGTTGAAACTGGTGACATATTATACAATACTCATATTCAAATGGTTATTTACCTACCTATTGATCAACGAATAGCATTACATCCTAGTCAGTTTACTAATTTGAATAACAATGCCCCAAAGTGGACGCTCTTCAAACTATTCAACATCCTTTGTTAAAGACTTGAACTTCTAATGACTAGTTTAGAGACAATAGAAATTGGGAGGAAGATGCTGACCAAATCTCAATGTAATTGAATTTGGAGTACCGAATAGTAGTTGTAAAATTTAATAGAACTTGACTCTTCTTTAATTTAAAATGTCACCGACTATATACCTACTACGATACTATGAGCCCTTTTCAGCTAAGCATACCCTTTCCTTATAACCCTGTACAAGTATAACCCGTTAATATGATCACAACTAATTTCCCTCTTTCGAAAACTGTACCCAAGCAGCAAGAGCAAAGGAACAAACATATCAATATTCTAGCTTTGTCATATCTACGTGTGGATAAAAACGGTGGAATGACGATTTGTCCACGGCTTGAATGGCAGTGTGTTTTGAGCCGGCCAATCCTAGCGCAGTAACTTTGGAGCCGGCCAATCGTATGCTTATACTTACCTCGTACCACGACCGACGCGATGAATGTAGGCTAAAACGAATTTATCTGCATGCGCCAGCAGGCCTAGCACGGGCCACGGACAAACTGTATTTCCAGGGCTTTTATTCCGCGAGAAAGAGACAAACATATCCACATTCCAGCTTTGTCATCTACGCGCCGACGGAAATGGAGAAAGATAACCCGTCCACATGCCATGGTAGGCCAGTGTTGCCAACCCTATCTAAGAGAAAAGTCTATCAAAATATATATGTATTTATAAATATATTTAAGTAAAGTCTATCAAAATTCTACAGTTTTTGCTAAAATGCCTTATTTGATAAAATAAAAGAAAGTAGCAAAAATACTAATGCAAAGCATTGAAGGGTAATACATTTCTAAAATGCTGAAACAGCTTCCAAAAAACTGTAGATCTACAGCTAAAACTGTATGGTGGGCCACATTGTGCTAGGCCTCCACTGTGCAGGGTTGGCTGCAATATCCGCGGCTATCTCGAGGGCGCGAGCCACCGAGCCAGTCGCCGCTCCGTTTGTGATGCAGATGCCCTTAATCCTTGTCTGTCGGGACGTGTCAACACCAGCCGACCTGCTAGGTTAGTGGGGATATGCAAAGGGGTTTAAACGCAATTTATATCGGGTTGAGGCTAAATTAACTAATTTAATAAAAAAAAACATACCAAGTTTTTCTTGCATTGTCGTCGGAGTTACACGCATACCAAATTTCAGCTCAATCGGACACCGGAAAGTGGTACAAAATTGAGTTGCAAGATTCCAACAGAACAAACATAGTTACATACATTGCAACTATTGCAAGTTGAATAAAATCTTTTTAAAATATTACTTAAGGACAAAGGCTAAAATCGTAGAAAAACATAGTTACTGATGGTAAGCGATCCCCGTCGCCTATTACAGCCCTTTTGAAGAACCCAATGTTTAGCTGAAGTTATATTTTTATCGGTAGGTAAGTATAGGGACATATTTTTTGCAACGTTAAGATCGAAATCATCATCTTGCCATTTTTGTATGATAAACCTAAAGAACGCCAAGTGCAGGCAGCGGCAGCAGTTCAAGTATAAAGTATCTAAGTACTGTAGTAGTTAGTACGGTCCCGATTTTAAATTTCTCCAATTAGATTTAATCATCCAAGAACCAGTATCAAAAAATGGTATACACCCATTTGCTAGAATTTCATTTGCCATAATTTTATTTGCTATACTGGTCAACAGACATAATATTGTTTAATCGGGGCAAATTAGACCAAAAAATAGGAGTAAGCTTACATTAATTCACACCCAGCTGAAAATTGGTAGGATTGTTCAGAATACCATCATAAATGAAACCTAAAAAGTCCTCATCGATCCGATACGTGCAAAAATTTTTACTCCAGGTAGAAGGTCACCAAAACGGGTATTTCGTGATTTTCTCAAAAACGGTACAAGCTACGAGGATACTGTTCAAGACAAGTATGTTCACTATAACATTTTCTACAGTATTGCTCTTAAACGCATGTTGATAGAACTTATGGTTTTAGAGATATGTCGATATTAATTTCAGACCAGACCAAAAAATTGACAATTTCTCTTAAGATGCCTCAGTCAGCAGTAGATCATATAACAAGTTTGTAAATGAGTTTTCCCGAAGTTTTAAACATTGTTGAATCCGACAATCTCAAGAAACACTTTGAAAAATGACTCCTTGTATCTCAAATCGGATAAATGATGATGATGGTTGACGGAAAATTGAACCCCTCGTATCTCGGAAACGGAAAGAGATAGAGGGGTACACCTGACTTTTAAAATTTAGATCAAGTATGGACCTTTCTAGGGAAATGATAAAAAAAGATAGCCGCCATACAAAAAAGTTTGACAGTCATACAAATAAACAAAAAAAAAGGAAATGCTCATAGCTGTGGAACCGCTGTAGATGGATGGAGTGTGCTCGAAGAAATATTATAGAGATTTATAACGACAATCGAGATTCAGCAACAAAAATCCAAGATGTCGGATTTCATATTTCCGTCAAATTTCAATGGATCTTCTAAATTTTAAAGTGATCCTAGGCAGGTGTAATTTTGGATCTGGAGGCTCTTAAGGTCCTTAAATCCATTCCTGAAATGATTTTTTTGGTTCGGCCATTTTTCAAAATGGCTGCCATACAAAAGAAAAGGAGTGAAGTTACAATACTTCGCACCCAGCTGAAAATCAGTAGGATTGTTCAAAACATCATCACAAATGAAATCTAATAAGTTAAGTTAAGCACACTACCTCTAAGGTGACGTGGAAACGTGTGCATAATTATTATGACGATTACAACTCTTTCAACTTTTTGAGTCGTTATATTTCAAAAACGGTGGCTCTTAGGAAAAAAAATTGTCATTTTTTGTAGATAATTATCTGATCTAAAATTTGGTATGGCTAATTGTATGATAAAATTTACTATTTTTCTGAAAATTGTGAAAAACCAGTTTTTGTGACCTTTTACCCTTAGTGTTTTTTTTTGCACGTATCGGATCAATGAGGACTTTTTAGATTTCATTTGTGATGATGTTTTGAACAATCCTACTGATTTTCAGCTGGGTGCGAAGTATTGTAACTTCACTCCTTTTCTTTTGTATGGCAGCCATTTTGAAAAATGGCCGAACCAAAAAAATCATTTCAGGAATGGATTTAAGGACCTTAAGAGCCTCCAGATCCAAAATTACACCTGCCTAGGATCACTTTAAAATTTAGAAGATCCATTGAAATTTGACGGAAATATGAAATCCGACATCTTGGATTTTTGTTGCTGAATCTCGATTGTCGTTATAAATCTCTATAATATTTCTTCGAGCACACTCCATCCATCTACAGCGGTTCCACAGCTATGAGCATTTCCTTTTTTTTTGTTAATTTTTATGACTGTCAAACTTTTTTGTATGGCGGCTATCTTTTTTTATCATTTCCCTAGAAAGGTCCATACTTGATCTAAATTTTAAAAGTCAGGTGTACCCCTCTATCTCTTTCCGTTTCCGAGATACGAGGGGTTCAATTTTCCGTCAACCATCATCATCATTTATCCGATTTGAGATACAAGGAGTCATTTTTCAAAGTGTTTCTTGAGATTGTCGGATTCAACAATGTTTAAAACTTCGGGAAAACTCATTTACAAACTTGTTATATGATCTACTGCTGACTGAGGCATCTTAAGAGAAATTGTCAATTTTTTGGTCTGGTCTGAAATTAATATCGACATATCTCGAAAACCATAAGTTCTATCAACATGCGTTTAAGAGCAATACTGTAGAAAATGTTATAGTGAACATACTTGTCTTGAACAGTATCCTCGTAGCTTGTACCGTTTTTGAGAAAATCACGAAATACCCGTTTTGGTGACCTTCTACCTGGAGTAAAAATTTTTGCACGTATCGGATCGATGAGGACTTTTTAGGTTTCATTTATGATGGTGTTCTGAACAATCCTACCAATTTTCAGCTGGGTGTGAATTAATGTAAGCTCGGATGTCTAAATTGCCCCGGTTATGTTTCTCATAATTTTATATGTTATTCTCATTGTTTACTATATTAGTCACGTGCTAGAAACTTTGTTTTCCATAAAGTCAATTTCAATAATATCATTTGTTATCATCATTGTAAGGCGTAATTATCATATGCCATAATATCATTTGCCATCGAAATTACTTCTAGAAAAAAATCATAAGATCGGTTTAA
Organism: Alcis repandata; assembly: GCA_949125135.1. Classification (NCBI taxonomy): domain Eukaryota; kingdom Metazoa; phylum Arthropoda; class Insecta; order Lepidoptera; family Geometridae; genus Alcis; species Alcis repandata. The sequence goes on along the minus strand of OX421246.1, from coordinate 3,607,028 downwards.
ACTAAACGATCAATAGGTTAGGTTAGAACATGAAAAACAACGCACGAGCCGAGCGAGCGTAGCGAGCGTGCCGCGGCAGCGGCCGGCGAAGTGCTAGAAAGCCAATCGCTTTTTAGGACAAAGGCGTATGGTTAATTTCTACGGAAGCGACATGGATCGATTATAGTGATAAGTAGGTATCAGAAATAAAACCAATTTTAATGGCTTTTTTTAATGATTTTTTTTTGGGCTTGGATGTATTTGAAATTAATTTAGTATGGCGTTGAAATATTCTGTTAAATAATATTATTGCAATTAATAAAATGGATAATAATACGTATGGCACTCGTATCATTATTAAATCTAATGTACGGGCAAACAAGAGTATGTCACATAACTTTTATGGTAAACAAACAATTCGGGCAAATGAAATTCGGGCAAGTAAAATTCGGGCATTTGAGAATTATTGCTTATATTCTTCGGGCAAACATTAGACAACCTCAAAAAATAGGTCATGTTCGAGTCTGGACGAGGCTGCAACTTCAATAACATTTCATTTCATCAAAACGAGGGCAAATCCACAATAAACTGTCTCACAATAGCGCTCCAGACCCGTGCGAAAGGATTATTAAAGGCTGAGATAGCAATTTGCGGCGTACTTAATTACAAGATAAATTAGTATGTAAATTAATAGCCGAGTCGGTTCTGTCTACGCAGATATTATACCTACGTACTCTGTACAGTCGACACGTGTATGTCTTGGGGCTGGCGCAAGTGAAATGGAACATTTTCGGGTGTTTTTTTTAATTTTTAGTAGCTGGACGTTTGAGATCGAAATTGACTGTAGTGATGTAGTTGAAGAACAAGCTCACCAGGAACTTTGCCGGATCATTATTATTGGTCTAGTACAGATGGCCATAGTTACGAGTATGTCTTTGAAGAAACTAAAGCTCCACGTTGGGCGCCACTATTTTGAAATTGTTGCAAACGGAAACTATGTATGTATGAATACTATTTCAAATATGATGTTGTTTCTTAAGCTGATACTTATAACTTATAGATACTTATGTTTCTGCTGTATATAATCACATTTTAAATATTTAGATAATATTTTTAGAATAATAATATTAAAAGGCTATTCTTTGAGGTAAGAGTAAGACAATTCTTGTTTTTTTTTTCTAAAAAAATTAAGTTTTTTTTAAGTTTTCAGTGTTAGCTCTGGACTTACATTTTGACGTTTTACAAATACCTAAATTGCCACAAATCTTAAAATAAAATAAAAACCGTGGGAATTCCAACTTGATCCCCCAAAGTTATTATCCTAATCGTTTTTGCTATTATGAAATATTTCGTATCAAAACACAAAACCGCTCTTTTTCGACCAGTAGCGATGCCTTGCGTACAATTAGATTATAACCTTACTCTATGGTCACGTGCCAAGCATGCGCCCGCCAAAATAACTTTGACAGCTAAACAAACATGGCCGCCGATAGAGAAATCAAATCGTTATTAATACACCATCAGCAAACTCATTGTGCAAATATAATTTTTGTAATTGCTCCCTTTCCTCCCCTATTATTTTGCTTACGTTTTAAGTTAATCAAAGAGCGGTAGAGTTTTGGGGGAGAAATGATTTCTTGTTCAAACAATGTGGAAGATGTTTGAGAGTGGTTAAGTAATTGAGAACAAAGTTGGAGTCGAATTTTGCCGCAACTTCATTAAGTTAAAACGATTGTCTGATCGTCACGGTTCAAGATTATGTGGACGACGCTGTAACAAAATGTGCGATGATGCCTATGTAGCCTGAGGGTCGTTGAATACTTACTCTACCTATTTTTTTATTCAATAACTAGATACTCACACGTGCATTACGGGTTTTATTACTACCCTGCTACCCTGCAACGTTTGTTTCTTCGTTTGTTCTGTGTTGGCAGTGTCTGTATCTACTTTTTTGGCCTTTTTTATTATAAATCTATTTAGCGGCTTATACAATTTTAAACAAACACATAGACAGGATTTGAATTTGTGATTAAAAATTATGTTTTAGTTTTTTCAGGTTCCTAACATACCATATAGTAGCTAACTTTCATAATTAATTCCAACACCAAAATAATGACCCCTCCAGTTGCCACTGACAATGTTATAAAGATTGTCATCACACCGCGGCTGTCCTATTATTTCTCCTACTACAAAAAAACTTACCTATACACTTTAGAACTATGTCAAATGAACGATCGGTGCCTCGAGCTAGATAAATACCTACTTAACTATCAAATTAACTGATTGCGACAAGGTCCTAAAATATTTTTTGCTAATCCATGGGGTGCAAAGGTATCAAATCGCAATTTGGCAAAGATTGGAAGGAGAGATAGAAACTAGAGTTCGACCAAGTTATCTTTAGAACTAACTCGAAGAGCCACTGCTGCAATATCTGAACAAAACCGATAGTTTAATAAAGACAATTTAAGTTCCCCCATTTGTCCGACTTCACAGATAAGCGTGTTCGGTACCCCAGTTTATTTGATTTGTTGTCTCCCCTAAACAATTGTTCTGTTTGTCGATGGGAATCAGTTTTGGAGATATGATCGGTTGACACTAGTGGTTTTTAAAGCACCCTCGCTGATTTTATCTATGGTTATTGTGGTTATAGTTCTAGCTATCACGATTGGGCTAAACAAAAGCAGTAGAGCATCAAAGTGCAATTTAGAAGAGAGGCTTTGGAGTTTGTCTCATTAAAAGATATGACAACTTTATGGACTGCAATGCATCTCTTGACACCATTCGCACTAATGTGGTCGGCCTGTTTGGCTCAGCGGTAGTGTATCCGCCTTATAAGCCAGTTCCGCAGTTCCGCAATTCCGGGTTCGATTCCTGGCCGGACAGATGTTTGAATGATGAATTTAAATATCTGTTCCGGGTCTGGGTGTTAGTTGTCCTTGTCTTTGTGTGTGTTCCACTGCATCCTCGACACAGGATTTATTCCTAGTGAGGAGATATGAGCGTGAAACGTTTTTTTTTTTTTTTTATAAATGCAAAAGTTTGTGAGTTGCCTTACTAAAGTTTATTATCCAGTGTTTGTAAGCAATGCCCTTAGCATGTAGTATGTTTGTTACTTCTCCACTCTGAAATGGCTCAACGGATTTTAGTGAAATTTAGAACAGAGACAGCCCAAACCCAAGAATAGGATTTTAGTAGAATTTTTAATGGAGTCAGCCAATGCTTATAGAATTTTTATTGTTCTTTTTTTTTGTTTTTTTGCCACAACATGAATCATTAACTATTGTTAAATACCTGTCCTTGTATAACTTTGTCCTTGTATAAGGCTGTCGAAACCTATCTAAACCTACTACCAAATACAACAAAGCAATAATGACGTCGTACCTATTGTAGGTATAATTCAGAACGGATTTTCGCTGCACTTGCCCGATAGCAATGACATTCTCTTTAAAGCATAATGGAATAAAGAAACAGTAAACTGGCCTCCCCTGCGTTTGGGGGAACGGTTCGTTATAACTGAGTGCGGGGTCGAACGGTCTTGATCCTCATATTGTCGGTGTTTTAGAAAAGGCAAACACGCTAATAACAGCAAATTATTAAGTTTTTAAAAGTCTAAAAGTTAGAAAATGAAATAATTCTAAATGAATACTAACAAAACTGCTCTTCCGAAAGGGCGGGTACTGATCACCGAGATCATTACAACCTATGTTATAGGGGATTAAGGGGATAGTCATCATGTAACTTTAACTTATTTGTTTTTTGTTTGTTTGATTTGTTATTACTTTTAATTAATTAATTTGCTGTTGTGTAGGGGTGGAATGACACCTGAAATAAATTGATTTTGTTTTTTTATTAACTCAATGTGTACTTATTAAAAAAAAATACTATTTACTTTCTACTAATTACTTACAGAGGCTTATTGCTTATAAGCTGGAGACTACGTTATAATTTTTTTTAAATGTCTTGTAGCGTCTTAAAAAAAGTATTATTTTCAATTATCAAACCCGTTTCAAGCTTTTACTAGAGGTGCTACCATTCAGAACGAATCACCGTACAAAATGATATTATTTGTAACGTAATCCGCGAACAACTAACGCGAAAGATTGATATTACGCTGGGGTGATGTTGACGCTAATTTATATGGATACGGTTTAAAAATGTATAATGGGTGGGACGACGCGACGCTAATAAAGTCCCTGGGGCCGCCATCTTGCGAGCAATAACTTTTTGGCGCGCAAAATGGCATATAAGTGTTGCCAAAATGTAGGTGTATGTAACGTAATCAACTGTAACAACTCTCGCTACTTAGAAAGTTCTATAATAAGACCTCAACCTGACTTATGGGTGCTTAATAGAAAAAAAAACCTGATGAAAAAAAAATATTCCCGCGTAAACTTTTGACAGATTTTGGCGCCGAATCTTACGGATGCATTCACAGAGTGATTGATCATCTAATTGTATGGTAGTTACGATATGGGAGAACGCGACCAATATCAATGATTTCGTCATTAAACTCACTGTGACCGCAAGTGTGACATGGGAATGTTTATTGGAAAAAAGTGAATGGCGAGATGTGTCGATGGGCGTTATTGGTTAATAATAAAATACTCACATAAATTGGTTTTGTTAAACTTTTGATAAACCGTTTTATAATATAATGTAATGTAGATTTAAAAACTATGTGTATAAAAACTGTGTGTAATATTTGTGGTAACAAACTATGTTGACAAATTTTGTTTCACAAATAAAAAAATAAGTTAAATTCAAACAAACATGTAACTACAATTAATCTTGTCTGTGAATATAATCGAATTACTACGGCGCGTAATTTTGAGCTCCAATGAAGGGATTATGCTAATGAGGTTGCATTTCACGTGTCCATACACAAATCAATGTTGAATAATTGTTAAATAGCGTGTAAATAACTTCCCTTCTGGCCATTGTGTCGCACTAGACAAACGTTAATTTCATAATTTAACTCCTAAACTTTGTAACTGGCCATTCAGAATCAACTGCGTGGAAAATTAAAATAAACGATTCGGCCTAATGCAAATTCCAAATTTAAATTAGCTGCTGACGTCGCGGTTTTGATGTCTTTATTCAAATTTGGAATTGTAATCGGATACGCGCCAGTGATCGCATTCATATTTAGAATCGGCTGGAAAATGTTGCAATTATTGTAACAATTAGTTTTGCCATCACAAAATGATTGATTTTTTTCTTAAAACTTTATTCAGCTCTATTTGATATTTGAACATGTCTTGTGAATCATCATCGATGCGTAGACAGAAAAATATTTTCTTTGTCTTCACGATCGTGGCTCAACTTAAATTAAATTGAAGACACTACGGAGACAAACAAACTATACTTCTTTTTCTTTTTGTTAACTGTTAAATCCAAAGTAAAGCAGGTTGCAGATTTTGTGGGTTTTTATAATTTCTTCCATTAGTTCGATATCACAGTGTTGCCATCATTCACAAATTCAACCTATTTTTAGCAATATCACAGGAGCTAAAATCCGCTAATCATCTCCAAAACAGGGCCGTCCCGAAGGCGCGATAAATCACGTGTAATAATATAACTGTCCCGCGGGCCCGCTCGCGACTGTCACCCGCCTTAATAGGGTCTTTCGGTAACGAGCTGCGATGTGCGCTGTTATTGTAATAGCTGAGGGTAGGTGGAGTTTTGTGTAATGATACCCACTTATGGGCTCATACGTAAGCATGATCTAGCATGTGTAGGTATACTATTAATAAGTATGACTTAACTACTTAAGAGTGGTTATAATTGAAAATGTCTGTGTCAAAAACCTACGCCATGTTACCTACGCCTTCAGGCGACCTAAAACACTGACACTAATGCTGGCCACTTGGCCTACACGAACTTTATTGAAAATCACCACCAGCTAATTTCTGAGTAATCACACAGCGTGGGCGTCTTCTGAGGTTTCTTCTAATAATAAGTTTATAAAGGTCGGCGACGGCAACGTATACATTATAGTACGTTATATGCTGATATCGGTGTTACAGTATCCGTAGGCGACAGTGATCGCTTACTATCAAACGACCCGTCTGCTTCTTTGCCATCTGTGGTAAAGACAATTATTAATTAAACCAGTATCTATTTTAAATTAAAATCTGAAAAAAATCAACATTAAGTTACTTACCATATTATGCGTGCCTAATGATGGCTAAACTAGTGTTGGCGCTAAACTAGCGAGATCCAGTCGGAAAAAAAAACAAAGTATAACACGACCTATCTAATAAATCAGATTCACCGTGGCATCCTTACGTCGCGTCGACTCCATTACTAGGGGTGCGACAACCGATCACCTCATTGATTCCCTAATCCTGCGGGAGTGTAATGGGATTCACTGCCCGCGAAATGAGACACGTGCCGACCCTGGACGTAGGCTGCACTTGCAACTTGATATTTAATTAGGTGAGGGTGATTTTGGTGTCGGGTTTTGATGAAGTAAGAAATGGAAATTGTATGTACCTAAGTACCTATTTGGTATCTAGCCTTTTAGCTTCTTTTGTTTTTTTTTTGTTTGGCAACCCACTTTGGGTTGCGTCGTGTTTGGCCGAGTGACGTGAGGTTTACGTTACTATACGAGTATAATCTAATATTTTTTTGCTGGCCAGTATAGTAGCAAAAACTGTCGAAGGGTCTTGGAAATAATTACAAGGGTTGCAAGGCTTAGATCGCCGCAAACTACTGCACAAACCCATAAGGGTGACGAATCAACATCGAGCTGTGCTGCGCTGTACTGAGCTGTGCTGTGCTGTGTTTCTTAAGCTACGTTTTTTTAAGAATCAACATCAAGCTGTGCTGCGCTTTGCTTAGCTCAGTATAAAGCCGAACGTCCGCCGCCGGCTGAACTAAATGAAAACTAAACTCACTGAACTAAGCTAAGCTAAACTAGAACTACGTTGTCCGTCCACCAAAAAAGTAATCAGCACATAAAAATCCATAAATAACATAGCACAGTTCGGCACAGCACGGCTCAGCATGGCGGGTAGCGCGCCTCGCTCGAGACTGCTGCGTTTTTAAACAGAGCGTAGCCTCACACAGCGCAGCACAGCATGGTTTGTTTCTATCCTCATTGAAATATTAGACGAGCAGGGCTCGTCTATTATTTCTAGGTCTTGTAGTGGTAGGGCTCTTTTGCAGAGCCCGCCTGGGGAAGTACCACACCTTTGCCAGTTATTCCACCGCCAAGCAGTAATGTGCAAACATTACTGTGTTCCGGTTGGAAGGGCAATGTTTCCAGTGAAATTACAGGGCAAATGGGAGATTAAACAACTTATATCTCAGGGTGACGAGCGCAGTGCTGTGCCGCGCAGGGGCTTGAATTATGCGAGTTCAAAATTCTGGGTGGCGCAGACCTGTTATGGGCAAACGTGACGTTTAATATCAGGCGAGCGATTTGCTCGTCTCGTCACTCAATTACATAAAAAAAAAAAAAAAAAAAAAAAAAAAAAACGAGCGAGTTGACCAAACATAGCACAGCGCAGTACAGCGCAGCACAGCTCGATGTTGATTCGTCACCCTAACAGAAAGGTGTGCTAAGCCGAAAAAGGCTTACTGCACTCCGAATTATGAAACATTTTTGCCCAATCACGAAAAAAACAGCTGTTCCATACATTTTTTTTCCAATCTCATTTAATTTTCTTTCGCGATTTTAGAGTTCCTCCCATAACCCATAGTAACTATTGTCCATAATGATGAGTCCTATGAGCTCTTTTCGGCTTACCCTTTCAGTTTTAGGTTTTATTATGTAACGAAAAGCTCCATAAAACATTTCATAGCAAACCCTTACCTTAAAATTAGTAATACGTTACCTGACCAGTAACCAGTTACCATTTTCTAAGAACTTGACCCATATTTTACCTCGAACAAGAACATTATTTTTACAAAACAAAAAACAAAAACCGACTTCAAGAGACCGACTATTGAGTTATTCATTCATCTATTTGTCGCGCACGTACTTAATGCAAATTTAAGACTTCTATGGTTTTCTCATGGATGCCATTATTAGAACTGGACTAAATTGAAATGGGACCAAATGGGAAGCGTCAGCTTTCTAATAAAATTATCAAAATCGATTCACCCAGTCAAAAGTTATGAGGTAACAAACATAAAAAAAAATTTAAAAAAAAAAACATACAGTCGAATTGATAACCTCCTCCTTTTTTGAAGTCGGTTAAAAATACACGATACCTCGATTTTAATACTGCACATATACTGCACAATACTGCACATATACTGCACATATACTGCACATACTGCGTCATAGGCTATAAAATAAACTTGTCACTACACAACACAACCGCTCTAATACATTAATCCAAGCTATTGTAATGGTAAGCGTCTAGTCTGTTTTTTAATCACACGCCTCAGCGCGGATTTAATAATGGCGAAAATTACGTGGGGGACACTACCGATTGTTACGATTTCTATAAAGATTTCAATTTATTTTGTCGTGACCTATTAGTAAAATTAAAATGAAAAATCCTGGGACCAAATCATATAATAAATAAATAAGAATAAATCATGGGACCAACCCGAAATTCGCGAAAAAAAACAGCTGTTCCATAGAAAAAATTGTCAATGACACTCGACAAAATGTATGGAACAGCCGATTTTTTTTCGCGAATTTCGGGTTGGTCCTTTAGTAAAAGTTGTTCATATTGATGAGTGCTATGAGTCCTTTTCGGCTTAGCATACCCTTTATGACTAACCCTGTAGAGTACACGGACTTGCCGGAACCCATCCGCGTGTACAGGATAGCATACACTGGACTCTGGACTGTGAACGTGTTAAATAAAAGCTTGAATAGCAACGGCACGGTACTAAGTATATCAAAAACCGTTCTCTTAAGTTTTCTTAAAAGATAAACCTGAAAATGTCAGTACGGGACTACCTCGAACGAGAACCAAAATAAGATGTCATGCATGGTCGCCAGCACAACAATAGCTTCTTGAAATGTAATTCTCAAACACTCTATATTTTTATCTTATCGCATTCGTTAGGTAGGTATAAATTACCATATTTTATGGAACAGCTATTTTTGATTACTGGGTCACATTAAAGTACACTGAGAAAAATGGCCATCAAAATTCCGATGAATTCACCTAAAGTACGGAGCATAGTGGTAATCATCAAAAAGTACGATGATTAGCACTAATTTTTACGATGACAACTATCATAACATATGGTTGTCACTGTAAAAACTAGTACCTACTAGCACCAATTTTTAGGGTGAGAACCATATACATATATCATGATAGTTGTCACCGTAAAAATTGGTGCTAATCATCGTAATTTTTGGTGATTATCACTATGCTCCGTACTTTAGGTGAAATGTTTCTCAGTGTAGAAGTCTAGAAGTGTATAAAAGTTACAATAATGAGGAGTAAGTACAAGGAACACCTTTCATTTTAGTACACCCGCTCCATATAACCCAGTCTACAAGTCTCTCTACCAAACCATATACTTAAATACATCCTAATTTCATTGCCTAAGGCTTCCAAGATTATGGAAATGCTAAAAGTCTCCTGCTGGAAAGTTGTCTATGGTTGGTGCGTCTGACAAAACAAATCGGCGGGGGCAATTTTCTCATACGGATTTAACGCCGTTTTTACTGCGCTAGGCGGTGTATAGACGCAGGGAAAACTGGCTTCTGCAAACTCTTTGGAGGTTAGTAGCTTTAACTTCTTACAATTCGATGTTGCGTTCTGTAATCACAAACTTAATGTATTGAATAGAGTAAGATTTTTAAACTTTTTCTCATTTTGTCTGCTGCTAAAAGAAAAAGAGAGAACGAGAGAAGAAGCAAGAATACTGTAACCTGTAAGAAATTATTGTGATAGAATCTTAATTTTCATCAGAGGGAAGAAACTAAGACTATTCAAAAGAAGTGCAATGTGATAGTTCACATAGTAGCTCGCTCAAGCACTCTGACGGTTCCTGACGGTTTAAATTCTTTCACGTCATCAAACGGAGACAGAGGAATTTGGAGGAAACCGAGCACAAACGACGAGGAAACTTGTTGAAATTTTTGTCGTAAAGGTTTTTGATCATTTTTTGCTCGTTGGATTTTTTGTCTGGTTTTTCAGTTGAATTTAGGTAATAGTATAATGTTTCAGAAATATCTAACGTACTCTCTTAATTTTCCTGAAATGAAATTTTGGAGAAATGCCAGTTTTCCCTGCGTCCCTACCTCGCCATCTCTACGATTCTTTTTAAAAGCTTAAAGCTCGCCGAGGCCGCCTAAATATGCAGCTTTTAAATGAAGTCTTAGATGCGGCAGGTTTCCATTGTACGCCGAGATTTAAGAGCACTTTTGAAATTGTTTTCACGATTTATTTTAATGTATTAAAATATTAATTAGGTAAATGTGAAAATATATTCTCAATAGGTACTACGATCATGAAACGCAGGTGATGTCCAGGGTGCTCTAGATATCTCCTTCTCTTTCACTATCGACATTATTAATTAGAAAGAGAGTAATGGGTTGATTGCGCTTAACAAATACCTACAGTGGCGAGACAGTACCCTCGACCGAGTGCTCGGTTTGTATAAACATTTTACCGAAGCGAGACAGTCACTATAGAACCATGATTTGTTTGCTCGGCCTCGGCCGAGTGTGCTCTTTTACTGTCTCGCCAGTGTACTCGTTACGTAATACGTGTAATCAGCTCTTAATGGCTCGCGCACACTTAATCCGTTATAAGCCGGAGTATGCTCGGGCGTCGCCGTCGTCGGCTGATCGAATTCAAACGTATGAATCCGCCGATGGCGATTGTACTCTTTGTTTTTCACACATTTTATTGGATCCAACCATGTTCAGCGGACAACGGCAACGGATTAGGTATATTCGAGCTGTAACAATGATAATCGCACCAAAAATCTACCTTAGCTCCTTGCATCTAATTTCCCGTATATCGTCCCTACCGTTACAACGCAACCGCTCCTCGACTCAATCCGCGCTCGACGCCGGCAATTTATTAAAGAACTGAATACTGAATTACCGGCGATCCATGACGTTTAGTGCCGATCCATTCCCAAGGATCACGGGTAAATGCCGCGGATTCCGAGTCTAAGTTATTTGAATGTGGAATTAGCTTGAACGGCCGTCTGAAGGTGATCGCTGTATTTGGTAATATGCATTAGTTGTAGGCATAGATTGTAGGCTTAGGTTGTAGATTTAGGTTGTAGGTATGCATTTATGTAGCTAGGTGAAGTGATGATATAGATGGAGTAAGGTAGTGACGGTGGCGACTGAGGTAAGGTAAGTGAAGCGTTAATTGGTCGTCTGGAATCGAGATCGGTTGACGATGTGTTAAAGTCGCAGGTCGAACCTATACCTACTTGACGTTTAACATCAGGCAAGCGATTTGCTCGTCTCATCACTCACTTACATAAAAAAAAAAAAAAAAAACTTGGTTGGCGCAGGAAATAGGCAGATGGTAGGTACAGTAAAAGAAGCCAATAACAATACCAAGCAGAGGGAATCAGTGGGCTATAGAAGGACTTTGTGTATCTTGCTTTGCTACTCAGTTTTAGTTTGAGTTTTATTTTTATACCAAAAAAGCGCAATGTCAAATTTAATTACCTCTACAAAAAATAATAAGTTCGGAACAATAAAATAAAATACGAGTAAGCTTATACTCTAGGCAGAAACTCATCTACTCTTTAGAATGATTGCTCAACAAGCCACTTTTTCAACCGCACTATAAGAGTTTCTCGACGTCTTTAACTTGGTCTGGAAGACGGACTGGTCACACAATGCCTACTTCTTTATCATCACCCACAGCCTGCTCAGAAGGCTTTGTGAGCCGTCTCAGAAAACTATGGGTGATAATGCTGATGCATTTATTACCTAAAGAAAAATCAAATGGCTATCAAGGTCTAGTTAAATGTACAATTACATTTTACATTTTTTTTTATTTGTTGTTTGTATTTTGTTTGTTTGTTTTTGTTACGTGAATATTCTCGTGTTAATTTTAAAAAATGTTTCAAATCTACGTTAGTTTCCACAGTAAAGTACATTGTACGTTTTTCGTGAAAAACAGCTTATGTATAATGCGAGCAGACGTATCCAACTCAAAACTCAGCCTTAAGCGCCTTATTATTGGGTATATTTTCGTCTAAAACTCGAAAATACTACGTAATTTATAGTAGAAGCAAGCGGTAAATAAAAGCGTAGTTTTCTAGTAGTTTATCCGAAGGATCGGGACTATGAGACGGGATGGACGCAGCTGCAGCGAGCGCGCGATCGATTGCCTTCTTTTGTGTACAAGATAGGTTCCATTACAGTATGAGATTGTACTTATAGAAATAGAATAAGCTGTAGGTTAGACGAAGCGAAGATCTTAGTCTACGAAAACCAATTATCGTTTTATATTTAGGTACCTATAATATATGTACTAGCTACGTTCCGCGGTTTTAGCTGCGTGGTGAAGAAAAACAGTGATGACGATGAAAAGTAGCTTATGTTTAGTCCAGGGTATAAGTTATCTACATGACAAATTTCATTTAATTCCATTCAGTCATCGAGGGTAGACCAGTGTATCTAGCACAACTTTGACGTAAACTTACGTAGCGAGTATTCGACAGAAAAGTATACGCCATTTACACCCGTCAGGGGCGCTCTTGACAGGCGTAAATGGCATACACTTTTCTGTCAAATACTCGCTACGTAAGTTTACGTCGTAGTTGTGCTAGGCCTACTGTATCCCATCAGTATCAGTATTCATAAAATTTTGCAGGCAAGTACGAGTAGCTGCTGGACATAGGCGAGAGGCCTATGTCCAGCAGTGGACAAACATTAGATGGTTTTGTAGTGAGATGCCTATTATCGGCCTTGGTTGACTGTTTTACGCTTTCATACAATTAGTAGCTATCGACATTTTTCTCAAAAAAATAGAATAAAATCACGGAGATCACGGTTCGCGTGTCAGTTACAGTGACGTGTCAGTTACAGTGACGTGTCAGTTACAGTGACGTGTCAGTTACAGTACAGTGACGTACAGCGTGTCAGTTACAGTGACGTACGTACGATTTGAAGATCAAATCATCCCTACTCAAGTTATTGTCAGACAAATATAAAAACATACATACAAACGTCAATTTGTTCACACAAACCTCTCCTCACTTTGCTCTGTCAACAGTTTTAGCCACGACAATTTTAATGCCTATCTGATTTAGCTCATATCCAGGGCAGCGATACGTCACCGTTAGCCACGGTGTGAGGTGACTGCCAACTGAGTTTCAACGCTGCAATGAAGGCACATGCTCCATTTACCAATTTCACACCTGAGACTCAATTATGTTGAAACGAACGTATTCTGGACTAGTATGAAAACAGGCAGGGGTTTGCAAACAGTTTGTTAAAGTACTGGGTTATTATGATATATACAGAGTTAGGTATTTGGAAAGGGAATCATCATCATATGCAACCATTAACCCTCCCACTGCTGGGATACAGGTCTACGCTCGAAGGGTGATTAGACCCGTATTCCACCACGCTTGCCAAGTGCGGGCTGGTGGATTCACATACGCCATTGAATTTCTTCTCCGAACCTATGCAGGTTTCCTCACGATGTTTTCCTTCACCGAAAAGCCAGTGGTATGTAAATTCGTCCATAAGACCCAAAGGGCTCATTGGTACGAGTCGGGGTTTGAACCCGCCACCTCAAGAATGCGAATCGGCTGTTCTCCCACTGAGCTACCACGGCTTTCCACGGAAAGGGAATGCTAACCCGAAAAGGGTTCATAGTACTATGACAGCTAATTTTTTCTCGGATTCCGGGTTAGTCCCATAGTAAAAGTTGTTTGTAATGATGAGTATTATGATCTTTTTTCGGCTTAGCGTACCTTTTCCTTATAACCCTGTATAGACTAGTTACTATTTTTGAAATAGTCTCTCAAATAAAAATTAATTTTATTTATTTATAATATTAACCTCTTCACTAAAGTCAATTCAACTTCAATTTTTGTTATATGGCTTCTGCGGGGTTGCCACAATTTAGCCAATGTCAAGTGGATAGAGTAGTTATGTACGTGCCACAGTAAAGTAGTGGAGACTTTACTAGAGGCTTTTTTATGAAGTTTTGGAAGCAACACGAAATGACACGATTCACTGCATTTTATGATTTGCCCACACTCGTGCAAGTCCTCAAGCACTTAATGGTTATTTTCCCCACTTAAAATAAACATTAACACTCAAAATTACACAAGTTTAGTAAACTATCAAAATGAAGCAACATGACTCTTCCACGTTCCCGCCAAAACTCCTTCACTAAAGTCACTAAAGTCTCTACCCAAGCAGTTCCAAGACAGGTAGTGAGCGAGACGTAATGTCAGTGTCAACTGCCGTAATTTTTTTTTCCTTTGGCAACTGTTCTTTTCTCATAGCTCCGAAAACTGCTTGGTTGAGAGTTTTTATTTAATTTTATTAAAGTTATTGCACAAAAAAAATTGGAAAAATAAGTAAAATGATGAGCATCGCAATATCTCGAAATGGTTTTGGAATTTCATAGCCTTGTGAAATATGAAATGTTGTCAATTGGCAAGCTAGGCGTTTGGCCACAACTAACTTGATGATGACAGCGTGGTCAATGGTAAACTCAATCCGTAATCGTCCGTCCATATTCATCCATCCGTGGAATGGTAATGTTAACCCATCCCTGAGGCTGTGTGGCCTGTGGGTTGGGATGACAACCGGTTCACTAGTTAATGTACGATAGATATATTATAAACTCTTTATTGTCCACACCAGATGTACAAACAAAAGGATAAATAAATAAATAAAATAAGCCTTTATTGCTGAGTTACAATTTTTAACTTTCCTTAACTATCACTAGCGGTCGGTACTGTTTTCTCAGCTTGTCCTTCGAAAAAGGCCTCCTCTAAAGCTTCCCACTTTTCTCTATCTCTCGCAATCCTCATCCATTCTGGACCAGCTGTTCTCTTGATGTCATCTTCCCAGCGTTTTGTTTGTCCCCTTGGTTTCTTTTTCCATCTCTGGGGTACCATTCTGAAATTATTTTTGTCCATTTTCCATTCTTCTCTCTTAACATGTGTCCTGTCCATTGCCATTTTAATGTTTTACATATTTTTCCCGCATCTTTAAATTTGGTTCTGTTTTTAATATGTTCTAATCTTATCCTATCTTGTCGTCTTACCCCAATTACACTTCTGTCTATTCCGTTTTGGCATACATTTATTTTCCTTGTTAACTTATCCGTTAAAGCCCATGTCTGGCAACCGTATGTTAAACATGGTAGAATGCACATATTATATAACAAAAGGATAATAACACTTAAAAGTAGTGCAGCAACTGGCGGCCTTATCACTAAGAGCGATCTCTTCCAGGCTCTTCTTAGTGTTATAGCGGGAATCAAATACTCTGTTGTTAAAAATGATGTTGTTTGTTTTGTTTGTTGCCATTAAGACTTCTTAGTGTTATAGCGGGAATCAAATACTCTGTTGTTAAAAATGATGTTGTTTGTTTTGTTTGTTGCCATTAAGACCGCAACTGATTTACGAGTTATAGTTACAGCAGCTACCTACAGGGTGCTGTTAAACTTGTATCCAACTCGCGGAGATAGGTCTGGGATACGTGATTTCTTTATGATTCTTGCGGTTAGACACGAGTTTCACAACACCTTTTACAATCTGGTCAAACCATGACCTCGACCTCGTTTGTTGTTTTTTATGAAGAGGTAAAAGACATCAACGCGTAAAGTCATTTTCACGTAATTGTTCAACAAAAGATTTGAACGGGGTCCTAATATGAATAAATGTTTCATTATTTCTCTTCTGTACTATTTTCGTGGATACTT
The DNA here is from genome assembly GCA_949125135.1 of Alcis repandata. Taxonomy (NCBI): domain Eukaryota; kingdom Metazoa; phylum Arthropoda; class Insecta; order Lepidoptera; family Geometridae; genus Alcis; species Alcis repandata. Next base: position 3,591,198 of record OX421246.1, on the reverse strand, counting down.
TAGTGGCTGTTTTCACCTTCAAAAATAGTACTGCCCCCCTAGCCAAGTTGTAATTCTATAATCGAAACATTATAAAAAACTAGGAAAATGTATGGGAAAGACATTTCTATATTAAGTATATTTATGGATTCTATAGTCTATGACAGAAATGACATTCCCATATATTGTCATAGTTTTCTATAGAGTTCTGATTTATATAGGTACATAATAGCAACTTGGCTAGGAGGCTGATCACCGATAGTAATAATAAAACGTAAAGTAAACACCACAATTTATCTGCATTTTTCATATCATCCAGTTACAGCGACAACAGTACGATCGCTGATTCTGTGGCCAACGATCACTGATTTTGTGGCCACTGTGGCATCTGTGGCTACCTACACCAAATGCCAGGAGTAATTAGGAGCGAGCCCGCTACGTGAGCCGCTCGGTGCCCGCGCACCTTTGATCGCGTCAAGCTACGGTGCGAGTGCGAGGAAATTTTCATGCTGTAAGACTATTTATAGGTAATAGGTAATATCAAATGAAAATCTATATAACTAAAAATAAACTGTATATTTATAGGTTTAGATGACGTATGGCTAATTTATCATCATAATCCACAGCATTCTCTCTCCCACTGGTTGGTAAGTATAGGTCTCTCTCGTTATAGGTATTATGCTATCTCCCTGAGTCACATGCCAATCGGGTCTAGGTTCTGTCAACCTGTCTGGTCGCCGCATACCCAAATAATTACCTAAGCATATGAATGAAACGTTTGAAAAAAGTGTGATATTTAACAAACTACTTTTTAAAATGTGTTTTTGCTGATATTAATACCTATGTTGAAGAATATGGTAGTACGCCTAACCTAGATGAATCAGATCACCCGACCACTTAAATAATAATTATTGAATCACCAAACAGTAATTATTTTGAATTCTTTATTGTCTTTTAACGGTGTCATTGTGTTAATCTACATTAGCATTAAAAACAAATTTCAATGAAAAAAACTTTCGCAACCGTAAAAAAATAATAACGATACATTTGTGACAACCATTAAAAATTAACAGCTGTCCCGAACATTTTACAAGAACAAAGCAGGGCCTGAAAAACAAAAGCACTTCCCAACGAATAATGTTGCCAGATAAAAGAATCATAATTAATTTTAAAATAAACCTTTTAGCAGTAAGTGCTCGCGGTCACGCGACAATATTTCTCGAAATATTTTATAAAGTGATTTCGCTAAAAAACATCATAATGCGTACTCTAAAATATTCTCAGATATTTGCGGTTTACAAATTATCTATAATAATTTAGAAAATAGTGTTGTAAAGAGGCAAGTACCTTTTTAGACGGCGAGATCATTTATCGTTTTTTAATGCACTGGATGACAAGGAGGGTCGGTAAGAGCCAAAAGTCACGCGTCATAACAACTCGGACGAACGCTTTTATCTTTTGCTGAGCTGTCAGTGTCACTCACAGAATAACTATCGGTGTTGGCGCCAACTTCCTATAAACCAGCGTGTTTACGTGAAATTTTATGGGTTTGGTTTAGTTTGCACACGTAAAGCTAGATTCACATTACGCTAAGCCCATTGAAGGTTATCTCTACAGCATGTCATGTTTGGCATATTTAAAAAACCATAAACTTAAGAATTCTGCTGTAGTTGACAGTAAGTAGCTCACATATCAAATATGTTATGGTATATTACACGAGTAATCACTTAAATGTATATGCGAATCAACCACGATTTCAAAATACACACTACTTTATAAAAATATACCAATTTTCACCGATAAACTATTTTATCATCGCTGCAAAGAAAGTTACCTGCCTACATTTTATTTTAATCCTAACCTTCAAATTGAACTATTTCAAACATAACATGTCCTAACATTTCTGTCATCAAACACATCATCTCAATAGATGTGGACGGTACTAAGATCAGAAGCATCTGAAAATCAGCTGTCAGTGTCGACATAGCGTTACAACTGGGCGACATAAAAATATATAGACCGAGTTAAATAAAAAGTTGGAAAAATTATGAAACTAAAATTTTCCATACACTGTTATTTAAACGTTCGATGGTGGCTCCACGATAAACTATATTACTTAAGTTTGTCGCGCTATAACAAGCAACATATAGCTATGATGTTGTAGATATACGCTATAACTCATACCATTTGTCACTTTTAATTGCCACTCGGTGGTTGTCGAAAACGTCTGAAGAAAGGCGGTATATTTAGTTTATTGGGAAATAAAAGGCGGCTAGTAAGGGGACAACGGCTTTATCGATAATTTTTAGAATTACTTTTGTCTGTTCTCGTAAACGGCGACTTGATTCAAATTTGATGCGTTACTTGATGTTTTAAATGGGTAATCGTCATAATATCATTAATAAACATCGGTGCACAGCGGGACCTATTCTTCTCCCAAAGCAAATCTTAAAACCAATAGCATTTTCTTGCAAAGAACAAGCCAAATAATACATACCTAAAGTCAAATAACTGCTTATTACTCTCAATCAAGAAAAAAATAATTACCACAGGAGCGACTTATCTATGTGCCTGTGTGCATTTACATGTCTTGATTAAATCTATGGATTAATGCTTTGTTAAGGAAGAGGACTATATGTTCAGCAGTAGATCGATAAAATATGATGATGATATGATAAAATATGAAATCTATCGATATCGACAACCATTCCATCGACAAAACTCAGCACTATTCTCAGCTCGCAGCCAAAATTGAGACATTACAAGTAACTTCCCCTGATATTATGTTCAAAGGACTCATCTGTTTGTCAATAAGACTTTGATGTAAATATTAGACGTGTAAACGGCTGGGCTGTAACAGGGATGGCATCCTATTCCGGCCGTTTAGAACTGATGTCGATATTTTAATTGGCGCGAAAATCGATTCGGACGGTGAAAGAGAGTTAAGAGATCATTTTAATATCGTTTCCTTTGCTATTAAAGTTGGCTTTCTAGTAAGTAGTGGTAAGTTGATAGCATCAATTCGTTCTCTCTGTTAGTTGTGTTCTGTTTGTGAAACTTACTTTTTATTTCATTAACATCGCTTCAGTCATCTGCTGCGTGGTTTGGTCATGAAAAATCATTTTCAATTATATTTGACTAAGGAGGTATCTATGTATTATCAGGATTCAGGATGCGATATTTGATATATGGATAGATACTCTTGTTCTAAAAATTGCGAGAAAAGCCAAAAGTAAAACCGGAAGGTAGAACTAGTGCTAAGCACTAGGTAGGAAAATTTGTGGTTATTATTTAAAAGAACGCGTTTTTTATCTCAAACTATCAACATCATAATAATTCTCGTTTGCAAAGTGATCAATAGATTATCATTAGCTACGATAAAAGCAAACTACTTTTATCTAGCACCCTCCATTGAACCATCAAAGACCATTATTAAATTTAACAGCCAGAAGCCAAATGAAAATGTGAATATAATGGGTCGCATCTCCACTAATAATAGTGTCGTTTAGACCGCTATAAACTAAATATATTCAGCGGCGGCGCGTGACGGCTCTCCGGCGAAACCGTTTGACATACAATTAAAAATGACAGATGAGCGGCCGCCATCTTGAAAGCGGTATCAAAGCGCGCCGCCGGGCACAGATTAGTGCGAAGATGTACAGTAGAACAGCTTCAGTTTGGCAGAACTGTGTAGTATTGCTACGATCTCGTTGGCTACAACGCGTGACATGTATGCTGTTTTTCTATCGGCCAATCATACCTAGTTGGTTGCGATTGTAAGAATTTTAAGTTACTAAAATGTCACATAAAATATGCCATAGATTAAAAAATCATAACATTAGGTAAAGCAGCTAATTTAATAGCAGCTTATTTAATTTTATTTATTTTATTTTTTTTTTATCTTAGAACTAAACTTATCTTGTCTGAACTAAAATGTATACGTAAACTTCAAGGTAAGAGTTAAAGTTTCATCTAGGCAAGCGGGCTCTATCGTAGACCGCAGCATTGCTCACCATCAGGCCAGATGGCGGTCAAACGCAAGCCTACCGCTACTAAAACAGAAATACCTAAATAAAACAATTTAAATTCACACTACAGATAAGAATACAATAGAAACAACATAAATTGCAGGTAAGTTGTATCCAACTGCTACATTTTGCGACATGTTAACAACAAGCGAAGACTCGATCAAAAGGAGCAGTTGAAAGCCCCAACGGTTATTTAAAATTGGTCACATCCTACAATGAACCACAACCTGGCAACACCTCAAATTACACATTTTAAACTCCGAACGAAAGACGTTGAAAGCTGTGTAGGTACTTAAGAATTAAATACACGGTTTGTATTTTTGAATTACGAATCATTAAAAATAAAAAGGTGTTTATCTATACAATACCATACCACGTTTCAATAAAAAGAAACAATTATTTTGCGGTCAGCTCCTTCAATGAACGAATTCAACGAAATATTGCCAGTGTGCATGTTGCAAGTAAAATTAACAGCTATGTTATTATTGGTTTATATTCATTTAAGTGTTACAATCGCGTGTATTTTGTGTAAATTAGTGTTGCCTTTCTTGTGTTTCTATGGCTTTAAGCGATATAAAATAAACGTTTTACCGTTGGCCGTTGGCCGTTGGTTTGATTGTATTTCTATACTCGTAGCGGTTTAATTACATAGGTACATATGTAACGGTGTTGTCGGTGACAACTATCATAATTTATGGTTCTCGTCCTAAAAACTGGTGCTAGTACTAGTTTTTACGGTGACAACCATATTATGATAGCTGTAACCGTAAAAACTGGTGCTAATCATCGTCCTTTTTGGTGATTGTCAGTGTGCTCCTTACTTTAGGTGAATTTATCAGAATTTTGATTGCCATTTTTCACAGTGCATTTCAAACAAAAAAAAACTGACTCGGTTTAGCCGTTTAGGAGCTACAATGTCACATACAGACACACAAACGTTAAACTTATAACACCCCTCTATTTACGTTGGTGGGTAAAAACCCAACTTCCCTACACAGCTTCGTCAAAATCCCGCTTTTCAGCCCCGCACCAAGACTGTCAAGTCAACGAGTCGTCACTGCGCTAAAAAAACTCACAAAAAAAATCGTTCAACACATTCTTAGCTAGTTAATCTTGACGGATGCCTGACGCTTGACGGTCTGTTGGTTGACGTCAGTCAAGGGTGGAGGACTGGCGGTGGAATGCTGCAATAAGTAGCTGTGATGTAGGTAGAGTTAATTGAGAGGCGAGGATCTTCGCTACTTTTTGCTGGTTTTCTTTAGCTTGTAAATTTGAGGCTGAAATACTTTTGTAATACCATTAATGATTGAGCTAGTAATGCCACAAGGTGTGTCTGGAAGAGATTGCTCTCGGCGATAAGGCCCCCAGTTGTTGCACTAGTTTTATGTGTTATGATCCTTTTTGTTTGTAATTTCTGGTGTGAACAATGAAGAGTTTATCTATCTAATGTACCCTTCGACATGAAATAAAAATTGAGTTCATACAGGATTAAATAAAGGGTTTGATAAGCCAAAAAAGGCTCATAGAAATATTTTCATACGTTTTTCATACGTCGAGTGTCATTGACATTTTTCTGGAACAGCTGATTTTGTTTTCGCGAATTCCTGGTTTGTTCCATAGTAAAAGTTGTTTATAATGAGTAAAACTCATTATAAACAACGCATAGTACTCATTGAGTACTAAGCGTCTTTTTCGGTTAGTTCAGTTCATACCCTTTCCTTATAATCCTGTATTGATAAATGTACTAGATTAGTACGGTACAGATGTCTCTCCTTAGGGACGTGTACCTAATTTAATCTTCCATCATATTTATGTGTTATGTATAAATACATATAGTTACGTAGTGGTTGCCACCACCGATGTTTCAGCGACGAATAAACCAGTGCAATGGAGTTTAGTGGGAATGGAATAAACTGCCGGCTTCCTTGCTTCCTGAGATACCAACTTGGGCTTTTCAAGGTCAGAGTGAAGGTATCTTCTAAGTCTGTGTGTTTCATCTTTGACCACATCGTCGCTTACCGACAGCCGAGTTGGTGATCAAACGCCGACTTATTCGCGAGAAAATAAAAGTGTGCGTGTGCATTTAGCCTAACGTAGTTCTTTGTCTAGTAAAAATGTATTAGGCTGAACTACTTGCCTAAAAAGTTTCACGAAGATCAGATTAACGGTACACCAGTTATCCTCAAACAGACATTTTTACAAACATACACAAGCCTCGACTTTTCGTCAGTTTTTTAACCGACTTTAAAAAAGGAGGAGGTTATCAATTCGTCTGTATGTTTTTTTTTTTAATTTTTTTTTTTTATGTTTGTTGCCTCATAACTTTTGACTGGGTGAATCGATTTTGATGATTCTTTTTTTATTAGAAAGCTGACACTTCCCATTTGGTCCCATTTCAATTTAGTCCAGTTCTGATAATGGTATCCATGAGAAAACCATATAAGTCTTAAATTTACATTAAGTACGTGCGCGACAAATAGATGAATAACTCAATAGTCGGCCTTTTGAAGTCGGTTTTTGTTTTTTGTTTTGTAAAAATAATGTTCTTGTTAGCTTGAGACCTTCGCTTCATTAGGTTCCGGATACAGTCTCTTTTAATGAGAAGTTTTGTTTTTAACCGACTTCAAAAAAGGAGGAGGTTATCAATTCGTCTGTATGTTTTTTTATTTTATCAGCTATCAGAGGTAATAAATAAAACAAGTGTCATTCAACTTGAAACTATTTTATATCAACATCAAGTTCCGCGACTTACAGTTACTGACATATTTACAGCATTGAGCGTCGAACTAATAATATACATTAGTTTATTTATTACAACAGTTAAATATACAAGTTTTAGAGCCCTTTGCTGGTGTGTACGATATTATTGCGGTCCGTGTCACTCTTATTACTATACTAACGAGAGGAACAGTGACCAAGATAATATTGCATACGTCAAGGACTCCGCTGTAGTCACTCCAATAGTCTGGTCCTAACAAACCGAGCTTTCCTCGCGAGGCAATCTTCTATCTTAGTCTGAACCGCAGTATTGGGTTGAGTACAGTGGCGAGACAGTAAATGGCATACTCGGTCGAGCAAACAAATCATGGTTCTAGTGACTGTCTCGCCTCGTCAAACTGTTTATGAGTACAAGCCGAGTACTTGGCGACTACAGTGAGATAAAAACGCCAGAATAGGGTCCTGCTAACCGACGAGATAAGCTTTTATCTCTGTCTGAACCATCTGATAATCTTGGCAGCGAGAGTGAGATAGAAATGTGCCTCCTGAAGTCGGCTCGTTCAGTTGGGAACCAGCTACTTACTACGATACTAAAGGTCCATGTAAATTGGCGCGATCGCTTAGCTTTTGTTACAGCATGAACACACTTTACAGACGGCAAATGATAGTATGTTAAACGTGAGAGAAAGAGATAGAGCAATAGAGCATATTATTATATATATTCCTCTCTTGTTTGTCAAATGGCAGTCCACTGCGCCCACTGTGTCCAAATGAGGTTGTATAGCCTATCATTTAGTTTTTTTTCTTAAACTTCGTTTGTGTGCTTAAACTTAAATGCATCTTCAGCAAAGGCTTTTAAGTAACATTTTAGTATAATACTGGTTACCTTAATTTATTATATTACAAGAGTAGTTACTTATTTTTAAGCTATTTACAGTTTAACAAATAATGTGGTTTACGAATAACTCCAAACACAAATTTTAAAAGTTATTATGTACTACGTACTAGAGGAGGCACACATCTAGATTATATTACGATGTCTCATATTGTGGCCAGTGTATAAACTTAACACTTACTTAACTGAGTCACTCGCTAGAAAAAAGAATCTTATTCGAATAATATTTTGAGGTGTGTATCAACACAACAACACGTGAGCGTCTAGCGAGTGACTGAATGAAGTTTGGCACAGTAACCTCACTTAAATTGGACATTTAAATATAGCGCCATGTCTCTTCTGGTACATAGCATAGTAAAACAAACAAATTCCTACCAAATCTTTAAAAATAAATTTTCTTTACAAGGATTTCATACTTTGGACATTTCGTACAAATTAAAACAAACTACTATTCATTCGAAACAATACTGATTTGCTACCCACTAATATATTTACACATAAAGATTTGAAAGTACTTAGGTACCTAAATGGGATGCGTATAAAATTTCTTGAAAGCTCCGGTCTAGACAATTAAAATACAGCAGACGTGTCTATACAAAAACCAGCGCACTTTATAAATAGAGAAACCTTAATCGAACTTATCAAATACGTATCACAATCGATTCATAACTACACAATTGCACTAGTCCTAGTTCGGTTCACTGTCTGGGTCCTTGTCTACCCGCGGGGAGGCCGCGGGACGCTGCCACAATCACGTGTGGCTGTGTCCGAGGCTGCCGTGAGAATGGTGGTGATTGGCTGCGAGGTGGTGGAAATACGGCGCGTAGGGCCCCGGACCCGTGAAGGGGTACGGAACCCCGTGGCTGTAGAGCAGCCCTCCTGGGTACGGCCCTGATGGGAAGCCGCCGGCAGACGGGGGCGGGACGGTTGGACTGTTGACGTCCATACCTGGATTCTGCTTTTTCCATTTCGTTCGGCGGTTTTGGAACCAGATTTTGACCTGTTGAGAAAACATTTATTTGATAAATTTTCTGGAACCTATACATATAAATTTACTTTATTTTAATCTAGGTATACTAATATTATAAAGAAGTAAAGTTTGTGTGTTTGTATATTTGTTAAATTGTAAGGGGTAATCTCGGGATCTACTGAACCGATTTTAAAAATTCTTTCACCAATAGAAAGCCACATTATTGCTGAGTGTCATAGGTAAAAAGGCTTTTACGTGGTAGTCCGTTTTGCAAAGTGAATCGGAGAAAAAACGGTCCGGACGGCGCGCGATGGCTTCGGGTTTAATTTACACTAGCTGACCTGTGCCCACTTCGTTGGGCATAATGTTAATTAAACCCGAAGCCATCGCGCGCCGTCCGGACCGTTTTTTCTCCGATTCACTTTGCAAAACGGACTACCACGTAAAAGCCTTTTTATTTTTCGGTTTTTTATATAACCTATGACACTCAGCAATAATGTGGCTTTCTATTGGTGAAAGAATTTTTAAAATCGGTTCAGTAGATCCCGAGATTACCCCTTACAATTTAACAAATATACAAACACACAAACTTTACTTCTTTATTATATTAGTATAGATTATGCCCAACGAAGTGGGCAAGGGTCAGCTAGTATAGTTATATTATACTATATAACTATACAAGTTTAATTCTCATATATGACGGTCAACGGACCTCTGGAAATTTCCAGAGACGTAGCTACCGCCGTATCAGCCGTATCAATCAATGATATGGGGCCCCGAGGACCCCTAACGTATGTGACAAAAAAATCTAAATGTTATCCGTTTGGCTCCCCACCAAATTTTGATACAGGACCCGTCTAAGGCAACCTACGCCACTGGAAATATCACCCAAGATATTAATATATTCGCACAACTTTTTAGGTTAAAGAGAGCATTGATAAAAATATAATTATGTCGATGGAGATATGATTAATATAACTTTTGACATCTAATCTAATATTTCACGACAAATAATTTAACCGGAAACGAAAAAATAAACGCAAATATATTTTGTTACAAATAGGACAATAAATCTTGTTGAAAACTAGATTGAAAATTATTCACTGAAGATAAATTTACTGCCGGTTGTGAGGAGCGAGGAATGTAGTATGTATGTTAGATATTTGTAGTTGCATGCTTGCATACAAAAAAAGGATAATAAAATAAAATTGAAAACCATGAAATAGTGAAAAAATAAACATTAATAATAATGTTCCGATGTCACTGGCACTCAACGAAATGTATGCAAGAGCTTTTCTGTTTTAGATTTTCGTAATTTTAGAATTGGTCCCACCATAAAAGATGTAAAAAATTAAATGTCTTAAAAAAAATGTAAATGTCAAAAATATAAGTTTAGACTATAAATAATAGCACTTGATTTTGGATCTTATTTTATTTGTATGGAGATATAGAGAGACCTCGGCGTCGGCCGCAGTAGACGAGAAACGATTTCAAACTAATAAAACTGAATCAACGCGCCGTTCAGCTATCACCCTGCCCTGCTAATCCTGCTTTCTTTATCATATGCACGGTTGTGAAAAGTGGCTGAAAATATTATAAAATAAATATGTACAAACCTGTGTTTCTGTCAAACTCAAGCTTAGCGCTAGATTCAGCCTCTCACAGACCGACAAATATCTCGTAGTCTTAAATTTATTCTCTAACGACACCAGTTGTTCATAAGTAAAGGCTGTTCTTGCTCTTCTAGGCTTCGTACCGCCTTTGGAGTCCCTACTTGAGGAGCTCTTGCCTTTCTTGGAGCTGGAACTGTGAGGGCTTTTGGGGTCGCCGTTCTCGTCCAGGTCTGACTGCGTGAGGAGGTCGTCGTCCAGGTTTGACGTCTGGTCGTCGGTTTCGACCTCGTCGGTCTCGAGGTCGGAGTGGATGTGGTCTTTTACTGTAACAAAGGAAGGCTTTTTAGAATAAGATATCGTAGGTTTTGTAGAGCACCAATAAGAAGTCTGTAGGAGTTGTTGATCTATTTTTAGGTTAGTAAGATATGGATTGTTTTATTTAGTTATATCCAAAGAGTACTACAATGTCTCCGGCCACATTGGCAACTGAAATTCGCAACCAGTTGGTAAAGAAGAAAATATTATATGTTCTTGCAATTGTTCTTCTTTAACAACTGGTTGCGAGTCACTCCTACAATTTTATGTCATGCATATTTAGCATTGACAGCATGGTAAGTAGTTATTTATTTTGGACATCAACATAAATATCTATAATATAATACCTAGTTATAAGTAGGTTAGTATAGTAAGTCGTTAAGAGTATCATTGTCTAGTGCTTCTTGGAATCCCAAAATATGAGTGTTATGAGATACCTATGTGAAAGTGAGTGTTTTGATTTATTTGTAGTGCTGCTTTTTCAACAGAAATACTTAACCTAAAAAGCTTAAATTGCCCACCTTTTATATGCGGTTGATTGTTTTTCAACGAACATCTTCGTAAAGCGTTTCTGGTGACATATTAAAAAACATTTCTTAGAATGTTTGTTGCCCATCTGTCAGCGCCGAAATTAATTTATTGAAGGTGAAAGTAGTTAACCAAACATATCATAAATCAAAATGTTTTATGATTTCCTCATAATCAACATTTTTCTTAATATTCTCGTGTTTTCTGGTGATATAAGGGGCATTTCCCTTTCCTCTCAGGCGGCGCGCGTCGAGTGATACCATGCGAAATAGTTTTAATACCACTATTAATTTTTTAATGTGGCAACTTTGCTAACAAATTTTCATCGTCCGGAAACATTAAAAAAATAATTTAGTACGAGACAGTTTTGTGTTTAGAAAATTGGTAAAATGTGAATCGCTATAGTGACGGGATGTATAAATATTAATGGATCGGGCCGATGTTTATAATCATCAAGAGTGAGTTTAGGAAACGCGAAATGGCTGTAAAATTGCCGATAAACGACTGTAAAATATGGGGCCATAAGTAAAAGCTTATAGGTTTATAGCTTTCAAAATGGGGACAAGAATTAAATAAAGAGCGCGTGGAAATTGCAACATAAACAGAACAAATTATTTACTACCTGCACTCAAGCGTCACTTCTTAGCATTTTAAAGAATTAGAAAGATTTTTTTTCAGGGTGAAAAGTATCTCCTCTTCGTTTAGTTTCATAATATACATGAATATTTTAATTTATTACTTCTTTGTCAATAAAATTCAACCATATTGGCTAATACAAGGTCAAAGCTTTATGCGCTCTTGAGGTAAAGCTTTTTTGGCTCCGGAGCCATAGAGACCGTTAAGGTAAAGGGGAAAAGGAGTAGTGTAGAAAAAGCTACGTCTTCATCTATAATGTTAGTGTAGATTCAAAAAAATACAATACTTTAACGTATTTTTACCTTAAAACCGAAACTAAGCAAAATAAAATGTGGTAGTGGTACAAAAGCTTCTTGAATACTTAGTACAGAATAAAGAATATGACTTTCTTGCACACCAAACAAATTACAAGACCAAATTAACTAGAATTACACTCTGTAGCACAAAGACGGTCTAATGTAGGTAATACTGATGTTTTTTTGTTTTTTAATGTAATTGAGTGACGAGACGAGCAAATCGCTCACCTGATGTTAAACGTCACGTTTGCCCATAACAGGTCGGCGCCACCCAGAATTTTTAACTCGCAGAATTCAAGACCCTGCGCAGCACAGCACTGCGCTCGTCACCCTGAGATAGGCTCCTATTTGCCCTGTAATTTCACTGGAAACAATGCCCTTCCGACCGGAACACAGTAACGTTTGCACATTACTGCTTGGCGGTGGAATAACTGGCAAAGGTGTGGTACTTCCCCAGGCGGGCTCTGCAACAGAGCCCTACCATTACAATGTTTTCAGTCATTAAGAACTTTACTTATTTTCAAACACAATATGTCTATTTTAACACCTCTACAAGTTAGGCCAGCTGTCCATGTAGCATAGCGTTGGATATCGCTCGCATGCTAATTATGTAGCGATATTGCCTCGACGAGTGATTTAGCGGTGACACGCGAAACGAGCCGCTAAAACAAACAAATAGAAACGTCGTAAATGAGACGGTGATTGTAAGCTTTGATAAGTTAATGTGTACGATAGCTGAGTGCAGATGAGAAGGTGAAAATTGTTCACAAAATACATTCTTCGGTATGTTAGAATTTGCAAATAAATAAGATAAGTAATTGTCTATTTATCGTCGACTAGCTTCACAATATCACTGACTTTATGAATCGGCGGCGTTTAACGATTTACCGGACTTTACTTACATTTCCAAAAAATACACGTCCTAACAGAAAATTGGACCAAGATTTTTCAAAAACCTTTCAAAACTGCCTTAATTTATATTTTTAACAACCCAAACCCGTTGTAAAAATCCGTACCTATTCCGTTTTTCTATTTAAAACACACAGATAAAAAAATAATTTAAGGCTGGTCACTTATATTTATTTTCGGCTTGATTTCATTTGTCGGGGATGTCCTGGAACACACATATAGAGAAGGGCATCCAGAACCTAGAGCAAATATTTAATTTCATCGTTACCGCCTAAGATCAAAACCATACAATATTCATTAAAAAAAAACAAACAGAACAAAATGACTATACCATAAAATTCTTAAAAATAAAAACAATGAAATTAATCGATTAATTATTATGTAAAGTACAAGCAATATTCCTAGCCCACACTACAATCTTGAAAGAAAAGCCAACGAGCCAGCACATTAGTCCGTCCATACAGCAGCACAGCACATGCCTAGTTAATGAGGTGCCATACACGCGCGCCGATCGCACATTCTAACAGGTAATTAGACAGTATCGCGCGTGTTGCACTTATTGTGCTCCTGCACGCGTAGATTGCACTGTTCTGCCGTCCTTACGAAAAGTGCAATAACTAGGTTTTTTATGTATTTGAGTGACGAGACGAGCAAATCGCTCGCCTGATGTTAAACGTCACGTTTGCCCATAACAGGTCTGCGCCACCCAGAATTTTGAACTCGCAGAATTCAAGACCCTGCGTGGCATAGCACTGCGCTCGTCACCCTGAGATTTAAGATGTTTAATCTCCCATTTGCCCTGAAATTTCACTGGAAACTGCCCTGATACAGGTTGAAGCTGATTTAGAGAAAAACGCGTTTAAAGATTGTAAAAGCATGGACCTATACTCGTATATTGCAAGTTAAGTTTAGGATTACAACTGGCTCCATCATAGTTACGTAAAAGCTGTCTAACGAAAATATATATCTATAGATCTCGTTGTGCTGATTCCGAATAGGTATGTACTTAACTCAATTCGGCCCAAAACTCGAGTTATTGCACTTTTCGTAAGGACGGCAATTTTGCACTTATTGCACGCCTGTACGCGTAGATTGCAGTTGTATGCGTAGATTGCGCGGATGTAAGCATTGGTTGCTCGGCTACGCATAGATCTGTCGTGCGCACAGGTGTGGCACCATTTATCATTGCCGGCATTTAGATTAGTTGCGTTCAAGAGATGTTAACTTTGAATTTATTTTCGGATGTCATTTGTTTTTGTAGTAGTTTTGCTAATAATAATTAATGATTGTACGTATTATGGTAGCAGCAGTTTATCTACGTCATATACCTATGTAATAGAGAAAAATTCTGTTATCAGCGTATTGTATTTGTTAAAATAAATGTTTTTTTTTTGTTAGTCTCATCATATTGGGATCGGATTATTTTTCAATAGTGCAGTAAACTAATCAATATTTTTTTTTATTACTGTTGTGTGTGTCACCCAATAAACTTAGACCACAAGGATTGGTTTACTGTTGGACCAATTATATAGTTAGACTATTTAGTCTTGTTAGACCACGGGAAGAATTCAAATGCATTATACTTTAATAATATATCAATGCTTTAAACACTAACGTGCTTTTGCTTTTGACACGATTTCACACTTTGTTATTTTTTGCCTCAATAATTCGCGACTAATTCTCGTTCTAAATAAATTTTAGTTCACAGTTTATTCTATTTTCTTTACCAAGTCTTCATTCGTAGCATTTACTATAATATAAGGAGTACCTTTAAAACATATTTTTAGCACAGTCTTCACAACACGTGTGAATTGCGTTGTAAACACGCCGCTGGATTTGCAACATGGCGGCGGTAAGCCTGGCTTTATTCGTACACTCCCTACGGGGTAAACTCTTGTACTCGTGTTGTAGCTTTTTCATTGCTTTGAGACAGTTTTGAAAGACTGAAGACTGCTTTTTTACTTTTGTCTGAATGTCCAGAAATAGAGTAATGTTTTCGGATGTGTAGCTAAGTAAATAATGAATAACTGTTTCATTAATTTAAGATTAACAAATAATTCTTAAGCCAGAAATATCTATGACTCTATGTATGCTCTTATTTATTTCGTACTAGCGTATTTATAAACGGTTTGACATATAAATCATTATGCAAAAGTCGTCCTTTTCTCCCAGTCCTTCTGTATACATTATTCATATGTATAGGTATGTGTATTCACATGCATATATTTATGTAACATACCTATAACAATAAATTATATTAATATCTACTTTACCACGAATTACTACAATAACCAATATCTATTAATGAACTTTGGCAAAGAAGTAGTAGCATTGAAAAACTAAGACAAAATAATTTTTTTATAAAATCGGAAAATAAGAAATTTTACTAAATCCTTTAATAAGCTTTGAAAATATTTTATGTTCGACAATTGCATATCCGCGGAGAACTTTAGTTATTCTTCAAGTGTAACTATAAATCATTCTCATACTTAGGATTCCGATTCCAACGTAACGTTCTATGAAAGCCTATAGCTATATCTACTGCTCCCCCGAAATCCCAGCGCGGAAAGGCACTTGTAATCGAGAGGGCTTTATTAATTACAAACTTGGACCGCAACCCTCCTTCCCCACCCCTTAACCCCCCAAACTCCCCAACCAAACTATTACCGACTCTAATCCTCACAACGTAAGGCTAAAAATCCCTCAGCACCTCCCGTTTACGAAAACCCAGCCTTATCTTTTGGGCGGCAGCGCTAAGAGGTGGCTTTTAAGCGTGGCTTTAAGCGATTTTCGACTTAACGTAGGAAGTTTTACGGTTATTTTCGGCACGGACCGTGTAATCTGCAAACAAGAACGATCAATTTGTTAAATGAAGAAAATGGAGATGTGTAATTTGGAAGGATTCTTGGTTCGGTGATTTTGGTAATCGGGGCTTGTTCGCAGTTGTGTCCGAGATTGTAGGCTGGAGGCTGGAGCCATTGACGGGCTCGGCGCCCGATCCCGAGAGAGCGAGCTTGAGTGATAGATTCATAGATAGATGAAGTATTTTTTTGAATCTGTTTTAGTTCGACACTTTTGTGTTATACATGACATTGACAGTCCCTTTTAAATAAAAAAAAAACTGGAAGGACATACAACAAAAAATACGGAACCGGTGATCACTTGAGTTGTCTCACACAATTGAACAGATCTCGTGCTGCGCCATGCACTCTTTAATGTTAATTTCATTACTAACTTGAGATTGGATTTTTTGACTTGATTTTCTTGCATTTGACCACCATTTCGCCTGTTGGTGAGCAATAATCCGGTCTACGATGAAGCACGTTTGTATAAACCAACCGATTCGCTCACAACTTACCAGACATTACAAAAAACGCGCCACTCCTAGATACTTTTCTGCTTATCGTTTACTATAGATACCATGAGATAATTTACTAAAGCAAGGGAAATATTTTTGTAATAGCTATCACACACATAAAATATACATGTAGGACTAGGTACATGCATAGGCACATCACGTTTTAGATAACTTACTTCGAACTAAATGTTAATTTGAAAGGGAATTGCGAAGTTAAAATCGAATCTCTTTAAAATATTTTTCGTGTTGAAAAAACTTTGTAGACTCTCGAAAGTCAAAGTTAAATATCATTCCACCAAAATGATAGGTACGAGTACAAACACAGTAGATATTTATTTCTAATACATAAAGTTTAAGAAACTATAAGTTATTATAGTATCAAACTAGGGATGAAAATAGCATTATTGTTGAAACATAACGCCAAGTTGTAGAACATACGATATATACGAGTACGATATATATTTCGTTGTTGGTAATATTAGTAACATAACATATAATTAAGTAGATAATATTTAAGTTGTTATTATGTCTTCTCAAGCTGTACAACGAATCAACAATATTATTTTGTTATCACAAAATAAAAGCGACCTTTCCACCCAATTTGTATTCGTAGCGAAAAGTTAAAGGGTGTTTTCACGTAATTTTGGCGTAGTAATTAAAAAGTCAGTGCTGGCAACATTAAGCCCCTCGTTAACGGCCGCTTCCGCATCCGCTTACACCGGAAGTACCTACTCACTGAAATAAATACTTTTAACACTTCCGCTGGATTATCTACAGTGATTTGATAATTTATGTTTTAAAATTATTTATTAGTAGGTATGCGTTGGAATTGGTTTTGTTAAAACAGAAAGTTTTAGAAAGTATGTTTCGTAAGTATAATACTTCAATCATTGTTTTTAATGTTGGCAACATTATAATAGTTTAGCCTTTAGCACACATAGTACCTATTCGTCATGTGACTTGAGTATCGGGCAATTACAAATTTCAGTTGTAGATACGAGTATTTCCCAGTAGTTTTATAGTTTACATCAGACAATCATTAAACCTAGTTAAAGGTCTTAAGAAAACCTGAAAATCTAAAACGAGAATTGATTTGTCAGTCTAGATGTGAACTCACTTTTAGTGTTGCCCGTAAATAAACAAAACACCAAAGCATAGCCTATGACATTTCGGAGATAAAAACTAATTTAACGATATCTTTGCAATCCAAAATTAGTCAAACCGTTTACGCGATTACATAAAAAGGGACTGAGATAGGTACATATTATATTCTCACATACTGAGTTACAAACCCGAAAAACTTTACCCGTTCTGGGAGTCGGGTAATACATAAAAGTATCTCGAACTGTTCATTCCTATTCCGCGAAATAACATCATAAGTCCAAAGGCGAGTGCCCAAACATCTCTCCATCCAACTCTACATTACCGTAACATCTAAATCCCAAAATCTACTCAATCGAAAAAGGCTAAGAAAACAAGGACGAGAAACGCCTACCCAGCGAAACGAAGCGGGCGCGTCCGGCCGAACCTAAAGGGCCGAAAAATAAGCCAATTCTGACCCTAAACGCTGCCAAATTTATGTCCTCCCTTGACCCTTGCGACGCCTTATTCACCTTTTATTTTTATTTGAGTGAGCAAGGAACAAATCTTAGCGTAAAAGGGATAATAAAATAATCGTTAGATTCGTTTAGACGACTCTAATTTCACGCCTCGCTGCGTAAAGGGACGTAGGGTTGGTTCCGTCTCGCTCGCACTGGGGTGGTGTTGTCTCTTTTTAGTGGTAGCCAGTTCGAGTGAGTTGCAAAATCTTGTTTGCAGGGTTTTCTATGAAAATGTTATTGTATAGTATGAAAACTTACTCTTTCAGGCTGCTAATGTACATATACCTACGGTATAACTTTGATAGAGTAGTGGATACAAAAAAAACAAGGGACTAAATAAAATAATACTTATGCAATTGCTGATTGTTATGTTGACCTATCAGTGCTGGATTTAATTTCACTTTTCTAAAATGTACCTACCAGTGTTACTGGTGTTATAACAACTTCGCGAAAGTCATCACCGATGCGATGCACGCTGAAAATCTACTACAATCAAACCAGCCAAAAACTACTAACAACTCCATATTTAACTGACTATCGGATTAAATAACATAGAGTACTCACTCTCAAACAACCGACATCCAGTATATCTTGAATTCTATCTATTTTAACACAATAAGCTACATTTTTAGACCAGATTAAAGAAAAGGTAGATGTAAAAGGACTTAACTTCCATTGTACCACACGCTATCATGTTTACTATAGGTACCTACTTTCTCGGATATGCATGGCGTACGGCCGGTTTTGTTAAAAATATTTATCTATGTATTAGCTGCACCCCGCGGTTTCACCCGCGGTTAAAAGGTTAACATGAGTTTTCCGGGATAAAAAGTAGCCTAGGTATATTAATCCAGACCATATGAAACAAAAATACAAACTTTTACAATATTAATGAGATTTAAAGTATTTCTGAGATATTTTGACTGATTTATTATGAATAATATTATTCTTACACAATGACTAAGTATACTTACTATAGGTATATAACAAACTAGCTGTTCCCTGCCACGCTTCGATGTGGGTAAAAAAAAATAAAATAAAATTAAGATAATAACAATCCTTGATGCGGATTATATTATATCATCCTAAAATTTCAGCTCGATCGGTGCAGAACTTTTTGAGTTTTTGAAGCGTACACAAACCAACATTACATTTTTGTATACCTAGGTATATCTATCTATCTATATATATAAAAATGAAACCCGTTTTCCTTGGCCACGGCCTCACGCGTGAATGGCTGGACCGATTTCACTAATTCTTTTTTTGTTGTATTTGTTATTATTAGGAGAAGGTTCTTACGGAAAAAAATATTAAGAAAATCTCTCAGAAATATTGAAAAACCCTAAAAACAGCCCTTTTATTTTTCCCATACAAACGTTTTCTAACTAAAACGAGCTTTATTGCTATTGTATAAAGTTCATATTGAATTGCAAGCACTCACTGTTGTTTAAGCAATGTAGGTATGTTCCTAACGTCCAAGAGTCAATTTGCACTTTATTACCTCTGTACAAAGTTCAAATTCAATCATATCTATCAAAACAGTGTGCGTTTTATACTGATAATTTTTACTATAAATTGACAAGTTAGCATCAACAAACTACGGTTGCTATAGTTACGCAATAGCATGAGAATAGAGGTTATAACAAAGAGTTCCTATAATTATTCTCAACACCTTTGGTCACGCCATCACGCGTGAACGACTGGACCGATTTCAATTTACTCTACGTTTATCCCAAAGTCTACCCGTGCGAAGCCGGGACGGGCCACTAGTAGATAATATTTTTTGAAAATTTTCCTTTGATTTTCATTATGACATTTTTAGACTATATTTAGTCAGGTAGGTCAAGTATATAAGTTGACATGATTGTTAACTAAGTACACGCTTACTTACACTAAGTATATTTATTTATTGTATAATTAAGTATCTATTATTTTATATTTTGTTAAATGTGTATTGAAAATTCCTGTAATAAATATTCCCAATAAATTGATTATGATTATGATGCGGCACGTCCCGACACGCCCCATCTTTACTTTAATGCACTAACCTTCAAACGATAGACAAGAATCTCGAAACGATTTGTAATAAAAAACTCGTAACGCATATCGATAGTTCCCGATTGCCGATAGTGAAGCACTAGAGGCAGCACGGCGTGAAATATCGACACTTATCGATATTTACTGCGACGATACGCTATCGAGCGCGTTGTTTATGTGTACCGATTTCATAGCTATGAAATCGGTATGTTGTATAATATACAGAAGGAATATGTCTATTTTGAAATCAATTTGGAATAAATTAATATCAAAAATATTTTTAGAAACAAGCTTTTATTTGATTGTCATCGGAGTTACGCAGGTATACCCAGCTCAATCGGGCATCGGGAAGTGGTTCAAAATTCAGATGCAAGATTTGACCCGAAGATATAAACGTATCTACTTACAAATATTGCAAGTTAAATTAAAGTTTAAGTTAAATAATAAGTAGCGCTCTGGCTTTTCGGTGAAGAAAAACGTCGTGAGGAAACCTGCATTTGTGCAAAGAAGAAATTTAATGCGTAGGTATGTCACCAACCCGGACTTGCCCAGGGAAGAATACGGCCTGGTCAAAATTGGAAGGTAGACCTGGTGTCCCAGATAGATAAATAGATAGATAAAGTCTTTATTGTTCACACCAAAAATTAGAAACAAAAGGATAACAGCACTAACTAGTATAACTGGCGGCCTTATCGCTAAGAGCGATTTCTTGCAGATAAGCTTAAGATGAAGAGGATACATCCCAGCAGTAAGATGAAAGGTTAGTTAAGGAGGAAGTAACACTCTCCGAATATATAAGCAGCTTATTTTTTTTTCTGCTTTGAACAACTGGGAAAACAAGCTATGACACAAAGCCATGCTTTTTTCGGGGTATATGGAAACTAAAACTGAAGCATAGAGTTCTGAATAGATTACAAAAAACTGGAGGGAGTTAAAACTCTGAATTATTTTCTATTCCAGGAAAATATGGTATGAAAAAAACTTTAAAATACCAAATAAAAAAATACTTAAAAATACGTACCTCTACCTCTGTAATTGTCGGTACTTATTTGTCTATATTTAGCAAAAGCTTTTTGATCAATAATATAACAGATAATATACCTCTACATCTATTATTATTACATCTATTATTATTATTTTTATGTAGGTTTATATGACACAGTTTTTCTTCTATATTGCACACCCCGTTTTTATATTTATTTTTTTATCTATCCTCTCCATCCTAAGGTTGCCTGGAAGAGATCGCTCTTAGCGATAAGGCCGCCAGTTGTCGCACTAGTTTTTAGGTGTTATAATCCTTCTGTTTGTAATTTATGGTGTGAACAATAAAGAGTTTATCTATCTATCTATTTACATGCTGTCTTTCCCTGCGTATATAAATAAGTACATGTATAATTATTGGGAATGTAACATATAGATTTATCTTTAATTGTTCAGATTTGTTTGATTTTTTTGTACTGGTTTTTAATACAGTGTAGGTAAATAAACTTGCATTGCGCTTTTTGCTAATATCGTTCAACTGTTAAAAGTTTCTATTATCACAACAAAAGTTTCTAAAAATCACGTTTCACATTAATAGAGATATCAACGTTAACAATGCTATAGGTATATTACTGTCTAACGGATTTCCTTAACAGTTACGAGTAACAGCTGTCAAATAAAAATGCATTTTGTTTGGAGCTGTGTAAGGTCTAGAATTTGTTTCCCGACGGAAAGCAAATATTGGCCACCTATAACAAGTGTCACGTACTCAATCAGGTGGTGATAAATTGGACGAACGTTGATAAATGTTAGTGCATGAAGGAATTTCATGAATTTAGCAGTAGGTACATACCATTAGATTTCAGACTTTTTGTTTCTTATCTGTACAGTGCAAAAGGTAACAATGTAATTTCATTACGCACCTAAGTTACAACAGTAACAGGGCGCAGTAAATTAGGGCAGAGGAGGACTACCATAACCATGCAATAAAATTAAAACAATAAAAATTAAATTAAAAACATAATGTATATAAATTCATATTCCTAAATAAAAAAGTAAATTAAATAAAAAAATGTACTAGGTACTTTAATTAAGAAAATTCTACTTATTTATTAAAAGATAGGTAAGTAATTAGCAAACTTTTTGTTACTATGTTTCACTGAGCGCTGCCGTGGGTCGGATGACTCGTTAATTGAGGCCTTGATGGTATGTTCTTTACTAAAAACCGCTAAGCCATGTCAGAGGCCTTCAAGCAGTCTAAAAACAGACACTAGGGCTAGTCACTCGGCCTATACGAACTTGCTTACTATATAAACTTGCACGAGGATGTATATAACATTTATAAATTCAAAGATTCTGCCCTAAATTCGAAATATATAGTAGAATAAAACCTCCTGCATCGATTGACACCAAAAAATTAATACTTTCCCGACAAGTTATGTGAAATAATTCATTTTAAAATTACCATTTATCAAACGTAATTTTTGCCGGAAGTGTTACAATTTTTGAGAAGACAGACGAATTGGGAACTTTGTATTAAAATTATACGGCTAAAAAACATCTGATCAATTTCTTTGTACGATTTGCAATGTTTTAAGCCCAAGAAAAGGTGGGTTCACCGGTAATTCTGCGGAAATATTTCAAATTGAAATTGATAAAAACTATCCTTCGAAGGGTAATGGCGATTCAACTGTTAGGCTCAGTAGTCGCAGTAGTCAAATTACATCTAAATTTTTTTTGAATAATAATCAAATATCGAATAATTCCTTAAAAATCTATTATAAAAAATCATTATAATTAATAATAAGTGTCTGGGTGTCCAATTTTTAACATATTTAATACTTTCATAATTTAATTAGATGTACCTACCTACTACTGAATTTGACCTTATACCTATACATCCTTAAGAACTAGTACTTTTTACGGCATTAAAAAAGTTGTATCTTTGTATCTGTAGAAAAATTAGAAGATTGAAAGTAACGATTTTTCTCATTTTTTTGTGCCGTAAATAAACGAAGGAAAATCGAGGTGTGATGATTTTGGGTAACAATAATTTGTCGAGAATTTAGTTTTGACAAAAAAATATCAAACGATAAAAAATTATTCCTACTAAGTACCTACTAATCTTTCTTACCTACCAAGTCTTATTACTGAATCTGCTTTCTTGAGTCCGCAGCATGTTACATAAGAGATGGGAGCTTTCTTAAAGCTTTTATCTTAGTGTTTGTGGACATTCTATGTAGTTTTTTATGCTTGTAAATACATAGTAGTAAGTATTTTACCTGTACAAAATACAGAACATTTATGTTTTGGTCACATAAGTCATAAACACAGATATTTAAAAACAAGCAATTGATAAAACACAACAAACAAAAAACAATGAAATGCACCCGTGCCTTTGAGCCAAAACGCCGATCCCATCTCAGCATATGCTGTGTTACTTAGTAAAATGCATCAGCGTATGGGGTCGAACAATCCAAATATTATGCCTCTACGGGAGTAGAGATCCGTCGGACCCGGATGTCACCCCCCGACCGCATCCGACGGCCGACGGCGTGGCGTGGCGTGGGGGAATCAGTTAAGCTGTCATCGAATGTCACTACTGCAACGGGACCAGTGACCATGATTTAGCATTTTAGCATTCACTAATGATTTAAACAACATTGAGTATTGTGCTTGCTCCATTTATTTATTTTAGGCAGAAAAATGGGGATTTCAAGAGCTAATGCATTATTTCTATTGAATTCGTAGAACAGATTGCTTAAAATAGTATTTAGGTACATAAAGTTTTTTTTTTTTTAATAAAACTAATAGGTACCAGAAACAACAAAAAAGCAGTGTGCAAAGCAATGCAAAGTGCAATGTACAATATGTATAGCGCTGGTTTTAAAAATTCAAATCCGTGTCTCTTCTCTTTATTTCTAAATAGCGCCTACCCATAAAACGAAGTCGCTTTTTGCAAATCTTTGTTTGCTATTTCTTGTATTAAACTTTTCTTAAAAACTACACTACTTATAGGATTTAAAGTGGTTTTTAAAGGGCGCCTTGATATAGAAAATGTTTTCACGGAAACTTTTAGCGCATTATGAATTCCCGCGAATGCATAGTCGGAAACAGTTGCTGGTTGTATATAACCTTCTTCACACTAATCAATGAATAATATACATGTTTACTTTATCTCCTACAGATTGTGATGATACATCGGTGAGATAAATCAATTAGACACGAGCGACGGCGGCCGTGTCCGATGACAAGTTAACCGCTTCCGAGCGAGTCTGACCGCGACGGGACGGCGGTGAGGGGTTGGCGCACTACTAGTGCAATATAACAATTTTATATAAAACTAGCTGTCCCGCGGTTTCACCCACGTTTTCCGGGATGAAAGGTTTGCCAGGGTATAAACTACGCTCGTGCCAAATTTCATCTAGATCCGATCAGCCGTTTTTGCGTGAAAGAGTAACAAACATACATCCATACAACTAAACTTTCACATTAAAATATTAGTGGGACTTGCTGTGCCTGCGGTTTCACCCCCGGTTTACGGGATAAAAAGAAGCTCATGTGTTAATCCAGACCATGAATAACCTTCATTCCAAATTTCATGTGAATCTGTTGAGACGTTTTTGCGTGAAAGAGTAACAAACATACATTCATACATTCTTACAAACTTTCGCATTTATAATATTTAGTAGGATAGTAGGACTAACGAGCGACCTAAAGCAAAGTAGAAAATGTAGTGCTGAAGAATAAAAGGAGAGACTGTAAGTTTTCCAAAGACGATGTCGAGAATAGAGCGAAATTCAGATTCAGAAAAAATTATTAAACAACTGATACATTGTAATTTATAAGCTAGATGTCAGCGCATTAATTGAAATTATCATTTTGCCTTCATAGGCCATTCAACATTATAAATATTCACAGTCAAATTCAGATTTTAAAATAATTAAATCTTAACAATTTCTAAATTTTTTTTCTATTCAATGTGTTAAATAATGGAAAGTGGAGGAGAAAAGTGAAGAAAACTGACCTAAACCACCATGTGGGATACATAGCCGTCGAGAGAGAAAGAGTAACCTGCCTAAAAGATATCGCGTTTAGCAATAAGGCGGCTACTTGTAGTATTAGTATTTTAAATTTTTGTAACTTTGATTTTCATGGCCCAGCGTCTTTACCCGCTATCCTATAGAAGGAGTTATTTTTCTGGGGTACAATGTATTTATTAATATTGGGTAGATATAAATCTAAATCGCTATTCTTAATTTCGTTAAATCCGTCTCGACGACGGCAACGACTTGTCGTTGCAGTTTTAGGAATTAACAAACAAACGACCAAACTTACTTATTCGCATTTATAATATTAGGTTGATAAGTTGATATACCTACAAGCGAGCGGGTAAAAAAAATGTTACTATGTATTTAACTAATATTATCGTAACAACTTACGTTAACATTAAAATGGTATCCCAACGTACCTATACAAAATGTCCAAAAATAAGAACGTCGGTCCATTTATTCAGCAAAATATTTACTTTACGAATAAAACTATTGGTATAAAATTATTTATTAATGTGTTTATTCTGCCATAAGACTCTGTTCATAAAACCATAAGTTTTAGTAAAAAAAACGTAAATAGTCGTCATCGTAGTTGATCCCTAAGATTTTATCTGATTATTTGTACCACAATATTGACTCGTCACCGTTATTAAGCCACCTAAAATCTGAAATGGTATTTATAACTACGAGTACAGTTACTGTTACGTCGTCGAATAGCTACTGGTTAATTTAAAGTACTTAATTGTCCATGCATTCACCTCGTTTTATAAAGTTGATTGTACTTCTCTAGAACCATCACAAAAACTTATGCAACATCGCGACACAATATAAAGAAGAGCAGAGAGGCAACATCAATGAAAAATCGAATAGTTTACAGAATCGATAAGACTTATTAATCGTCGTATACCAACAGGCGAGTTGGTGGTCAATAGTTATAAAAAAAAAATTACAGGGGCAAGTACGAGTATAAGGAATTTATCGATTGAAAAATTGACATTTCGGTAAAATTGTTAAAAAACGTCGCGTCGCGAAGATTTTTTTTGCGATTTGTTTAAACTACAAATAAGTAGTTAAAGTAGATAAAATTCATGGCATTTGTAAATTTTGATGATTATAAATGATGTTAAATTATTTTGTTAATTGGTTTTAAAACAAGACCTTTGAGATCGATATAGATACATATTCGGGTAACTTAGCTTTTACAACAAAATCCTAAGTATTTTTAGTTTAGCACTGATTCAATGACCACTCATTTCAGGACTTTCTAACTAGACATGATCTGATTTAAATGTGACCAATAGTTAGGTATAGAGGTAATAAGATTATTATAATATGTTTGGTATTATTTTTAGAGGCTAATTTGGACTTGCACTTAGTGCATTGGCTTCAATGTAGAGATAAGTGTGATGTCTAAAAATGGTAGTGTTTTTAAAAATGACACAATTTGTGATTGGGGCAGTTATGCTCTTTTATAAAAAAAAAACCTGATGCTATTTGGTTAACCAGAGCATACCACATAGGATTATCTTTTAAAGAAAGCTATGTACCGAATATGTTATTTTCATTTAAATATTTTAATAGCGATCATACGGTCGCCTGTTTTTTTCGAGATTTTTCGTGTGCATCTGTATGTATCTAATCTGCTGTTCACTGGCCGCGGAAAATGGACAAAAAACTGCACACCTCATTTAACGCTATTTTGCCAACAAATTACTTGCCTGATGATTGCCGATTCGACGCGCTTTACTTTGGGAGAAAACTAGTAGGTAACCAAATCTAGTCAATTCGATGAATGCTTTTTCATAAGTATGTAGGTATTATAAGATCATTTCTATGGGACTATTAATTCATATTTAACCAATTTAGATGGAAGAGCAATTTTTTCTTTCTTTCTATACCCAAAATTACGTAATAAAAGTAGTTCTAGTGGATACAATCAGTTATAACACGACGGTTTCACATTTCCACAATACACTATCTTTGAAAGATTTCACCCGTCACCAAAGAACTTTTTTCTTAATATTTTCAGAGCGGTCTTTTACATAGCACCGATGCGATGAGCCAAAGATTACAGTGTCCTCCGTCGGGCACAAAGGGAGGAAACTGAGGGTGTTCTAGGTCTAGAATATACCCACTTGACCTGCCTAAGTAGCTATAGTATATTCAGTTAGTTCAGAAAATTGATTAACCTGATTTATCGGACATAATTTTTTTTGTATTTTTTCACGAATGTGCTAGCTTATCGGAAAAGTTTTTAGGTGAAGTATTTTTTGAGTTGGATTTAGCATGTTTTAGGAATCCCAAGAGTAATGAAGAACAAAACTTAGTGTAATCAAGAACTTAAATAGTAGAATTTATAAAATAATTCTAGATTTTTTTTTAATTGGTTTTAATTTTGGATTAGCTCGAAAAACTTCATAACTGAAGGTTACCTACGCATTTTTACTATTGGAAAATTCTTTCACATCATTCAAATACTTGACAAAACTAAACAAAGATGTTGTTAATAGTTCTTTATTATATACTAGCTGACCCCCGGCGGTTTCACCCGCTGTTTTTTTTTAACTTTTAAACCTTCCCTGTAGTAGAGCAAACAAAACAAAACAAAAACCTACAACAAAGATCGCAAATGTTTCACAGGTAGGAACAGTTTGTATTGGAAAATTAAATTGTCGATTTTAGTATTTTTCTTTACTTATTATTAATGTTTCTCACCGTTTAAACCTTCCCTGAACTTTTACAAATATTTCAAGATCAAAATTAGCGAAATCGGTCCAGCCGTTCTCGAGTTTTAGCGAGACTAACGAACAGCGATTCATTTTTATATATAAGAAAGAAGCAAGAAGAAGATGAACAAACTTGACAGCAGTTAGACTATAAAGAATAAAAAAAATGTGGTGTTGATTTAGTTTTATTTTTTCAGTTTCGGTTCAGGTGATTTATTTAGATATTAATTATTTACTCATTTATTTTATAATTGAGATTTTGTAAAACCATCATCATCATTCCTGAAATAGATACGCACTGCTAGGGCTTAGGTCTCCCTCTCTTTTTGGTTTGTCATTTCCCTCAATTCTCATCAGTGTTTTGATACGTGCTCAAGTTCTTATAAGAATCCGTTTGATACTAACCGGAGTCACTGTCATCCCTGTCGTAGTGCGGCCTCCAATACTGCTCGTCGTATCTCAGGGGCACGTCGGCGCGGCCCGTGAACTTGTTGGGGTCCAGGATGTTCTCCACCGAGAAGGCTATCGCGGGCCGCTCGGGGGGCCGCGTGAGCCCCAGCCGCCGCGTCAGGTCCACCGGCGCCGCGTCCTCCACCCCCACCACGTCCACTTCTCCGCTCGCCTCCGCCTCCGCTTCCGTCTCATCCTGCGCCTCGTCTCTCCTCTCCTCCGACCCTCGCGCCATCGCAAGCATCGTCATATCAACGTCAATGTTACCCGGGACGTGGCACACATCAGCGTTCAAGAGTCCAACGACACTTTCACTGCACGATTAGATGCCGATCTGTTAGCTATCGTCTATGGACTGAGTTCGCACTGTAATCCGCGAGCGCTTAGCGAGTTCGTCCCGAGCGAACATTCGATTATCGCAACTCGATGTCAACTAAAACCGGGAGTGCACGCCGCGGGCGGGACCGAAGGCCGGCGCTAGGGGGGAGAGAGTGAGCCATCCCGGCTCAGGATTGGGCGCGGGAAACGAGGCGTGCCCGGGGTGGAGAAACGTAATCGAGCAATAAGGTTTAAACAATTTCGTTTAATACGTTGAATTATGTAAGAGAGCGGCGGGCAAGTAATCGCGCACAAGCGATAAGGCCATTTGCGCTACTTCGTTACGTATTAATGGGCCAGGAAATTGACTTATGAATATTAGAGGTCGCGGCGAGTGTAAGATCGGGCAAAGCGGCCCCGGGCGGCCGCGCTCGGTTATTTTCCTAGTTAAGCGCTGGAGTTGGAACAATGATGTTTATTGAGTTTGAACTTAATGGGTTTCGGTGTGTGGCTGCGAGCGATTTACGCCATTAGCGGTGTTTGCGTAGCCCTCGGAAGTTGGCGATCTACCCGCCGCTAGCTCTAGGCTCGAAGGTTTTAATTGTCTTCGTTATGAGAAAAGTTTTGGTAGAGTTATTAGTCTGTGCGGACTCGTAGAGGTAACG
Organism: Alcis repandata; assembly: GCA_949125135.1. Taxonomy (NCBI): domain Eukaryota; kingdom Metazoa; phylum Arthropoda; class Insecta; order Lepidoptera; family Geometridae; genus Alcis; species Alcis repandata. The sequence goes on along the minus strand of OX421246.1, from coordinate 3,562,123 downwards.
TGACATTAGGACCTACGGGCTGCGGTACAAGTCTTTATTCAATAACACAATAATTTTACTCTATCTTAGACTCTAGGGACTCTACCAGTTGTAAGTGGACGTATAAAGTTAGTAAGAATTCTGGATAGGATCCAGGTGGAAATGAAAGCGTTCATTAAACCCCCATGGACGTACTAAGAGGTTAATAGTAAAGCTAGTTGTAATACTCAATTATATAGCAATTACAGCTCGATGTAGTTTTGTGCTTCACAAAAAACTAAATCCACCTTTTTCCAATGACTAAATTCGCGTGTGACTACCAACTCGCCTGTTGCAAATGGGTTGATTACACGTAACGAGTACCTACAGTGGCGAGACGGTGCCCTCGGCCGAGTACCTACTCGGTTTTTACAAACTGTTTGACGAGGCGAGACAGTCACGAACCATGATTTGTTTGCCGGCCGAGTGTGCCCATTTACTGTCTCGCCACTGTACCTACTCCGCCTACTCGCCTACTCGATACGTCTAATCAACCCATAAGCGACGATATGGTTGAATATGAAGCAAGCTGAAGACAATCTGATTCACTTTATTTTTAAGGAAAACCCCAAAAATTCTTACTAGAAAAGGAGCTTTATCCTTAGGGTAAAATCAGTTGTTTAGCAAGTTCCTCTCGTCTTTTGGTAAGATTGTGTTATTTTATTTTTAAGTGGAAGTTTTTTTTTATTTATTCGGCTAATCGCGCTAAGCATCTACCGTTTAGAAGTGGCAATGATATGCACGAATACTGCCTCTTAGTCACGCTTCTCTTACTTAGAGGCAACTTAGAAGGTACAGGGTGTTTGGGAATCCGGTTTTTTTTAAATTCTGTTATTTGTTACTTGTTACTTACCAAATCTCAGAGGTCCCGTCTTGGGGTTTGCCAAAGAGCAATGGAACGCAGTATTCTTGGAATTAAACGACAAGACCGCGTCCGTAACACCATACTGCGTTCCATAACAGGCATCAGGGATGTAAGACGCACATCTGCCAAGCTCAAATGGGAGTGGACGGGTCACACGAGCCGAATGCACCCGGACAGATGGGCAAAGGTCTCCACAGAGTGGGTGCCCCTGGACAGTTGACCCCCAGGTCGCCCCCCGACGCGATGGCGCGACGAACTCGGGCGGTTTGAGAAAGACTGGACGGCGCTGGCCCAAGACCACAATAACTGGAAAAAATTGGGGGAGACCTTTGCCCAGCAGTGGGACAGCATAGGTTAATTTAAAAAAAAAATTGTACATTTCTGCAATCGACTTTAGAACTCTTCAGAATTGTACCTTACTCGTTGAACAAACTTAGTTGTAATTTAATTATTTTTATACGCCTAGTCCTAGTCCTGACTAGGAGTAGAATAAATAAATGAATAAATCAATGTTAAAGTTTACGTTACGACTGTGGTTTTACGGTCAGGAGATGAGAACATAAGTATCTAACTAAGTACTGGTATCACAGCCTAAAATATTAAATTCAGAGTTATAAGAAACTTCGGACGATCTATTTGACGACCTGTTTGGCTCAGTGGTAACATATCCGCCTTACAAGCCAGAGGCCCTGGGTTCGATTCCCGGCCAGACAGATGTTCGAATGATGAATTTAAATATCTGTTCTGGGTCTGGGTGTTAGTTGTCCTTGTCTTTGTGTGTGTTCCATGGCATCCCCGACACAGGATTTATCCTAGTGGGGAGCTATGAGTGTGAAACGTTTATCTATAAAATTCTAATACCAGTGTTATAAAAAATGTATTTAAATTCTATAGATCTATAATTTAAATTCGAAATCATAGAATTTGGTTTTAAAAAAAAAATATCAAAAAAAAATCCATATAAATTCTAGATCTAAAAATCTTAATTCGAATTGGATATCATTTAGATTTTAGATCTAGATTTTAAATAGATTTTTATAAAGGCTAGCAACTCGACCTATACAATATAAAATAAAATAAAAAAATTGGTTGCCTGTAAAGTCGGTATACGGGCGAAAGTTTTACGTGACAACGACTTATGTCTGTCTCTCTCGCTCTTAGGCGGGCTAACCATGCCCGAGTGGAAGGGACGCGTGCCTCTCACTCGCTCTCATTGTGAGCGCATAACGTGAGCGGAGCGTAACGCAGTTTCTTGAAGTGTCACCCGGCAAACCAATTTATAAGACGTTGTCACGTCAACAATACAAAACATCCTGTATCACTGCGGTCCAGCGTGCCACAAAAAGCCGGAATGCCTTCACGCGGAGCGCTTTAGCCGCGCGTGATTACTCTCGCGGCGGGAACGCATTGTCCAATTACTTTCAATACTAAACACGCTGGGTACACAATTAACAACTGTGTTTATCTGTAATTTTATTGGTGTTTATTTAGGTTTCTATTTATAAGAAAAATGTATGAAATGTACACTATAAAAAAGTTTGCACGAGGTTTTAAAAATTCCGCAACGGAGGCACTTTGTTACAAAAATTATATTCAGATACAGATTTTTATTGCACAATACAATAATAATAATTATTGCCATAAAGGTGCCATTACTAAAAAAAAATATAAAACTAATCAGAATTAATTATTGTTGATTACGTCGTTTATCGACAAATAAAGAGTATCAAAATTGAACATTAATTCTCTCAGTATTGAAAGTGGATAACAAAAGGCGGGAATGCCTTCAGGCGCGTGTGATTAGCTAGCTTCGCAACGGGAACGTATTGTGTATTTCAATACTATAGCTGCTAGACAGGGTTATCCATAAAGGGTATGCTTAGCCGAAAAGAGCTCGTAGTATACTCATCATTATGAACAACTTTTACCGTGGGACCAACTCGAAATTCGCGAAAAAAAGTGTCATTGACATTTTTCTATGGAACAGCAAATTTTTTTTTCGCGAATTTCCGGTTTGTCCCATAGTAAAAGTTGTTCATAATGATGAGTACTATGAGCCCTTTTCGGCTTAGCATACCCTTTATGAATAAGCCTGTATAGGTATCATGTTAAGTACACTTTCGTAAACTAACACGGTGTCTGTACGTACACATAGGTATATTGCTAACGAATTTAAATTGAATTTAAATGCCGAACTTAAACTAAAAAAAAATAATAAGATAAAAAATCGGTTATCTGTAAAGTCGGTTTACTGACGATAGTTGAACGTGACAACGTCATAAGAAAATACTGATGGAATGGTTTCGTTTTTCAAAAGAAAATTTTAATTTTATTTGTTTGATAGATATTTTGTATGGATATTGTAAGGAGGTAAATGGAAATCACAATTGAATTGATCAAGTTACATTTATTTGTACGCATAAATACAATTACGACAATATATCACTGAACATATATTTAATATCGAAAGAATCATTACCTTTATCGCCGCAATTATCGTTGCTATAAACAATTGACACCAAATTCACTTTTCACTGCACTTCACTTGACGAAAACATGTAAGTAAATGTATTATTGTATAGCAGCTGTCCACGCGGACGCATTGCTCACTCAAGTAGGAGAGAGACAGATGTCGAACGCTGCATACGCGGAGGCCGATTGTGCCTCTTTGTCGCTCGTTGCGCGCTCTCGCTTGCACTTCAAGCCTTAAATGGAACGCCTCAGAGCGAGGTAACGCCGCATCGAGGTAACGACACATGCGTGTTTTTTCGTGCGTGCAGCCGGCTCCATCGAATTATAAGACGTTGTCACGTCAAAATATGCTCAAATGTAAAACAAGTACCTAACAATATTTAAAAAAATATATATTATGTTTGGGATTTGATTATTATTTTGGTACTTGTTAAATAGCTGTAGGTACTTCATAAAACCAGGCGGCGTTTTTTGTAATTAAAAGTTTGTAGATTTCAAACGCTACCTTACTCGTATTCAGTGACAACCAAAGCAGGCCAAAAAAAAGTAAAGTCAATCTTAAGCAAGTACCCTACGAGTACGCTAGTAAGATCCTGACAACTCTTTAGTGTGTTTATTTTGCTGGAAAACATACCCAGCCCCTGTAACTACTATAGTAACATTTTACTCAAAATTTAGACGTCCAAAGTCACTCACACAAAGAAATAAATATAGCAACTGCACCCAGACTTTTAAAGTTCAAGCACCTACAGAAAACTTTAATTGATATCTTGTTAAACAACAAGACAGCTGCTAGGTATATTTTCTCCGGAAAATTATATTTTTCATTTTATTTCTTGTAAAAAAGCTCCGGGAAAATAAATATTTTTACTGTTCTTTAAAAAAGCTCGCTAGAACAACACCAAATCGCTTCGTTAATAAACTAGCCCGTAAAAGCTCGTTTCACTAGAGACATTAATTAAAAAGTTTTTTTATGCAAAAAACCGTCCCTTCCTCGGTCCAATTAAAATTCTATCCGGATTCATTACGGCACTTTATTTTTAAGCGATCTGCTAGAGACGTCCGTAAAATCCTTATTTGTGACATCAGAAAATGACTGGCTGGTTGTAAATAAAAATAAATTATTTAAGTACCGACTTTTTACACAATATTAGGCATATTGTGTAAAAAGTCGGTACTTAACTCTGGTACTTAATAAATTATACCGGGGTTTGCCACCATTCGCCAATCACGATTTGTACAAAGATGGCTTTCTACAAAAAGGCTCTCCGAGCACCCGCCAGCTTTCTACCCTTAAAAATATAACTAAATAACTAAACAAGCTCACAGTTTCACCCGCTTTTTTTTTAAACCACCCGCAGTATTAGAGCAAACAAAAAAAACAAATAGGTCAAGCCGTTTTTGAATTTTAGCAAGACTAACTAACGAACAGTGTATTGAGGTTTGAGGTGCACTAATCTAACCTCACTACCAACATGCAACCGTTAAGCTACTTAGTCAGCATTTGACAGTTCCTGTAGGATAGTATGTGAAATCGCGAGGTGTAGCTAGCTAGTCCATAGATAAATAAATGTCATTGGGTAAGAAACGTCTAAATTATAGATCTACAACCGACTCACAATTTATTCTTCACTGACACCTTTTCAGTTTTTTTCAATTTCCCTTTTTCCACAGATAATAAAATCCAATCAAACACCAAAAATACGAGCAATCATCTTCTGAAAACGTAAAAGATATGTCTCATTTATCGTACGGAAATAGCATAAAAATAAAATTCAACGTACCTACGTGAATGCAGCGTTGTCAAATGAACGCGAGAGGAATGTTAATAACCAATTTGTATTTAACAAATCTGTCTCTTGAATACCTCGTTTTTTCATAAACACGTTGTGTTATTACGGTAGAGGTGGGAAAGTTTCGCCTGGATCCGTTATCGACAAAAGTTGAAAGTTGGTTGTTGTTTAAAGCTATTTAAGTTGTTTTTTTTTGGGATAGAAAATAGTAAGAGACTTCTCTGAAACTAACTTTTATTAGTTTTTTTTTTTCTAGAAAAGGGAAAGGACTTAAAAGTTACAAGAAAAGAGAGTCTCAGAATGATTGCTAGTTAAGAATATTTCGTTTCATTTTCTGCCATGTATGTAACCTATTTATAAGAGGTGATACCTAATATTGCTTTGAATGAAAACAAATAATTTCATATGACCAAAATGCTACACTACTTACACTACGCTGAATACTATACTAAAATACATTTTAATAGTAGACAAAAGATATTTATCTAAGTAACAATCACGAATGATTGTCGATAGAACCTAATCACGATCAATGCTATCGATAACTTACCACATCACTATGCAAAATCATAAACGACGTCTTCTCAGTTAATTGAATGTTCCTCAGATAAATTAGGAATAATATGTGCGTTCAAACCAACGCAGATTGTTATTGCTCCGTTGCTTCAGTCTTTGATGCGTGGCAAGGAACGTAATGCGCTCGTTTCGGGAATAATTGGTAAGATAAAGATAAAGGTGGATAAATATTTAAAATAAAATACGTAGTAGGATACTTCTTTCTTAAAATACACATACTTATATGAGTACTTTCTCACGCAATGAAAATTTTATTCCTGATGGTGAGCGCCAGGTAACGGAAGTCGAGAAGCTCATACATAACTGTTCTAAGTATTATAATTACATTAGCACAATATCTAATCGTGTCGTAATTACTGTCAATTACACCCCGAAATAGTGATCATCCCGCCCGCTAGGTGGTGCAAAGGTAATTTGTCACACACTCGGACCAGTTGCCTGACAGGGCCACATGATTTATCGCCCTCCGCACAGACAAAGACTTCTCTAAATAGGCCCCTCGGCAGAGCAAACAGTCAATTTGTGCGTAATCACCGCACGAATATAACCTCTAAAGCCACCGCGCAAAGACCACTTTCGCGCCAAAACTTGACAGTTGCGTCTCCTGTCAACGCAATGGGCTGCGTTCGGATACATTCCTAAACTAATTGTATGTATCGCGCCGAGCACAGAACACATTTGTCAATTGTCGCTCGCCTCCCCGTGTAACAGAACGTAATTAGTTACTGAAGTATTTCTGGAACGCTTTGACGGCTTATTAAGATTTCAAATTGAACACAAATTAGATGTCATGCCTAACTGATTTCTAACCTACGATACGCTTTCATTTCCCATCGGGACGTTGAAAAATTTAGTTGTCGACGCGAGGACAGGCTCGTTTTCCGGACATCAAAAAGCTATCTGTTTTAAGTGGGATTGAAGCTCTCCACGAATAAATTAATGTTTTGATAATAATAAGTTTGTGTTCACGTGTATATGTTATGTTATTATTTGAAAACTTTCATGGACAACTAAATTAAAAGTATAAGTGACTCGCAGGTAGCTACTACCGTAGGTACCTACTACTTAATTACCTACTAATTATTTTGTTAAATACAGCCTTAAACACTACAAACGTGTTTAATGCCAGGACATGATGTATAGGTATCTACATTCATCCTGCATTGTACAATGTACAATCAAATTTAATTAACAGCATTAAAAGGTAAGTATAAATCTACACTACATCCCTAATTCCCTAAGCAGGCCACATGTCTAACACCCCAACTAATTAAAACACGTCAATGATCGATTCAAGTTCTCAAGCAGTGCCATCTGTGAACAAGCGAGATAGATCGATTGTCGACAGCCGTACCAATCGATTCGATACATCGAGTTTTTTAATCGATACCTTTACACGAGCGCACCGCAACGAATCCGGATGCCGAACCATCAATTAGTGAATGCTCTCACAACATCGTGTTACGTTCCTTTTTCAAAAAACGCGAGGCTTTGAAACAGATAGACAACAAAAAGAACGAATCGAGATCGTTCGGGGCTTGGAGGTGGTAAATAAAAAATAAATAAAACATTCGTCCGGAAATCGTTACATCGTTTTGATTGCTACCGTTTGTTTGATTTGATTGGAAAAGAGATTCCTATGTGTCCTGTTCCATAGGTTTTTATTTACGTAGGTACTTAACTATTAGCCAACCTACCGTGTGTCAGTTTTTTTTCAAACTAAAGATAAAGTCTTAGAATTCAGGTGCCTATGTCGGTCACGAAATATAAAACATATTTTAAGCATAAACGTGGCTAAACCCAGCTTATCGCATGATTCCGAGTAAGTTAATAAGTGGTCTCATAGATATACTTATCGCCATCTAGCGCAATTTTCCTAAACTTCGAACCATACTAATTTCCACGATAGCTACGACAAAAACCTTCAACCACTAAGAACGAGTTAAGTAAGTCGTCGATAGATCTGAGGCAACTTTACTTATTTACCATAGATGACAGCACTACTATCTATCGAGTCTAAACAATAAAAAGTTCTTGGCTACAGTTTGCATAAAATTAAAAAAATAATAACGTCAAATTATTTGGCGCGAAATTTTCCCGCCGTAATATTTTCCGCACGAGACGCATCGGTGGGTGGAAGCTAATTGGATTCCAGTTACAATAAACGCGTCAGCCCCGCGTTCTGCGGCGATAAAAAACCCACCCCTCGTTTTCAAACTTGAAAGAAAATTGGGAAAGCGGATAAAATAACAACAAAATGTATTTATTGGCAGAGTACTTCCTCTTTGGTATAACCGCCATGTTTTATTTTCTAACCTACATGAACGATTTTTTTTCTTTTTACCCATTTTTTTTGCTCAAACTTGACAAGAAATATCTTGTTTACTCTTTGACTAACCGTGTATTTAGATGTTTTATAATAATATGTAGCGTACACAAACATTTCCTGTACATTGGCAAGAATAAGAATCATTTATTTAAATTAAATTCAGAACAACCGATTGCGATTGTCTATCAGCGTAACTATGACACGATATCTTGTTATTAACTATGCTGAGTTAATTAATGCCATATAGTACAGTAGGCCATTCTTGCGAGTTAGATATTATCTCGGTCACTGTTGCTCTCATCAGAAATGTCATGAATGTGAGAGTGACGGAGATAATCTCAAGCGTTCAAGAATAGACTCCCAGTAGGCTATTCAACTAGCTCGTGTTGTAACCTCGCATTGCATCCGACCTACGAGTATTTATATAAACGTTAGAAATATAATACTTTTTACTAAATCAGGGTTCTTATTTCAAAATTCTAATCGCACTAAACCTTTTCGATTTAAAATATTCATGAAAGTTAAAAAAAATACAAATTGAACTTTTTGATAGAGCGTATTATGTACATACTACTATACTCCGTTATTACAGTACTACTCTATGGAGCGTATTTATATAATATTCTCTTTACCCAGAGCTAGAAGTGCGTTTACTTTTAGAATAAACAATCTCTACCAAAAAAAGTAGAGCAGAATACAAATACAAAAGTAAAAACTTTTTTGGTAACTATGTAAGGTTAATCAAATTTCCTCTGAACCCCACTATACAGGGTTATACAGAAAGGGTATACTAAGCCGCAAAGGGCTTATAGTACTCATCATTATGAACAACTTTTACTATATTTATGACAAACCAGGAGTTCAAAAAATAAAATCAGCTGTTCCATACATCGTCGAGTATCATTGACATTTTTCTATTGAACAGCTGATTTTTTTCGAGAATTCCGGTTTGGTCCCGTAGTCAAAGTTGTTCATAATGACAAGTAGTATGAACCTTGTTCGGCTTAGCATACCCTTTATGAATAACCCTGTATAGGAGTAGTTGGTAGTGCTTGGTAGGACAAAGAGGAATTACCTACTTGTACTATTATCTATTCTATGACCTACCTCATTATAAAAAAGAGTACTTACATGCCTATTTATAAGTAAACAAAACTAATTGCTTAATGATGGCAATCATTGAAAGCAATAGAGCATATCTCCCATTCAATTTGTTCTTTATTATTTTTATTTACATACAAATAGAATTACAGACCGAGTACTTATCTAATACGCTATATTTATTACAAATTTGCAACGCCATACGGTTTACTGCTACGTAAAGAATATGTTTTTACAAGGTTAATTTTTCGGTTTTAAAAGTAGAGTGTAAACTACATAATTATGTGTTAATACAAGGTCTGCCTCTATACCTAAATATCACCCAAATCCGTCCATTAAAGCGAAAAGAAGTTTCCCTACAAACTTTCCCTTTTATAGTGTGTTTGTAGTGTGTTTACCTACCTAATTCTTGTTTTTGCGTAGGTACTTTTGATTGTCATTGGTGTTACAAATATCTATACCATCAGGCAGTCAATCTGCTTGTTTGACACCTGTAACATTTATAAAGCATTAGTGAAAAAATCTAACCTAACTTTCTTGTGAGTAACATACGACGTTTTTGTACTACGCAGTCTCTGCTATTCAAGATCAAGGATTTATTAATTCGCTGTTGCAATGCAATTACAGTGATAGTAAAAGGGTTAAATCGATTCTAATTCTAAAATTAGATAAATAATGAAGTTGCCGAAATAGTTTTAGGTATAACGGGTCACTTTTTTACCGAAACAGTGTTAAACTAATTTAAAATTTAGCCACGGGTCATGGAGTAAAACCTTGTACGACATGTCAAAGAGGGAAAGGTAGAAAGAAAGAGAGGACCTGCAGGCCGAATCAGCTATCCGAACATCGAATGTATTCGACGATTATCTTCGAAAAGTCTTCCGCCTTCGGAAAGAATATGTCAAAATGTTCCGAGATAAATATTATATGATTTTTTGAAAGAATATGTCAAATCTCGGAACATTCTTCAACATTTTGTTTCCGAAGGCAACATTCGATGTTCGGATAGCTGAATCGGCCTAAAAGGAAGACCGAGGAGAAAATTCTTAGACCAGATAAAAGTGACAGCAAATGCTATGTCGTAGAAGGAGGTAAAAACACTAACAAGACCGAGAAGCCTGCAAATTGCTCCACCCAAAAAACACAACGCTCTTGAATAACGATGTTGAGTAAAACCATTTTAGATTAAAACTTTTGTTTTTAATCGTCGAACCTCCTTGTTCTGGAAACATAGTCAACAAACATGTGTGTTTAAAACGGTGTTTAACGCAAGATAGATAACAAGTAATCGAGTAAGATAATAATTACCAACATTTTTTCTAGCGTTAATTTTTCTCTGACCTTCGTTTCAGTAAGTCCTCTCATTTTATCCTCTCTACGAATCGATTACTTTTTTACGAGGTTCGGTTATAACTCAGTGGGTAGTTAGGTACTTATAATAGGTAACTAAGTATAAAAAATGTTAATGGAAAGGACATTTAGTCATATAGAACAATTCGCAGTCAATCGCCAAGGCAAGGGCAGATAGTTAACACGCCTTGGGCAAATAAAAGAGAATTAGTTATAAATTAATCGTGAAAACCATTGGTTTTGAAATGGAGAACTTTTCTTGTTGTTAAATTGGTTTTAGTAGTGAAAAGATTCTTGTTGAAAGAGGGAGAATTTAAAAAAAATATAACTGAGTTTTTATTTTTTAAATATTTAATTAAAGTTCTGTGACAATGTTGGAAACATTTACGAAACAGTTTAAAACGCAATGGCGGCAATATTTGGCGGCTTCTCTGGGTAAGGTTCCATCTTTATCTACACACTAATGCGTGCTTCATCTTCGACGACATAGTTGCTTACCAACAGGCAAGTTGGTGATCAAACACGGATTTAATCATTATAAAAAAATTTATATCGAAAATATTTTTATGAATATTAGGGTTTGGCATGTAGTTAGGTGGTGTACTTTATGTACTTAATTACTATTATGCAGAAGGATAATAAAGTAATAATAATAATAGATGTATAACTAACTGTTCCCTGCCACGCTTCGCTGTGGATAAAAAAAAATGATAAAAACAATCCTTGATGCGTATTATCATGCTAAAATTTCAGCTCGATCGGTGCAGAACTTTTTGAGTTTTTGAAGCGTACACAAAACAACATAACATTTATTTAAATAATATATAGATTAGAATGATCCAGACTTTGAAAAAACAATTTATCATTACTTCTATTTAGTGCCGTATCTAACCATAATGACGACCTGTTTGGCTCAGCAGTATATTCGCCTTATAGGCCAGTGGTCCCGGGTTCGATTCCCGGCCGGGCAGATGTGTGAATGATGAGTTTAAATATCTGCTCTGGGTCTGGGTGTTAGTTGTCTTTGTCTTTGTGTGTTCCATGGCATCCCCGACACAGGGTATCTTAGTGGAGCTATGAGTGTGAAACGTTATTTAATGCACCCAGTGCTACTAACTACTTAACTACCATGACGTGTCCTAATCCTAAAAAACCCCCCAGTTTTAAACCTTGCTTTTTAACCATTAAACCTTTTTAGTCGTTTTTGCGCCCTTTCACGGTCAGCGCACTCTGCTTGGGACAGCTTGCACCGCCCTAAATACGGCCCTGCTACATATTTAATTGATCCAAAGTTTATTGGTAACTTTAAATAATAATTAATCATTTATTTTAAGGTAATTTTAACGAATGTTTATGTATTAGGTTATTTAATTAACTTTTTTTATTTAATTCTTGAACATTAGTTAAATGTAATTCAAATACATTATAGTTAATTGATCCCAAGTCAATTTATTAGTAACTTTAAATAATATTAATCATTTATTTTAAGGTAATTTTAACGAATGTTTATGTATTAGGTTAGGTAAATAACTTATTTATAAATTCTTGCAGTCGATTTTCCTATAAGGCAGGGTTGGGTTAATAAATTATTGCAGCTTGCAAATCTTATGATATCCGTGATCATAAAATATGCAATCATGACTTGTTGAATAACTTGAATATTTTGCACCAGTCCTAGTTGATTGAGTAGGCAGAATCGTAGAACAAAGATATTACTGTAAAACGTTGGCTGCTTGTAACTAAGCTATAGGTATTGTAAGTAGGTATGGATGGTACCTACAGTTATTAATAAATCATTATAATTGCTTAATAAGTAACTGACAATATAACATTTTTATCTTGTAGACTCCTGTTTCCACTGACGAGTCTATCGATCTAAGTAGGTACCTATAATTCTAGCAAACCTAAATAAATTAAATTTAACGTCTGCAACCAAAATCTAAAAAAAAAAGGAAAGAAGATATCTACGATTTTATGATAGGCCTCGGCACTTTACTAAGGCCAATCTCCTGCTGGGTCGACTACTTTAGGGCAGATGATGTTTAGGTATGATGTCAAAAGGCACCGAGGTCACGTAGTAGCTACATATAGTAACTGTTATCTAATCTGTGCCGTGGTACCTACCACATCCTGACTGACTTCTAAGTAGTCAGTAAGAAAAAAATCACTTAAAGTACGGACCATAATCACCAAAAAGTACGACGATAAGCACCAATTTTAAAAACTAACTCGTAAAAACTAGTACTAGCACCAGTTTTTAGGGTGAGAACCATATATTATATTATGATAGTTACGAGTATCACCGTAAAATTGGTGATTATCACTATGCTCCGTAGTTTAGGTGTTTCATCGGAATTTGGATGGCCATTTTTCTCAGTGTAGAAATATTTAATAGTAAAATATATCTTAATGTACTACAAGTGGATGTACCTACGACGTTTTTCAGCGAGCTACGGCAGCCTGTGCACAGGGATGTCTATGGGATGGACGTCCCCCGTGCTACCGCAACTGAGGGGTCCCAACTCTCCGCTACATGACGTCCCGACGCTTCAAGAAGAATCCTGGATCGGCTCGCTTCTAGTGCTTGGTGGACTTATAGGTAAAAATTTACTCTAGAGAGTTATACGACCGACTTTGCAGAGAAATATCTACCTCCTCATAATATATATCCCCCCTCGTCCCTCATAATATCTACCCCCCGCCTTCCCCTCGTGATATTTCGTGATGTTTTCTGAACCCTCTAGCCTCACGTGATTAATGTACGATCCCTTACCCCGAGAAGCCCCAACTCTCCACCGACGCCGAACCGAATTGGAACACCTAAGAGATTTTTTTAGTACTTCCGTGAAATTAATAGATATCAAAACTAAAATATGCAAAAATGCATAAAAGAGCAGCTAACAAACTTTTATTTTAGTTAACCCAAACTAAGGAGTCATTCAAGGGGCGACAGTACGTCACTTCGCCGTAAGCATAATTATCCTCTCGATTTCGCATCTAATACTCCGACAGCTAATTATTTCGAGGAACAAAAAAACTAAGCAATTAACAACGAAGTAATGGGCAACGCTTTTCTTGTAAATAAATAAAAACGTCCATTCATCAGCTGTAATTAAAAGTGAGTGATATGAATGATCGACCTTCGAGATGTCTTCGGTGTATCTTGGGAAAAGTTAGCTTTTAATAACGATAATTCTCAAATGTTGCCGGAATAGTTCCGAGGTTTGAACTGAGAGAATATATAACCTTAGACTAACTAATATAAATATGACTTTATTTATATTTTTCTTTATTTATAACTAAGTGATTAATGTACTCGTAGGTTTAACTAAGTGCGAATATTTATAACAAAACGATATAATCATTTTTTTGCATAAGAAACATGGCTCCTTTGCGTAGTAAGCCCATTTTTTCGATTCAACATGTCTGAAAGGAGATGGGAGAGACCTTTGACCAGCAGTGGGACAACACAGGCTAAAAAAACCTTTTACAAAAAAAAACCTTACCTTTCACCCATTATTTTCCGTTTTTGGCACTAGTTTTACGTGTTATTATCCTTTTGTTTGTAATTTCTGTGTACAATAAAGACTATCTATCTATCTGTCGATCCCAGGTCCCTTCATCACCGTCCCACTGTCGAGGTACGTGGGCCGCCGCTGGCTGATCCTCGGCTCCAACCTGCCTCTGTTACTGGGCTGGTTGCTGGCCGGCGTGGCCACCGACCTGCCCACGTTGTATGCAGCTAGGATCCTGTGGGGATGCGCGACGGCCATGCAGTTTGCTACTGTACCTATTTATATTGGGGAGATTGCTGAGGTACGCCTGCTGGTATATTAGAAATACAGAAAAGTTTAATAGTGCCAATAAAATAGATAACTATATGATATGGTTCTGGACCTCGATGAAGGGCTCGGTTCTCGACCTCGAGCTTTTTAGAAGAACGTACCGAAGTCTATCTAGAAAAACTATGAAAACTTTGGTTACCTATTCCGCTCACGAGAACATAACTCACGCAGTGAAAAGATCTGATCAGGATGACCATCCTCTTCGGATTCGTTTGGGTATTCACAAAGCTTAGGTTGCTCATGAGCAAAGATTGCCTTTTTGTAAGCCTTGCTGTAGGTAGGTACTTGTGAACCTAATTTATATCATTTTTGGACATTGCCTCAGTCAAACTCTTATTTTTAAGCCAGGTGATAAAAATCAACCTTCCAGGACCACAACCGCGGCGCTCTCAGCGCTTTCTTCCTCCTGTTCATTAACATCGGGTTCCTGCTGGCGTACGCCATCGGCCCTTTCACCTCCTACTGGGGGCTCACGGCGGCCGGCGGCGTGCTGTCGCTCCTCTACGTGCCTTTCGCTTGGAGTCTGCCTGAGACGCCGTTCTTCCTCGTTTATAAGGGTAAGGGTGTAAGAAGAATCAGAAGGGTAGGTGATCATAACCAGCCTAAATAGGCACAATTGTCTATAGTTTATCGATTGCTGTTTTAACAAAGAAACTAAAAAAAAAAACAAATCAAAAATTGTTCACCAATTTAAAAACTGACTGGGTTCAATGATCATCATAAGCAGCCTATGAAATACGGGTAGTAAGTACGAGTGTTGCTAGATTAAGGAACGCCACATGTCTAAAAGAGTCTAAAGTTTGCAATGCTTAACTTCCCTCAACTGCAGGTTATCTTTGCCAGGCTACCTTTTCCAGGTCTGAAAAGAGATATTCAAATTTCCATAGGTCGTCATGAAGAAGCATCGTCGGTACTCCAGTCCCTTCGTGGCAAGTCCAAGGAAGCCGTGAAGCCCGAGTTGGAAGGTCTGCAAGCGATGGTGATAAGAGAGTTCAAGGTGGCGCCTAAGATACAAGACCTGTGGGCTACAAGGGGAAGTGTCAAAGCTTTGGGTGAGAAGATTAATCATTTTAGATGTTTTTTTTAAGATATATCACGTACAAACAGTCCTACATATGTAACAGTAGTTTCTGTTTTTTTGGTGTAATAACATCCTCGCTTGGATGTCACCTATAGTTTGATGCCGAATTATAATCTTAAAACCTTCAGAATTAGCTGTATCGGCAACAAACGATTCAACAACCAACAAAATTTACCTACACGAGCAAAACCATCACCATTCTCTGTCGAATATTCCGAAACCTCCACCATTCTCTGACCAATATCCCAAAACCACCACCATTCTCTAACTAATACCCCATTACTACCACCTTTCTTTGACCAATATCCCAAAACCACCACCATTCTCTGCCCAATATCCCGAAACCACCACCATTCTCCGACTAATATCCCAAAGCCACCACTATTCTTTGACGAATATCCCGAAACCACCACCATTATTTGCCCAATATCCCAAAATCACCAGCATTTTCTGACGAATCTCCCAAATCCCCAGGTATTTGCGTGTTCCTGGCGATGCTCCTGCAGCTCTCAGGTATCGACGTGTTACTGTTCTACATGGAGGAGCTGCTGGTGAAAGTTGGGGCCAAGATCTCGCCCAGCGACGGGACTATCATCATGGGAGTTGTGCAGGTACAGTGGGCTAAGTGATAAGTGGCGGCAGGTAGTAAGTGGATGCGTAAGGCAGAAGATCGTGCCTTGTGGTGTTTTTTAGGAGAGGCCTATGTCCAGCAGTGGACAAAATAAGATAGTTGATAGAGATGAGTGGTCTAAAACCTTCGACCGTCAGATAGGTTCACAAAGTGTTCATTGAAAGAAAAAAGAAAACTAGACTATTCTCCTTTAATTTATATAACTCTAGAGTTTACAATAACTGACAGCTTTATTCCAAAGAGCGACCTCTTCCCGGTAGCCTTAATCTTAATACTACAAGGATAAAAGAAAGAAGAAAAGATTTCGATTCCTATTTCTTTGATACAATCAATTATAGGTAAACTACCATTTACAATTTTTGGTGCGTGAAGGATTTTTTAATTAAAAGAAGCGTGATCTATGCTCAGATAGCACGATGTGGTTAAGAGTGCTCTCATCCTCAGGTGGTGACCAGTTGTATTACCCCGATGGTGGTGGACCGGCTCGGGAGGAAACTCCTCATGTGGACCACATCTCTTGGACTCACTATTTTCTTAGTAAGTTTAAAAAACAAAAAAAAGGTTCTGGACGAGTTGGCTAGCTCTGGTGCCAGAGTTTTAGACCGATTTTGAGGTTCTGGTTTGGCTTTGGAGTTGTTGTTAAAGGTTCAGATCAATGGTTTAAGAATAAACAAACGGGGTCTAAAATGGAACATGTCATCTGACCCACGGTAACGCTCCAACGTAACCCATTCTCAGACTAACCTATTCGAGCTACGCTATGAGCGTTACAAATCTTGAGGTACCTACTACTTTTAATGTCTATGAACCTGGTTATCATTGCAGCAGATCAAGAATAAGTATAGAGTCTTAAAAGGTCGGCAGCATATCTGTGCCGCCTCCAGTATTACAGGTATCCATAGACGACGGTGATCGCTTAACATCAGGCGGCCCGTTTGCTTGTCTGTCACCTACGGCATAAAAAAATAGAGTTCTATTCGCATGCGGCTGAGTTCCATAGTTCCTGATACTTAGGTTCACAGATTTAGTTCATAGACATCTACTTTTCGTGATTATACAGATTTGAATGATTTTTGTATGTGAATAAGTCTCACAAAGTTGTACTTTTGTTTCATTTTCAGACACTAATAGGCGTGTACGCGCTTCTGGATTCTTACTACAAAGTTGACGTCACGTCCGTAACCTTCCTTCCGCTACTCTGCCTTATCATTTACATGATCTTGTTTACCCTCGGTAAGTATCTTTTTTATCACCACCGGAGTAACATTGGCGATTGCGCAATTATTTTAAAGTAACCTACCTAAGTAAGGGATCGTCTATTACGTGGATATCACGTGTATTAATTTATTTATCGTTAAATTCCGAAAATTTTGAAAGGCCGTTTGAACCAAATAAAGTACACGTGATATTGGCTGGGGAAGGGTAATTTACAACCTCACCGGGTATCACTGGGTTGGGAGGGAGTCGATGATAAAGTTGCTAATAAATATCACGAAATTAATGGACTACGTGTAAATCGTAGGTATTCACATTCATTTATTCTTACTAATACTAATTAATACAGATCAAAATTGTATGTTTTAACACAAAAAATTAGAAATAAAAAAAATTAAGTATAAAGTCAACAGTATAATAGGATAGGCCCAAGTTTGAAGGCTTTTAAGACAGATCTAAATTTTCTAAAACTATTGGCATCCTTGTCTAATGGCTTGCAATGATAAAGACAGATATATTTTTAGTTAGTTTAGATCTGTCTAATGTCTTGAAACTTGGGCCCAATATAAAAAATAAAAATTAAATAATACAATATAAAAATAAAAATTAGGTTATTACATTCAATTGCATAATTTCCTTGTAGGTTATTAACACTTTACCTGCTGAAAACACATACCTTGTATTTTCCTTTGTGCAACGCGAATGCGGCTACACACGCCAGGCGCGTAAAACACAACGCATTTGACTATTAGCCGTACTTAAGGCCGGCGCATGTGATTATTAGCAGCAGTTAAAGTGTTAAGTACCACACTTAATGTAATGTGTAACCCCAGGCGTGGGTCCGGTGCCCTGGATCCTGGTGGCAGAAATGTTCCCCCCGAAGACGAAGTGCCTCGCCAGCGGGATATGCTCCTTCATGTGCTGGCTGGCGGGATTCATATGGACCAGGTAACAAATTATTTCTCCAAGAAACACTTTCCACAATCATACTGCCCTCATAAGACCAGAGCGGTATAAAAAAAATATTAATTAAATATTATATTTGTTTTTTGAGATGCTCTTGGGCCTATGACGGCAGAATAGTCCCGTTAGAAAATGGTTCCACTAGACTAGAACATCAAAATATGTTATTGTCAGTTGTCACCAGTTGACCTAGTTGGGACCCTATGTGGTGACAACTGGGACAAATATTAAAAACAATTCCCGATTGTCACCCTTCGGGACGAATATAGGGTGACAACTGGGAAAGACCCAATTAAATTAAATAAAAAAAAAAAACACTATAGCAACGTGCTACAGCGCCACTTATTATCGGCCACCTGTGGAACAATCCTGACTCGCGCAGCACTATTATCGGATTGGTTCTTCGGAATAGTTTCAGATAGATTTCACCCACTGATTCCAAAAGACTCAGGCTTACCTGTAAAAGGGTAGACAAAAGGGCTCTGGAAATCGGATGATCCATTGTGTTTATTGAAAAGCGCCATCTAGTTTCGTTTGGCGCCATTAAACTTACGACGCAACGTTTCGAAAAGCTGGATTTATTTTTCACGAATTCCGGGTTGGTCTCATAGTATAAGTTGTTTATAAATTACGAGTACTATGAACCTTTCCGGTTTAGCATAAATTTTCCTTTTAACCCTATATTAAGTCGATTTATTTCCATTTCCTACATTGTCATAGTCATGGATTCACAGGGTCGGTGGGGTCGCAAGCTAGATTCTTGACACCGATGAACTCGGTTTAGCATACCCTTTCCTTATAGCCCGATATCCATAAGAAATTCATCTAAACTGCAACGAAATAATGTGACGTTTTTTTCATAGGTTCTTCCGCGACGTAGCCGCTTCTTACGGCATCTACACAGCCTTCTGGATACTAGCGGTGTGCTGCGGCATCGGATTCATATTCTCCGCGACTCTGCTGCCCGAGACGAAAGGGAAAACCTTCGATGAGATACAGGACATGCTTAATAATAGGTGAGCCATTAATTTCGATTTTTTGCACCATTTTGTAATTAAACTTAACTTGATAGCTTTAAAATTGTTGCTATCTCTTTCTCACGTTTGAAATGAAAAGAGGCGAAAACATTTTTTTTAAATTTTGATTTAACTGAATTAATTTCAATTTGTCCTTTCAGATAGATAGGAGTTAACCTTGTGAAATGTAGTCTATGGTAGTACAATAAAATTAACGCTATTTGCTGTGACTTATCTCACTCGTTAGATTTTCGCTGTACAATAATATTGCACTGTATTATTGACATAATTGTTATGTTACAATGGACTAGGCCTGCGTTTGACGATTTCATCTGGTGAGAAGCAACACTGTGGTCGCAAATATATCGACTGCCCCTACGTACGAAACTATAAATGGCATATTTACAGATCAATTTAACACTTTGACTGCGGAAAACACATACCTCGTTTTCCTTTACGCGACGCGAGTGCGGCTGCACACGCCAGACACTTAAAACACAACGCATTTGACTATTAGCTGTACCTAAGGCAAGCGCATGTGATTATTAGCCGCAGTCAAAGTGTCAAAGCCAAAATTTTACCTAAATTAAGTTAAAATGTTTAGTGCCAATTTTGATCGATAACATGACGAAAAAAACATTTTTTTTGTAAATTGTTGTCTGAACGTACATAAAATATTCGTATTATATGTACAAAGCAAAAAATAGTGATTTTACAGTTTCGACTGTACGTAGCAGC
This sequence comes from Alcis repandata, assembly GCA_949125135.1. Lineage (NCBI taxonomy): Eukaryota > Metazoa > Arthropoda > Insecta > Lepidoptera > Geometridae > Alcis > Alcis repandata. The sequence continues at coordinate 3,542,130 of OX421246.1, read as the reverse complement.
AGTCGATTAGGACGCTTGCTAAGAGACCAAAAAAAAAACCTTTCCTCTATTCATAACAGCTATATTTCAAAACTTAAATACACATTAAGATAAACATACATATATTTATTACTCCTTAATTACTTCAAATTTAATTTTATATTAATAGAATACTTATAAATACAACAAAATCGATTATAGGACCTTATATTTATCATCTACGCTTATAACGCTTTTAACTTTAACATACATCGGTGTCAATTTTGCTGTGCCACTTACTAAACTAAATAAATTTGACCGGACTAAAATTAGTCTTATTTCATTTCACGATGTGAGCGAAAGATGGCTAGAATTTTAGATCTGTCACATTTGGTTTAATTTAGAAATGGCACAAAATTGACACCTTTAGACTGTTTTAAAATAGGTAAACCTGTTGCTACGTTATCTATCTATTTACTAATTTCGATAATTTTTAATATACATTAGCCTAGGAATGTATGAAAAAAGTTATAAGTATATAGTTTTTCATTATATTTCAAATACAATATCTTTATCGTAAGTCAATTAGTTTACGTTATAAAGTAGTAAAATAGGCAAAACAAAGGGCATAAGTTAGTTTCAAAAGTACATAAGTGCATTCTAATAAGTTATTTCTTTAAGTCTAAAGAAGAATAATCAGTTTTTACTGTAAAAAATATTATAAAGCATTCAAAGTGAATATGATATTAATTTCGAAATCATGAAATTACACATTATTATAAAAGTTTAGCAAGTCCATTATAATACCTAATCGATCTATAATCTACAAATCGTTTAAAACACATCGATATAACACATAGATTTTAAGTCTAGTACAATATTTACGAACAGTTTAGTCCTATCAAAATATCGACAATTGAATTTAACACTTTGACTGCTGAAAACACATTGTTTTCCTTTGTGCAACGCAAATGCGGCTACACACGCCAGGCGCGTAAAACAACGCATTTGACTATCAGCCGCACTTAAGGCAAGCGCATGTGATTAGCTGCAGTTATAGTGTTAAGTTGTGGCGTCAAAACAATGCAGAACTTAGCTTGCAACATTTTCTACATTTGTTTTTACAGATTTAACAGTAACTATGGCTACAGTTTGCCTTTTTTTCGGACATTTTGAAAGCCGACCTGAAATCCACGTTGTAATTTATGAAAACATCTAATTTCATTCCGTCTTTCCAGATCCAAGGAGAACAAACCAGTCGACGTGTAACACTAATTAAGAATAGCACTTATTTAAATAAAACATTTATATAGTTCTTTTACGTTCGTCGTTTATTTATTGTTTCCCTAGCAAGATGCTCCTAGGTTTCTCTTATTAAGATTCCCTAAGGTCAATCAATCACTCCTTCAATCTTAAGTTCGGGAGGGTAACATGATTATCTCTCACCCCACCCCTACCCGGCGTCTGATCGAGCAATCGGATCAATTCGTCCGCCATCGCGATCAGATCGCTGTGCTCTGGTTATCTCTGGAATTCGAGAGGACAGATTCGGAGGCCGAGGACATTCTTGCCGATCTCAGCGACGCCGCAAACTGTGCACAGCTGTCCCTTGTACTCGGACATGAAGCTTGCGCCGCAAAGCGAACATCTTTCTTCCGGCTTGCCTCTGTAAATCGGTTTGTATGATTTGCCGCAGATGTTGAAGGGATTATGCTCGTCGTAGAGCAGCTGATGTTCGTCGGTGGGCGTTTTCTCGCAAGCTTGGAGGACCTTTCTAGCTTGCTGCGCGACTTCGGGCCTCGGGCCGAGTTCTAGGAGTCGCCTGGCGAAGGAAGCGGCGGTTCTATAGTTCTTCAGTTTGAAGAACATGTTGAGAGCGGTGCGAAGGGTCAGGATTTGGTGGACGGGCTGCAGCTTGCAGTGTGTGAAGTATGCCGCCATTTCGCATGTGCGTTTCTGCTCTTCGAGGGTGTTTTTCGGCATTGCTGTAAAGAGAGAAAATGTTTTACAAGTTCCATATATAGCACACACGAGTCACACCCTCTTTGGGGTTTTTTCTCATCGATATACAGTTACTCGTTAATTAAAAAAATTAGTGTAACTGTTACACGTACGATAAAAAAGGCAAAAGGGATGAAATATATTCGCGTTTTCTCAGTTAAGGATCCGATGATAGTAATGATACGTGCAAAAAAAAATTACTCAGCTGTTAGAAGGCACCAAAACGGGTTTTTTGCCATGTTCTCAAATATGGTTCGAGCTACGAGGAAACTGTTCAAGACAGTATGTTTTCTATAGCATTTTCTACAGTATTATTCTAAGATGCATGTTGATAAGACTTATGGTTTTCGAGATGTGCTAATGTTTATTTCAGACCAGGCCAAAAAAATTACAATTTCTCTTAAGAGGCCTCGGTCAGCAGTAGATCATATCACAAGTTTGTAAATGAGTATTCCCGAAGTTTTCAACATCGCTAAATCCGATAATCTCAAGAAACACTTTGAAAAACGGCTCCTTGTGGCTCAAATCGGATAAATGATGATGGCTGACGAAAAATGTAATCTCTCGTATCTCGGAAACGGTAAAAGCCAGAGGGGTACACCTAACTTTCGAAATGTAGATCAAGTTTGGACCTTCTTGAAGAAATGACAAAAAAGTTGGCCACCATACAAAAAAGTTTGACAGTCATACAAATAAACACAAAAAAAGAAAATGATCATAGCTGTGTAAGCTCAGCTCTTAGTATAAGCAGTAACTGTACTGCTCACCTTTCCTCGCAGTCTCCATCTGCAGCCCCAACAGATACTCCCTGGCGATGGACAGCAGCTGCTGAGCCTCGGTGCTCTCGGCCCGAGTGTCCACGTGCAGCAGCGGCACAGCTTGGGCCACGTACTGCAGTTTGTCGACCGCTTCGGTGAATTTCCCGCCGGTCGTGAGCTGGTAGCAAGCTTGGAGCTGTACGACTAGCTCGTTTAGTTTCGATGCTGGAAGACGGATAGAATTTTTAATTGTACACAAAGAAACAATAAAATAACAATACATTTTGGTGTTCGGGTTTAAAATATAAAAAAAACTCTCCCATCATTTTCCTTTCCTCGTTCGTTAATTAATTTTTCTCGTTACGCTAAATACTGATTCGGTACAAATTTTCTTCTATATTTAATTTAGCGCTGCCTGATTTACTGTAGCCGCTGACAAGTAACCGCTGGGTAAACGACTTCCAAGTTAATGCCAGGACAATGGGCTAAATGCTTACGGATCTTTCTCAACCATCCAAGGCAAAAATGGGTTAAATTCTTACCCATGTTAAGAATGGCAGTTTTGTTATATACCTACAGTAGTTGGATACGTAGTCGCTTACCCATGTTTAGCATGGCAGTTGTGTTATTTACCTACTATGCTACTTGATCATCATTTCAAGTTTTTTTTTTTTCGTTTTTTGAAGTAGTTGGATACTCACTGACTATAGGCAGCAGATCCTTCCCGCTGGCCTCCTTCCAGTTCCGGTGCAGGAGCGCCGCCAGCGGGGGCAGCGCCGGCAGCGCGCCGAACGTGAGCCGGCCGCGCGCGAACATCGACGTGAACGTGTCCAAGTACGGCTCGAAGTTCACGATGCCCACTTGCTCGTTTAGCAGTCTGGAAGGATGGGTTGTGTTAGTTTCATGGATACCGTGACAGTTTTTTTGACGTGATAACGTCTTATAATTCGATGGAGCCGGGTGCAAGTACGAAAAAAGTGTGACGTATGTGCCGTTACCTCGATGAGGTGTTACCTCGCTCTGAGTGAAATTGTGATTTCCTATATTTTATATATATTATTTTCCTATTTGTCAATTACTTTTGTACCTTACTTAAATAAAATAAAATAAAATAAATTAAATAAGATAAAATTAAATAAAATATAATGAAATAAAATAAAATTAAATAAAATTAAAATTTTCTTTTAAAAATGAAACCATTCTATCAGTATTTTCTTATGACGTTGTCACGTTCAACTTTCGTCAGTAAACCGACTTTACAGACAACCGATTTTTTTTTTCCTGCTGAGCTACAACATGGAGCTTCCTAAAATGTCCAACGGGCCAAAATTACCACATCCTAAAACGAGCATTCTGAAGAACACTTTTCAGAATAAGCCTTTCCCAAAATTAGCATGTTGCATAAGGTGCACCATTGTTTAAGGGTGAACACTGAATGAAATTCTTCCCTTTTCGGATTGACAAAGCATAGTCAATATGATTAAAATTGCAAATGTCTATGACTGTAAAGCTTTGTTCTGGAACTCTAACCTAATATGACCATCAGCTCTATACAAACAGAAAATGATTATTTTCATAGTTTCATAGTCGTCTAAAGACCATTTAGAGTAGACATACAGAATTTAGCTACGTAATTGTATAGTCACCTGAAAGCGATCTCGAATTGTCCAGTAGCTACAAAATCGTGCGCAGTCTTCAGCTTGTTAGATAAAGTAACGGAGGGGCCGCGCATGGGCGCCACGAAGTAGAGCGCCGATTCGTCGCCGCCGTCGATGTCCGCTGGAAACAAATATGTTGTTACACTCTTACAGATTACAATAAAGATAATTCATCATCTTTTATACAAAACTAGCTGCAACCGGCGGTTTCAGCCGTGGGTTTTTTTTAACTTTTAATCCTTCCCTGAACTTCCACAAATATTTCAAGATGAAATTTAGCGAAATCGGTCCAGTCGTTCTCGAGCCAAACGAACAGCGATATTTTTTTTAATATAAGTATTATATTTTATACAAGATAACGATAACATTGTGTACCCTTAATAGAAAACAGTAAATTAGAAAAGTGTTATTGGACACATTCTTCGTACATAATTAGTTACCTAGAAATTTGAGTTAAATTTAAACTACTTATTAGTCTGAGGCTAGATTGTAATTTTAATCAGTAATTATTCCTCTTTTGGCGTTTTAAAAAAAAGGACTGAAAAGGCTGTGGATGATGATCTCTAATTACCAGAAACCGGTACAAGTTCCTCCGGCAGCTCGAGGTCCTCATCTCCCACGTCCCAGCCGCCATCCTCGCAGGCATCCTCGACCACAATCTCCTCGTCGCCCTCCTCCTGGACACACAAACAAAATTGAATTACTATTTAGAACATAAAACAATAGAAGATTTAAAAAAAATAAGAACTTTAAAGGCGAGGAAAATCATATCTTGACTTCCTGTAGTAAGAGGTAATGGTAAAATTATACCTCTGTTTAATACAATATAATAACACTTTGTAATATAACAACAACACAACATTAAAATTTAAAACCTTTTTTAAATTCAATACTACTTTGTATGGATACTTTTTACAAAATTATTATTAAGTGAAATCATTCATTGTATTAAAAAAACAGGACAATGGGCCCAAGTTTGAAGGCATTTTAAGACAGATCTAAACTAACTAAAAATATATCTGTCTTTATCATTGCAAGCCATTAGACAAGGATGCCATTAGTTTTAGAAAATTTAGATCTGTCTTAAAAAGCCTCCAAACTTGGGCCTAATAAAGGCTTTTTCATTTTTATTATATTTATGGATAAAACTTTATGAACAGACCTATATAACGTACTAGCGGCTCGTCCCGGCTTCGCACGGGTGGACACTATTGAAGTTTTAGTAAGGATCTCTAATTTTTTCAGGTAATAAATATAGCCTATGTCACTTTGGGATAATGTAGCATTCGAGTGGTGAAAGAATTTTTGAAATCGGTCCAGTAGTTTTCGAGTTTATTCCACACAAACATCCAAAAATACAAAAATACAAATCTTTCCTCTTTATAATATTAGTATAGATATTATGTTAGGTCACCTTATTCTCCTGCAGCTCGTCGTCGTCCCCCCAGGCGCCGGCCGCCTGCAGGGGCTCGTCCCCTACTTCAGCGGCCGCGGGCCCGGCCGAGCCAGCCGCGCGCGCGTTCCCCGCCACTTCGAAGAAACTCCTGGCGGAGAAGTACGGATTAGAATGAAATTACAACTCCCGCTTCCCCTGTCACCTCTCCGCGCACTCCCCGGTGCGACAGTGCGACTATATAAGGCTATACGCATTCCAGCGAGGTGCACAGATATCGTGACCGGGTTATAAATTATTATCAGCAGTTGTGTTATGATGGGGATGTATTTAATAAACATGCGAAAACGTATTTTCTAGTCAATGTTGATTAGATTCGATTACATTAGCAAAACTTGCATATGAAAAAGTGTACAAGTGTGATCATTGACTTACTTTTACCGACTACAAAAACAGTGGTTAAACTAACCAAAATAGATAATCTAATAATAGATAATCTAAATGGATAATTATTTATTTATTTATTTTATGTTTGCATGGAGGCTCTTTGAAGCACTATGTTGTGTTTTACTTGGAGACAGCGAGTAGTGGCCAGTTAGGCTGCGCTTTGAAGACCGGCAGCGGCGGCCTCAGCAGTTCCGCGCCGGCGCAGGGCTCCGGCGCGGGCAGCCCCGCCGCGGTCAGGGCCGCGCGGAGCTGGGTCGCTTCTTCTTCTTGCTTGTGAGTCGCGGCGGTCAGGTAGGCTAGGGAAAGCTGCAAACGACAAAATATATTGTATTGTTAACCAGAGAGAAGAACATGAATGAAGAAAGCCCAGCCGCTGTCAAAATTTCTTTCCAGTTGGTCTAGCACTGGCCGTGGAAGATTTATCTTTTCTCCGTTTTTGAACCGACTTCAAAAAAGGAGGAGGTTATCAATTCGACTGTATGTTTTTTTTTTTTATGTTTGTTACCTCATAACTTTTGACTGGGTGAATCGATTTTGATGATTCTTTTTTTATTAGATAGCTGACGCTTCCCATTTGGTCCCATTTCAATTTAGTCCAGTTCTGATAATGGTATCCATGAGAAAACCATATAAGTCTTAAATTTGCATTAGGTACGTGCGCGACAAATAGATGAATAACTCAATAGTCGGTCTCTTGAAGTCGGTTTTTGTTTTTTGTTTTGTAAAAATAATTATCCAAGCGTCGATGTGACAAAGCTAGAATATGGATGTTTGTCTCTTTCGCCTGCCATTAAAACGGGGGGAAACACTATTTCTCTTCGCCACATGCTAGCCCAGCTGATAAGTAATAATGTCTCTCCCTAGTTCTCCTTATATTCTAGCTTTGTCACATCTACGTGAGGATAAAAACGTTCCGTTACTGGAGTTCCCTTTCTCTTTTAAGAAGGACATCTTTCCTTCTTTTCTTCTTTCAGTTGACATATCAAAATGTCTCCCACGACATGTCAGTTTCTCTCTCCGAAATGTCAAGATTTCTCATGCGTAAACAAAAGTCCCCCGACATGTCAAAATTTCTCCCCGGAAAGAAACACTTGTGTATGTTATTGTTCAGCAACTGTTAAAACACTGTAAAGACGAGCTATTCCTACCTGTCCAGCATTCTTCATGAGGCGGATCCTCTCCCCGACGTCTCCCAGCATCAGCGCCCCCTGGAACTGCGCCGACGTGTCCTTCCGTATCTCAGCGATCTTGGTCATCTTCTTCAGCTTGTCCAGGTTGCCGGTGATGAGGTACAGGAAGGAGAGCTTGTCGAAGTTCTTGGTGCGTTGGTAACACATTTCTACGATCTGCGAAGAAAAATATTCTGGTTATTATTATCATTAGCCAAAAAAGACAAGACAAATATTGTTTGTACTATTATAACTTTTATAGTTTTTTTATAGGATTATACGGAATACCTGAGCGTAAGAAGACAAGGACAACAATACATTTCAGAAACTAATTTGGGTAAAGCTGAGTTTCCACTACAAAATTAGTTGCACGGCATTAGTTTTACCAAAAAAAAATGGCGTAGCACGAAATAATTTCAGTGTCATCAAATTAATGTTTGCGTTATAATTGAAAAAAACTTGACGTTTTCGCATATTAAACTTATTTAATGCCATAAACGTGACGTATAAAATCAAGCGAGGTATTTGCTCGTCTCGTCAATCAATTGCATTAAAAAAATTGTTATGTAAATCGACGTTTCTGATTCGTACAGCCAAGGAATGGAACAGACTGCCGGCTTCCTTCTTTCCTGAGATACAATCTTGGGCTTTTCAAGGTCAGAGTGAATAGGTGTCTTTTAAGTCTGCGTGCACCATCTTCGACCACATCGTCGCTTACTATCAGGCGAGTTGGTGGTCAAACGCAGACTTATTCAGGTTAAAAATAATAATTTAGCTTTATTTATTTATTTATTCAATTTACATCAAAAACTTACAGTCTCAAGACCAAACCGCTTTTCCGCCAATCTTAAGAATAAACTAAGTAACTTAACATAAATCGGGTAAATCATGAATACAATATTGTAATACAGGGTTATTCATAAAGGGTATGCTAAGCCAAAAAGGGCTCATAGTACTCATCATTATGAACAACTTTTGCTATGAGACCAACCCAAAATGCGCGAAAAAAAAATCTGCTGTTTCATACTAAAATGTCAATGACACTCGACAAAATGTATGGAACAGCTGATTTTTTTTTTCGCGAATTTCGAGTTGGTCCCATAGTAAAAGTTTTTCATAATGATGAGTACTATGAGCTCTTTTCGGCTCAGCATACCCTTTATGAATAACCCTGTAATGCTCTGTAAAATTAATCAAAATCTGGCTGGCTGGCAATCAGATCGCTCAGTAGTGAAAAAAAAAATAACTAAAAAAAACACCTGAAAAAAATTAAAATTCAAAAGTATTTTTAAACGTAACCTGATGGTTTCCAGTGTTAAGCGCCGCCTCAGCCAGTTTGTCCCACGCGTCGGGCTCGTCGATACTCTTGGCCGCTTCCAGCGCGACTTCGATGTTGCCGCACTGCAGCGCCAGGGAGAGCCGGGTGCGGGCGTCTTTTACGAAGTGGAGCGCCACTTCCGGGTAGCCTGGGGTGTAGAAAACATTGTTGGATTACAGATAATGTTGTTTTCTAACCCAATATAATAGAATACAAGTAAAATTTGTACAGATTTAGGGTTCTAAGGAAATGGTAATGGTGTGCTAAACCGAAAATTGCTGACAGTACATGAGTACACCTTTTCCTTATAATAATAATCATCATCATCATAACGATGATGACATAGCGATCATAGCGATGACTATTAATAAAAATAATATATATGTATATTATTTTTTTTATACTATATTGTAAAAAATTTGAAAGCTAAGAAAAATAAATGAATATTTGAATAATAATAATAAGGAGGACGTCCACCGCTGCCGGCACGCTTGGGGCCTGCGGGGCAACCTGCTCCGCGCCCGGCCCCCGGCCCCCGCTACCGGTGGTGTAGTGCGCCGCATGCAACAAATTCATGCAATAATTGAAAAGTGCATGCACACCTATTATGAGGCTGCAGAGTTAGGTTCCTCACTCTGCAGCCTTAACCACCGGTAGGTATTCTTGGGCCCTGCCTCGCTGCCGGTGGAGCTCTAGTTTTTAAGTTTTTTATAATATATTGTTTTTTATATTCTATGTATATTGTAAAAATTTAAAAAGTATGAAAATAAATAAATATGTGGTATAATAATAATAAGAGCCTTTATTTCAGAAAAATACATACTAATAATAATAATGAACGTTTATTACATAGAAATGAAGATTATGCTCTGAAAGAAAGATCTTGAAACTTGGAGTACACAACACATGGAGTCCACATTCATTTTGCGAACCGCACGAGTGTGGAATGTTCTGCCTGAATGGGTGTTCCCGATGGTTATAATATGGGTGTATTCAAGTCGAGAGTGAATCGGTATCTTCTAGGCAGTGCCGTAACTAGGGCGGTGCCAGCAGTGCCCAGGCACAGGGCGCAGACCCTGGAGAGGCGCAGAAATGACCAGACTAGTATCTAGTTTTATCTCATGCATGGTAGCTAGTTAGGTCAGGGGCGCAGTTTTGAAAGCTCGCACCGGGTGCATAAAAGGCTAGTTACAGCACTGCTTCTAGGCAAGCGTGCTCCATTGTAGGCCGCATCATTGCTTCCCATCAGGCAGGATGGCGGACAAACGCAAGCCTATTTTAGAATAAAAAATAAAAAAACGTAAGTAAGACGGTTACCTTTCTCCTGCAGGTATGCGATGATGCTCTGTCCCACCAGCTTGGCGGTGCGGACCATGTGCAACACCTGGTCGTACTGACGCGTCACCAGGGCTAGCTTGAATCTGGGGACAAAAGACAAATGGTTCAAGTACAATACGATACAGCGTTATTAGGACAGAGCATGCTAAGTCGGAGGGGGCTCATTATGAACAACTTTTACTATGGTACCAACCCTAAAATCAGCTGTTTCATAGAAAAATGTCAGGGACACTCGACCAAATATATGGAACAGCTGGCCAGAGTCGCTTTGAACGCCCTGGTAACTCAGGTATTAGGATTCTTAAATCTTTTAATTGTTTATTACTCTCATTTTTGTATCTATTTCAGCATTACACATGTGTGATTATGAATTATATTATTATATTTTTGTTACAATTATGGAGTCTGCTGGACACAACTTAATAAGTAACGGACATGGTGGATAGAAGGACAGCATTATTGTTTTAGAGTAATTTATATGTATAATTATGTACTATCGATTTTTTTATGGTCATGCATGGATAAGATTGGCCCAAGACAGGGCACAAGGGGCCCAACAGTGGGTCGATACAGGCTGACGATGATGTTATAGTTTTTTGGCTGTTAAATATTCATGAATGGTAACTTTATCAAATAACCGGATACTAAAGGATCCATAGACTGCACATTCGTACCTGTATTCAGTGGGGTCGATGTTGAGCACCTTGGGCCGGCACTCCCGGTCGAGGCACACCACGCGGGCGCCGCTCTCCGACGCCAGTACTTTGCAGGCGTACACCGGGACGTCCAGGGTGCGGATTATGCCGTAGTCACTGGGGACAAAGTCATATTAAATTAACCATTCAACCTTGGCGTTCCACAGTTCCATTGAACTACGGCATTACGGCATAAACACTACGGCGACTAGCGGCTATATTGCAGAGTGATCTTTTCTTGTTACAGTAGTTACTTATCCATCTTGACAACAGTATTTGATTTGTCTATTCAAGATGTAAATAAAGATAGCCTGTATATTCGATAACATTACACAATTGCTTTAATTTTTGCCTAATTGACTTCTGGATTCGTATCAAATTCCGAGTTCTCATCACACTTACCCATCTTTACAGCAGTATTTGATATGATTCGCCGTGGTGTAAATAAAGACGGGCTGAGCCGCCGAATCGTCAAACGCCCCCGACTTGACCCGCGCGCCCTCCGTGATGGTACACAGCTGTTCCAGTTTCTTGGTGCAGAGAGTCACGGTGTGCTTCCCGAGTAGAGCCACCAGGGACATGTCCGCGTTCCAGATTGCGTAGCGGCATTTGGCTATTTTCACCTGGGAAATTAAAAGCATGTTAAAGATGAGGAAAACATATTATTGGATAAGGTTCATGATGAAATTGTTTTTGATCTTGATATTTTTAAGATAATTATGAAATAAGCCGAGGTTTTACATTTTTTCCATAAGAAATGAATTAAAAGACAATTCGTTTAGAACATTTATGACATTTTCTTTAAAAAAAACTGTAGATTCAGGTCGTTAAACAAATGTGCAATTTTATATTTGCTACAAAAACTAAGATGGTAGTGCAATTGCAAGCCTAACATCAGGCGAGCGATTTGCTCGTCTCGTCACTCAATTACATAAAAAAAAAAAAATAATAACTGTATGAAAAAAAAACTGAAATATGCAAGTAGTTTCTGTAAAATCACGTGTCAAACACCTAGAAGCACATCGTTGCCGGCAGACATGATTTCTTAACATTGCACACACATTACAACCACCCCAACACACACACACTCATACACTCACACATACCCTTCCTCGTGAAGTGTAGGTATCGCCATGAACCCAACTCTTTTCAAGTTAACGTTTCGCTCGGCGATACCTTACAGCTTCACCCCCCCCCCCCCCCACACACATACATCACACTCCACACTCACATGCGCCACGGTCCGCTTCTGCTGCACATCCAACAGCTGCACACACTCCGGCTCCCTCAGCAGCAGCATCCCGGTTCCTGCGTACATGATCTCCTCGCACTGTGGAGTGGAGATCTTCTTCGACACTTCGTTCTTCAGGTTCTTGATTACCAGCTGGAAATTAGACACAATATTTAGTTAAGAGTATGGAGCGAGTGTAGTTATTTAGTTATTTTAAGAGAACAAAAATACAGGCATGTTGCTGGGGCAGGATAGGTTGGATCATCGGAGAAAGACTATTTGGACTCTGACTCTGACATGAGGTACACGATTTTTGAGGAATGTAGATGGAAGGATTTGCAATCTAAAGTGGCAATGGGCTGGTCATATTCTCTTGAAGATCTGACAACCGTTGGGGTAGACAGGTTCTGGAATCCCAGAGACCATGGATATAGAGTAAGGCGTCCTGCGGTCAGGTACAGTGGCAAGTTGTATATAGAAAGCTGAAAGCAAGTAGATGCGTAAGGTGGTATCAAACTGCGTGGCAAGTGGCATAGCATTTGACACGGAACGGACACAGAACACTTGGGTGGGTCGAATAGTCTTATGTCATGAAGCGTCAATTAGAGTCTAGTAGTAGACAAATATAAAAATAATCTAATAATGATAATGATACAGACGCGCCTGGTTCTCTGCCATCCATATGACGGTGGTAGTCCAACTATTCAGCCGTTCCTAGCTATTCCTACCTGGTTGTTCTTCTCCAGCGCCGCGAACCGGTTCCTGGCGACCCAGACGGCGGTGGTGGCGTGCCCCTTCAGCGGCTCGGCGGCGGCGGGCTCGCCTCCCTCGCGCGGCGCCGTGTACAGCTCGTACGTCGCCGTGTCGCCGGAGCGCCAGTTCACTAGCACGCACCACTCTGCGTGGTTTAGCGACATGCTGCGAGGAACAACGATTATATTAGACCATGGAAACCAACCATAGAGCTATAGTGTGCTGTATATTATTAAATGTTTCTTGATGATGTAAATTAGATAAGTATGTAACTAATTTCAAATTAATTTCTGGTGTATTTCCGCCTTCAAATCGCGTCGGGTATAATCAACAATAGTAAATGGGCAAACGTGACGTTTAACATCAGGCGAGCGATTTGCTGGTTTCGTCACTTAAAAAGTAAATCCTTAATTCTCGATACACCCTCGTCGACTCGCCGACGCGAATTCCGGGTTGGTCCTATAAAAGTTGTTCATAATGATGAGTAAGTACTATGAGCCCTTTTCGGCTTAGTTATACCCTTTCTGTATAACCCTGTATTAAATGAAGAAACTCTGTTACCTGTAGGGCTGATTGCGGCCCTGCCCCCGGATTTGCATGACGGGCGAGTCGCGGTTGGTCTGCATGTCCAACTTGCGGAGTTGTCTGTAACATGACATTACACGATAAAGTATATATGTATGAAAATCTTAATCTTCTTAATATATATAAATCTCGTGTCACAGTGTTTGTCCTCAATGGACTCCTAAACCACTTAACCGATTATAATAAAATTCGCACACCATGTGCAGTTCGATCCAACTTGAGAGATAGGATAGTTTAAATCTCAAATTATAGTCGCAATTTTAATTTATTGCAAACTAGCTGACCCGGCAGACTTCGTACTGCCATACACAGTACTTCTACAGTACTTCTCTATGGTACTGCCTAATTAAATTGCAATAACTTTATAAACTTACAACCTACATTGCTTAAACAACAGTGAGTGCTTGCAATTCAATATGAACTTTATACAATAGCAATAAAGCTCGTTTTAGTTAGAAAACTTTTGTATAGGAAAAAGAAAAGGGCTGTTTTTAGGGTTTTTCAATATTTCTGAGAGACTTTCTTAATATTTTTTTCCGTAAGAACCTTTTCCTAATAATAACAAATACAACAAAAAAAGAATTAGTGAAATCGGTCCAGCCATTCACGCGTGATGCCGTGACCAAGGAAAACGGGTTTAATTTTTATATATATTATATTTATATTATAAATATACTGATAATTTTTACTATAAATTGACAAGTTAGCATCAACATACTACGGTTGCTATAGTTACGCAATATTTGACATAGAATTGACGCAATGGCTTTTGACAGGACAACGTCTGTCGAGTCAGCTAGTAATATTAATAAGACAAAATAATAGTTAACTCTCATTGATTCAAACTGCAGAATTAGCATGGGCTGAGGAGAAATTGTGTTTCCACTAATGTTAAATATTGTATTGTAAATGAAAATTAAAGATTTCATTTGGATTTTCATATTTCGTTACATGATTTACAATACATAAATGCATTTCTGTAATGTATGTGATGTATTATACCTTTGTTGCAACTATATATATCTAGAAATAAATTATATTTTTATACAACTAGCTTTTTTTTTTTTTGACCCAGGGAAAATGGATACCACGCCCGCCCCGGGGGAGGCAGCGTGGTTATGTGGGAGTCTCCGTCCTAGTGGCGGCATACCCACTAAAAACCCTGGGGTGTTCGGCATCCGCCTGATGGAGCAAGGTGGGGTCGCGTTAGCAATCGCCACCTCGCCCCGGCGATGGGCCCGATTAGGGCCCCCTGCGCCTTTGGAGGGGTGACCCTGTTCCCCAGGATCACCCCCCAGACAGTCAGTGTGGGGTCGTGCAGGCCGGGAGAGTCCCCCGACTCTCCCGGCAACCCCACTGCAGAGGTGCGAGGAGACGGGCGAACCGCCTCCTCGCTCCCCTGTCCGCGCCGGAGCGGGTCAGATCGGGCGTCGTCCTCTCTGACCCGCTCCGCGGCCTTCTTCTGCGTCACCTCTTTGCAGAAGGAGACCACGGCCTGCCACGATCTCTCGCCGCCGAGCACGGCTTTCACCACGCCCGGCAACGAGAGATCCCGGCCTGTGTAGGCCGAAAGCGTATGCCGCTGGGGAGCCCCATGCGGCACACGCTTCCAGCGTCCACCCTCCTCCTTTCCTTGCACTCCCGACCGCAACCCACATGCGGCGAGGAGCACAAGGAAAACCCCCCTGGTGGCAGCAATGCCACAGTCCAAGCTATCACGCTGTGCCCTCTGCCAGTCAGAGGGACACGCGGAAGGGCCCACCGTGTCGGGTTATTGGCCACCGTGCGGTAATCTATATATATAAAAGAAAGTCGTGTTCGTGTTACACTACTTATAACTCAAGAACGGCTTTACCGATATGGCTGAAAATTGGTGAGGAGGTAGCTTAGAGCCAGGAAACGCACATAGGATACTATTTATTCCTATTATACTATTTATTTCTATTAAATAAATTCGATAGCATTCAAGTGTGAATTGACATAAAACATCAGTCACTATAAAACGAGGTATAACAAAAAAGAATCAGACTTGGAATAACAAAACGACTTATTATACTCTTTGCGCAAATGACAGCTATGTAATGGACGTATGGATGACAATTTGATTTAACAATTTAACAGCTAAACAGATTTTGACGAAATTTGGTATGAAGGTAGCTTAAGCCCTAGGTAATATGTAGATTACTTTTTGAAAGAAAAGGCCAGAAAATTGAACGGCTTTCCGCTATTCTTGCAGGACAGCGGGTGAAACCGCGGGGCGCAGCTAGTACTGCATAAAAGCTGCAGTATTACCGCACGCTGTTGCCCAGGGTGCACCACATGGAGGTTACCCGACCTAGCACCCCTTTATACAACTAGCTGACCCAACATTAGTTGTCCTGTCTTAACTATAAATGTTGAGTTCGAATTGTTTTATTTTCTAATGTTCCGTTCAACTTCCTTATTTTTTTCTTTTATAAGAACCTTCTCCTGACAATAATGCACACAACAAAAAAAAAAAATTAGCAAAATTGTTGAGATGTGATGACCAAGGGAAATAGAGATTAATTTTTATTACATGCTTTTATTTTATTATTAGCTTCACTTGTATGTTTGTATGTTTGTAACCGACTCCTTTGGGCGCGATTTTGATACAAAGAGTTTTTATGAACTATTATTTTGATTACATTTATCATAGATTTATATACCTGTCCTTGATGTAGAACAGCGTGTTGTTGTGCACGGCGCAGGCGGGCCGCTCGCGCTGCAGCTTGAACAGCACCAGGCCCGCGTCGTGGCCCGCGCCGAACAGGTTCAGCGAGGGGTGCGCCGCCAGCACCCAGTACCTGCGAGCGAGGGACTCAGTACTTCGAAACCATACGAAAGAACATATAAGAAATACCATATCGAAGACAGATAGATAGATAGATTTCTTGTAGCATGTGGTCAGAGGAAACTTCCTAAGCTTGTAAGACTGTTTGCTTTGCACCAGTGTCCTTCAAGATGTGCATTGTGCAATCCCCCGTCAGCTTTTCCCCTTCCAAACTGAGCCTCACCCAGTGTCCTGCAAGGGATGCACTGTCTATTTCCCAGCATCCCCCCCCCCCCCCCCTCAGACTCACCTCTCATGCTCTCTCCGGAAGGAGTGCAGACAGGTCCGCTTGGTCATGTCCCAGACCCGCAGGAACTTGTCCTCGCTGTTGGAGAGGATGGTCTCGGAGCGCGCGTGGAACAGCGCGCACGACACGTTGTTGTAGTGCCCGCGGCACGTGTCCACTTCCCACGCCTGCCAACAACCAAAACAACCATAAAGTGCCGTCAACTTATGTATAAATAAATAACAATGTTCTTATTATTATTCTGCCTGCACACGGCGGTTTCACCCGCTGTTTTTTTTTTTACTTTTAAACCTTCCCTGCATTAGAGCGAACATAACAAAAAAAGAATTACTCAAATCGGTCCAGCCGTTCTCGAGTTTTAGCGAGACTAACGAACAGTGAGTCATTTTTATTGATAAGAAGAAGACGATATGGAGGAATAGATCCTGCATCAGCGTCCTGCAAGTGGCACATTGTGTACTTTTTGCCACCAGCGGCAACTTATATCCTTCAAATATCAGAGCCAGGCTCTAGTTTGCTGGCACAACTGCTCCAATGGAAAAATAACTTTAAATGACATAAAATTATAATAATCAACTCTTTGATATACTGAACTGAGGGTATAGTTTGTCGGTTCAGCTGCTTCAATGGACAATAAAATGTTTGCATAACATAAAACGACAACAATACCTTGGCATCGTTCATCCTCCACAGTTTGACCAGCCTGTCGTCAGCAGCGGAGACGATCAGCGGCAGAGTGGGGTGAAACGAGGCCCAGTTGACCCCGCGGTCGTGGCCTTCCAGCACATGCTTCACTACAGCGTCCGCCTGCAAGTTAACGAGGTCATGAGGTCGCCGGGCAAGTGAAGTGAAGGTTCTACAAGCTTCTGGTTTCTTTTTGTGTGACATGTTTAGAGCAATGTTTTGATAGGGAACTAAATGATGACTAACTTGGATATATCGAGTTTTGAAGCACAAAGTAAGTAATACACAGATCAGTGAAGTAAAGGCATATGGCTTGAAAACAACACAAAAACACAGGTAAATTACAACTAGCTTCGAAAATCTATTAGCAACAAGAAATACATAAAGGAAAGTTTTTCAACAAAAAGTGAAAAGGTCTTTGAGCAAAAAACAAAAAGTAACAAAACCATGTTTTATGGGAGGATAGAGCGGCAAACAACAAGATGCGTCAATAAGGATTGTACCAATGTCAAACAGGTTTTTATGGGGGCCATCCACAAATTACGCCACAGTCATGATTATTATTTTTTTGTCACAATTTTTGCAAGTTTTTCCAAAAATTATAGAATTAAAAAAAAATATTTTTATTTACGTACTTAGATATTAGATTTTGAAATGTGACGTCACATAACTAAAGACCCCATTCCACCCCTTGTCACACAATGTCACACTTCGTCGACCCCTTCGCTCCCCCTTTAGTGTGACGTAATTTATGAGTGCCTCTTATGATGAACCTAACATATTGTATCATGTCAGAAATTATAGCAATAAACTGGATTAGCACTTAGTCATATTTTGACAGAGGAATAAACTCAACACCACTCCAACACATTATACCTGCAACGGGATTTTCTGCAATACAACCAATTTTTTGAGCAACATGTAAATTAAAAAAAGTAAAAATATTCAGATTGGAACTATGCAAGGCTTGTCTACAAGCTAGCTAACATTTTTAAGTATTTCAATGACAGTTACGTAATAGTAGTTTATGCAACTGTCATATAATGAAGGGTATTAAAACACGAGTGTGTTTATGAAACGAGCGGAGCGAGTTTCATAATAGTAACGAGTGTTTTAATACCTGTGTTATATGCAGTTGCATACACTACTTTATCTACACTAATGCTGTTACATTCTACTTATGTTTCCAATACTTGATAAAATACGTTTATCTTCACTAATAAAAACGTGTATTGTCACAGTGAACTTGGCGCGCAATCAGGAGCGAGCGCGCATGCGCGCGCAGGGCGGCGGAGCGAGCGCGCGCATGCGCGCAGGGCGGCCAATCAGGAGCGAGAGCGCGATGTTATAATGACTCATTACGACATCGATGTGGATATTATAACAACGTGTGAAATTGCTTAAATGTTGTCTGTGCTATAACAGTAGTCATTATAACACAAGTATTGGAAACATAAGTAGAATGTTATAACATTAGTGTAGATAAAAGTATTAATAGCATTAAAAAATGTGTTATTTTTGAGTAACTTTCGTATGGACAAGTTTTTTTAACTAGGAGCCTATTGCAACAATTGCTAGATTCCTCCAACTCACCTGTCCAAACAAATCTGTCGCCTGAGGGTTCCTCAAATGTTCCGCCAGCCCTGTCGGACCCGGGGCTACACTTTTCTTCCTCAGTCCAGAGAAGTCCCAAACTCTCACAGACTGGTCGAGAGATGCGGAGACGAGTAAGTCTTCCGTAGGGTGGAACTGTGCACACATCACATAGTGGTTGTGGCCTGTGAGCACGCTGATACACTGGCGAGACTGCCAGTTCCATATTCTTATTGTCTGTAAAAAAATGGTTAGTTTAAAAAAAATACATATTATATTTAACATTCATTCAATCATCTCCTTACATTACAATTTGGCAATTCATTTTTATTCGCGCACATTTATTATTATAATAATATAGGATTTATAAAAACACTTCAAAATATGTTAAGTCATTCAGAGGGTTTAAAAATATTCCATAAACATAACCTTTTTTCTGGTGAAAACAGTAGAAAAATAATTTAAATCACAGGTATTCGAGGGGCGAGTGATAAAACCCGATAACTTCATAAAAGTGAGTCGCGAGATATTCCATTATAAAGTTTCTTGCCAACAAAAAAATGATTTCCTTTTAAAAACTATGTGCAAATTCTTAACAGTAGTTTATGATCACAGGAAATATTTTTTTTGTTGGCAAGAAACTTTAAAATGGAATATCTCGCGACTCACTTTTATGAAGTTATCGGGTTTTATCACTCACCCCTCAATATTGTTATTTTCCTCATTATTTTAGCAAATAATTACAAAAAGAAATGCAACCAAACCTGATCATCGGACGCACTCAGGATCCACGGGTATTCATGGTGGAAGAATGTAGTGCGGATGTAGTCCAAGTGTCCGAGCAGGGTGAACAGACATCGCCGGAGCTTGTAGTTCCACACCTGAAAAATATTATAGACATTTTTTTAACACTTTGGCTGCGGGAAACACACCCTGTGTTTTCTGCATTCCGTTTAGCCCTCTTTCGGACGCAGCCAGAATGTTGTTTAAGTTGGCGGACCGTGCTATACCTAAATACAATTATTGTATTATATGGTGGCACTTAAGCTGCTCTCTCTGATATAGAGCCTCTCTCACTGATGCCACGGTAAAACCCGACTGGTGTAAATAAGCACTGTAAGCTACAAGATGTGGCTATCTAAAGGTCTAGTCTAACCCCTGCCCTTCTCACCAGTCAGTCAGTAGTCGTAAGCAGGTCTTGCTCAATGGAAAATTCTACTAGTACCAAACTCAACATTTGTACACCAGGAGCATAACACTAGCATGAACTAACGTTCAACTGAATACTTGTAATAACGTCAGCATCTGAGTTACATCAAGCAAAATTTATAATGAAAATAAATGTTGCAGATTTTGCGGCGTTTAACGATAGACGTGTCAAAAACATGACGATAGAGTATGAAACAGTGACTTGAAAATGGCGTATGTGCCGTCATACCTTGATCTTATAATCATCTCCACCGGATACAAATAGAGGCTGCTGGCTGTGAAAGCAGATTCCTCGCACAGGACCATCGTGTTCATCAAATTTCTCCAGTAATGTGCACATCCGATAGTCCCACAGTTGAATCACTCCATTGTGCAAACTTGCTAAAACCCATGGCCGTTTGGCGTGAAAGGATATTCCTTTCACCCTGGCCGACTTTGTTTCAAATTTTATTAACATTTCCACCACTATTTGCTTTAATATCTGTGTGTATTTGCTAAAATTTCAATTTACAATAATTTCTTGGATAATGACAGCCTGCCGGCTGACGTGACACGTCCAACGAAACTAACCACAGATTAAACAAAAAAAAAAAGTGCAAGACAATTTCGAATTTACCGGTTTAAGTAGAGTTCTGCCTTTAGGTCGAGTTTTCATAATGTTGGTAAAGCATTTCCGATTGAATCTATTGTCTCTATTGAGCATGCGTTTTTGAAATGTTTTATGAGGCGTTTTATGCTGGCACTTCACATCGTGATTTTTGTTTGTTTTTTTGCCAAATAAAAAGGGATGCAGCCATACAGGTTGCATAGCTGCGTCTCTTATTATTTGGCGAATGCGCAAATACGAATAGCCAAGTGAAGTGCCAACATTAAAAAAAAGGTTCAGTTTCAAAAATTTGCGCTAAATAGCGTGGATTCGTGGATTGAATTTGAACTAGTCATGTCTTAACACTTCATAGTGGACCAAATACCCGTCGCTTTTCCATCTTTAACAAATCAAATTTCCAAATGTCAATTTATTACACAGCATAAGTCATATTTACTTGTCATAACACTTCTAAATGGACAAAAAGCCCGAAGCCTGTCCACTATAAAATCTAAAAAGATTTGAAAACGAAGCGTTTTTAAAAAAAAAACAGTTCCAAAATCAACATTTGGGTGTCAATTTCAATGTCACACAATACATATGACATTGACGTACGAGTAAAATAGGTCGTTCAAGTAAAGGACAAGTGTTGCATACAGATTAAATAACTATTAATGCCAATTATCTGTCTGATTTCCAAATAGTATTAGATTTGAGTGGACATTAAATACAAATCATCATGACAATAGCAAAGTGAGACAGGCCTGACATGGCTTCGTAAAATCGGGTTGTACAAAATTGGGTCGCGTAAAACGGCCCGTACATTATTGGGCTGTGCATTATTGGTCGTATAATATAAGGACTCATAAATTTAACAATTTCATGAATTTAATTTGTAATGGTACATATTTCTACGATTTATATCTTAAACATAGTTTTTTGCATTGCAAATCGTGCTGTTATTAAACTTTCGTATTAGTAAATAAGCTAGAATACTCTGCAAACATGGAAATTGATGAAGAAGTCTTGAGAAACAATATCGGAAAAATATGTATTCCTGGTATGCGATTAAGCCCTTCCAATACTAACTACAAAGCAGGACTTGGAACTCAAGTGCTCAACGGCTATATTTATGCAAATTTAGCCGGAATACTGAAAACTACTATAAGGCAAACACAAGAGACAAAGGTATGTTTTGGATGTTCGAGGGTTGGCATAATATAGCTTGGTTCATGAGTTCCATTGGTCCATTAGCGGTACATTCTAGTGGTCAATACTGAAAACTTTTTAAATTGTTTGACTTAAATATATATACAAATACACAATAAATAATGTCATATCTATTGTTTTTTAGATAACACATGTGTCAATTGAAAGCCCGATTCCTCCAAGCATTCTACCCCAAACAGGTGACGTAGTAACAGCAAAAGTTACCATTGTCAACCCCAGACTAGTACAATGCACCATATTGTGTGTTGGTCCGTCAGTACTTACTCGACCCTACCGTGGAATACTAAAAAAAGAAGACATCAGAGCCACAGACAAGGACAGGATTGATCCGTACAAGTGTTATAGGCCTGGTGATGTGATTTTGGCCAGAGTTGTATCCTTTTTAAAACATCACATTGATACAGGGTTATTCGTAAAGGGTATGCTATGCCAAAAAAGGCTCATAATACAGTACTCATCATTATGAACAACTTTTACTATGGGACTAACCCAAAATTCGCGAAAAAAAAATGTAAATAGAAAAATGTCAATGACACTCGACAAAATGTATGGAACAGCTGATTTTTTTTTCGCGAATTTCGGGTTGGTCCCATAGTACTATGAGCCCTTTCTGACTTTGCATACCCTTTTTGAATAACCCTATATTATACTAGCTGCACCGGTGGCTTCACCTGCTGTTTTTTTTACTTTTAAACCTTCCCTGTATCAGAGTAAACAAAACAAAAAAATAAATATTCAAATCGGTCCAGCTGTTCTCGAGTTTTAGCCAGACAAACAAACAGCAATCTCTTTTTGTTTATAAAAGAAGATTATGAAATTATGTACTCACCTATATTTGGATTACAACCCGGTCACAATATCTGTGCACCTGACCTCGTGACGTCATATGTCTAAACTTAACAATAAATATAAAAAAACAAAACAACAACAAAGCGAAAATATCAAAATTATCGGGACGTGTATCGGCAACGAAGATGCTAACCGTACTGTCGCACCGGGGAGTGCGGGGAGTGCGGGACAGGGGAAGCGGGAGAGGCGCCGCATTCCAGCGAGGTGCACAGATATTGTGACCGTGTTATAATGAAATATGTTTCTTATTACATATTTATTATTGTTAAAAATATCCTGGCCCTTCAACAACACAAGTCTTACATATTCTTTTCTTGACATTTGTTTAATTTAAGCTATGAATGATTTCCTTATAAAATTAACAGCTGCCAATGCAAGAGTGTCATTGGTATCCCTTATCAACTGCAGAGAATGAGCTTGGAGTGGCGATAGCGGTAGCAGATGGTGCACCGCAAGGAATCAGCATGATCCCTATCAGCTGGTCAGAAATGCAATGCCCAAAGTCACTGGTAAAGGAACCTAGAAAAGTTGCCAGAATATTGCCCGAATTTGAACTTGGAAAACCACTGCCAACTGAACATGCGAATATTTTTAATATGCCTGAAGAAGAAAATGTAGAAGAAAAAGTAGAAGTGAAACGGGAACTTCAAGATGAAGAAGAAGATTACTAGTTTTTATTTTATTTTTTCTTAATAAAATAACAATCTAGCCTCAGGCTAATAAGAAATTTTAATGAATTTTAATTTCTAGGTAACTTATAATTACTAAGAATGTGTCCAATAACACTTTTCTTATTGTTTCAAATAAGGCGAAGACACAATATTCACTTGTTCTTTATAATTTACTCTTGCGCTCCCAACCCATGGTACACCTCATTGGTTCACCTGGTGGACCACGACCAATTATTTTTTTCCGTGGTACACCTTGGTCCAGAATTATTTACCCATGGTCCACCTTGATAATTAACATAGCAAGGATTTATTTAAACCCATGTTCGGAAATCTTTTGAAACTTAACAACCTAACCGGACACGATTAGTACAATTTTTTGGAAATAACATCAATTTTCTTCAAAATTTTTGCAAAGCGATTGGCTTTCTAGCACTTCGCCGGCCGCTGCCGCGGCACGCTCGCTACGCTCGCTCGGCTCGTGCGTTGTTTTTCATGTTCTAACATAACCTAACCTATTGATCGTTTGCTTCCGTAGAAAATTAACCTTGTCTTCTAAATTTCAAATTGAATTTTTATATTATTTTATTCGTTCTATAAAAGGTTAATTATCAAGGTGGACCATGGGTAAATAATTCTGCCTGTAGTACACCAAGGTGGACCAAGGTGTACCACGGAAAAAAATAATTGGTCGTGGTCCACCAGATGAACCAATGAGGTGTACCATGGGTTGGGAGCCTACTCTTGCACTATATTCACTACTTATGACTAACACTACACTAGCTCGAACGGTTTTGTTCTAGTCTTCTAACTATATCTGCGTGATCGAGGAGCTGGATGGCCTCGACATTCACATGGTGGTGAAGTCTGTTTTTGTAAGCTTCTGCACACCTTTGTATAACTTTGTCTACAAACTCGCCTCGAAGGTCCCGGTGGAGGAATGTGTTTCTTACGTACCATGGTGCATCTACAGGGTTATTCATAAAGGATATGTTAAGCCGAAAAGGGCTTATAGTACTAATCACTATGAACAACTTTTACTATGGGACGAACCCGAACTTCGCGAAAAAAAAACATCTCCATAGAAAAATGTCAAAGACACTACAAAATGTATGGAACAGCTGATTTTTTTTTCGCGACTTTCGGGTTGGTCCCAAAGTACAAGTTGTTCATAATGATGAGTACTATAAGCCCTTTTCGGCTTAGCATACGAATAACCCTGTATTATGCCCCTCAGTACTTTATTACCCGCAACCGACGAGCTTGTATGAAAACACTTATGAAAGTAGAAGAAGCGAAAGACATATGTCAGGATCGTAGCAAGTGGAGGGATGTAGTCTCTGCCTACCCCAATGGGAAAGAGGCGTGATAATATGTATGTATGTAGTACTTTATTCTTAACCTTTGAGAAGTACATTACTCTGTGCGGTACAACCCTGGATACCATAAGTCCAGACTGGCATTAGGACTTGTTTATAATAGTCTTACTTGTTTATAATTATAATTGTTTATAATTTACAATAGGTCGGGTAAAAAGTTCCTTCGCATTTTTTGAGAAAATTCAAAACATTTTTTAATTACATTTATTACGTTTATTTACATTTAACTAAAGTATGTAGGTACCATTTTGTTCGATAACTTTTTGCCATCTTGTAGGTAGGGACATGATCTCATTGCTATAGAAATTTTGGGACTTCTGATCAAAATACCGCGACAAGTGGTTTTGGCAGTCCTCTCGTGATGTTAACCTGACACAACCTAAAGAATTCTGAAGAGACCGAAACAGGTGGAAATCTGAAGGTGCAAGGTCAGGACTATACGGCGGATGCATTAACACCTCCCAGCTAAACTCTCTTAATTTTTGCTGAGTGGCTAAAGATGTGTGAGGTCTAGCGTTATCATGATGAAAATCCACACCCCCTTCTGTTGATTAATTCCGGCCGGTTTCTCTCAACTTCTTGCTTTAATCTCATCAGTTGTTCGCAGTAGAGTTCAGAATCGATGGTCCTGCCTGATGGTAACAGCTCATAATGAATAATGTCCTTCCAATCCCACTACATACACAGCATCACCTTGTTGCGAGCTAACCCGGGTTTCACCACAGTCTGTGAAGCCTGACCGGCCTTTGACCACGACCTTTTTCGCACGTTCTTGTCGTACGTGATCCACTTTTCATCACCAGTTATCAGCTTCTTCAAAAATGGTTCGGTTTCATTACTTCGTAATAAAGAATCACAACACAAATGAGTACACGGTTCATTAGGTTTCTTTCAGTGGGCTCGTGAGCAGGGGCGGATCTTGAATTTGTGGGGCCCTGGGCTAATACTGCTTAGGGGCCCTACCTAATTACTCAACTAATTTCCATTTTGACAAGAAACTGTTTTCTGTAGTGATGTAGGTATATGTAATATATGTTAAGTACAGGAAGAAAATAGGAAAACAAAATATCGATTTTATTTATTTATTAAAACATTATTTATTGCAAAATAAATAACTTTTAAGTTAAAACTAAACACGCACTAAACACATTTCTAGCAATAACAAAGTCAATTCGTTAATACAGAGTGTTTGGTCTAGGGTTAGACAAACTAAACGGGTGTGTTCGTTGACCCATTTAGAGAATACAAGTTGGCCAAAAAAAATCCTAGGCGCCTAAATTTTTTTTAATGGTCTGGTGTGTTTTTTTTATTTTTACCGAAATTTAACCACTGTTTTAGACCGGTTCTTCTTATTTGAATTTGGTCTCTGATACATTTTCGTACTGTACATAACAAAATTAGAAGAAAATAAGGACTAAATAATTCGTTCAGAGCTCATAGAGTGTAAAAATGAAAGAAAAATTGCCCAGAAGGTCAACTTTGACTCAATCTAAAAAAAAAACTAAAATTATCCATGAAATTCAAACACTTCTAAAAACATCTCTTGTTATCCCTTATTATAAAAGTATCCTACACGAGTACAAAACTTTATCGCTTTGTGAAAAAAAATTGATGTTTGGGAAAATGAAACAAAAACAATAATGCAAAAAATAATCAGTTTTGTTCAAAAACAGCTCCTCTATTCGCAATGCATGCCCGTCATCTTGTTCGGATTTTTACAGTCGAAGTTTTTAATTTCATCTCTTCTTTCATCTTTGCAAAAGCGGCATTGATTCGCTCAATAAGTTGCTCTTTGGTGCTTATTTGAACTTCGTACACTAATTCTTTGGCACGTACCCAGACAAAGAAATCAAGTGGTGTAAGGTCTGGGGATTATTTTTTGCATTATTATTTTTGTTTCATTTTCCCAAACATCAATTTTTTTTCACAAAGCGATTGAGTTTTGTATTCATGTAGGATACTTTTGTAATAAGGGATAACAAGGGATGTTTTTAGAAGTGTTTGAATTTCATGGATAATTTTAGTTTTTTTTTTTAGATCGAGTCAAAGTTGACCTTTTAGGCAATTTTTCTTTCATTTTTACACTCTATGAGCTCTGAACGAATTATTTAGTGCTTATTTGCTTCTAATTTTGCTTTGTACAGTACGAAAATGTATCAGAGACCAAATTCAAATAAAAAGAACCGGTCTAAAACAGTTTTTTTTTAAGTTGTGGTGATAGGTTAAATTTCGGTAAAAATAAAAAAAACACACCTAGACCACTAAAAAAAATTTAGGGGTCTGGGATTTTTTTTGGCCAACTTGTATTCTCTAAATGGGTCCAACGAACACACCCATTTAGTTTGTCTAACCCTAGACCAAACACCCTGTATAGTCGACGATAGCAGAAGTGCGGAAAAATAACAAAATTGCGTCGGGCGATAAGCGGAAAGAAGTCCCCAGTAATAGACAATACACGGAATACACCGACCGAAAACAAGCGACAGGGAATTACCCGTTCCGTTTGATAGATGCGCACACGGGTTGATTGATCGCAGTGTTGCCAACCTTATGATCGGATTTTTTTTAATTCTAGATAATTTTTATTATTGACCATATCGTATATTGGTTTCAGTTCGGTTGGGGGCCCTCTGTATTCGCGGGGCCCTGGGCTGCAGCCCAAAAAGCCTTTAAGTAGATCCGCCCCTGCTCGTGAGGTACCCAAATATCGATCTTTTCTGTGTACCCAGTTTTGTTCAAATGCGCCAAAACTGTTTTGTGGTCAATTCCCAGTTCTTCAGCTACGTCGTAACTACTGATATGCCGATCTTGCTCCACTTTTTCAAAAATGGCATCCATTTTATCCGTAATAGGGCGACCAGAGCGACGTGCATATTTGACATCAAAATTTCCGGATTGAAAACGCTTAATCCAAATTTGTGCTACTCTCGTACTCTCACAGACAACTCGGCGACTGCGGTTAAAGTTTAAGGTTGAGTTTAAATTTTAAGGTGAACGCTGACTTGGCCGCACCGCACGCGCCGCAGTCGCCGCAGTAATCGCTTTTGTTATTGACCGCGCACACCTATCCGCGCCGCAGTCGCCGCAGTCATACCCGTCGCCGCACGCATCGCACTGGATTTCTTTCATTCAGTTTCAATTTTTAATCAATAGTGGAATGTTGTGCATACGCACAACCATAATGGTCGATCGTTGAATGCGAATGACGACACCAGCACCGCACGCGCCGCAGCGTCCGATGCGGGCGGGCCGGCGTTAGTGACGTCATCAGCTGCGGCTCGGAGAATTCGGCCGCGTCAGGTACTGCGGCGACTGCGGTGCGGGTAGGTATGCGAGGTTGCATAGAACTTCACATAAAGAATTCGACTGCGGCGCGTGTAGTGCGGCCCAAGTCAGCGTTCACCTTAAAATTTAAACTTTCAATGATACCAAAACCAGCCCGATACAAATAGTATAGCCAAAGATATTTTATTACAAGTTCATACATACTATAATGCGAAAAGACTTTTTACCCGACCCAATCTAATAACAGTTTGTTCTGTAGTGACAGCGAGGAGTTTCTTCCAAGTAGCCAGTAAGCCAAGTAGTACATTTGCTTAAACCTAATGTTCAGCTCATCTCATTTCTTCTTGATGTGGGCTTTCCAGCGAAGTTTGGGGTCAAGAATCATGCCTAGTTATTTGGCTGTATTCTCTTAGGGTATTGCTTGATTAATGATTATTGATAAAAATCTGAAAAAACCTGTGCAGCTTATTATTAATTATGTGGATGGATTTCGTTTCATTTAACTTAATTTTCCATTTTTTTTTTCATTCATAGACTTGGTTCACAGCCATTGGAACCTTTTCAACTGCTTTTTCATGGCGAGATTTGTTCGACCTGTGCGCGAGTAACAGCTTACGAAAATCTGGACTCTCGCGAGATCTACTGTTCGCGGAACTACTAGCTAGAGTCAACACAAAATAAAAGGCCCGTTTTGACATTTGTCATCGAGACGTAACTAGTGATGTTACCATACGACTCGATACTCACGATAAATCGATTCAAGTTTATATGAGTATTCGATTTGATAATGTATTGAAAAGTTCATTGGATTTAGGTTCTGATTAGAAAATTTAACTTAAACTTTAATGTTGTAGGTATTTTGAAATGACACAATGGTACGAAAGTTCTATTTGTTTTTAATTAAATATTTTTAGTTACAATAACATTCACTCAATCACAAAAAAAAACGAAACTTAGTAAACAGTGCCGTCCGCTTGAGAGATGCGTCTATTAACTTGTATGAGCAAAAATGGAGCAACAAAGAAAAAAGTTATTATAACTGTATAGTGAATGATCAAAGTATACATACATATGATGTGATTGACTTCTGTACCTATCTGTTTTGTGGTTCAACTTCCTGATTGGCTAAAATATTATATAAAAACCAATAATGTATTGTTTCTGTTTTTTTTTTTTTTTAACTATATGTTTTCTAAACTTATAAAGCAAAATAAATACAAAATACCAATCAAAACTTTGGTCTGCAATATGCAGGTTAATTATGAATGCTTACTTGAGTAAGTTGTAATGTTTTTTACATAAGAAATTAGTCACATAATTTAATCAAAGAAGAATCGAATCATGATTAAAATGTTTTTTTTCAAAAGTTTAGGTAACGGTAAAACGGGGTGAATAAAATCGCAGGGGTGAATAGATACAAAACTAAAAATGATTTTCTACAGACAATAGCCAAACATTTCGAAAAATAACAAAGAAAGGTGACAGGGGGTGAAAGTTTCGAAACTTTCGGTACTTTTTACTTTCGAAATATTTGACTTTAGTCCATCTATTCACCCCTGCGATTTTATTCACCCCGTTTTACCGATACCTTCCCAACACTAAAAAAAGAAAACGGCTCCGCTTGTCAGAACTGTCAAACTCATACCTCTCCTCGAGCTCTCCTCAGATCATAAATTATACATATTCGTCATTTTCTAACTCATTTTGTCTAACAAAACGAGAAAATTTACTTAATAAAAGACTTATGAAACAGTTACGGCGGCTTTATATATTTTAACGTAGTCATTCCAGTGTTTATTCTTATGTGATTTCAGTGTAATGAGGTCATCTTTGGCCACTTATCAATAAGTAAACTTAGTTGATCTTAGCCAGAAACTTTTGAGCATTGTAGTTAAAGCAAGGCTCTTTATGATAAAGACGTGCATTACGGGGCGCCAATATGAAGTTTGCAGAACATTTAAGTGCTCACATAACGCCTGAATGGCGAAAACAATACATAAACTATGAAGTAAGTGTCACTTCTTTTTCTTGTCTAATGTCCTTTACTTTTTGTTAACTTCATAGTTAGCATTGATTTCTTTGACCTTAGAATTGCGTGACTACAACAAACGAGAGATAATTTGCGTGTTTTGAATAACACTTGTGTGCTTTAGTATTCCATAGATAATTAAAGAATAACCTTTTTCACAAGTTCCTTACCATACCATGAATTTTATTCTATAGGAGATGAAAGCAATGCTCTATACAGCTGTAGAAGAAGCACCCTCAGCTGAAAATGTGGAGCCCGAGGTATTGTCAAGACATTTTGCCAACTTCGATGAAACATTCTTCCATTATTCTGATCAGGAGTTGAAAAAGATAAACACTTTTTATTCAGGTACCTATTCCATGTTTATTTAAGATAACTGATCACAGTCTATTTACTATCCATAATTATCTTCTCTCGGTTTCTTCTAGGCAAGCATGCTCCATCGTAGACCGCCTAGTTGCTTACCATCAGGCAAGATGGCAGTCAAACGCAAGCCTATTACTGAATAAAAAAAAAATATTGTCTATTTACCCTGTAGGGTATCTTAATACATATATATTATTATTATTCACTATATTTTTATATATTTTCTATCATAACTTAATTAGCAGGACCTATCCATATTTCTAATTAAAAATCAGGCTCTGAATATTATCTGCCTGTATTTTTAATTTTTAAGCAACCTAAAAGGGTTCCAACCATTATTTTTAGGTAACAATTAAACTTAAAAATCTCAGCTACCTATTAAGCAATAGTACTGTTACTGTAACACAATTTTTTTATGAGAAAATAATCTTACTAATATTATAAAGGTATGTATGTTCTTTTACTAATGAATGCTGAAACGGCTGAACGGATTTACATGAAATTTGGAATGAAAGTTGTTCATGGTCTGCATTAACACATAGGCTACTTTTTATCCTGGAAAACTCATGTTAACTTTTTGACTGTGGGTGAAACAGCAAGGCGCAGCTAGTATATTTATAAATTATGATAATTATGCATTAGTACTGGTTATCTATAAAAACATTTTTACCTACTTCCTAAAGCCTCAAATACATGATATCTAAAATATTATCTCGGATAATTATTTCCAAGTAATGTTTACTTAGAGGTTTAAATTAACTTACTAAACTGATGCGAGATTGTTTTTTAAATTAAAATTTGTTAGTAAATTAATCTTCCGGCTTTCCTTAAAAAAGCAAAAATTCACAAAAATATTTGACGTCGTAATTTATCACGTCTATCACTTACTAGCTATCTATCTGTATATATAAAAATGAATCTCTTTTTCCCTTGGTCATCGCATCACGCGTGAACAGATGGAACAATTCCGCTAATTCTTTTTTGTAGCGTTAATTATGGTCTGGAGAAGGTTCTTATGAAAGAAAAAATCAAGGATGTTGAGCGAAATATTAGAAAATTAAGACATAGTTAAGACAGGACAAAGTCTGTCGGGTTAGCTAGTTATTTATAGTTAACTAGTGGCGCCTCGCCGAAAATGCGAGTGAAACCACTCGCATTTTCCGGGATAAAAGTATCCTATACAGGGTTATTCATAAAGGGTATGCTAAGCTGAAAAGGGCTCATAGTACTCATCATTATGAACAACTTTTACTATGGGACCAACCCGAAATTCGAGAAAAAAAAATCAGCTGTTCCATAGAAAAATGTCAATGACACTCGACAAAATGTATGGAACAGCTGATTGTTTTTTCGAATTTCGAGTTGGTCCCATAGTAAAAGTTGTTCATAATGATGAGTACTATGAGCCCTTTTCGGCTTAGCATACCCTTTATGAATAACCTATATGTTAATCCAGAGTATAAGGTACCTATTCTACCCATATACTTTATATCATACAAATCCGTTCAGCCGTCGTAGCATAATTGAGCAAAAAGCATGCAAACTTTGACTGCTATAATATTAGTAGGATAAAACTGGAAAGCATTTAAAAATTCCAAGAACAAGATTTTCAAGAATTTTTGTCCGTTGGTATGGAACTATGGATGCCTATTTTTTGTGAAGATTTATAATCAATGATATTTGATCTTGACTTTCCTGTAACATATCCTTGTTTTTAGCTTCTCTTACAACATTACATCATTGCTATTTTGATATTAGAAATAATGATTTATATCTGTTCCGTGCTTTTGTCATGTACAACAAGAACATTATTTTACAAAACAAAAAACAAAAACCGACTTCAAGAGACCGACTATTGAGTTATTCATCTATTTGTCGCGCACGTACTTAATGCGAATTTAAGACTTATATGGTTTTCTCATGGATACCATTATCAGAACTGGACTAAATTGAAATGGGACCAAATGGGAAGCGTCAGCTTTCTAATAAAAAAAGAATCATCAAAATCGATTCACCCAGTCAAAAGTTATGAGGTAACAAACATAAAAAAAAAAAAATAAAAAAAAAAAAACATACAGTCGAATTGATAACCTCCTCCTTTTTTGAAGTCGGTTAAGAATAAGAATAAATTATTTTTGTATACACTGAGCCACTTTGATAATACTTCAAGTGAGCTTTATGTAACAAAATAAAGCCGATTCTGATTTACCAGTCTGTATGGGATCGTTGGTTAATCACGTGAGGCTCGAAAGGGGGTGGGTTCGGAAAACATCACGAAATATCACAGGGGGTAGTGGTAGGTGTAGTGTGATATCACGTCTATTTATTTTTTCGGTATTTCTGCAATAATGTTATAAATAATTAGTACAAAAAAGTTACTCGTGATTTTGGCGGGAGAAGGGGGTACTTCTACAAATCGTCACCCACCACATATCACCAAAGAAGGTGGGGATGAAAAAGTTACTAAACAAACGGGGTGAGCTAAATAAAACCGTTTAAAAACATCACGTATTTAATGGACAACGCCTAAAGGCTTGTACACAAATCTGCGATGCGATGCCGAAACGCGGAAACTTGCGACGCGAATTTCTGTGATGCGATTTCTGCGGCAAGGAAATTCTTTGCCGCAGAAATCGCATCGCAGAAATTCGCGTCGTGCGTGCTCGCAGATTTTTGCGATGCGACGTCGCACCGCAGTTTTGTGTACAAGCTCTTAGGCCGCAGGGTTCGCAGGTTACCTGTGACTAACTCTACAAATACTAAATTATATACTTTATTAGCTTAACTAAATTTGATATCTTCCAGAGAAGCTCGCTGAAGCGACGCGAAAGTTCGCCACGTTACAAAGTGAGCTCAAATCTCATTTCGACACGATCAAGCCTAAAGGTGGCGGCGACAGCAAGAAAGCCATCCCACGACGGAAGGTAAGGACTTTTCCTTAATTTTGGTTTTAAATACACTGTTTAACTTACACAGTTGTTCATAAACTAAATTAGAGTGTGATTCCTACTAATATTATAAATGCGAAAGTTTGTGAGTATGTTGCTCTTTCACGCAAATACGGCTGAACGGATTTACAACCCGGTCACAATATCTGTGCACCTCGCTGGAATGCGTATAGCCTTATATAGTCGCACTGTCGCACCGGGGAGTGCGCGGAGAGGTGACAGGGGAAGCGGGAGAGGGTTATTCATAAAGGGTATGCTAAGCCGAAAAGGACTCATAGTACTCATCATTATGAACAACTTTTGCTATGGGACCATACCGAAATTCGCGAAAAAAAAATCAGCTGTTCCATAGAAAAATGTCAATGACACTCGGCAAAATGTATGGAACAGCTGATTTTTTTTTCGCGAATTCCGGGTTGGTCCCATAGTAAAAGTTGTTCATAATGATGAGTACTATGAGCCCTTTTCGGCTTGGCATACCCTTTATGAATAACCCTGTATAAGGCTATACGCATTCCAGCGAGGTGCACAGATATTGTGACCGGGTTATACATTAAATTTGAAATGAAGGTTGTTCATGGTCTGGCTTAACACAGGCTACTTTTTATCCCGGAAAACGCGGGTGAAACTGCGGGGCGCAGCTAGTAACATTAATAAGTCTCGCTATCTTCACTAACGTCATATCAATGAAGGATTCAATTTAATTGCTCTTGCTCATTGTTTTGTCCTGCATTCGGAAAACAGTTCCAAGGAGCAGCGAGAATTTCGGTACGCATATTGGGCCCAAGTTTGAAGGCATTATTTGAACTAACTAAACTAACTAAAATATATCTGTCTTTATCATTGCAAGCCATTAGACAAGGATGCCGATAGTTTTAGAAAATTTAGATCTGTCTTAAAAAGCCTTCAAACTTGGGCCTATTGTCTCGATTTAAATGTTTTCAAATGATTTGGCATGTTTTATAAATAGTATAGCATAGAAATGAAGGCATGTGTTGGATTATTTATTTATTTATTTTTTACAACAAACCAGACTTGCGTTTATCCACAATCTCACCTGATGGGAAGCGACGATGTGGTCGAAGATGTAGCATGCTTGCCTAGGAAATACCTATTCGCTCTCTCTTTTAAATAACCCTGGGTTGTACTTTTTCAGGAAGACAGACGCCGGCAATGAGTCCTACACCTCTGCCGTTCGAATTAACAAGAACATTATTTTTACAAAACAAAAAACAAAAAACCTACTTCAAAAGACCGACTATTGAGTTATTCATCTATTTGTCGCGCACGTACTTAATGCAAATTTAAGACTTATATGGTTTTCTCATGGATACCATTATCAGAACTGGACTAAATTGAAATGGGACCAAATGGGAAGCGTCAGCTTTCTAATAAAAAAAGAATCATCAAAATCGATTCACCCAGTCAAAAGTTATGAGGTAACAAACATAAAAAAAAAATAAAAAAAAAACGGACGAATTGATAACCTCCTCCTTTTTTGAAGTCGGTTAAAAAGGTGGAATGGAAACGCTTAGTGCGTTTGAACGGAATATCCACCGTGAGAGGGTGTCTCATTTTTGTACACCTTTTTTTTTGTTTTTTATTTTTGTTTTTGTATTGGATGTATTAAAATAGTATTTTTATTTGTTTGGCCGAGCAACCAAGTCACCGGCTTGATAGTAACCGCTTAGATTTGCTGTTTCACGGAAAATTTTGGACTTCAATAGGTGCAAATCATTCGACACTACTTTTCACTCTTTGGCGCATTTTCTTCATTTTAAAGATGAAGAAACACTGTACAATATACATGTACATTGCACTATTCTAAAATAACTATAACGCAGAAGTAGCGCATATGAGCATCTTTCACACTCCAAGAATACACGTGAAATAATTCTTTTGAAATCATTATTGTGTAATCATTGTCTATTGAAATCATTCTTTTGTAATAATTGTCTATTCAAATCATCGTCTTTTGAAATCATTGTGTGTTGTAATCATTATACATTACATCTCCGTGAAACTTATTGAAGTCTATTGACAAAAGATTCTGACTGCGCAGAAAATCAACTTGAAATGTACCTACCTCTAAAATTAAACTACAGCATGTTAATTAGACATTCTATTCTATAAATACATAGTGCAACCAACTTTGTAGTTTGTACTAATGCGAGGAGTTCTTGCAAAACAAATTAATTTTCGTCAATACAAAATCCATTTCGTATATGTACTAATGGACCAACCCGGAATTAGCGAAAAAACAGTTGTTCTAAATATTTTGTCGAGTGTCATCGACATTTTTCTATGGAACAGCTGTATTTTTTTGCAAATTTCGGGTTGGTCCATTAGTAGAGTACATCAACAAAATGGATTGTAATTGGATTTTTTATTTTTTTGGATTTTTTTAAAAGTCGTTTATTATAATGAACCTTTTCCTAACCCTGTATTAGTTAATCATAAGCTTAATAAGAAAATTATCATTCTCAGGTCCAAGAACTGAAGCTTGCGTTCAGCGAGTTCTATCTCAGCCTGATCCTACTACAGAACTACCAGAACCTCAACTACACGGGCTTTAGGAAGATATTGAAGAAACACGATAAGGTACGATAAGATACGAGAAACGTTAGACCAACTTATCTGTGCAACTGATTGGAAGCGACACTGTAGCATTTTCGATACAAAACTAAATTTTTGAGGCATTTCGTTTAGTTCTGTCATTTGTCCGTTGCACAGAGTTGGTGTTAATATAACTCGTATTGTTTTATATTTATTGTTTAGTGACTTAATTTATTATGATTGATGAAACATTGTGGAAATGTACTTGATTGGGTCGGTTGATTGATCGCGTTTTTTTAATAGACACTGAGTATTGTTATTAGATACTTTGTTCTTTAAAAACTATTAAAAGTACGTATTTAATCCTTATGTCTTATCGTATATCTATACAGGGTTATTCATAAAGGGTATGCTAAGCCGAAGACGGCTAATAGTACTCAACATTTATGAACAACTTTTACTATGGGAGCAACTCGAAAAAAAAATCAGCTGTTCCATACATTTTGTCGAGTGTTATTGACATTTTTCTATGGAATAGCTGGTTTTTTTTCGCGAATTTCGAGTTGGTCCCATAGTAAAAGTTGTTCATAATGATGAGTACTATGAGCCATTTTCAGCTTAGCATACCCTTTATGAATAACCCTGTATATACTAGCGGCCCGTCCCGGCTTCGCACGGGTAGACACTATAAATTGAGATGTGAGCTATCCTATCTGTTAAGTTAGATCGAACTGCACACGGTGTGCAAATTTGATTGAAATCGGTTAAGTAGTTTAGGAGTCTATAGCGGACAAACAACGTGACACGTAATTTATGTATATTAAGATATCTTACGGAATATAAGCAAAATCAGAAATGTCAAAATTTTGCTTCACTAATATTATGGATGCGAAAGCGTGTATGTTTGTTACTTAATCACGCTCAACTGCTGTTGTTTGTAAAGTTTGGTATAGTCTTATATCCTGAACTAGCTTCCGCCCACGGCTTCGCCCGCGTGGACTATACCTCGCGAACCAATAATTAATTTAACCCTCCTTTTTTGAGAGCATGTAAAAAGCGTCATAAAATTGAAGCATCCCGCTTCAATTTTATGACGGAAAAAAAACTCCCGGATGAAATAAATCAGCCCCCTCGAATCATTTAGAAAAATGGCGGCCATTTTGAATCATTTGGATTTTCGCCACCACCATCAAGTAGCCCTTGCTAACTCCTATGACATTTAATCAAAAACACCCACCCATCTTCAACCGTTTAGGAGATATAGGCCCTCAAAGTTTGTATGGCGGCCATTTTTTTAATGTTAATTTTAGGCTCCAGAAAGGTCAGTCTCTCTCTCAGTCTTTAGTCTCAGCGCTTTGGTAAAAATGTTTTTAGTTTTCGACATAATTAGCAGTTCCACCTCGAGGATGTGACTTTCCGAAGGTTTTAGATTTTTTCAGGATATTGTTTACCCGCCTTAAGTTTAGTACATCTGTAAAGTTTCATTGAGTTAGCATCAAAACAAATTCTTTCTCCGTACTATCTTTACCACGGCATTTCACCCCCACAGGGGTTGATATTCCAAAAATGGTGAAATTGATGTTCGTTATTCTTTTAAGCTTCGTATTATTGTAAAGTTTCAAAACCGAGGCGTCAAAAAACAATGCTTCTCCATACTAACTTTAACACCCTATTTCACCCCTAAGAGGTTGAATTTCAAAAAAATCTTTCTTGGTTCACGTTTACTCATCAAGACAAACACACCCTCCATATTTCAAATTTCTTCGACCAGCGGTTTAGGCTGTGCGTTGTCTGTCAGTGAGTCATTACAATTCTCTCTCTGTACTATATTTAATACGCCCCTTTAGGGGTTGAGTTTCCAAAAATATTGAAACAGGTATAATTATATTATTTTCTTTAGCTTAGTACATTTGCAAAGTTAAATAATCGTAGCATTAAGAAAAAAATATTTCCATACAAACTTTAATACCCTGTTTCACCCCTTTAAGGGTTGATTTAAAAAAAAACTATGAAACAGGTACATATTATTTTTTTAGCTTAGTACATTTGCAAAGTTAAGTAATCGTAGTATTGAGAAAAAAATATTTTGATACAAACTTCAACACTCTGTTTAACCCATTTAGGGGTTGATTTTTCAAAAATGCTGAAATAGGTGTCGATTATTTCTTTAACTTTAGTATATTCGCAAAGTTTAATAATCGTAACATTAAGAAAAATATTTTTTTCATACAAACTTAAACACCCCTTTTCACCCTCTTAAGGGTTGAATTGGGCAAATTCCTTTCGTAGTGTGCGTCCGCTTTTTGGTATAAAACTGTTGTCTAAATTTGACGTTAGTAGCTTAAGCGGTTTAGGCTGTGCGTTGATCTGTCAGTCAGTCTAGACATTCACTTGGATCTGTTTAACCCTTTTAGGGGTTGATTTTCAATAAATAATGAAACAGGTATCTAATATTTTTTTTAGCTTAGTACAATTGCAATGTTAAAAAATCGTAGTATTAGGAAAAAACATTTTTCATGAAAACTTCAACACTCCGTTTCACCCCTTTAGGGGTTGATTTTCAAAAAACAAAAAAATAAGTGTCTGATATTTTCTTTAGCTTAGTATATTTGCAAAGTTTCATAACCACAGCATTAAAAAAAAATCTCCATACAAACTTCATTGCTCCGTTTCACCCCTTTAGGGGTTGATTTTTGAAAAATGATGAAATAGGTGTCAATTATTTTTTTAACTTTAGTATATTCGCAAAGTTTGATAATCGTAGCATTAAGAAAAATATTTTTTTCATACAAACTTAAACACCCCTTTTCACCCCCTTAGGGGTTGAATTGGGCAAATTCCTTTCTTAGTGTGCGTCCGCTTTTTGATATAAAACTTTTGTCCAAATTTGACGTTTGTAGCTTAAGCGGTTTAGGCTGTGCGTTGATCTGTCAGTCAGTCACGACCTTCACTTTTATATATATAGATTAAAACAGATTTTTTTATTCTTCCATTACTTTTCCCGAACAAATTAACGGTTTTTGTAAGATAGTGGATGAAAAGCGCAGCTTGTTCAAAATGAAATGTTACATGACCTCAACAGTCTGGCTTTCGCCAAACAAAAGTACGTCTAACAGGTTATGTACAGACATCCAAAAAAATAATAAAAGTAACAGGAAAACCAAAAGGTGACTTTGAATATCGGTATATTTTTACACTTTTCCTGTTCAAAATTCTGTTATATCATCTCAGCGTCAGCTGTTTTAATGTTTATTTTTATAATAAGTTTAGTTAGCGTGTTGTATGTATGTCACCAATCATTGGTAAATATCATGATATTGAGATATCAACACAAAGTAACATAAAGCCCGATGTTTGATAGTTTGAGATTGAAGCTAATTTGTATAAAAACTTATTTAACTGCCTACATACGTAATGGCTGTGTAGTATTTCGGTTATTTATTTATTGTTTTCTTGAACAAATTTCAAATAAGCGGCAGATTACCTGATGTACAGTGATCACCGCCATCTGTAAACATCTCCAATACCTAAGGCATCTACAATGCGTAACTGCTTAGTGTTTGCAGGTCTGGAAATACTGTTCTTATGTTATTATTGTAGTATGAAGCCTAAATCGAAAAGAACAAGACAAAAATAATAATTAATGAGACAAAACCAAATATGTACTGAAATAATATGTATTTTTACGCTTTCTCAACAGTCCAATGATTTATTCTAGACTTTCAAATGCCTTACCTGATAAGACAGTCCGAGCGGAGGCTCTTTTCTAGTTCATGCGATTTTATCTCGATCACTGTTTCTAGTTAGAATCGTCATGTATACACGAGTCGCTCCAGGATTAAGGCTTAGGTGCCCCAACAAATGAACATACATTTAATATCGCAAACGCCCTTCGCCGTGGTAAATATTGAGAGCAGTGGAAGCGACTCTATCACGAGAAAGAGGAAATATCAAATCTGTTCAATATCTTATTTTCCCTGGAAACATTCCCTTCTAACCGGAACACAGTAATGTTTAGACATTATTGCTTGGCGGTAGAATAACTGGCAAAGGTGTGGTACTTCCCCAGGCTCTACAAAAGAGCCTTACCACTACAATAAGCAAACTACTCTACGATACGAACACAAGAACATTATTTTTACAAAACAAAAACCGACTTCAAAAGACCGACTATTGAGTTATTCATCTATTTGATTCATCAAATTTAAGACTTATATGGTTTTCTCATGGATACCATTATCAGAACTGGACTAAATGGGACCAAATGGGAAGCGTCAGCTTTCTAATAAAAAAAGAATTATCAAAATCGATTCATCCAGTCAAAAGTTATGAGGTAACAAACATAAAAAAAAAAAAAAAAAACGTACAGACGAATTGATAACCTCCTCCTTTTTTGAAGTCGGTTAAAAAGAGCCTTACCACTACAATAAGCAAACTACTCTACGAACAAAACTAATTTATCCATTCTCTTCCAGCTATTAAACGTATCAAACGGAGCGCAATGGCGGGCAGAACACGTGGAAACCTCTCATTTCTACACAAACAAAGACATAGACAGACTTATAAGCGACACCGAGGCTACGGTCACCAACGACCTGGAGGGAGGGGACAGGCAGAAGGCAATGAAGAAGCTGAGGGTGCCGCCGCTGGGAGAGCAGCAGAGTCCGTGGACCACGTTCAAAGTGGGGCTGTTCTCGGGGTCGTTTATTGTTCTGTTCATCACTGTAGTTTTATCGGGTGAGTTTGGAATTTTACTTTATTGTATTTTTAACCGACTTCAAAAAAGGAGGAGGTTATCAATTCGTCTGTATGTTTTTTTTTTAATTTTTTTATTTTATGTTTGTTACCTCATAACTTTTGACTGGGTGAATCGATTTTGATGATTCTTTTTTTATTAGAAAGCTGACGATTTCCATTTGGTCCCATTTCAATTTAGTCCAGTTCTGATAATGGTATCCATGAGAAAACCATATAAGTCTTAAATTTGCATTAAGTACGTGCGCGACAAATAGATGAATAACTTCAATAGTCGGTCTTTTGAAGTCGGTTTTTGTTTTTTAAAAATAATGTTCTTTTTTTGTCACGACAAAGTGGAACAGCTGCTTGATTTGATGGTTCCTTCCGCAAATCCGCAATTTAGGAGTACATAGACCAGCAGGGTTAGAATGGGTTGTAGACAAATGGTCTATCCATCGTTTTTTTTTTCTCTCAAGAAAGAGACAGACATATCCATTTTCCATCTTACATTTACGCGCGAATAAAACCTATACTTGTACTTACTTGGTACTTGGTGAGCGGGCTCTTTTCCGCAACTAGGCCGTAAATCGGCCCTTTTTGCGTGAGCGGGTGACGGCAGCTACTCCAGCCACCCGATGTCCTCCAGGAAGTCCAGCAGCTTGCGTGTCACGCTGCAGGCCTCCCGCAGGGTTCCCGGTGTTCCCAGGAAATTCGCTCTCTGGGACGCCACGCTTTCGCACTCCATGAGCACGTGCTTGGCCGTTTCTTCTGCCTCCATGCAAAACCTATAGAAAGACAATTGATCCAAGGCCCCTGCCGCAGGTCATGAATTGATTACCCGTAACGAGTACAGTGGCGAGACAGTGCCCTCGGCCGACTACTCGGTTTGTGTGAACAGTTTGACTAAGCGAGACAGTCACTAGAACCATGATTTGTTTGCTCGGCCGAGTATGCCCATTTACTGCCTCGCCACTGCACTCTCCTTGTAATCAACACATTATATTATTTCCTCTGGTTTCACATCAAACTTCAAATCTAAAAAAAATTTCATGTTATCTAATTATCATCATCGTCAGCCTGTATCGACCCAATGCTGTATTGACCCAGCAGTGGGTAAGGATTTCCTGAAAATCTATCAGATACAGCAGCTGTTCCTCTTTTTCGTGATAACTTCTCTTATTTCTATGTTATCTAATGTTAAAGTTCAATTGGTACTTTTTGAGGTGATTTTCCATCCCAAACTTTAATCCCTAATCTAACATTTCCAATCCAAAATGTTTGTTGTACTAGTAAGTACTTGATCGTAATCTGAGTAAATTTGCTCTGATACCGCGGTCAGCGGTAACATTGAGACTGTATCGTAAACTATGGTCACTGATTGCATTTTGTGGTCGCTATGTAGTTTTCTGGAGATATTTTTAGATAGGGTTGTCAGCGCTACAATTTGGGAACTGCAAAATGCATAGAATAAATAAGATTCAAGCGTGCTCCATCGTAGACTGCATCATTGCTTACCGTCAGGCGAGATGGCGGTCAAACAAAAGCCTATAACGAAATGAAAAAAAAAATTGGATTTATTTATCACATACACTGTACCTAATTATTACATCTCATCCGAAGATTGTTTGGAAGTAGGGTAGGCCTTATCGTTATTTGGATAAGACCTACTTTTGCGATCTAATGCAATGTTTTACTGTGTCAATAAAATATTAGCGTATTAAATTTACTGCGCCTGCGGATTCGCCCACTACCCTACAGGACCGTTATTTTTTCCAGAGGACAAGAGAACTGTAGAGTAGGCGAGGCGCTTCACTATAGTTCATCTGATATGTGGTGGAAAATTTGTTAGCCAGGACTTGGTGCTGGTTCTAAAGTGCAGCTAAAATGGCACTACCAGCCTAATTAGCACTATTTTTAAATCATTTTTCTGACGTGGCAACCCTATTACAACGTAAATGTTGTTTACAACTCTTTGTTTGGTTTTGGGATTAGTAAAGTAGATGGCGTTGTAAATTACAACTGAGGTTAAATTACATTATGTTTGTGTAGGATTATCTGCTACTATTTCACTCGTGTGATAAACAAATGTATGCACTACAGGTTTTGAAGGTCTTTTCTATCTGACTAGTTGCTTTGCTTTCCATAAACATAAACGGCCTTAGGTACTTATAAAGTTTTCTTAAAGTAAAGTAACAGTGCTTAGTACTGCGCACTAAATTGATTGCGCACAAGCTAAATGGCATTAAGAATGGCAAACAAAGATTGACAAATTTTGTCAGTCTTAGGAACTGCTAAGCATCGTTTATAAATAAGCGCATCAATGTGAAACTCTGCTTAAATGCTCTAACAACT
Organism: Alcis repandata; assembly: GCA_949125135.1. NCBI lineage: Eukaryota > Metazoa > Arthropoda > Insecta > Lepidoptera > Geometridae > Alcis > Alcis repandata. The sequence goes on along the minus strand of OX421246.1, from coordinate 3,499,257 downwards.
TCACGCTGATATGAAACGTCACTTGCAAAAACAAGACGGAGAATTTTAAGCAGAGATTAAGGTTATTTAAGCAGCATCCAAGACCCAAGGTAGCTGTAGCTCATTAGCATTAATTCTAATCATATTCCAATCATACCTTCTTTGCTATTGGAGCATTTGTGCCAGCGGCCCAGACCCGCGCTCCGTTATTTTAAGGAGCTGGGTTGGCTCGGGTAATCGCTGGCAAGAGGGAAACGCGCAATGCACCCCTTTGCAGGACGCCAGTGCGGGACTTATCGCCCCCATTCCGAATAAAAATAAGAAGACATAGAGCAGGTATGGCGAACTACCGGCACGCGACAAAATGTTTTGGGCGCGCCACCACCGAACTATCACTTGGCAAAACTGTTTAACAGCACGTCCAGTGCCGGATTTACAGCCGATACACTTTAGCACCCCCCACCCCGTCTAATTCTAATTCTAAATGGGGGTGATACGACCTGCACCGACGTCCCGCTTGGGGTGTATTGTGCATTGCCCCCCGACTGCCAGCTTACCCCAACCATCCGAGCTCCCTAAAATAACGGAGCACGGCCTGGGGTCGCTGGCATACCTCCTCCACTTGCATTGCGCCAGGTGTTGTGGTACTTGAGATGACCCCACCCCGTCATCACGTCACCGCACACCGTGAGCCTCATAACTTTTCTTTACTTTTCTTTAGAAAAATGGCACGTTGCTTCGTGAAGGTTCGCCACCCCTGACCTATATAGTGTCTAAGACACTGACTTTTTTTCTGAAGTCAAGGTAAAAATAAACTTGTTTGTTTCAGCATTATTCCACGAAGGCGGCACAGACAACTTCAAAACCGCGTTCAGACTGTACCGAGGCCCGTTCCTCCTAGTAGAGTTTATATTCCTGATCGGTATCAACGTGTACGGGTGGCGGTCGTCCGGAGTCAACCACGTGCTTATATTCGAGCTGGACCCCAGGAATCACCTCTCGGAGCAGCATTTGATGGAGCTAGCCGCGATATTTGGGGTAGTTTGGGCTTTAAGTATTCTTAGGTAAGGTTCTATTTTATTTTTTATAGAGTTGAATTATTAAAATACTTTATTTAAAAAATCGGTTGTCTGTAAAGTCGGTTTACTGACGATAGTTTAACGTGACAACCTCATAAGAAAATACTGATAGAATGGTTTCATTTTTCAAAAGAAAAATTTAATTTAAGTAAGGTACAAAAGTAATTGACAAATAGGAAAATATAATAGAATATAGGAAATCACAATTTCACTCAGAGCGAGGTAACGCCTCATCGAGGTAACGGCACATGCGTCATGTTTTTTCGTGCGTGCAGCCGGCTCCATCGAATTATAAGACGTTGTCACGTCAAAAATTGCAATTTCTTGACAACCGTTAAACACTAAACGTTTATAAAGGTCAATAGGTGGACTATACCATTATAGATACACCTTGGAAATATCCCTGGATCAGAGCTATCTCCCCTGATCCTAAGCGACGATGCGATTTACAATGGAGCACGCTTGCCTAAAAGAAACCGATTCACTCGCGACTTCAAGACACCCAATTTCTATCTGTCGGGAAACACCCACTCGGGCAGAGCGTTTCGCACTCTAGCGGTTTGCACTGAAATGGGAACTAAAGCGTTTCGTAGTAGTTCATATTTCGGTAGTCTCGTATTTCGGTCACATTGCTAGAAAACAAGGCGACAACCTGGAGAAGCTGATGGTGACAGGCAAAGTCGACGGCAAGAGGTCACGAGGACGCAGCCCGATACGTTGGTCTGATCAGATTCGCACCACTCTCGACACCTCAGTCTACGAAGCACTTCACATTGCCGAGGATAGAAAACTCTGGCGAAACATCGTTAGAGAGAGGCTACTTGGAGGTGGTGGTCACGACCCTCAGACATGAGGAACACGATTTTAGGAGGGGAGGAGTAGTTCATAGTAGTACGTTTGTTCCAGTTTCATATACAGCGCGGCTCTGAGCATACCCCCATTCGTGAACCCGCTGGCGCTCGTCATCATCATGGCCGTGTTCCTCATGAACCCCTTCAAAGTGTTCCGCCACGAGGCACGGTTCTGGTTCCTCAGGATATGTGTGAGTTACCAAAGTACTAGTGATTCTTGGGATCGAAGTAAAAAAAAGACATTTTTTTATCTAACCTATGCTTTCCCACTGCTGGGCAAAGGTCTCCCCCAATTTAAGTTAAGTTTAAGAAATGGTACAGGAGAATTGTTAATTTTATTTATGAATTTGCAACTTTTGATTGGTTTTACAGTTTTCTACAGTTTTTTAGAGTTGGTCTATAATGTACCTAGCACAACTTGGACGTAAAAATACGAAACGTACGTACGTATAGTATTCGATAGAAAAGTGTAACGCCATTTACGCCTGTCAGGGTACTGACGGGCGTAAATGGAATACTCGCTACGTATTTTTACGTCCAAGTTGTGCTAGTCCCATTGATTGTAATGACCAGGTTGTAATATCTGGTCTCTCGTCTCCAGGGGCGCATCCTAGCTGCTCCGTTCGTGCCAGTCCTGTTCGCCGACTTCTGGCTCGCGGATCAGTGGAACTCGTTCGCGGCAGCTTTCCTCGACTTTCACTTTCTCATAGCTTGCTACGCGAGTAATAACGACTGGTTTAATGTGTCAGGTAAGAAGGACGGTGAAAATTTTACGACAATTTTTAATGAAATTTCGCTTAAATTCTTTCTTTTAATAGGTATAATTAGTCTGTATTTGATCAACCGCCTTCTTGCCAGCATAGATAGATAGATAAACTCTTTATTGTTCACACCATAAATTACAAACAAGCATTACTACTCCTAAAACTAGTGCGACAACGGGCGGCCTTATCGCCAAGAGCGATCTCTTCCAGGCAACCTTAGGATTGAGAGGATAAAGGAAAAACAGCATCACAGCATCTGGTTGCATATGCTCTTATTCATAGCCGGTTTAAAGTTCATAAAAAATAATGCGTACAAATTTTTGCGCTCGCTTCGCTCGCGCCTTGCTTAATTTTGATTTGACAAACCAAATCTATGAGGATTTAGTTCAATTTAAGCAAAAGAAGAAGAATCGATCGAAGAGCTGTGAAGATATAGTTTCGCGAGTTCATGTAAACAACTTTATCTGATAGATTCGTTCGAGGCATCCCGCTGGTTCATAATAAGCCGCGCTCTAGTCAACATCGTCCCCGCCTGGAGCCGGTTCTGGCAGTGCCTGCGCCGGTACCGGGACAGCCGCGAGGCCTTCCCACATCTGGTTAATGCGGGGAAGTATTCCACCACGTTCTTTGTGGTTACCTTCGCGACGTTGAGGACTATACATGCGGGTAAGTTGGCAAAAGAACAGAAATACTGAAACTCTATTGACACCACAAAAAGGAAATCACAAAGTAAAATATACATAAGGACTGTTTTTTCATTGTCTGGCCATAAATGTAGCAAAATGAAATGTAGCTGCAACAAAATGAAAATGTTTTCCAGAATAAGTAACACCAAAGTTATTGGTGTCAACGATTTAAACACCAGTTATGTGTCCTATTGTCATCATTCAAACGAACATATTTTTCTCTTATTTGAACAAGTTTGTGCTTGACCATCTACTCGCCTATTGATAAACGATGATTGTCCTTTATTGTCCTGTTCACATACATTCAATGATATTTTATAACAGAGACCCCTCTTCGGGTAAAGGCCTTCTCCATTTGAAGCCATTTCTTCAAGTAAGGGCTTACTGGCCGGCAGTTTTTGCTATTTCGTCTGCCCATGTTTCCTGTGGCCTCGTCTTCTTTTCCTTTCGGGCCCTTCGAATACCAACCAACGTCTCCCCAGGCTCGTACTCGGATCCGTACGACAACCCGTTCCTGTACGCGTGGTTCGCGTGCCAGCTGGTCTCGTCGCTGTACACCTACACGTGGGACGTGCGCATGGACTGGGGGCTCTTCAGCGTGGGCCCGGCGCACGAGAACAAGTTCCTGCGGGAGGAGATCGTCTATAGCGTTGGGGTGAGTGTTATCAGCTCCAAGGTGCATGAGAACAAGTTCCTGGGGAAGGAGATATAGATATCAATACCAACATACCCTGATCCATAACACAAGCCATTCCTGTACGCTTGCTACACAAGTTTCTGAAAGAGGAGATCGTCTATCTATGGCGTTGGAGTAAGTATTAGTGTAGTTACTTACTACTAAGGTACTCTGATCTACGACAACCCGTTCCTGTACGCCTGGTAGCCTGGTACACAAGTCCCTGAGAGAGAAGATTGACTATAGCATTGGAGTAACTATTAGTATAGACTATAGATCCCACCAAGGTACCTCGTACCCTGATCAGTACCACTAGTGGATTGGACTCTATTAATGTTTTTACCCTCGCTTCGCTCACATGTAGAGGCGTTCTTTTTTTGCTCGCTCAGTTCAGTAACACTAAAACAGATAGTAGATATTATAAATGTGAAAGTATGTTTCTTTCAACGATGATTTGGTATTGTTTGTTTTAAACTTGTGTTGGAACGAAGCGAGCGTTTTTATATATATTTTTTTTTTTTTATTCAATTACAGGCTTGCGTTTGACCACCATCTCGCCTGATGTTAAGCAACGATGTTAATCAACTCTGACCATAATATTTTTGTTTCAGTTTTACTACTTCGCGATAGTGGAAGACTTTGTACTGAGATTCATTTGGATCGTGTCGTTCCTACTTACGGAGAATCAGTACGTTAGTGGAGAGACAATGGTATCCATACTGGCGCCGCTTGAAGTGTTCAGGTTAGTATGATTGACAAAAAAGATTTTTAAAAAGAAAGTTACATCTTCAACCCCTACAAACCTAATTGAACGGTAAGTATAACTTAACTTTATAACACTCAATATCAAGCGTTACATCTTCGTCTACGATTTCATTCATTCTTAACCTTCAATCCTTCCATTTATGGGATACAGGTCTACCCTCGAAGGGTGATTAGGCCGTATTCCACCACGCTGCTGGCCAAGTGCGGATTAAGTCTACGATTTACTTACCACTATTTTTTACCGTGATTTTCTTATGTTCGTTCTTGATTGTACAGACGTTTCATCTGGAACTTCTTCCGGCTGGAGAACGAGCACCTGAACAACTGCGGCAAGTTCCGCGCCGTGCGCGACATCTCGGTGGCGCCGCTCGACTCGTCCGACCAGGCCGACATCATCCGCATGATGGACCACCCGGACGGAGTGCTCAACCGGTGAGGAACCTCATAATTATCTGTAATGGTAGGGCTCTTTTGCAGAGCCCGCCTGGGGAAGTACCACACCTTTCCCAGTTATTCCACCGCCAAGCAGTAATGTGGAAACATTACTGTGTTCCGGTTGGAAGGGCATTGTTTCCAGTGAAATTACAGGGCAAATGGGAGATTAAACAACTTATATCTCAGGGAGAGGAGCGCAGTGCTGGGCGTATCTACGCATAACTATCGCGTAACTACGCAACAGATACAGCATTCCATCTTCGAATTGTCGATAAATACTGAAGCGCAACTGATGTATTCCAGTAGAATTTAATACTTTGGCTGCGGCTAGGTAGGCGCGGCTAATAGTCAAACGCCTTATTTTTTACGCGACTGGCGTGTGCAGCCGCACTCGCGTCGCGCTAAGGAAAACCAAGGTATGTGTTTCCTGCAGCCAAAGTGTAGGAAGGAAGTATATTGTCTGATTGGTTATCGGAATCGGCTTTTTTTGACCATAATGGACAAACTTTTGAGTTTGTTCACTAGAAATACAATTGAAAAGTTTGTATTTGAAAATGACCTTCCGCGAAGTAACGCCTGATTCAATAAATTATCTTCATTTCACTCAAATTAGATAGATAAATTCTGTATTGTCCACACCATAAATTACAAAAAAAAAAAAAGGATTATAACACCTAAAACTAGTGCGACAACTGGCGGCCTTATCGCTAAGAGCGATCTCTTCCAGGCAACCTTAGGATGGAGAACATAGATAAAAAAATAGAAAAATGGGGTGTGCATTATTAAAAAAAAAAACTCTGTAATATAAACCTACATAAAAAAGTAATCAATTCTAACTAAATTACTATCTGCCTTTCAGGTTAGCAAAGAAGAAGAATGCGAAAAAGACGAAAGAAGACAGAAAGCCGCTGCTGAAGAAGGAGTCTATCCAGGACCTGCAGTTAGAGCTCGACCTGTCTTCCAAGATGCTGTGACACTCTGTGATATTCTACCTTATTACTAGCAAACAAGTATTAATCGAAATATATTTATAGTAAATGATAAACAAATATATATATGTTTTATTGAACTGCTGCAACTGGCCGTTTTATACGAACAGAACCCTAAAAGTAAAAAGTAGGATGTGTTAATCGAAAGATACTTCTATACCTCATAAAAACCTGTTTTCATTCCTATAAAAACTCACACTTCTTCTGCACAGAACCTTCGGATTTATGATGTGTTATGTTGAGCTCCAAGATTTTGCCAGTTTGCCTGCCTAGTTTGGTCGTAGTTATCGAACCGGCTTGCGGGTAGTTCTCTTTTTATAAACAAGTACTTACTGTTGGACTTAATCGATTCCAGATGACTTAGGATAATTTGTTTGGCCTTTTTTGAAAGTTGCAAATATGTTTTTTTAATATTATCTTTACCTACAATATGTATTCTTAATGTTTTAAAGAAGTAGTGTTTGTTTATAGAAGTAGAGCTAATCAGGTACGAAGTCATAGAGATCAGCCAGAAAAGTAAAACTCTGACAATTTAAAATTAGTGCATAAATTTATTTGTAAACTTAATATTATTAAACAGCATAATATATAGAACATCTAGCAACAATGCTCAGGCAATTTTCAGTGTTACTTTACACAATAAATAAAATACTTGTTAATATTATAAAATAATGTAAACGGTGAATACAACCGACTACAACAAAGTTTAGGTAACTATTAAAATGTATACATTTTTGTTAGAAACATTTATAGTCACAATGGTCGATTCACATTTTTCCAGTAGCATTCTATGTAGTTCTAGAAATCAATCTGAACAGCATTTTGATTCCAAAACTGCAGAATCACAATGCTCGATGTTCAGAATAGTGGAGTATAGTATAGTTGCATAGGCATGACATGCAGTCCAATCCAGTTTGATAGAATATACTGGATCCAGTGACTAAAATAATGTGAACCAAACAATAAGAACTATAGATAATATTGACAACACCACTGAAGTTAATCACCAGGGTTGCCAGTTCGTATCATAATTATTGGGGCGTTATTGTTTCCTTTGGTACGATAGTAGTTTTATAATTTGGGGCTACCAAAAAAAATGTTTCTTGAATTACAGACAGACAAAAACGGTGTCATGGATATTTTTTCTAGAGTAGGTTGGAGTGGAGTGAGCATAAACGAAAATGTTTATGGGGCAATGCGAGAATAGATCTGGCAACACTGGTAATTACTATGGCTTGACCGGTAAGCGAGCTTTTACCCAATATTTAATAAGATACAAACAGATATTAGTTATTGTCTTATTTCTATATGCTGTATTAGTATGTACTAGAAATATAAAACGTTATTATCATAATCATAAAAAATACTTAAGTTGTTCAATAAATAAAATCTTAATTGCGAAAATTGCCAAAATCCTAAGCGAGATTGCACTTAACATCAAAAACATAATCACATTCAATTTGAACATTCATATTTACATAAATAAGGCATTCCGGTGGTCATCGTGCCGACTTTTTTAAGTATCTAACAAATTATTTTCACTCTGCAAGTGCTGGCTCTGAAATAAAAAAAAAACTATTTACTTATTGGTTATCTGTAGGCCTAGCACAATAGGCCTAGCACAACTTCGACGTAAGCTTACGTAGCGAGTATTCGACAGAAAAGTGTATGCCATTTACGCCTCTCAAGAGCGCCCCTGACAGGCGTAAATGGCGTACACTTTTCTATCGAATACTCGCTGCGTAAGTTTACGTCAAAGTTGTGCTAGATAACATTGTATATTATTATTTCTTTATTTACTAAACTAAGCTAAACTTTTTGCACAGGGGCTTTTTGCTTAGGGGGTGTAATTTGGAATTCAGTAAGCTAAACTCCAAATTACAGTATAATGATGATAATGTACGTATGCCAGCGACCCCCAGGCCGTGCTCCGTCATTTTAGGGAGCTCGGTTGGTTTGGGTAAGCTGGCAGTTGGGCGGCAATTCACAACACACCCGAAGCGGGACATCGGTGCAGGTCGTATCACCCCCACTTAGAATTAGATAATGTACGCATTCATACTCAAATAATGCAATCAGAAATCCTCTAAATAAAATTTAGATTAAAAAAAAATTATATTGACTCTGGTAATCCAGTATTATTTCCAACCATGTTTATTTATTTAGATAAGGAAAGGATGATGGGCACTTCGTCCCCGGTGTTGTATCAAGTCATGACATATGTCATTCGAAAGAGCATAACAATAGCATTATTTAATTGTATGACACCAACCCCGAGTGACGTGCAGGGAAAAAGATATGGCGGTTTTTAGATTCCAAAAAGTGCTGTTTTTTTTTGTTTTATAAAACTATTTTATTGAATTTTATTATCGTGTATGCATTTTCTGTGACTATTTTATCACTCCCTTATAACAATTAGATAATAATAGTTTATTTATAAACGTTTATTTAGTTTTAATTATTTTAATTTTATACTGGCACATGCCAAAATCCTTACATTGCTGATTGTCGACAGTTTTTTTGTCTGAATAATGCCATAATATAATATCGATTTATTAATATTATCAATATTTGAAAAATTAAGCGAACTTACCTGTAAGTGAAGTCTGATTAAGACTATAAGTTGTCTTGTCAAAGGGTTAAAAGCCCGAACCTTTCGTCAAACTAGTTTGTTTTTTTAATTATCTCTCCCTTTGCCAAGACAATATAAAAGCGAGCGAGATAAACTTTAAATAATGGTTACAGATAAGAGTAAAGGCATAGAGTAGAGAGCAATCATCGACTAAATGCAGAGATTCTTACTTTTTTTTAAATGCTTTTGACTTTGAAAATAGTGGTCAATTAGGCCTTCTTTGCAGAGCCAGCCATGAATTTGGCTCAAAACGTCACAATACTGCTAACGGTGTGAGGTACTATCGATAAAATCGGCTGTTTCGACATTATTGATGTTCTAGAAAACAATTAAGAAATCTTATTGAGAATTATATTTATTGAGAAGGGTAGTCGTGCTGAATCTGACTACATGCCTATCCCGATCATATTCATACTATATTCATACTATGGAACAAGCTCCTGGCGTACCGAGAAGCTAATGACCTCGTAAGTGACTGGCAGTACGGATTTTGCTGAAACTGGTCTACTGGTGATCTTACCACTCACATCTGAGAGACTACCGAAAACATGAGGAAGCGCTCATATCACCACCGACAGAGGATGGTAACAGAGGTAGTTTTAGTAGGTATAACCCCACAAAAACTCCCTTGACCCGGTTGCCTCCCAACGCAGCCGGTTATTTTCTTAAGGTTTCCCCAGTCTCAAAAAAATTATCCATAATAGACTATCCATCAGTAACACTACTTTCGAACGTGTATCTTATAGGTACTATACCGATTGCAAAAACTCGTGTTTTTACTGTAGGTATTGCTTTATTATTCAATAAAATGTCATAGTGCGCATCAAACTTAACCAGGTTAGTACCGCCTCAATCGAAAACTGCCAAGAGACAAGCTTATGCGCTTGACCATGGCTTCTCTCGGAGGCTGGATTTTTCATCCGCTGAACCGTGCGTCGGATATGCAACGGCAACGGTTTGTCGTCTGCGTCCCCAAAAACACCAGGCTTCATCAAATAATTATAGTGAACAAGGACAAGCGTGGAGAGCACCGACCCCTGGAGAACACCGGCCTTAATATCTTTTAAATCAGATAAAGAACCACCAATGACCACTGCTCGAATCAAATAATCCCGCTGGAAGTTCGATATCCATGCAACAAACCAAGTGAACAAGCCAAACAAAGGGAACTTGCTTATGAGGCTTTTATGCCAAACCCTGGTGAAAGCTTTGTAGGTGTTAATGGAAACGACTAGCTTTTTCATTATGTTTTTCAGAGAGGGCATATTCAGCTACTGGATACATAGCGACTGACATAAAATGCCTTTTATCAAACAGCACTCTTAATACTCTTTATTTCTTGCAAATCATTGCCAAAATGTCTTCTACATGTTCCATACATTTTGTCGAGTATCATTGACATTTTTCTATGGAACAGCTGAATTTTTCCCGAATTTCGGGTTGGTCCCATAGTAAAAGTTGTTCATAATGAAAATAATGCCTACTATGAGCCCTTTTCGGCTTAGCGTACTCTTTGTGAATAACCCCGGATTCAAGTAATTTTTGACATACATGTTAATAAAATTCCGTAGAATAGCTTTAGAAAGCCAAAAATCAGCAATTTTTTTAAATCTAAAAACGATCATATCTTTTTCCCTGCACGTCATTCAAGGTTGAATCATACAATTAAATGAAGCTAATATTATCATCTTTCAAATGACATATGTCACGACTTGATACAACACGGGGACGGCGCCCATACAAAAGTGCCCATTCTCCTTTACTTCTTTTATCATTAAATATAATAGAAACAAAGAAATCAGCTGTTCCATCGTTTTTGTCATCAATTTCTTATAATTATCAGTGTCGAGAAGAGCAAATCGCTCGCCTGATGTTAAACGTCACACACAGAACATATTATAATATTGTTACGAGATCGGTTCGGGATAAAAGAAGGCCGGCGTCAATCATTCATTTGCGGCAGTTGAAAATAAACAAAACTTACCTCCGCTTACGAGCGCAGTGCCTCCAACCTGGTCTGCATCTCATCCAGCTCGTTCTCGTCGGGCTCGGGCGCCTCGGCCTCCTTGCTGGTGGAGGGCACTCCGACGGCGGCCGCGGTGGGCGGCGCGGGCGCTTCGCCCAGCTTGCCCTGCGTCAGTTCCCATAGCACCTGCGGAATAAATAAGGAAATTGTGTTATGAAGTTAATTATGGATTACTGTAACCTCAGCTTAAGTTCTTCCAGACTTTTTCGGTATTCATTTTTGTAGCCTGTACTATAAATTGTTGCGTGAAAAATGAAAATGAAATGCTGAGTGTTTGTTAGTTTGTCCTTAAGAACACTATGCATATACTAAACATCAAGTTCAGCCATTTTATAGTAACACAGGAACAGCCACAAAGTTACATAGGTAATATATATTCTGTTTATACATATACTTGGACAAGATTTGCTTAGCTTCTATTTAATATAATTATTAATTTATTCCATTTAACTTATTTCAAAGTGAATCTGATACCAACACAATCATATCAACATAAAATCTTATACCATAGAAGCATAGTACTGTTTCTCAATCTTGCCATTTAACTCATTCAGTGCCAGCAACATGCCTAGCGTGTCCTCACGTATTCCTATCGTCACACCGCAAACACAACTGGCGTGTCGATTTAACTTACATTTTATACAGGGTGGCATGGCTGGGAATTTTTAGAAAATAATGGTAGCATATAATATGCTCATTTTGCATTTTAGACCTTACCTTATCAACCTCTCCCTGTGCTGCCTCTTCCATTTCCTCCTCATCCTCTACTCCGGCCATGGTCTCATCCAACATCTCCTCGATGATGCCGGCTTTCATCATCTCCTTGCTCATTTCTTGCATGATGTGGGCTACCTCCGGCAGGCGGATTAGCGCTTGCATTGCTTGCATCACCTAGAATTATGCAGGTTTTGTTATTAATTGTACATTGAATTTCAACTTTGCAGACTATAAATACTTTGAGTGACACTGGAGGCTTTAACACTTTGGCTGCGGGAAACACATACCTTGTTTTCCTTTGCGCGACGCGAGTGCGGCTGCCCACGCCAAGTGCGTAAAACACAACGTGTTTGACTATTAGCCGCGCCTGGGGTAAGCGCATGTGATTACAAGCTGCAGCCAAAGTGTTAAACTTTGCACTTTTGCAGACTATAAATACTTTGAGTGATAGATAGATAAACTCTGATACACACTCACTCACACTCACACTCTCACTCTTCACTCTGTGATACTGGAGGCTTTAACTGACCGGAATGCTACTCTACTGTATCACTGCTTGAACATGGGCCTGCTAATCTTTATGGTACAAGAAACTATATAAACCACTACTCTAAACACCTAATATCACGCACGTGGCATTTCATGCTCAGGTTTCGTGCACTCATGTCTGGCATTGGTTGTGTCCTACAAAATGAGAAGACTTGCATTTGGTTTGTCAAATTGTAAGTGACCTAAGCATTTCAGCAAAACATACGAGCTTTTTTTTTAATGTTTGAGCTGTAAAATGAATTGCTTGGCCTTGGCATACTAAAGTCCTATCATTGATCATAGAGTATCAAGCCATACCTCTGTTGATTTCTGCAATGAGCCAGCAACTCTTAATGTGGCTGTAAAAGGAAAAAGTAAAAATAGTTAGTATTATTTACAGCAGTAACATTAAACAAAATATTTAAAAAACATTTATAAATCCAAGCTTTTACTGAATCGTAATTGGATACACTGGTTTACCCAATTTAAGCACGATCAGATACTGAGAGTGGTTCAAAATTCAGTTGCAAGATTTGATCCATACAAACAAGGCTATTTAAGTAAAAGCCAGTTAAAACATAACTTCCAACATAAACTTCTCAATTGCAGTCCCTTTTTAATGCTAAGTACAGAAATGTTTCTTACCCAGTTGATTCTTCATCTGCATCTGTACTGAATTCAAATGTGCCTTGCTGGTGTATATTTTGCTTATTGCCTTTCTTGACCTTATGATTTCCTTGGCTAATATTGTGCATACTTGCTTGTCGCCCTTGGTGGCTGCCTCTTTGAGTGACCGCTTGATCTTATCTTCTTCTCTTTGTATACCTGGATTTAACAATGATTTTGCTTAACACTTTGACTGCGGCTAATAATCACATGCGCTTGCCGCAGGCGCGGCCCCTGGCGTGTGCAGCCGCGTCGCACAAAGGAAAACCGAAGGTATGTGTTTTCCGCAGTCAAAGTGTTAATGTTGTGCTATGAATAAACATAAAAATCGCATTGTAACAAACACGGAACAAATGTTTAGTGTTTATTTTCAATTGTTTTTTTCAATGCCAAAATGTGGTGTCATACATTTTAGTTCTGTGATGCAAGTCAACCTTTAAAACATCCCACTGCTGGTATATCAGGTCTACCCTCGAAGGGTGAATAGGCCGTATTGAACCATGCTGGCCAAGTGCGGGTTGATTGGTAACTATGACAATGACAGTGAAAAGAATAATGGTAATATGGAATTTAGATATTATTTATGATCAACTGCATCTCTATAGTAGTTATATAAAATTTATTTATCTCTATGTTGTACTTAATTGCTACCCCAATTTTCAATAGTACTCAGAAGTGGCATGCCTGTCCTTGCCTATCACTACGGTACACGCGCTCCTTTTTTTTACTTGAGTACACGCGTGGCTTACTATATTAGGCCATTTTAAAATATCAATAAATTGTATATTTATGATTATTTGACTAAAATAATAAATGGAATGGAAAACTTATTTATTTTACTTAGTATTACAACATTACAATTTAGATATTATATTTAAAATAGTGAACAATTAGCAATTTACTAAATATCTAAGAAAAAGTAACAAAATGGCACTTCTGAGATCAACATATTTTTTTAAAATTAACACTAAACTTAATTACTAATTTTTTTATTTTCGTAGCATTCAGGACACACTACTGCTTGGTGATCGGGACAAATCCATTTGTAGCAAGTCTTGCACCACTTTTTTGTCGACCGAATTCGGGCTCTCGAGCAGAGTGCACATCGACCAACTCGTCCTGTCTTTGGTGTCAAATCGAGGATCGCGCGGGGTTACTGAGGTTGCGACAAATATACCAGACGAGGCTTACCTGGAATCGCTAGTTTCTAGCGCGCAAAAATAAAAAGTTACCGCAAAAAGAATAACCCTGGTCTACTATAGTAGGCCAGGCGTGTACTCTAGTGCTATTCATACGGAGGTAGCACACCTATTGAACCTTTGAGAGTTGAAGCCATAATATTTAACTTTTTTTTTGTTTTGTATTGCTGTTATTGCCTATTTATTGGTGATAAAAGGCACCTAGGTACCATTGTATTTTCTGGCAGATTTGATTTTATAGTAGATTAGACTTTACCTATGTCATATAATTAATTAATAGGAGTACTTACTTCTGATTTGTCTGTCTAGATTATATCCTTCCTTGCGGATTTTATGGGACCATTCGTTTACCTAAAACATGCAAGAAACATTGGTCTTACTACGGAGACACTTTTGAAACGAAGTTTATTGAAGTACCTAGGTCATGAGTTTTTGTGTTAAAATTACCAATTCTTTTGGATTTCGTTCGGGAGACTTTCCAAATAAACCCATTATGCCTGCAAAACCTAGAAAAGTTAGGTATCAATAAAAATTAAAAGTAGAGATGAGTTTGTTTTGACTCAGATTTTGACAAAATTGAGGCCGATCCGACTGATCTGTATCTGACCTGACAGTGACAGTGACAGCGAAAGGTAAAGTTTTGATTGTGATGCTAGTAGAACTTTCTAAAAGTAACGCAACATCAAAGCACATCGCATCTGTCTTGATTTCCTAAATTGATATACATTATAATGATTGTTGATACTTTTGTTGTTCTATACGTCACTCAATTAAATAGACTTAAACAGCAAAGATTAGTGAAACAAAATAGGTATTACCTGACATTTAAGTAAACGTAAGAGGAAGGAGGTATGGGCCTCAAGACCCTCAAGTAATGGTAAAATCACGCACAATGTTCAAATGAAGGAACATCTGGCAACACTCGAATACTTTGGCATTGACAGTAAAAAAAATCTGGATGACCTCACAGCTCAAGGTTTTATTGATGACCTCATCGAGATCACTGGGCCAGTGACCTTCATGAAGTTATGGCGCCAAAGTTAAATCAGGTTGCTGAAATAGAGATATTATCATAATGAAGTTTCCCTATCTTATATAACAAAACGTTGAGCTTGTCGTGAAGGCTGAGTAATCTGAGTATGGTCAGTGCGTGCATAGTGGCTCTTGGACCATATTGGTGCAAACCATTTACATTTTTTTTTTTGTTTAAGGATAAATAAACAAAATGTAAAGATAACTTAAAAAAAACATTGGGTGTCAGTTAAATATTTTCTATCAGTGTCATCGACTTCAAGATGTCACTGTCATAAATCACCGTCAATTTTAAAAGTTGTTTTGTTTTATTTGTTGATGAGAATTTTGTGAAATCATTGAAATTTCGTTTTGTTCAACTTTTTACATTAAAATAAAAAGTGCTATCCAGCTCAGTGTTTCAAAGTTTTACTTCCTTTGAATAGCAAGGTTAACGGTAAGTGCTTTTAAAGTACATACATAATTATGTTTTTAGTTGACTTTACACAAATTTCACAATGCCGGTTTTGCTTGGCACCCGGTTCACTTTTCGGTACATGTAAAATCAATTACAATTTAAAGTGTTCTATTGTGACTAAAATAATAACTTTTAAGTAGAACAAGCAGTTTCTTTTCGTACTTTGCTTGCTCACTCGATTTTGAGGTTAACTTAGTATTGATGCGATGCTAGACCACCGAACCATGGAAGGACGATATCGTCAGAGCCCAGTGCACAAAGTGGATGAAATCGGCGGAAAGAGTTATTGTGTACTGCTTTAGTAGATACCAATATCTAGCAATGGTTAGTAATAGTAATGTTTGTTAGATGCTGGTTAAGGAAATGAAAGTAATTATTGTATTTTATTTTTTTTATAAAGTTTAAACACCACAGACTCCACGGTCCGTGAGTTTTACTAATATAATTTAATTTATTAACATTTACAAATTCTTACAACTGAATTTACTTTAGGCAGTGCAACAAGAAGAGTTATTTATAAAATTAAATATTTACAACTATAATCATCACAAAATAAGATGCCCGTTATGACGTTTGTCATTGCGACGTAACTAGTGTGGTCACCATACGACTCGGTACTCGATACTCACGATAAATCAATTCAAGTTTGTATGAGTATTTGATCCATTTGATTTTGTATTGTAAAGTACCTACATTGGATTAAGGTTACGATTCGAAAATTTAACTTAAATATTATAGGTACATATATTAAAATGATACGAAATTTGTCTTTTATTTAATATTTTTAGTTACAATAACATTTATTCAATCACAAATAAACAAGAAAAAACGAAAGTGATTGAATCTTCATTCAATAATTTTCTTCGGATGATGAGCCAAAATCGTCAGTTGAGCTATCGTCAATTCAATAATTAATTGGTTACAAGTTACAACACTAATATTTGAAAAAAGAAGACTGAGAATGTAACTGTTTTTGAGAGTTTGACATTAATTAGCACGTTTAATTTACGTCGACATAATATAATTAAATGCACACGTGGGAGCCGTAGGGCGTGTTACATAAGCTCTACACATTAATTTGACATTACATGCTACCATAAAGTATGCGCGAAAAGCGTTCCAAGTTACATTCTACGGTCTTTCTCAAGTGTCATAACGGGCATCTTATATTGTGACAACTATACAAAAGAATTGTGTGTTATTGGTTCAGTGCATTAGGGGGCGTCCATAAAATACGTGAGATGTTTAAGGGGGGGAGGGGGTCGAGTCAAATCTCATCTAATCTTACGTTGGAGAGAGGGGGGGTCTCGGCAAATATCACGCAATTTTTTTCTGGTTGAAACAAAAAAATTATACTATGTATTTTGCAATTTTATTTTTCTTTTTACAATAACAATCCAATGCGTTTACGTAAGAAACCCACATTTTGAAAAATCTCACGTGAGATTGGGGGATGGGGGAGGGGGTTGAGTAAAATCTCACGACATCTCACCAGGGGGGGGAGGGAGGGACAGAAAATTAAAAAAAAACACCTTACGTAATTTATGGACGCCCCCTTAAAGGAATATTGCCTCTTTTAGCCTAATTTGTATTAACATCTCATGCTATTAAAAAATCATGTCAATTTAAACAACAAATGATATAATCCCTATTTTAAATTAGCTGTTATTACTCTTACATTGACTGACTACCTGTTGTATTCTACATGGACCAACTATGAGCCAATTCACAGAAATAGCGCAGCAGGAGCATTTTAATTATTATGTTCATAGGGACTGCAGAAACTTATTTCATGACTAAAGTTAAACTAGCAAATTCATATAGACAACAAAAAAGAAGCTAACAAGTTTCTTGGTACAAAATAAATAATTATAAAAGTACAGAAGGTATGTATGACAGTTTAAATAAAATAACATTTTTAATAGCTTTCATTGTATTGTGTTCGGAGTTACTCAGGTTCAAAATACCAAGATTCAACTCAATTTTAATGTCAGTAAGAGGTTCTAATTTAGCTTTCAAAATTGGACCACACAAACATACATGGCCAAGTTAAATAAAAGCTTCTCAAAACCCGACAGTAGGAATACACTCCTTGTTTACACATTGGCCCAATTTATTTAAGTATACACAATGTTTTGAAAACTATCTGTTTACTAAACTGATTTATTGATATTGTTTCTATGCAACTTAAATAATGATAACAGTTATCACAGACGTCAAACTAGCTTGATATGATAATAAACTGCACTGATTTATTCCTCCTTGCACCCGAGTGACGTAGGAGATATAAATGTTATTATTGAAGTAATTGACCTATTGCACCGACATCTGACGATATGTTGATCTAGCTTGGAGAAACTAATATGCTCGTGTTTATCACTTACATGATAAAGTAGCTGCGCCCTGTGGGTTCACCCGCGTTTTCCGGGATAAAAAGTAGACTATGTGTTTATCCAGGCCATGTACGACCTTTATTCCAAATTTCATGGAAATCCGTTCAGCTGTTTTTGCATGAAAGAGTAACAAACATACATACATACGTTCAGATATTCTTGCAAACTTTCGCGTTCTAATATTTAGTAGGATACAGGAATTAGCAGCCATTCTACAGGAGACATTAATCTTGTTAAGATAAAAAAAAATAGCTTAAGTCTAAATCTGAATAAAAAATCTATTCTATTTTTTATTTATTGAATTTATCCATCCAAATCAATTTTTTTTCGCACATTTTCACAACTAGTGCACATTGCGGTTTCACCCTGGTATTCAAAATTAGTTGAGTAGTTAAATGTGAAAGTGTAACATACAAACTCACTCTCGCATTAGTTAGGTTATTCATTTGATGGTTTCATAAGGATGTGTAAGCCACCTTATTATGTTTGATATCAAGATGTCTTTGTTTCATAATAAGTTGGTGAAACTGTTGTGTTTGAGCTAACTGTTGTACAATAGTACATTTATCACATTCTACCCCTTGTTATTTTTACATTATCTTCTTTCTTCTATATTATAAAAATGAATCGCTGTTCGTTTATCTGACTAGAACTCGAGAACGGTTGGACCGATTTCGCTAATTTTGATCTAGAAATATTTGTGGAAGTTCAGGGAAGGTGTAAAAGTAAAAAATCAGCGGGTGCAACAGCCGGGTGCAACTAGTGTAGAAATAAATGTAATAGGCTTTAATAATAATTGTACCATATACTCTGAGCCCGGTGGCACAACTGCTCCAGTGGCAAAGATGGTATGATTGGTATGGTCAATCATCATCACGGGTTCTTCCTGACCCCTTTAGAGGAGAAATGGGGAAACAGTGCGAGGTTTTACCCTCGATCCTGTGGCAGGACGCTGAGGATCATAGTCCCCAGGGCAGTGCGAGTACCCGGCCCGGCTGGGCGGCATCTCCAGCACCTCCTCTGATAAGGCCTAGGTGGCCTTATCGCGGCGTTGTTGGCCGTCTTGGCTTGGTGGATCTTCTCTTCTTTTCCTTTACGGGGGCCTCATCTAGCGGGCCGCCTTCGTCGTCCTCTTCCCGGCCAGCCAGGAGGAGGTCTCGAGGGAGAGCCCGGTACGGTCAAGCTGTTGTGATGATGATGATGTACAGCCACTTCATGCAATCCAGTGGCGACTCTAGTCTCCTCTGTGGCCTCACAATACAACAGCACAGTCTCTATAGTCTCGTTCTCCTGCAGAGCATGTGGGTCATTCTACTTTTTAGTGCAGGTTTTTGAACTGCTAAAAGTGGGCTTTAAAAATTTTATCATTAGAGATAAATGAAGTAATGTAACTGTATTTATGCGTAATTATACCCACACAATTGAAATTAACTGCCAGCAGCGAATTTTTTACATATTTCTTTCTGAAAATAAAGATTTTGGCGACCAAGGTAGAAAAATCATACCACTTTGTTACCAATCTAAATATTTTTATTGAGCAGCTTTAGTCACTCATTACAAACAAATAATTAACAAAACGTATTTTAGGAACATAAATCTTTCTCTTTCATAACTAAAATTAGAAATTATCATATATTAAGTCTTATAAATCACATTTAAATGACAACTATGTTACTGTTGTGCACTTTTGTTTACAAAGATTTGACATAAAATGTATATATGTAAAAATATCTTAACAACGTATTTAACATTTATATTAAAAAATATTATCTTGCATCTGATATATCTGTAATGTAGCTTATTATGCCAATTGTACAACTCAAATTGAAAAACCTTTACTTAGAAATAGGGACATAATGGTAACACAGTTGTTCAACAGTAACAAAGTTGTTTTAATAGAGAATTCTCTTCTACAAAAATAGCTAATCAGTCTCTTATTTACCACAAAGGTTTAATTTTCACTTGTTTCGGTACCGACGTTGTTTTTCGGCTGGAGTTAGCGGCATGATCTTCTGTAAAAGATAAAAACATGGCATTGTAGTACTAATTTTACCGTCAACAATTAAAGTAAGTCAGCAAACAATTGTAAAATTGTTAAAATATTAACCTATGGGTCGATACGAACTAATCAAGTTAAATAAAATTAGAAAGAATCAGTGACAGAGTATATTTACAACTGCGTTACCATCTTTACAACTGCGTTACCACAGCAGAGTAACAAAGTGGCCGGTAACACAGTTGTAAAATAACATGATGCTACCTGATATTTACGAAATGACCATATAATTTGCAAATCCAACAATAGAATACAATTAAGTGACATAAATGCCACGTCTCAACAGTTAAAACATAAAGTAAAAGTTTAGAAACTTACCTTTTCGCCGGGTAACAAAGTGCACACCAAATAAACACACGCGTCTTGATTCACAACATGGCGGCGACTGAGTGGCGGCACGTGGCTTACTGCCATTCCCCTCCACCCCGCTCTTGTAATGCGCAACCTACCCAATCGACCCGACCAGTGGCGGTACGGCGACATCTAAAGATTTTTTTAAGAAATACCAGTAACATAGTAGTACCGTATTGAGCTTCTTCCTTAGGGACAAAACTAAAGTAATTATTTTGAAAAAGAAATAAATCGTTTAAAAATATATGAGGCCTACATAAAAAACGCAAACATATCAAATAAACTTAATAAATTTTTGAAACATAGGACTACACTACAATAAGAATACTTTTTTTGGTTAAGTTAGTCCGCGTATTAGGTCGGGGACACTTTGCAATACTATGGAAAACAACTATGTTACCATAAAACTCCACTTTGTTACGCTTAATTATCTTAAAATAGGCAAAATATTTAAATATAAATGTTAACAGAAGTAAAGGAAATATTACGGAAGTTTCGTGTATTGCGCAATATTTTTAAATTTTATGAAGAAAATGGCAAATCTAGATTTTTTTGTCTGGGGGACACAAAAACCTGCACTAAAAAGTAGAATGACCCATGTGCTGTGGTATTGTGATTATGATTTGATTATGTAACTAATAACAATATCCCCACTCTATTCTAACTTGACCATCATACAACCATACTGCAATGTAAATCTATACTAATATTATAAAGAGGAAAGATTTGTATTTTTGTATGTTTGTGTTGAATAAACACAAAAACTACTCGACTGATTTCAAACATTCTTTCACCATTACATTGCTACATTATCCCTGAGTAACATAGGCTATATTTTATACCCGTGCAAAGCCGGGGCAGGTCGCTAGTTACCTATAAAGGCAAAGTCACAAACGATTCGCGTTACACCTCACATAAGACATAATATCAACTTGATCTGTGACTCAGATCTGAGAATTGTTTGATCAAACATTCACCGTACCTTACACATGCCTGTAACCTACTACTTCATTACATATACGCTTCCTAATAAATCCTAGGTAGACACAGATATGTTGTAGGAGGTCAAAAGTGGCTCCAAATGGTTCGTGTAATATTACACACGGTGCTGCTCGCCAGCTCTGTCACTTGAACTTGGCTTGACACGCTACCGCGTGTCTAGATTAAAGGGGTTATTAGACTTTACTAAATTCAGTCGTCTAAATGATTCAGTTACTAAATTCAGACAAATGCAATCGCATTTAGGAAGGTAGGTTTCTAAATTTAGGAAAAAGTACGGCTACTGACTCACTAAATCATTTAGGAACCTAATCAGAATCGAATTTAGGAAGGTGCGATCGCGTTTAGTCGCTTCAGTCGGTGCGCAGCACTTCGCGCGTGTAGATGTAATATTTCTTGACCCACGACTTTCTTTTTTTAAGCTATTGCATAGCTTCTATCGCGGACCTTGAGCGTGGAGACCGAATCCAGAAATTCCGTAACGAAAATAACCTAACACTCCCTACTCCGACCGGCACAGCGGTGATACTTTTTAGTTTTGCCATCTATCGATGAATAGCAGAAATATTAATGACTTTTTGAAATATCACGCTTGTCTCTTTAGTTCAGCAACTCGCCTCTAGGTGTCGAGTTTCGTTGACTTTTCGTCAAGTTTATTTTATTTTGAAAATTATTGATTATTATTACAGAAATTAATTTGGATACCTTTTTGAAAAATAGGCCTTGCAATATTTATACAAAAAAAATAAATAATTATAATTGCATAAGTTGATAAAAAATGCTATACAATAGCTTTACCGCCGCAGTCCCCGAGTGCCACACGTCTTTTTTTTTCTTTTTTTTTTGATTGAGCCAACAGCCACGGCGAGGCCAATTTTTTGATTTTTGGACAGCACTGGAGCCATTGTATTTATAGTAAGTAGTAAAACGTCCGCCTTTGTTGCGTTTCAGCAGGCAACTGATTTAGTAACTATATTTCGAACAGTGTGATTAGAAGCTTCTAATTTCGTTCCTTTTCTGAATTCTGATTTAGGCTACTAAATTTAGTATAGTCTAATAACCACTTTAAGTGGTTATTAGACTATACTAAATTTAACTCGAGGCAAAATAGGAAGGTACTTGACAGCTGTTGTAGATTGTAAAAAGGCAGATGAAAACTGTTTTCTAACATCAGATTTAAATGTAAAGCAGCCAATCCTACTAATATTAAAAATGCGAAATAATACAATAAAAAATCCTAACTAATGTAAATGTGAAAGCGAGTTTGATACGCTATCACGCTCTCAACTGATCATCTCGAAATTTTGCAAACACGTTGTTAGGGATACAGAAAAAGACATAGGATACATTTCAGCATCATCGTCATCATTATTATCATTACAGTTTTTTACCCCGACGCGGAGGAAACCGCAGGGCATAGCAAGCTAGGAATAAAATAAAACGTTCAGCTCTTAACTTACTGCAGCTGTCAGAATCCTTCTTAGCTTAACTCAAGTAACAGTAATTACATTTTTATTGTTCTTAATTACCTACCTACATATTAACAGGGTGTAAGCACGTCATACACTTGACGACAAGTCGCGGGTCGAATCTGATTTTGATTGCCACAGACCAGTCAGAAAGAGCCCTATGTTCAGTACTGGGCGATTCCAGGATATAAATGATGATGATCACTCACCTATTCCTTGCATGCATTTTGGTAGGTATTCTTATCCCAAACAGACCTAGTTGCCTAGTAGTCAAACCCAAAATCAAACAAAGGACCCAGTACCTACTCGTAGCCTAAGTACATACTTAAGTTCGATTATAAAGTGTACCAAGTCCACTCGATCCAATTCAAATTCGATTTTAAAGTGCAAGGTTCGACTCGATGATATAAAATATGATTCATACAGTATCGGATCGGCGACATCGACACGTGCGGTATTGTTTCACAATTCAACACCGGCGGGAGATTGCGGCCGGTTTGCGAAATTGCGACCGACAACGCGGTGTTGCATTCGTAAGCCGACCGTACCTGGCGACGTATCTTTAATAGGCATGACGACAGTATCAAAAAATCGCCGATTCAATGCTTTCAGGGGACTAACCAGATTAAAAAAATTTAAAACACATGTTTAGTTTTATTTTTAAAAAACAGATTATTAAGATTTTCAATAAATTAAAACATTAAAATACAGCAATCGGCCATCTTGTCAGAAACAACAATCACAGCGTATGACGTCACGCCTCAGTGAACTCAGGTCATCCGCCGCTCATCACGCATAGACACAATGACATGTTTGCTAGCCGTGACGTCAAATCGACGCCATGACACAAGCAAGCTGTTTTTGGGCACTGTTGAAAAAATATGTGAAAAATGGCTTCAAACTTCGTTAAACTTAAGTTTATTACCGAAATAAAGGCTTTTTTGTAAATAGTAAATGTGTACTCACATTATGGAAGAGGATTTTAAAATCTTTCGTCACGCCTATTAGGAGTATCAAGGAGCTGTAACACACAAAAAAGGAAATGGAAGTGGGGGGGTCATGTAAAATGATCGCATGATGAAAAATGGTCCTAGCAAGTAGCCAAATGGGGGTCCGAAAGGAAAAAGAAGACGAGGGAAGATACAGGAAAGATGGGCAGACGAAATAGCAAAAACTGCCAGCCAGGAGGCTCTTACTTGCTAGAGATAAGAAGAAATGGCTTCAAATGGAGGAGGCCTTTACTATACATATATAAATGGTATTTCTATAATATAGAGGTATATTTTTTTTTACAACAACTTGGACATGCGTTTGACCACAATCTCACCTGATGGGAAGCGACAATGTGGTCGAAAATATAACACGCTTGCCTAGGAAATACCTATTCACTCTACCTTTAAATAACCCTGGGTTGTACTTTTTCGGGAAGACAGACGCTGGTAATGAGTTCCACACCTCTGCCGTTCGAATTAAAAAGGTGGAATGCAAACGCTTAGTGCGTTTGAACGGAATATCCACAGTGAGAGGGTGTCTCATTTTTGTACGCCTGATGCAGTTCTTGTAGAATGGAGATGGCAAGATTAGGTCATGCAGTTCTTGAGCACACTCACCATAGTACCATATTACCATTCAATGTATGGGAAGAACAGGACAATACAGGCTTTATTATTTAAATTTATTTAACCAAGGGACATAAAAGTAGCTTTTTTAGGCTGGCTAACCCATTTCTTTGTCGCGTCGATGATTCGTTTCATTCGATTACTAGCTGCGACCTGCGGTTTCACCCGCGCTAAAGAAAATCGATGATGATGATGTAAAGTAGCCTATGTCCTTTTCTGTACCCCTGACAACGTGAATGCAAAATTACATGGTCGGTTGAGTAGTTGCGCGAAAGCGTAGCAGACAAACTCACTTTCGCGTTTACCTATAATATTTAGGATACTGTCCCCTAGCCAACTTACATATCAATAATGGAAAAGCTATAGAAAACTAGGAAAATATATGCGAATTACATTTCTATAATCTATAGATTACTAGCGACCTGCCCCCAGTGACGGATTAAGACTACTAGATGCCCTAAGCAATCCATGCCTGTGGGCCCCCCTATCCGTATGTCAACTAGAATCGGTCTTTAAACCTTTACCGCCTAAAAACATTAGTTTTTTTGTAAAATAAGATGATGAGATGTAACGAAAAATATAGGTCAGATTGATAAAAAATATGTAAAAGGTATTTTACTATATTCTTTCAGAAAAAAAATTAAAATAGTAACATAAAAAATTTTAAATGTTGTCAATTCCGGGGCATTCGAATTGTCGAATGCACTAGCGGGCAGCGAGTGGGCAAGCGGGAGTGGGGTTATGACTCTAGGTCGAACTCCTAGAAACTTTTTTAACACGCCTAAATTAGCTTCACCTGTATGTTTGTATTTGTAACCGACTCCTTTGGGCGCGATTTTGACCC
Source organism: Alcis repandata (assembly GCA_949125135.1). Classification (NCBI taxonomy): domain Eukaryota; kingdom Metazoa; phylum Arthropoda; class Insecta; order Lepidoptera; family Geometridae; genus Alcis; species Alcis repandata. Next base: position 3,474,045 of record OX421246.1, on the reverse strand, counting down.
ACTTTAAACGGCCGGATTTCGTTCAAACTTTGTAGATATATCGAGGATCGATGACAATAAATTATTATACAAAAAATAAAAAAATATATACTTAGGGGAGGGTGGGGTAATCACGGACGGCGGGTAATGCCGGACACGTCGGTTTATGCTGATATGATCGCAGCAGATAGCGATTCTGGTTGGATTAATGAGAACCTATTTGTGGATTGGTTACATCATTTCATATCTTTTGCTAAACCAACTCTTGAAGAACCAATTTTGCTTATCCTAGACAACCATGAAAGCCATGTTAGTCTTGCTTGCTATCAGCTTTGTCGCCAGAATGGAATAATGTTATTGTCTCTTCCACCTCATACATCACATTGTATGCAGCCACTAGACCTAACATATTTCGGACCCATCAAGACTGCTTATAACAAAGAATGCGACTTATACATGGCTTCAAATATAGGCCGAAAAATTACACAGTATGAGGTCGTAGAACTGTTTACGAAGGCTTTTTATCGCATCAGTAATATAGAGAAAGCAGCAAACGGATTCCGCGCAGCTGGTATTTGGCCAATAGATACAACTAAATTTGATGAACAATTCGTAGATGCAGTATCATTATCACTTGACAATTCCAGCAATTTGCAAAGAGCAGTGACCCCTGATTCGCAAATATTACCAACATCAAATGTGCAGCAAAGGCCAACCACCCCTTTTTGGTTATGTTGAATGAATCAATTCCACTAAAAAATATTGTTAATGTTCCCATACTGCCACAACAGAAGAGCAAACAAAGTTCTAGAAAAAAACATTCTATTGTTATAACCAGCACTCCAATGAAAGACACTCTCGAGGAAAAAGAACAAAGAAAGAAATGTAAGGAGCAGATAAAAGAAATTGAAAAGATCGCAAGTACAAATAAAGGGAAAAAAGGAGTGAAAAATCTTGGAGCATTTGCGGATGAAAATTTTGAAAAGGAGAAGCATAAGAAGAATGTACCATTCAAAAAGAAGAAAGCCAATGAAGGAGCTAGGACGGATAAAGAGTATTATTGCCTGATTTGTGACGAGAAGTATGAAGATCCTCCAGATGAAGATTGGATTAAATGTCACAAATGTAATTTATGGGCCCACGAAAACTGCACAAGTGGTGAAAGCACATCAAAGGGTTTTCTCTGTGATTTTTGTAGGAGTTAGACCATGTCCGTTATTACCCCACACTGTGTTCGTAATTACCCCATGTGCTGTGGGGTAATCCCGGATACAAGGGTTTTGTTTTTTTGTTACTAGTTGATTTTATTTTGAAAATATATCTACGTTGATTATGAGAATAGAAGATTGATTAGTTTAAGTAAACTTGTGGCCATTAATAGTAGGAGTTAGACCATGTCCGTTATTACCCCACACTGTGTTCGTAATTACCCCATGTGCTGTGGGGTAATCCCGGATACAAGGGTTTTGTTTTTTTGTTACTAGTTGATTTTATTTTGAAAATATATCTACGTTGATTATGAGAATAGAAGATTGATTAGTTTAAGTAAACTTGTGGCCATTAATAGTATTCGTAACTTAGTATGGTTTTGTTTTATTTCAATTCTCCCTTAAGTGTTCGCAATTACCCCACTCTCCCCTATAAATAAATTAAAATAATTTTATATGTAGCTAATAAATTGTGTTTTTGCTCCGAACGCGATTTCTACGATTACTGTTAGCTAAGCTGTGACTCGGTACGCGAATTCTGTGACTACTGCTGGCTAAGCTGTGGTTCCCCACGGCTACTGGTACATATTCTGCTACGTGCCGCGTTTGTCAAAGAGCGATAACAATGCGTGTTTTTTAGTTTTTTAAACTATTCTATATTATTTGGTGTGGTTTTTCGTGACGTGAGAGTGAGACGTGATGCCCTAAGGACGGATTTTTTTTGTGCTTCTTCTGGTGCCCCCTCAGACGTGATGCCCTAGGCAATTGCTTAATTTGATTAAGGGTTAATCCGTCACTGCCTGCCCCGGCTTCGCACGGGTATGAAATAATTAATAGTCTATGTTACTAGCTAATGATATATGTAGCTTAAAATTGGTGATTTTTTTTTAAATCAGTCCAGTAGTTTTTGACTTTATTCATAACTAGCTGTTCCCTGCCACGCTTCGCTGTGGATAAAAAAAAATATATAGCCTATGTTACTTTGGGATAATGTAGCATTCGAATGGTGAAAGAATTTTTGAAATCGGTCCAGTAGTTTTTGAGTTTATTCCACACAAACATACAAAAGTACAAATCTTTCCTCTTTATAATATTAGTATAGACAAACATCCAAAAATACACATCTTTCCTCATTATAATATTAGTGTAGATACTTTCTATGACACAAAGGAGGGTTTCGATTATGGAATTTCAACTTGGTTAGGAGGCTGTTTTCTTCTAGCTTTTGGCCACTGCGACCTCACTAGAGGCGCCGCACTCCGCAGTCGCACTGCTTTTTCGGCGTCCCAATATCCACTAGCTGGTACTTAGCAGATCTCAAACGGCAGATCTGTATCTTGCTCAGATAAATCGGTCTAGCAGCAGTACTCTCTTGTGCTTAGTAAACTAAAAGTTAATAGAAGAAAGTTTTTCGTATAATATTATAATAACGTTTCACACTCATAGCTCCCCGACTAGGATATCCTGTGTCGGGGATCCATAGAACTCACACAAAGACAAGGACAACTAACACCCAGACCCAGAACAGATATTTAAATTCATCATTCAAACATCTGCCCGGCCGGGAATCGAACCCGGGACCCGGGATGTAAGTAACTACTAATTGGACCATTATTTATTCTGTGTATACTATCTATAATATAATGTTAGATCATTGCATTTATCAGGGCATTGAGTATGTGTGCACTTGGCTGTAAATAAAGCGTTTACACCAGTTTCACACGTGTGCGTGTTCACGTTTTTACATTCCTAGTACATTTTCTCTACCCACACTATCAAACGATGTTTATTTAGAATTAGATACTAGATTTAGAAATAGCTGATGTTATGGGCAAACGTTACGTTTAATATCAGGCGAGCGATGTGCTCATTTCGCTAGTTTTATAAAAAAAAGTGTTCGGAACTACGTGCTTGGTGCCTTTGGTTTCGCAAGTTTAGGCTATAGCCCTAAACCTGCGAAACCTATAGCACTCAGGGATAAGTCTAGCTTTCTAATCTAAAGGGTTTTTTAAATCGTAGCAATATTTCGGAGATTACCCTTTATAAAAGTTATAACTATACACAATCTGCAGCTCTTTATAATAATATTGAAATAGATTGACATTACATTACAGACTTTCTATTTCAAGATGAAGGTTTGGTTTCACTGTGGACGACTTTTCTGCGTTTAGTTGCCTTGCTGACGGTACTTTGTGCTGACATCTTGCGCGGGTACAAGAACACTAGTGACTTCGACCGCGTCGCGATCGTGACAGCGCTCCCGAGGTTACGCACACTAACTCAATGTGCATGTGCACGGCTAAAGCCCCATCCACTTGCTTGGCAAACAGCCAACAGCAAACACGGACGTGTGGATAGGTGTTCGTCGTTGTTTGCCTGTTTGTGTTTGTGTTGGGCAGTGTTCGGCATCGGTGTCGGTTTTTCTTTTGCGACGTATCCACACATTTGAAAAATTAAAAAACAAACTTTTAAAAATGAATGCACCCATTCATTTTTAAAAGTTTTTGAGCGGGAAAATTGACGTTACTTCTTGTGTCAAAACAAATCTCAAGAATAATCGTGATTGTGTGTAAACGTTCGCCAAGCATGTGGATGGCTGTTTGTGTTGGGTGATTGTGGTTGGTGTTTGGGACTTTGTTTGCTGTTTGCGGGGTTTGTGACAAACAGCCAGCGTGTGGATGGGCCTTAACAACAAACAAGACCAAACCTTCATCGTGAAATAGAATAACTATACATTGTCATCGTCGCTTACCATCAGGCGAGTTGGTGGTCAAACGCGGACTTGTTCACGTTAAAAAAAACATTATCTCAGTAGAGTCCTGGGCGTGCCATCTTCGACCACACTGGTGTCAGCAGTCGATTTCCGGTCTGTACATCGATCAAGTACATTTTTATGAACATTTTTTACTATGGAACCAACCCGAAATTCGCGAAAAAAAAATCAGCTGTTCCATAGAAAAATGTCAATGACACTCAACAAAATGTATGGAACAGCTGATTTTTTTTTCGCGAATTTCGGGTTGGTCCCATAGTAAAAAATGTTCATAATAATGAGTACTATGATAACCTAGAATATGTCAAGTGTCTAACCAGTCAGCCTTCGTCATTTCAAATCGAATAAAATTGATTAATACTACTACACATTTTGACTTATTAATTCAAGTCTAATTTTGACTTTAAATTACTCTCCTGTAAATTATCATTTATAGTACGAAGGGATAGTCGACGTACATAAGCGACACACACACACACATACGTAAGCGACATGTACCCGTAAACGCGATATGCCATTTGTATTTTTGATGTCAATTGTGATGCCAATTGCACAAACGGAAGTCCTTTGTCGACTCCTCGATTCATCCTTGTTCGAATGAGCTATGTCAGACTGATCGCCTAAAAACTGACACCAGGCCCTGTACTGACAAATTCTTAGCGCGAGCCTGAACTGAATCGCGTCGTCTCGCTTTTTCTTTAGCTGACAGAGTGAGATGAACTAAAGCGATCAAGTTTAAGTTCGTGCTGAGAGTCCGCGGTGCAGTTCCTGAGCTAGCACTCGCCCTATACGGGGTTATAAGGAAAGGGTATGCTAAACCGAAAAGGGCTCATAGTACTCATCATTATGAAAAACTTTTACTATGAGACCAACCTGGAACTTACGAAAAAAATTTAACTGTTCCATAGAAAAATATCAATGATACTCGACAAAATATATGGAACAGCTGATTTTTTTTCGCGATTTCCGGGTTGGTCCCATAGTAAAAATTGATTCTAATGATGAGTACTATGGGCCCTTTTTAGCTTGGCGTACCCTTACGAGTATAGCCCTGTAGTATGGGGCGAGTGCTATGTGAGAGTGTGGGTCCACAGGCCCGCATCGCACGTATCGGACGCATCGCACGTAACGGATTTTAGTTTGCCTTGTATAAAAACTCATACAACCGCGTCCACTGATCTGCACCGTACGGACCGCTCATCGGCAATGCTTACATGCGATGCGTATTGCGTACCGATGACGTTGGAACTAACAGAACAGACATCAGGAAATAGTGTGTGATATTCTCCATGTTCCGATCTCTTCTTGAATATGTTGTGTATCCAGACGTTATGCTTCCTTTTTCTAGATTTTTTTTTTGTTCTTCCTCTTCTGCTAATAAACAAGCAATAACGACTTCTTCATCGCTTTCCTCCATTCTCACAAACACTTTCCGCACGTACGATCACTACAAAAATCCGAATGAAAGTGGCATCGGCAATCCGATTGCTGATACTCGCGTCGGCAATCCGATCGCTGCCGATACAGTGGACGCAGTCTAATTAATCCGTTTGATGCGATGCGTCCGATACGTACGATGCGGGCCTGTGGAACTATACTTAATTTCCATACAAATTAGATCAAGGATTACCACAGAAGATAAAATATTGGAGCCATAGAAGGAAATAGTTGTTTTAGCCTTAAAGGGATAAAATGACTAATTACTACAGATTTACATAATTATATTTTAGGTTTACATCAACCTTAACCAGCTACTAACTTATAAGTTATCAGTATGTTAGCAATACCTATTAAATTTTGATCGATAGCGCGGTTATGGGTTGATTACACGTAACGAGTACAGTGGCAAGACAGTAAACGGGCACACTCGGCCGAGCAAACTAATAATGGTTCTAGTGACTGTCTCGCCTCGTCAAACTGTTTGTACAAACCGAGTAGTCGGCCGAGGGCATTGTCTCGTCACTGTATTCGTTACGTGTAATCAACCCATTAGATTCAGACGACCTGTTTCGTTCAGCGGTAATATATCCGCCTTATAAGCCAGAGGTTCCGGGTTTGATTCCTGACCGGGCAGATGTTTGAATGATGAATGGAAATATCAGCTCTGGGTCTGGGTGTTAGTTGTCCTTGTCTTTGTGTGTTCCATGGCATACCCGACACAGAATTTATCCTAGAGGGGGGGGGGGGGGGCTATGAGTGTGAAACAACGAAGTAGTCGATGGTGTGAAACGTTTATTTATTTCTTTAGCTAACAACAAGTCCGTCTTAGTTTACTACGTCTTCCTTTTCTCTAAAATATTTTTTTTTGAATGCCCTTTTCTAAACATTCATCTAGAATTCATCTCGAATTGATCAATCGATTGTAAAAACGTTAAGCCTATTTTATTCCTTTGCTAAATCGGTAAAATTAAAAAAAACATGTAGCACACATTTCCGAGAACGCTAACAACGTAAGTGGACTATTCTAAATATTTGTCCGATGTATCGAGATCGCCTGCAAAACATGCATTGCGTGCTGAAATGCCTACTATCAAACTTCGAGTCCAGTATAGGTACAGATCAAGTAGAAAGCAGAGATATATGCCTTAGATCCAGGTGAAGCTAATAAAACTACCCTACTGCTCGTGTACGCATACACAGAAAAATGGCAATCAAAATTCCGATGAATTCACCCAAAGTACGGAGCATACTGACAATCTCCAAAAAGTACGATGATTAGCACCAGTTTTTACGGTGACAACTATCATATAATTATGGTTGTCACCCTAAAAACTGGTGCTAGTACCTACTAGTTTTTAGGTGACATTTTTCAGTGTATGCACAGCTGTGGGCGATAACAGGCTGATGATGACTATACTTAACATAAAGTGTAGTCGATACTCAACCAGTGCACGCAAGGAGTGTGTGACAGATAGCCACTATAAGTTCATCGGTGTCAAGAATCTAGCTTGCGATCCCACTGACCCAGCTGTGAATCCATGACTATGATAATGTAGGAAATGGAAATAAATCGACTGAATACAGAGTTATAAGCAAAAGGCATGCTAAACAAAAAAAGGCTCATAGTACTCATCATTATGAACAACTTTTGCTACACTGAAAAAATGGCCATCAAAATTCCGATGTATTCACCTAAAGCATAGTGATGATCACCAAAAAGTACAATGATAAGCAAATTAATATAATTATGGTTGCCATCGTAAAAACCATTACTAGCACCAGTTTTTAGGGTGAGAACCATATATTATGATAGTTGTCACCGTAAAAATTGGTGCTTATCATCGTACTTTTTGGTGATTATCACTATGCTCCGTACTTTAGGTGAAATTTTTCTCAGTGTATGGAACCAACCCGGAATTCGCGATAAAATCAGCTGTCCCATACATTTTGTCGAATGTCGTTAACATTTTTCTATGGAACAGCTGATTTTTGTTCTACCAATCCGAGGTTGGCTCTATAGGAAAAGTTTTTCATCTCTGTATTATGTAAGAGATTATTATTTCCTAACTTCGTCATAATCTACCTAAGGGGCAGATTATTATTACTCTTGTTCCTTACCTATACCATCTTACCTCTGATAACGCAGTTGCTACAGCGATAACTTCATTATTTCCTTTGCTAATCATAATTAATGAACTATGTACTTTTTAATTATAATCATTGATTAAATTATTATCTTTTACTTCATACCTAGTAACATAAAAAAGAAAGCAGAAGGAGAGTAGAAGAGTTTATTTCTATCTAATTACTCTAATTTTAAGACACTAGATTTCGCAACACAGGTTCGCCTAGTGCGAAATCTAGGGCTCTAAATATCTATATTATCCATGTTTTTTTTTTGTCTGAATAAATAAATTTTCCCCTAGAGCCTGGAATGCTCTACCCGAGTATTTCCCGATAGATATACTCGTAAATCTGGGTGACTTCAAGTCGCGCGTGAATCGGTTTCTTCTAGGCAAGCGTGCTCCATCGTATACCGCATCATTGCTTGCCACTTGCCATCAGGCGAGATGGCGGTCAAACGCAAGCCTATCACAGAAAATACTTATCTAGCAACTTTCCTAACAAATTTATTTATGATTCTCATTTATAATTTTTCTTCTACTAATTTTTAAAGCGCAAAATCTGTCCTAGACGCTATTGTTTTATTTTACTTTTGTTTTACCTAAAATGGCTATATTTAAATTTATTCAAAAACAATCCGGCACGGAGGTAACTACTTATTACTTATCATTGACATGATTTAAAGTCTTGATAAAAAAACCATAAATAAAATTGGCGATGATTCCATAGATTTAACGACGGATGGATGTTGGGTCTAGTACAAAATTTACGAAAAAATTGTCCTGAGTTTTTTTTTACCTTTATAAACTTAGATCTACTTATACAAATTTAAAATCATAGATAGACACTTCAGACATTATAGACAAACAAACAAAACTCCGTAATGTTTTAGAACAATACCTAATTTAGCTTCATCATCATCATCATCAGGTGCCATCTTCATGTTGAAGTTTGGAGGTCCACTTCTTAATGTCGTCCAGCCATTTCCGTCTCTGTCGTCCTGGGCTCCTCTTCCCCGGAATTCTGCCCTCGAGGATCAACCGTGGGAATTCATATAGGGATCCTCTTTGCATGTGTCCGAAGAAGGCGACTTTCCGTCTCATGACTGTGGACACCAGCTCTCTTCTGCGGTTAGCCTTTTCCAGTACCTTGGCATTTGAGGTGAAACTAGTCCAAGGAATTTTGAACATTTAGCTTAATCATCATCATCTTTCATTTAGCTTTTTTAATTTAGCTTGCAACGGTTTTAATCTGCATTTTCATTCATTTTGGTTTTGAAATTTTTGTTATCCAATAATATTTATTTCTTATCGATTACATAGTTGATTCTCATGAAAGTAAACGAATAAAAATACTAAAAACTTGAAGCTAAATGCACTAGAAACACAAAAATAATTATTAAACGCGATCGCTGATCCGAAATCCATCTATTAGTATATCTATAGAAAATCCGATAAAAAAAAACAGTACTCAGGGCATTAAACTCTGAATTCGGTGCAAATACTTTGCCCTTAAGCTGAACCAGGTATTTACTGTAATCATTGTAAGTAGATAAGTGCTCTTATCAAATCTCCTAGATCCGGCTCATATAAAAGTAAGATTTATCGATTGATTAAATAATCATATAATCTTTGACTTTGTATAATAATTAATCTTTACCTTGAGCGCGTGCCTAGCTCACGTGTTACCGAACTTTCTATATCTAATTTTATCTACTTATATTTTTATTACGAAATACCTATATTTTATAATATTTTAAGCCACTTGTTATTATGGATTGGACTGACATTGTCATTAACCTTTATGCGTCTCAATGAAGTTATTGTTAAAATGCTGTTATCGTACAATCACGTATATTTTTTTTAGATAAATCAATGATAAGTTACAAGCAAATTATGTATTTCGTGTTCGTGAGGGATAAATAAAAATTGTTGCGCAGAATGTACATAAATATTTGTTTTGATTATAATTTAGTTGTTGTGTTAGGTATTTGTAATGTAATCTTCATGATACAGATACTAATTTCAAAAAAAATGTCTCAAATTAACGTTATTTTAATTTACAAAGTAACAACGGCGACGATCCGCGAGTTGTGGGTTCAATTCTTACTGGACGCAAACTTTTGAAACTGTTTTTTTAATCCAATAGTTTCTAAAATTGTCCATTATCGCGGCAAAGTATTGTTTTATTTTCATTCTACTAATTCTGCGATAGATTAATATCGTACACTTTTTAAAACCGTGGCTCTCGTCGGTGGCAATTTTCAGTTTTCTTGATTTCTGTCAGCCTAACCTACCATTACGGAAATTTGATTGACGTACTTTATTTGGCTTATGCATACTGTCTTTGGTACATCACGTCCTCTATTTTCGACTACTACCTTGTACTAGACTACTAGAGGATCAAGCATCTTGCCTCTCATTCTAACATGCTTAGACGGCCCATATTTTTGCAACCAACATTTATGTACCTCACCCACTTATCTACGATACATATTCCCGATCCTGTTTTTTCCACATTCATCTTAGTTTACGAGCTCTAATTATCTTGTATATCCGATACGCTTTAATGATACAGAACTTACAGTAGCCTGCGTTGAATAATTAACATTTACATCCAGTATAACCTGATCAGAACGTAGGTATTTACGCGTACGGTGTAATCAACTTACATGGACACTCCAGGTGGCCAAGTAGTTGAACTATTTTCTATTCTTTTTTTTTCATTTTCTTTTCTAGTATATTTTATTAAGATGTACCTACAGTAGTGGCTCCCCCAGTTAAATTAACAGATAAGTTGGTAACTTCGACCAACACAGAGCTTTTGGAACAAAAATCTAAATCTGAAACCTAGGACTATGACTGACCCTATGACTGAAGTGAATTCTAAAATGTCCTTTGATTTAGCTAGATGCCAACTCAACCCATAGGCTTGATCTAAATGTAAAGAGGTTGACGACCAAATGTAACCAATGAAACCACTACATCCTAATCATGACTGACCCGAGTCCAAAATTCAAGTTTCCATTTACGAGAATAAGCAACATTTGCCATAAATGGCATAAACTAAACCTCGCCAATCTAAACGCCAATTTAACATCATTAACTCATTAAACCTCAGGCGGATAAGACGGATCACACCACCACAAGATAATTGCTCGCTCTCGGAAAAAACACGTCGCAAGAAACTGCGCGCGAATTAGGAACTCGTGCGCAAGTAGAAACAAAAAAGAATCGCATAGTGACAAAACATCAAACAGAAATTACTGCTGAACTGTTGTTATCACTGGACTATTTTATACTACGTACCTATCTATTCTTTTTAAATTTTTTGGGGATTGCTTAGAAATAAATGAGATAAATGAAAAGGCAGATATTATGTCATGCAAGGAAGTAAAAACAGTAGTCAAAGATCGCCAAGTCTGGAAATTACTCCACCGACAAGATCAACGCTCTTAAAAGCCAAATGAATGAATGGGCATGCTCATTCCCGTACCTACTACCTAATCATATCACAAAGCAAGTATCGTCATTTATATCAATTAGCCTGCTTTGATCTTCGACCTTAGATTTTGATGCAGGATAAGAAAAGAAGGGTAAGGTTAGTCGAATTTCTCACGTACGTACCGGTAATGCCTCTGATATTAAAGTCCACGTCTTCTGATATCGAAGACGTACGTTTTTTTTCTTAAAAATCCTGTAAAATATATAAAGAAATTCAGTCACGCCTTACACCATTATCCGATCACATGGTCTTTTACGTAAACCTTGCTGAATCGAGCAAAAGTAAAGTACGTAGCGACTTCGACAGAGAACTAAAACTGTTTGATTGATGACTATACCTACCAGCTCTTGCGTGACCGGCGACAGTTGAAGACCTATCAATTACAGCACTGTGAGGCAATTGTCGGTTCATTGGTCAACCACCACCACAATTGTATACCGTTTATGACCACTTGGACGGTATCCTGGAAACCGAAGTCGTGATGAGTTTGGACACGGAATGTTGACCCTAATAGACAAAACAAAATAGTAGTATAGTATAGTATACAAAATCTTCATAATCTTTAGCACTTACTCTTAAGTCTCTAGTCTATACAAGTCTCTAGTCTCTAGTCTCTAGTCTAGTGCTCTTGAATCATTAAAAATTGGTTGCCTGTAAAGTCGGTATACGGGCGAAAGTTTTACGTGACAACGACTTTGAGTGGTAAAATAATTTTAATGTGAATATTCATTCGTATAGTAGGAAGAAGGATGAAATAATAGTAACAATTTAAAACATTTATTTATACAAAGAATTATATTTAAAACATTAATTGATACAAAGAATCTCGCACTGAATTTCATATTAACAAAATTTTATGTCTGTATCTCTCGCTCTTAGGCGGGCTAACCATGCCCGAGTGGAAGGGACGCGTGCCTCTCACTCGCTCTCATTGTGAGCGCATAACGTGAGCGGAGCGTAACGCAGTTTCTTGAAGTGTCACCCGGCAAACCAATTTATAAGACGTTGTCACGTCAAAAAATCTGTTGGAATTTCAGACAACGTGCCGAATGCCAGTCAACCTTTGCGTAGGCTGACTTAGGTCCGAGAAATGGTTGATCACTTATTTTTCTTGGCGCTGATGATTGTTATTCTGGAATTTCAATTTTTTTCTAAATAGTTCCTCAGTTCAGTACTCTTTGAACTAACTAGCCCTATTTTCTGCATTGTCATCATTATAATATTCATATTGTTTTGATCTCGTTGACATCTTTTGTTAAGTTTTTCGTAATATTAGTTTAAATTTGTTGAAAATGAAACAAAAAATTTTCGCCATCGTTTATATAATGTCGTCGTTTTGCATACTTTAGCGAAACCACCTTCGTGCATAATGATAAATCTTATTGTATTCAAATAAGGGTCATAATCTTATCGCTGCTTATGGAAAACTAAACAATATGTGGAACTTTTCACACTCTGACGCTTTGGCTAGCTATTTATGCTAATGGTGTTTTACGCACATTCCTTCGAATTTGTTATTTACTAAAGTGTTAAATTTGCTATATTTAAATTGATTTTGGTGCACAATTAGATTTGCTTCGATCTATAATAATTTTATAAAAATCGCCATCATAATAACATGGGGAAGACTTTTGACGTTAACGCTAAGTTTTCATTGTTTGGTTGGTAAATTCATTCGGAACGAACATAGTGCCAGTCGATAATAGCTCGTAAAAAGAAAAAAATATAGCGCTCGCACACGTTACGTTACGTACGCCACCTAGCGCTTCAGTAGAGCGTCGTCCGTGCGCAAGAGTAGACGCGTCGCGCGCCGCTTCCGTCTGAGCGATCGTTTTCGACTGTGTTATATAAATTTTCACATTCTTTCGCCATTTCAATATCACGAACCGTATCGAAGTGCTCACCGAAAGACTTTTTCATTCGCGAAACTAACTTGCTGTGCTGTCAGTTATTATAGTCTAGTATTTTGGTAAGACAACTTAAAATACACCTGCTATAAAGGTCGTCGGGCGATCATTTTGCAGAAAAAAAAAAAACAAATTAATCGATTTCACTTTCTGCGCCGTCTAATTATACTGAGCTGTGTGTTTCGTTTAAGGTTTACTCGGTTGCATGTAACCTAATATCTTGTTCGGTATTGGTAACCGGACCACATGGTTTAGTTATAAATTAGTTTCGACCTGATAATTTTTCTTTGCCGGCTTGCTGTGTTGACTGACTGAGAATTCTGCTTACTAACCTGTAGTTGTGATCTGAATTTCTTGGCACCGATCTAAGTGTGCTTCCGTTGAGTTTTCGCTTTCCCGATCGCAGTATTTATGTGCTCGTTACGTGACAGTATGATCGATTAAGCACTTGGTATACCAGCACTATCAATTGTGCAAATTAGCTTTGAAAGTATGCAAATTTCACATTTGGATTCTTCTTTAGTCATCCTTCTTGCTTTAACATTCTTTGTCTTTTGGACTTTGATCAATCTTAATTCGATTCAATCTACCACGTTATTGTTGGTGTTACCGGTATGAAGATTTGTTTGCATAGCCGTATTGATTATCACCTTTGGCAACATTGGCACCAATGGCACCTTTAAAACTGTTGTAAACGTGTTATTATATTCGTCATTTTTGTTCTCTAATATTTTCGTCACATTTGCATGTTAAACAGATTGGCTTGTTATAAAAAAACTGATATTATAACGTATTTTAGTCAATCATTTGATTATAATGAGAATATCAACGTTGATTGATCTATACAGGTTGATTTATTACACGAAAGTCACCTGGTCTACAAATTCATTGTCCACGTAACTAATAAGATTGTCAATTATCATTATTGTCGCTAACGTCGCATGTTTTAGAATATCACAAACAAAATGTGATCAGATTAGGTACGACTTGGCTAATTCTATCAAATAGTTGCCTAATGTACCTGGATGATTGGGCTATATTTGAATATAGTAATTTAAGTAGGTATTGTATGACTAGTGTTATTGCGCAAAATCAAACTGATTTTCAAAACTCAATTTCCCTACAATGGTAGAATAACTAATGAACATGCAACATCTAATTGAATATTCAAAGTCTTAATCGAATTTGATTGACACTAAAACCGCATTTGGGAATATTCATTTTTTGCTGGATATTTATATGTAAGTATTATATGTTATTGTATGTATATTGTATACAGGGTTATTTCAAAAACACCAGCAACCTCGCAGGTCTAGATACCTAACATCATAAACAACAACTTTTGCTATGGGACCAACTCGAAATTCGCGAAAAAAAATCAGCTGTTCCATACATTTTGTCGAGTGTCATTGACATTTTTATATGGAACAGCTGATTTTTTTTTCGCGAATTTCGAGTTGGTCCCATAGCAAAAGTTGTTGTTTATGATGTTAGGTATCAAGACCTGCGAGGTTGCTGGTGTTTTTGAAATAACCCTGTATTTATGGCACAATACCGCTTACACACCCACTAATTAAAATTCGAATATAAATAATGTTTAAAAAACTGAAATTTTATAAGCGTATTCCTGTCATCTTCTAGGTGGTCTTCTTACTTATAAAGGATTTCCTGAAATTCTTATGGGCAAAGATCTATAGCGCAATATAAGCATACACAATTGTATAATAACAAGTTTGGTGTATAATAATTTTTAGCATCTCCACAACTTTCGCCGTACACATTTTGATATACCACGTCATCATACTGTTATTTTAAATCATCTGGCCCGTGGATTAGTTCATTCAACGTTGGGTATCGTCCTTGAGTATTTGCTCGCTCTGAACCGGTATCCTCCATTTTAGGGTTTTTAAACCTGTTATTTAGCACTTTGGTATCATTTTCGGTCTTTCACATTTAGGTCTAGTTGTAATTCTTATTATGTCCAGCAATGATAAACACGTAAATAGAAACTGAAGGGAAGGGACTTTGTTTCTCTCTTCTTGAGACTTAATAAATTACACAAATCAAATTGTGTTTCCTTTATCTTGCTTGTTTAATGAACCACTTAATAATTTTAGTAAATTTGGAACGCTGGTTATCTCAGTCCAAAGATCGACTTACGTAATATCTCATTGTAGAATTTTGAATATCTATCTAGTATTTTGCTTAGTGGTTCCGTGTAACATTTACGCTTCTACTTAGTCAAATCGTATCTACTCCAAATCATATAAAATCATCATAAATATTATGGAATATGCTTAAGTATTTCGTCATCGTTATATTTTGTTACTAAATATGTATTTACCTAGTTTGACTCTACATTTGTTTTTCTAATATTTTTACTTGCAAATAGTTTCTCCCTGCTTAATATATTTTGTACTTATTTATTCATATTCAAAATTGCTTGGAAAAAAACATAAATATGTGTATCTGTTTATTTATTTTTTGATATAAATAACTTTGTTTCTCCTACTCGATCACGCCATATTCAGGTCTCGTGCCCAAATAGCTTCATGTATTCGACAGTTTGCATCATTTAGCTCATAAAAGTTTTGAACTTTTGCTCTCTTCATGAGATAACCAATATAAATTATCAATTTGTACCTGTGCCTGTGAGCCATGCCCACTTGTTGTGACAATATTTATTTGACCAATGACATTTATATTTGAGTTGATTTTATCATTTTGACTTCTGACTTGGTTTTGCCGATGTCAATAGCTTTGATGCTTGAAAAATCTTGTTTCTTCTCTCTGTTTGTATACCATCTTTAATGTACATATTTGTTCATAGTATCAATAGCTTTTATTGGTTAGATTATGACTGTATCTTTGGACTACTTAAGGCTACTTTATCGCAACATGTATGTGAATGTTTTGCTTTGTGACATTGTAAGTGTCCAGTTTGTACTTTTCCGTAGCTGCTCGTAACAATCGCGAGTTAGCACGTGGACTTCGCTCCTTCGGGTTGTCAGTTTATCGCACACCAATTAGGTCGTTATTAATTATTGTTTTCACATCAATATCGCATGCTCGGCCAGTGGTAGCAGTGTTATCTATCACGCCAGCGCTTCCACTTCACTCAGATGTGCTCGGGTCATGCGAGTGTACGTCGTGACAGCGGCCGCCGCCACCGCTTATTGCGACTCCGACTTCTTAACAGTCCAAACGTGTAGTGGAATTTGAAATCGATTTTTTGTTTAATCAATTTTCAGAGACTTCCTAACCGAACAATTAAACATAGAGACTTTTGATTTTACAATTTTTTGCTCGAGTGTTTTTTCAAAATTAACGGGCACAGTGATCGGTGCAACTCCAGTTTGGTCGGTGATGTAGTGACTGTCGTCGGGAACTGTTCGGAGATGGATACGATAGTGGGCGTGTGGACGGTAGTGGAGAATGTGCGGGTGGCCAGCGGCGCCGCCGAGCTGGCCATCTTCACCGCCATCCTCTACTGGTTCTTTACATCGAGGTTCGTTTACATTTCTATTTAATTTTAATAAAGCTTTTTGTGGAGTTGATTTCAGAATCATCCAATCAAATAGTTCTTTTATGACATCATATTTCAGCTGCTCATAAAAAATACAATTTATTTTTTCTTTTATAAATATTAAACAATATTTTCTCAACATTCAAGTTAGTATAAAATACAATTTATGTATATGTATTGAAAAATAATATAATTCTAATCATTTAAGTTCACAAAATATAAATTATTTATAAATGTAATTTGCTTAATTAGTAAGAGTTATAAAAATAATTAGTTTGTTTACTTGTTTCCGAGTTTGGTCTCAAATTAACTTTATCATCTTTCTACCTAAAACATGTTTAAAAATTGTATTGATATGTCCTTCAGTAATCGTGCGTACGGATGTTTAATTATAAATATTCGACGAATATTAATCACTGCGGATATATACTACTACTACGTATATAGGGCTATTTTTAATGTAACAAAAACCTGTCTCGGGCAGCTTCCCTAATTCATACCAAACTACTTTAGTTCGCTGTCTTTAAAATAATTAATTATTCAAAAAACTAAAAAACACGCTTTGTTTAGTGTATTGTCATCGGTCCTTCATATTATTATATCTAAAAAGTTCGAACGAAATCTGGCCGTTTAAAGTGTGTCAAAATCACGCCCAAAGGAGTCGGTTATAAACATACAAACATACAAGTGAAACTAATAAAAAGCGTGTAAAAAATATTATTATTATGTCAGTCAGTGTCAGTAGTTGGTGTTTGACCACCAACTCACCTGGACAACTAGAAGAACATTACTTTACCTAAGTATAAAAAAACTTGAATAAGATGCGTCCTATATCCACTGAATTATTCAGAATCATTAAAATTGTAATATAACGATAGAAATGAACCTTTTCTTTTTGTCTGTAGTCAAAAGTTTTATTTTATAATGCAAAGCTACGATCAATACCTCGAAAACAAAATAATAAAATTAGTCAATTATTATTCTGGGCATTCGATTATTGCGGAAATAAAATAAATCTTTGACAAAAAATAAAAATCTATTGTACACGATCATAATAATATATGTTATGTACATATGAAAAGTTAATTCGGTAATTAAAAATTTATTTATAAATTTTACATTTTATTACTATAAGCCTAACTGAGCCATTTAGTATCCACAGTTTCCACAGTATGTATAAATGAAATGATTAAAGTCACATTCTAAAACTGTAGTTCTCGATATTTGTTTTAAAACAACAAAAAAACAACCGCAAGCGGTCTTCAGGCGGCCTAAAAACTGACATCAGAACAAGCCACTTGGCCTATACGAACTTACTAACCTAAATTCCCAAAATTTCCTTTTTTTTGTTTTCATTTTTCAAGAAACGCTTATAGAGTATTTCCTAATAAAATTTGAATCTAGCCTCAAGTCTAATAAGTAATTCTAATCTAACTTACTTAAATTTCTAGTTAACTAATTAATAAGAATGTGTTTGAAAACATTTTTCTTATTAGTCCAGTCGGGGCAGACATTAGAAAAAATTCCGGGGAGCGAATATTTTTTTAAACTTCGGGGGGGGGGGGGGGGGGGGGGGTTGGAAGTATAAATCTCGACAAATATTATAATATATAAAATATATTATAATATTTGTTATTTATATATAAAAAACAATTGGTTTGGTAAAAGGAAACAGGGTAGGCCCCCTGATAAGTGGCTTGATGAAATTAAAAAGGTAGCTGGAGACAATTGGACGCTAAAAGCCAAAGACAGAAAACTTTGAAGTGAAATGGAGGAGGCCTTTACTCGAAAAGAGGTCCTTAATAGAGAAAAAACTAAACGTACAGAATTTATTAAGAGTTAACTGTTTTTCTTTTATTGTAAATTAAGGATAAATAAATGGCTTATTATTATTATTATATAAAAAACAAATAATAAATGACAAATATTGATCGTGAAGTGAAAAGTGCGAGAACCAAAGTTGAAGAAACTAAAATTCCACCCATTACGATTTTTTCGATAAACTTGGTAGTATAACTCTGCAAATATTGATCCTAGCGTAAAAATGATAATGACCAAACTTGTGAGAAATTAAATAAATTTCTAACAACTTCGGACAGGACCATTTTTGCTCTTAAAGTTGAAAATTAACGAGTTATTTCGAAAAAACGAAAAAATTGAACATTAAAACAAGATGGCGGCAAATCCTCTTCCGGTATTAGTTAGAAAATCGAGATTTATACTTCCAACCACCCCCCCCCCCCCCGACGTTTAAAAAAAAATCGCTCCCCGGAATTTTTTCTATTTCAGGCTAGTTTTATGTCTGCCCCGACTGCGCTATATTGTTTCTATAAGGACTAATCTTAGTTAAACTCGTAAAAGCAAATATTTGACAGGAACATGCGTTTTCCTGCAGATACAAAAGTATATTTAGCCAGGAACAAAGATTTGCATTGCCGTCAGCTAGCTAATGAATTTGAAGTCTCGGAACTGCCTTCCAATGAAGGGCTCAGCTCAGTGTGTTTTTGTCATGCCCAGTTTTTGTCAAGACATGAATAAAACATCTAGTTATCTTTATAAATATTTCTGTCAAAATATAGGAAACCAGCTGATTTTTTATTATAATTAATGGTGTATTTTTTTGCTTTGTTGTATTTTGATATTGTGTGAACTTCATTTAAATAATAAGGTAATTGAATAGCATGCATCTGCGATAAAATTGACAGTCGACATGGCGAACTAGTTTCCGGTCTATGGCTATATTGGCTATATGGACAGCATCGCTTCTCTATAAGTGTTTAGATTTCGTTAAATTTGCTTACACAGCAGTATTATCAGCTCAGAGAATACTACATACGAGTATGTATGTTAAAATACATATCTATTGTAATATTATAAATAAATAGTGTTTTAATTAATTAAATATTTAACCAATGGAAACATACACTGGGTATCAACCAAGTACCAGGGCATCAGCTAGTAATGTATAAAATACCAGTTTGGGCACATGAAGAACCTCATAAGTTATCTATTTTACTGTATTTTTATCAAAAAAACCTGGAAAACAATAAAAATAGACTCTTTAAAACATCTACAGGTTTTACGAAATCCTTTATTCAAGGCTTTTGAAATTGAACTTGCTTTTTTCTTTGTGAACTTTAACTGATGACGTCATGCTCATTACATGTATCATGTTCTTAGCTTTTTGTGCAAAACAATCACAGAACTATGTTTTAGTGGGCTTGCCTTTAACTTTTGCGTTTGACCACCAACTCGCTTATTGATAAGCAAATATGGATTCGTAAACGGTGTTTTTTCTTCTCATAGTTTCTGACACACGCGCTGTTAGTATCACAGATTATGCCAAATAGAAGCTTTAGTTGACAAAGAGCATTGATGTAGAAAACATGGATTAAAATTATGGTTGTATCTGTATGTCTGTCTACGGCATCGTAGCTCCTAAACGAATAGAGCGATTTTTATGTTTGTTTAAAGAAAATCTGTTTAACCGTTTGAAAATTATCAGGTGTTTTTTTTAAATCGAGCTTCATTCCACCGCTGGGTCCTAAGGCTAAATTCTACCAGGCTGACCTAGTGAAAGGTTGGTAGAATCACATACCTACGTCATTGCATATTTTCTTCTTCGGACGTATGCCGGTTTCCTCACGATGTTTTCCTTCACTGAAAAGCCAGTGATATGAAAATTCGTACATAAGTTCCAGGAACCCATTCGCACGAGTCGGAGTGCGAACCAGTGATCTCATCTCATATTTTTTTGGAATTCTGGCTTGCTGTGCGCTTTGGCTTCGCTGTAAGCACAGTGAGCATCTGCATAAAAATAAGTAAATAAATAAATGTGAAGGTGCTTCTCTCCCACAAAAAAATATGACTTATTTTAAAGGTTTTTTTAGTTCGATTTTTTTAATGGTTTTTCTTCGTTGTTGCAGCCGCGTCGCCGACATGCTGGAACACGTCGGCGAGCGCGTGGGCGGCTGGTGCGGGCGCGACACGAGCGCCTCGCTGCGGCAGGCGGTGCGAGTGCGCCGGCGGCACCACCAGGGTGACTTCTACACTAAAGTCGAGCACGACTTTACGGTGAGTACCTACACTTAAAGCTGGTCTTGGGTTTGGATGTAAATTAAGTCATCATCATCAGCCTATCTACGTTTCTGATTCGTACAGCCAAGGAATGGAACAGACTGCCGTCTTCTTTGTTCCCTGAGAGATACAATCTTGGGCTTTTCAAGGTCAGAGTGAGGAGAGTGAGATCTACGTCTGCGTGCTTTATCTTCGACCACATCGTTCCTTACCATCAGGCGAGTTGGTAGTCAAAAGTGGATTTATTCACAATAAAAGAAAAAATCTTATGTTTGTCCACTGCTGGACATAGGCTTCTTCTAAAGAACGCCACAAGGCACGATCTTCTGCCTTACGCATCCACTTGCTACCTACCGCCTTACGCAGGTCGTCGCTCCACCTGGCCGCAGGGCGCCCTACTCTACGTTTGCCGATCCGTGGTCTCCACTCTAGAACCCGTCTACCCCAACGGTTGTCGGTTCTTCTACAGACATGGCCAGCCCATTGTCACTTCAGCTGGCTAATCCTCTGAGCTAAGTCGGTTACTTTCGTAAATTTCGTTTCTGGGAAGAAAATTTAAGTCTACGAAGCACTTCATATTGCTGACGACAGATAACGTTGGCGCAACATCGTGAGAAAAAGATTATTTGGTGTAGATAGATGGTCACGATCACGACCCTCAGACATGAGAAGAACAATTTGAGGAGGAGGCTAAAGTTCTATAGGCTATATAGGATGTTTAATCCCTTATTTTAAAATCAGACTAGCATATCGGAGATTACAAACATAAATATGTATACAAACTTTATCTTAATATTACAAACTCTTTGTAATATTAGTATAGATTATTCAAACAACAAACAAATATGTTGACACGTTTTTAGTTTTTCTAATCATTTATAATAAAAAAACGCACGTGTATTTTAAATAAAAAAATGCACGTACGCACGTCGTACAGATACCTGCCACATTAAAGTAACCATTGTTAGTTTTTTTCTTTTTTATTCACATCGACGTCATTGGCAAAATTCATTCCGGAATTAGTTATATTCTACAAAAACTATGTACTGCTAAATAACAGTAACTCTTAACCTATTGTCCAAAAAGTATTCAGTGCCGGAATCAGTCGTACCATTTTTTTAAACTTAACTAAATTTAACAGCTCTAAAATTGTTCCAACCCTCTCACAAAAATATTTAAAAAGAGACGCAGATCATTTTAGTGCTCTCAAAAAGTTTCGGGCGTGTGTATCTGATTTGCATGATCTAATTCCTTCTGAGTCCGTTCTTCTTTTTTATACATTCACCAGCTATAATTTGTCTTGCAAACAATACGTAAAGATGCCTACTGTTGCAATACTACTCGTTACGTAAGCTATAACAATGCATTCTGGTAGCCTGACCGAGTTGGCTAGAATTGGAGCTGTGTATTTCGAACCCTGTCTTTGCACAGTCATTAGCTAGTAGCTACCGCATGTGGTTATTAACTTGTCGCTCTTTTTTTCCATCCATCTATTATTATTACGCCCTTAAATATTCTCCGCTCTTGTAAATCTTTAATCATACAATTTATGCGGTTTTTTGTTCGGCGCACCCGAGTCACGGTGCATGTATAACAATTACTTTACAGTCTAACTTTTGATCTCATAAACATTAAATTTAAAATTGCAGACAAATAACTATCCAAAATTATGTATTATGATTAGTAGCTGATGTTAGTTTAAAAGCAAATTGTTCTCAAATACTTTTATTATCACATGAAGGTGTTAAGGACTGTTATGGGCCAAGTATCAGTTACATTGCTGGATCATTACATGTAGCAATACATCTGATTCCACACGCAATGTGCTGCACACGAAACATTTGATGTACTTTAATATGATATATTCTAGAAACTACCAACTATATGTGTCACAGATCATTGAAATCAACTGTCTGAAGTAGATGTTTCCAGAACTAGAATTTTCGTAGCTAACTTTTTGTTTTCAAAAGACTATGCTCAATGGATAGTTCCAGCACCCAACTCTACTAACATATTCGTAGCCTACTTCACATTTAATTATAATCATCTGAGAGATTGTTATTTGTAACACGTACGCCCAAATTTGAATTAAAATTCTGCGAAGCAATGTTACCGCGTAGCTGGAACGCCTAATTTGTGTCGTTCACCTTTGAAGAAGCAGGCGAGTCCTGTTCTGGCCCTCAATTTTATTATTTTAACCATATAATTATACTGCAAAAAGATGTCGTTACATAGGTAATTTACTCATGTCTCGTACTGCAAGTGGAATCTACATTATCGGCCTTTTACGAAAGACTACTTAACATTCTCTCTCCTAACTTTTTGTAGTGTAATGTGTAACTGGAAGCATTTTGTGAAGTTTAGGGTGGTGAGATCATAAAGACCCTGTGCCACACTTTGGGCATGGATGCAATCTTTACAATTAAGTGCATTGGACGTAGAGTCGTGGATATCATATTCAACTGTGTAGTTTAAAACCAGAACTTCAATTTTTAAATTGTGTTAGGAAATCTTTTGATTGACCTCAGAATATAGGTTGTTCTGTTCTGTCTTGTGATTATATCCATGGCAAACAAGGGCTGCTAGGCGCATTACCGTCCCTTTCCCAGAGCAAAGAATACTAACTATGCGTATAGCGTTGTCCTTGTCCCACTCGCTGGTACGTAGTATTTAAATCCGTTGAATTGTATGACGTGTCGGGGATGTGCCCAGGGCTACCACTGGTCACTGGTCTCACAAAGCATTCACATTCACAGGTCGGCTCCAACGAGTGAAATAAAATGTCACACATAGACAAAAACCTTACACGTTTTGATGACGTCTCAGGATGTTTTTATGACTCTTGAGCAAAGCGATTTCTTCAATATAATTTTCTTGGGCGTAGATAGCTACAGGAAGTGCCTCCATCCTCACTTAGGTTTTTGCGCTAAGTAATCTGTAATCGAAAATAAATTGCCACCTCGGCATAGTGACCGGTTGTCATTTAGGCGGTAAAGTTGTGATATAATGGTGACGACCTTAAGTTCTTGCGCAAGGTCATTTATGGACATAAATATGTTTGATCCTTGACTTTCTCGTTTTACATCGGGTGTAAATATATTAAAATTAACTTTGAATTTAAAAGGCTCTCTCTAGTATCCTGTGAGCCTGTGACTACTAAAATCTTCATCGTCAACTCAGCCTTTATTGTCCTACCACACCTTACTGTTGCCATCTATATCGATCCTGTGCCGTCATTATTATCTTTAAAACAAATAAATAATATGTATGAATCATTGAATTCACCACAACACCCATGTCTTTGTTAAGGTTCTACCAAAATTATTTTAAATGCTTGTTAGTGTTTTGCATCAGTAACTTTGCAGCTACATTCACAGGTACTTATCCAAACGAGTTTTCAAGTTAGCATCTTTATTAATTTAACCTTTCTATAATACTTTATATCAGGTTTAATTTTTTTTATTTTACTCATCATGTTTCCACTTTCTCATCATGGGTCTTCGTAAAGCTGCGCATTCCTATGCTAATCTGTTCTGCTGTAACTTGCTATAACGCATCTTACCCAGTACTTCCATTCAGCCCGTAGGCCTCTTTTGTCCTTGTCTAGAGCTTGAACCTAATGGATCGACCACAAGTTTAACAATATCGTTAACCTAAAGAGGTGTTCGGTGTCCGACGTCTCGTTTACCTCTACGTGGCCCAGCGGCAATACTTAATATGATACTCGATCCGATATCTTCCTTTGATGTTTTTTTTTTATCACGAGCTTTTATTGAACTTGCCGTGTTGTTATGTTTTCATTTTATTCTCACGTTATCATATATCATGTGCTGGTATATCTGCGAACACGACGGTATAAAAAATATCAACACCAACAGTGATGCAATTAGTCAAAGGTAGTTGTATTGTTGTTGGATCATAGGTTATCGCTAAGTAGGTATAATGTTGCTTTAACGTCTTTTTAATATCTTGTTAAATTCAATGCTTGCCTATTTTTTCTCTGGCAGTCAATTATCTTCATGATGACATCAGCAAATACAGAAGCCTAGTATATAATTTCTACGGTCATTGTCAATGTTAACACTAGTTCTGGTCGTAAAATATTCTAGTATCCCATTGTTGTAACTAGGTAGAATTGTGTTTACGTATATTTTACCACATTGTTCACAACAATGCAATCATATTTGTTCTTTTGCGGGCAGTAAAATACCATACTCAACAAACACAGAAATGTGCGTTTACACAAATACTTATGTTTTATTTATAACCTGTTTACATTATATTTTTCTTCGTCAAGTATTTGTTTTGTATTTATTGTGCTTCAGCTTCCTTCACTGCCTTTGTGCCTTGTGAAAAACTTGGCACGTCCTAGCTTTAACACTCTGTTTTGCCCAGCCCTGTTAGCTCCTGATTCTACCAGCTGTCAGGGCTTTTTCATCATTTTGTCTTGTTTACCTATCTACCGGTTCTTATATATTAGGTTGAGTTGCTTAAGTTTCTCTCATCCGACTTATAAGTAATCTATGTTAAAAACTCAAAATATGACGCCTGTTAATCTATTTTATATTTTTCCAGTCACGGACATCATCGTTGTACAGAGTGAAAGAACAATCGGTAGCGCCGCGGCCGCAGCCGGAGACCAGACCTCCAGTGGGACTCGCCTGCGCCAGGTGCGCTCCACAATCTAGGGTGAGTTCAATATCTCTAATATCTACAGAATTATAGTACACACTATAATACTTTGACTCTACTGTTAAGTGTGAAAGTTCACATCACCGTCTACAGCATTTTTTATTCCACTGTTGAATACAGGCCTTTCTTTTATGCCGTCTGCCACGGTCCCGAGTTTAGGTTCCGTGATACGACTATAACCGCTGAATTCACGCACTTCTTTATAAAATAGAATTGAGCAATGTCCGATATTATTTTCACGCACCGCAAAGTACGTTGTACTTTAGTAGAGTTCAGTTTGAATAGTGTTACAGCATTTTCCATATAATTCGATTGGGTAACGTGATCGCGGCTAATGATGCTGACCGGACGGACGTTATATATAACTTGGCATTCTACATAAGTAAGTTTCGGTTCAGAATATATAATAGTTGGTATCGGACGGGTCTTGAAGGGCATATGTGTGCTGCATCACTGATGCACGAAACAATAGTGTGTGTCTATTCAATTGAAAGTATCTTAAGTCCTATCGACAAATATTCGATTATATGACTCTATTTCATAAAGTAGGTAGTTATTAAAATTCTCGATTATGAGATGTGTCAGGTGAAATACGAGACAAAAGACATTCTAGCAAAAACTGGGCTATAGAATCTGACGCAAAACGAAATTATTCTATGATTCTGTTATACTCGTAATTAACCTGCAAAATGTGGAATGAGCTCCCTCCACCTGTATTCCCGAGTAGCTACAATATTGGGTTCTTCAAAAGGGCTGTTAATAGAATCTTAAAAGGTCGGCAGCGTATCTGTGATGCCTCCAGTGTTACAGGTATCCATAGGCGACGGTGATCGCTTACCATCAGGCGGCCCGTTTGCTTGTCTGCCACCTATGGCATAAAAAAAATTCAAAAAAAAAACACGGGATTACTCACGTATTCTTATATATAAAAATATATCGCTGTTCGTTTGTCTGGCTATAACTCGAGAACGGCTGGACTGATTTCGCTAATTTTGATCTTGAAATAATTTTATAAGTTCAGGGAAGGTTTAAAAGTAAAACAATAAATAAAAAAAACAGCGAGTGAAACCGCCGGGTGGCAGCTAGTTATAAAATAAATAACGTTTCACACTCATAGCTAGTGAGGACTGGGATAACCTGCGTAATTGTGTATGGAACACACACAAAGACAACTAACACCTAAACCCAAAGAATTATTGAGTCGGATAAATTCACAAAATGCTTTAAAACCACATTATTTTCACAGTAAAATTTATTCTGCCAATTCAAATAACATTTAAAGTTTCACCCGAATTAATCATAGTTCAATTTCCGTAGTTGCAAATTACGTAAGTTGTGCTGTTTTAAAGTGTAGGTAATATATACTTAAAGACCAGTAAGAAATGATTAAATATATACTGATTGTACAGTCCAAAATACAAAGTTCAAAATACATTGATAGTAATGTACCTATAGGAGTCGGTATAGACATACGATACCTACTCGATGATCCAGCGGATTTGAAATTAGTTGATGCTAATCTTACTATCCTAGTAATATTTTAAATCTCAAAGTTTCTATGTTTGGATGTTTGTTTTGTTACTCAGTAAAAAACGACGGTGAACAGCAATTTAATGAAATTTGATATTAAGCTAGCCTATACCCTCGATTTACACATAGGCTAATTTATCTGAAAATATATAACAATTTCAACAGGATAGATAGGATAGAATCTGGAGTGAAACAGCGGGGCGCAGCTATCCCTACTAATATTGTAAACGTGAATGTAAGTTTGTTTGTTACGTATTCACGCGAAAACTACTTAACCGATCATCATGAAACTTTGTACACATATTCTTGGAGGTATTAGAAGTAACATAGGACACTTTTTATCAAAAAAAATCAATGCGTGCGAAGCCGCAGGTAAAGGCTAGTTATATAAAATGTTGAAATCGAGTAAAACAGTAAAATGAGTGTAACAAAACTGAACAGTGTTATTGTTGATTCGTTGACACAGCTCCAGTGTTTGTTACACTATCATTCGAACTCCGACCCGCGATGAAAGTATAAGTGCTACTTATTTCTCGATAAACAAGTCCACCTATCACAGGAAATGAATATCACATTGTTCAGACCCGAATACAATTACACCAGTTCCAAACCTCGGACTACATTGCTGTCGACAAAAGAAGTGTATTAGTCAGAGGCCAAAGTTTTCCTTTTGTCGACAAAATGAAAACTTTGGCCGCTGATGAATAAAAGGTACTACTCGTACTTGCAACTTTAAATATACTTGATATAACTTCATACATTTATACGATACTCGACTTACTTAATAATACGCTTACGCTTTTATTGAAATCATACTCGTTTTCCCTTTGTAGACAAAATGAAAATTTTAGCCTCTGACAAACAAAATGTACGGCTTGATATGATTTTGTATATTTATACGAAACTTGATGAGTTTGATATTCACGCTTTTATCGAAATTACTAGCTGCGCCCCGCGGTTTCACCCGCTGTCCTGCAAGAATAGCGGAAAGCCGTTCAATTTTCTGGGGTAAAAAGTAATCTACATATTACCTAGGGCTTAAGCTACCTTCATACCAAATTTCGTCAAAATCTGTTTAGCTGTTAAATTGTTAAATCAAATTGTCATCCATACGTCCATTACATAGCTGTCATTTGCGCAAAGAGTATAATAAGTCGTTTTGTTATTCCAAGTCTGATTCTTTTTTGTTATACCTCGTTTTATAGTGACTGATGTTTTATGTCAATTCACACTTGAATGCTATCGAATTTATTTAATAGAAATAAATAGTATAATAGGAATAAATAGTATCCTATGTGCGTTTCCTGGCTCTAAGCTACCTCCTCACCAATTTTCAGCCATATCGGTAAAGCCGTTCTTGAGTTATAAGTAGTGTAACACGAACACGACTTTCTTTTATATATATAGATAAAATAAACATATCTACAGCCTAAACATACAGGTACATACAAAAAAAAACATACAGTCGAATTGAGAACCGTTGCCTTTTTGGAAGTCGGTTAAAAAAGTCTAAAAAGAACCCACAACTAGAACCTCGTACAAGAAAGCTGCGTTTTCTACAAAAATTCTTGTCCTCTTTTTCTTGTCTAGTTCATTTTGAACTTCTCAGAAATCGTTTTTGGCTTTGAACATACATAACATCTACTCCATAAGACGGCTCAGGTGTTGCATTCAGAGTTTTCTCTCTTTCTGAAGTTATCCTGTATTATTAGCAAATCATATTATTCGAATCGTTTTACTGACATTTAATCGCAATAAAATAACCTCTAAATTCTTTACGTAACTTATAACCTTCGCACTGATATTTATTCATAATTTCTGCAACACGGCTGATATAAACCTTTCATCAATCGTGCTTATTTTATTATGGTAATCGAGTAGTTAATTTCAACTTAACTGGTTTCAAGAACTAACTAGAGGATCCACTAAACGTGTCGCGGGCTTCCTTGGTTCTGCTTCCGTTAATTCCGAGTTTAAGTTTCTTGCTTTGAAACACAGATTACATATTAATGATATCTAATTTAACCAATCTAGTTATAGGTATTTAAATTACAGGGTTATTCGTAAAGGGTATGCCAAGTCGAAAAGGGCTCATGGAACTCATCATTATGAACAACTTTTACAATGGGACCAACCCAGAATTCTCAAAAAAAATGAGTTGTTCCATACATTATGTCGAGTGTCATTAACATTTTTCTGTGGAACAGCTGATTTTTTTTTTCGCGAATTTCGGGTTTGTCCCCATAGTAAAAGTTGTTCATAATGATGAGTACTATGAGCTCTTTTCGGCTTAGGATATGCAGCATATTATGAATAACCCATATGTCGGTAATATAGCGTATCAACCTGTTTATTTTATTGTTTCATTTATTTATCAGGAAGTTTGATTATTTGCTTGGTTTCTATCGACGGAACCCGTTTTATTTATTTATGGAAATCCTGTAATACTTATTGCTTTTGTTGTACTATTGTTAAATCCAATTTATTCTTGTTATTTATGTAGAACGATGACACACCATTGTAATACTTTCTTTTTTTTAATACTTTATCGTAACCTGTCACTTTAATGATTGATTGAACGTTTTCTGATTTTATTCTCTTTTCTTTTTCTATTTTTCGAAACAAAAGAGCGATCAGGCGAGCGATTTGCTCGTCTCGTCACTCAATTACATAAAAAAAAAAAAAAAAAAAACTCATCGGTGTAGTCGTAGAGTTAGCAAGGTTACTTTCCGACATATTTACTCATTGTTATTGTTTCCATAAACAAAAATCTTTATCTTTTGTTGTAAATGTCGTATCGAATAAATTTATACCTTCCTTTCTATCTTTCGCATTTTCAACATAAGTGTTAACAGAAGTTCTTAAATGAATCAGTACAATGAATTAAAAACTGTCTAATTACGGAAAATGCCAGAAGACGTCGACGTTCCAAATTTATTCCAGAATGAGGCTATCGGTCGGCTTATTGACCTAGAGAAACAAAGTGACATGTAAGTTCTTCAATTTATGCGTCTAATTTGAAATACTTCTCCAGTGATATACATAAGGTGAGCGTCGACATTAACTGCCTTGTTAATTTGCTTCCTATTTACTGTTTGGTTTGCCTTAACACAGTTCGTGTGTATTTATAGAATTTTTATTCTTTTGAAAGCAATTGAGCTCAATATCTCTTCGCATCCTGCTCGTGCTAGGGCTTTGTGAGGTCGTTGCCTTGTGTATTCTATTCTACTTTTGTGTTGTTGCCAACTTGAGGGCCTCTCGGGCGTTTCGTCTTAAATGGACTTTACTGGTCTGGTGAGTTTATTTTGGAAAACTGTCAAATACAAATGTGCTAGTAGGTGAGCTTTTACGGAAACTATCCGTTCTAATTTGATGAAATTTTCATTTATGTCTACAAATATAATAACACTAGCTGTTCCCTGCCACGCTTCGCTGTGGATAAAAAAAATATATATAGCCTATGTTACTTTGGGATAATGTAGCATTCGAATGGTGAAAGAATTTTTGAAATCGGTCCAGTTATTTTGAGTTTATTCCACACAAACATACAAAAATACAAATCTTTATATATAAAATTTTTAATAAATAGATAACATACAGTACAAGTTTTCAAGGAAAATTTCATCAAGGCAAGTTTATTATAAGTAACTTACGAAGTTACGAGTAAAATAGTTTTAATATTTTTAAGACATTGGGACAAAAATGTAAACGAGACGAGCCTGATCTTTTCTTCTCTTCGTTATCTGCGATTTATAAATAAAATTTTGTTATCGAAAACAGCGTCGCTTTGTCTGCTTATATCTTTTATTGTCTACTCACGGCTGCACTGTATCGTCCTCCTTGACGTGTCCGTCAAAGGCGAACCGGGCTTACGAATTACGGTTGTAAGCACTAATGTAGCTGCCGAACCCAAATTTTGTTTTAAAAGCCCTATTGCATGGCGCACAACACAATAGACCTTCGTTGTTATATGTATAAACACGGCTAAATGGCTTATCACGCTAATATTATAAATGCAAAAGTTTGTGAATGAGTATGTATGTATGTTTTGTACTTTAACGCGCTGAAACAGCAGCTAGTATGTATGTAAGTATGTATGAATTTTGTTTTATTGTTTTTAACCGACTTCAAAAAAGGAGGAGGTTATCAATTCGACTGTGTTTTTTTTTTTTTTTTAATGTTTGTTACCTCATAACTTTTGACTGGGTGAATCGATTTTGATGATTCTTTTTTTATTAGAAAGCTTTATTTATTAGATATTTAGTCCAGTTCTGATAATGGTATCCATGAGAAAACCATATGAGTAAGTCTTAAATTTGCATTAAGTAGGTACGTGCGCGACAAATAGATGAATAACTCAATAGTCGGTCTTTTGAAGTAGGTTTTTGTTTTTTTGTTTTTTGTAAAAATAATTATGTTTGATCGACACGGGGACAACTACGAGTATCATCTTAATATATATAAATCTCGTGTCACAATGTTTGTCCTCAATGGACTCCTAAACCACTTAACCGATTATGATAAAATTCGCACACCATGTGCAGTTCGATCCAACTTGAGAGATAGGATAGTTTAAATCTCAAATTATAGTCGCAATTTTAATTTATTGCAAATTATATATATATACTGATAATTTTTACTATAAATTGACAAGTTAGAATCAACATACTACGGTTGCTATAGTTACGCAATGGCTTTTGACAGGACAACGTCTGTCGAGTCAGCTAGTATAACAGTAATTATAAATGCTTTAATAACTATCTCCGTTTGTTATAATAGTAATAGTATCATTATGAGCAGGGGCGTAGCTACCGCCGTATCTGCCGTATCAATTATACGGGGCCCCCGGGCCACGGGGGCCCCGACGTGAGTAAGCAAAAATTATTATAAACTTCCCAATTTTTTTTTCTGAAATGACATCAGTCAAAAAAAGTAATTTCTTTTTTCCCGAGTAAAGCGTGCGTTCAAAAGTTGACAACACCCTACATCGGTTATTGCGACCAAAAAAAAGGCAACGAGAGTGTATATTTAATTTGAATTGCTTGTTAAAATTTTGGAAAAAGTGACAGATAGATAATTATGACGAATAAATATTTCTTATAATTTTATTTATTTTTTCTATTGTGAGAAATCTTTCTTTACCCTTCAAAAGGGCCCCTAAACTAATTTTTATACGGGGCCCCGCCAAGGCACGCTACGCCACTGATTAAGAGTAAAACTGTTCCCAGTAAAATTGGAGTGAACAATTAACATTGGTGTAGGAACCCACATGAACTTTATACTACAGGATTTTTATCCCTGATAAATCGAGGAAAACTGAAAAATTGCAAATAAATTACGAATTGCAAAAGACATGATTGTAAATGTTTTTTTTTAATACTAATAACAAAGAATAAGTAGTAAAATAGCAACGGGCTACCTAATGATAATTGGTTGACATCATGATGTGTGATCTGATGATGATAATGATGTTAGTTGGTTTTATAGCAAAAACTACAGAATACGTTTGGTCGAAACAAATTAGCTTTTTAAGTGTTTGCAAACTTGATCAGATTTGAAGCACGTGATTTACCACGTGTTTGATAAATGGATCGATGATTTTAAATATCTCTAGATACGCAATTTAAGTAACGTCGGCAGGCTCGATTCTATTTTTAGCACTCAAGTAGTTATTCAAATAGTACATTGTAATGTAATCAAATATTGACCGGGTCGGAATATTTTAATTATTTATTGAAGAGTTGAGCATTTATTAAATTTTGATCAAAATACATGTTGGATTCAAATTCATATATTCTATGTGTATTTTTCACTGTGAATGGTGCTGAAATATCACAATTATACATGGTTATAAGGAAAGGGTACGCTAATCCCAAAGGGCTCATACTACTCATCAAAGTAACCATCTCAATTTTTACCTTTGCTCCCATACTAAAAAAAGTTCATAAGGTTTTTTTTTATGTAATTGAGTGACAAGACGAGCAAATCGCTCGCCTGATTTTAAACGTCACGTTTGCCCATAACAATTCTGCGCCAGCCAGAATTTTGAATTCGCAGAATTCAAGATCCTGCGTAGCACAGCACTGCGCTCGTTACCCTGAGATATAAGATGTTTAATCTCCCATGTGCCCTGTAATTTCACTGGAAACAATGTCCTTCCAACCGGAACACAGTAATGTTTGCACATCACTGCTTGGCGGTGGAATAACTGGCAAAGGTGTGGTACTTCCCCGGGCGGGGATGATTAGGTACTATGAGGTCTTTTTGGCTTAGCATACCCTTTCCTTATAACCCTGTGAAATTGTGATAATTTCAGCACTATATACCTACCAATACTTATGTTCATTGTCCTCTACAATGCAGCACCAAAGTGCATATTTTCCAAGCATGTGCCAATCACAGTAAAGCACGCAGTTGCACGGCTGCCTTTGCTCAACACAGGAAGAGGCTACATGTAGATTGCTACCTATCTGTGATGTAAACAATCGTTTCATGTACACGTTTTTTGTCTCATCTGGCTATAGGATATCGAAGGTATCATGACGTAGACATAGAACTTGCTACTTTTCAGGAGTGAAAAAAACTTTTTTCTTAGGTGTCGTATCATACTAATTTTTTTAGTTAAATTTTAATAGCGTCTTACACAGGAGATCCTAAAAAATATTTAAAAAAAAGTATTTGCGACAACTAGATAAATAGTCAAATTTTTTCAGGATTAAAATATTTTTATAGTCTCTGGCATTTTGCGATCGATATTTCAAGTGCAGTGACGTAATACTAGTTTTTCAATCTATGATTTATTTTCTAAATTATGTAGTTTTTTACCATTATTGTAAGAAAATGCTAATTGCTATTTGTAATTACCGTACTTTAAAAAAAGTATCAGCGCTGCAAAAATAATCATCTTATGTAAATTAACCTAGCATCAAGCAGCAATAATCTCGAGGTTTCCTTCTGCTTTTCTTCATTTGATCGGTTTATTGTTTCCTTGTCTTAGTTTTCCAGGGCCGCCTTATCGCAAACCTGAAACGAATCGCTTTGTCTTTTGTCTCCTTTTTTCTCTAGCTGACAAAGCGGGATGAAAAGCCAGGGCAATTCAGTTTAGGCTTGAGCTAACAGCTCATGGATCCGGCTCCTTCAAATGTATATTCTCAATGATATGGTTACTATCATCGCGTTCGTTCTGGGATCGAAAACAGTTAAAACGTCACTTTTTCTCAGAATTGCAACACATGCAAACGATTTTGTCATTTGTAACTTCTATTTTTGCCATCGAATCCAAAACAAACGTATGGTGAGTTTATTCTTTATCTGTCCTACCTTTCATCGTGTCAAATAAATATCCATCTCTTTCTTTCAAGCATTTAGAGTTCCTTGCCCTAAACTGAACTGCCTCGACCAAGTTCGCCTAAAATGGTTTCTCAACCGTTCCCAAATGATTCAGCCCAGCCCGCAGCCCACATGCCTGCATTCTAAGCTTCCATTCACTTGATGACTACATTCTGCCGCAACTAATACGAACATTGGCCTGATTTTTAAGTTAACCAGCAAAAAGTGACCGAACTGTAGCAACGGTTCTGCAACGCTTTACATAAGCGTTACCCCAAACTTAGCTAAAGTTGCAAGTTATTGCAACGGCATCAGTTGATTTCTGCAAGTTTATTGTAATATCTGCGTTCCGCGGTATCACCCTCCATCCCAAAAGAACCGTATTGGAATAAAAAAATCCTTTCCAATCGATCCATGATTTCAATTATTACAATACTGACGACCTGTTTGGCTCAGCGGTAGTATATCCGCCTTATATGCCAGAAGTCTCGGGTTCAATTCCCGGCAGGGCAGATGTTTGAATGATGAATTTAAATATCTGTTCCGGATCTGGGTGTTAGTCGCCCTTGTCTTTGTGTATGGCATCTCCGACAGGCAGGTTATCCTAGTAAGGAGCTATGAGTGTGAAACGTTATTTATTTAACTTACCAAGTTTCATTAAAATCCGTTCTGTAGTTTTAGCGGGGGGTTCCCAACCAGTCACACCAAAACGAGTCACACTGTGACTGGTTGGTCACCCCTCGTTTTAGCAATGTGATAAATAAAAGGACAGACAGATGTTTCTCGTCAACAGTGTAATTATTTATAAAGATTTTGCGTCTCTTATTTATTTATTATCTAACAGCAGCAATTAATCCGAGATGCTCAAGTACCCGCGCTTATCTGATTAAAGTACTTATAAAGTTTTTACTGATTTACAAGATAAGTATGTGTTGCTGAGAAATTACGATGTTATTTTTGGTTCATTTTCGGTTTTAAACATTTTATTTTTAATATACATTTTTTATTAATAACAACAGTATTACTTTGAACTGTTTTTTCTTCTGTTTCTATTTATAAAATACTAGCTGTTCCCTGCCACGCATCGCTGTGGATAAAAAAAAAATAAAAAAATATAGCCTATGTCACTTTGGGATAATGTAGCATTCGAATGGTGAAAGAATTTTTGAAATCGGTCCAGTAGTTTTTGAGTTTATTCCACACAAACATCCAAAAATACAAATCTTTCCTCTTTATAATATGTATTAGTATAGACTAGCGACCTGTCCCGGCTTTGCACAGGTATAAAATAGCCTATATTACTCGGGGATAATGTAGCATTCTAATGCTGAAAGAATTTTTGAAATAGGTCCAATATTTTTAACCTACTTCAAAAAAGGAGGAGGTTCTCAATTCGACTGTATGTTTTTATTTTTATTTTTTTTTATGTTTGTTACCTCATAACTTTTGACTGGGTGAATCGATTTTGCTGATTATTTTTTTATTAGAAAGCTGACGCTTCCTATTTGGTCCCATTTCAATTTAGTCCAGTTCTGATAATGGTATCCATGAGAAAACCATATAAGTCTTAAATTAGCATTAGGTACGTGCGCGACAAATAGATGAATAACTCAATAGTCGGTCTCTTGAAGTCGGTTTTTGTTTTTTTTTTTTTTGTAAAAATAATTATTTGTGTTTTATCGTTACAAACACACAAAAATTTAAAAACACAAATCTTTCCTCATTTTAATATTATAGTAGATTTTATATGTCATTGCAAGTATTTTTGAAATCGTCATGTGAAGGTTTAAGATAAATCATAAAGTTATCTTCATAGTTATACCGGAAGTTGTGTTGGCATTGAACTGGCATCAGGAATTTGATTTATAACAAGTTGTATAGACCTTATTCTTGAAAACATTATAACGGTAGCCTTCCTAACTTATGCGAAGAGAAGACCACATTACAAACTTGAGTGTGAATGGGTATAGCACCCAGTCTTTTCTGCTCTTTTTTTGGGTTACGTACCCAAAGGGTAAAACGGGACCCTATTACTATGTAAGACTCCGCTGGGACGGAACTCTTCGTGCGCGAGTCCGACTCGCACGTGGCCGGTGTTTTATTTGTCTTACTAGTTTTATTAACCAGTAGCGAAGTGGAATCTTAATTAGTCAATAGGTACAAGGTCGAAGGTAAAGGGCATTAGCATTTCGCGACCACGGACGTTTTCATCGAAAACTAGCTAAAAATAGATTGTTTTTTCCTTAAACAACATTCAAGTATTATACATTAGGCCCAAGTTTGAAGGCTTTTTAAGACAGATCTGAATTTTCTAAAACTATTGGCATCCTTGTCTAATGGCTTGCAATGATAAAGACAGATAAATGTTTAGTTAGTTTAGATCTGTCTTAAAATGCCTTCAAACTTGGGCCTATTAGATGTGTAATTCGATTATTCGATGCGATTCGATTCGATTTGACGTCCTTGTCTCTGTGTATGTTCCATGGCATCCCCGACACAGGGTTGTCCTAGGGGGAGCTATGAGTGTGAAACGTTTATTATTACTCGTAAAGTAATTTTAGAGTGAGGCAAGTTTCTAAGGCTCATGTTTACCTAAATTTTAAGGAGATCACCTTTTTCAAACTAATCCAAAAAGTCGTTCCGTTTGACCGCCATCTTCCTTGACGGTGAGCAATGATGTAAGGTTTTTATATATTTTAAAGGATTTTTGTCTTGACCTGAAACTTGAAAAACGAGTTCATCATCATTATCATCACCTGTCATCCACAGCCTTTTCTCTTATTCTCTCTCTTCTCTCCTATTCATCCAATCACATGCCAATCGGGTCCACGTTCGACCCGCGAGCTTTTAACGTAATTAATAATTTAAAGATTCTGCTATGTGTACTAGAATACAATTACTAGCATCACTGTTGTGCCAATAACCCAGTTTACATTATCATTAAATAATTATCTTAACTAATATTATAAATGTGAGACTGAGTTTGTTTGTTTGTTACGTTTCATGCCTTAACTGCTCAACGTATCATCATGAAATTTTGCAAAGACGTTGTCTAAGATACAGAAAAAGACACCGTTTTTCTTCACCATTATGATCACCGCGGGTAAAACCGCGTGGCAGAACTACTCGTAGTTATGTCATAAAAAGATTCTCAGGTTTTTTTATCACATAACGTATGCTATCTTCAATGTTATTTTTGATGTATCATAATTTAATAGTATAACTGTGTACGTAACGGTTCAAAAATCAAGGCCTATAAACCTACGATATATATATCAATACGATTATATATATAAACCTACGATCTTGAACCAAGGTTTCTCTTATCTAATAGAATTCAGATATATTACAGTTAATTTTCAATTAATTATATGTAATAATGGATGTATAGTAAATTAAATGAGTTAAGAAAAATAATAGTTTTTCGAAGTTATAATTTATATTGTAAATTAAGGCCATAATTTACACTCATAAATACATGTTTATATAATTTTATATCCATATATTGAATTATTCAGATATTTCCCAATAGATCACAATATTAATCAGATCATTGACAATATAGACTGTAGAGTCTGTCGTCGAACAAAATACTTTCTTAGTGGAAGATCCATTTGTAGAAAAAATATCTTAATATATATAAATCTCGTGTCACAATGTTTGTCCTCAATGGACTCCTAAACCACTTAACCGATTATAATAAAATTCGCACACCATGTACAGTTCGATCCAACTTGAGAGATAGGATAGTTTAAATCTCAAATTATAGTCGCAATTTTAATTTATTGCAAATTATATATATACTGATAATTTTTACTATAAATTGACAAGTTAGCATCAACATACTACGGTTGCTATAGTTAAGCAATGGCTTTTGACAGGACAACGTCTGTCGAGTCAGCTAGTTATCTATACTAATCTATACTTCTATACTATCTATACTAATATTATAAAGAAGTAAAGTATGTGTGTTTGTATATTTGTTAAATTGTAAGGGGTAATCTCGGGATCTACTGAACCGATTTTAAAAATTCTTTCACCAATAGAAAGCCACATTATTGCTGAGTGTCATAGGTTATATAAAAAACCGAAAAATAAAAAGGCTTTTACGTGGTAGTCAGTTTTGCAAAGTGAATCTGAGAAAAAACGGTCCGGACGGCGCGCGATGGCTTCGGGTTTAATTAACATTATGCCCAACGAAGTGGGCAAGGGTCAGCTAGTATTATATATTTTTAAAACAAAGAACCAGTATTCTAACCCTATTACGCCTCGGATATAAAGACGAACCATACCACATCTCACAATCATCGATACGATATGTAACCAATTTTTTTCATGCTCACAACTCAGATCAAGTAGAAAGACAGATAGAGCCGCGCCTTAGATACAGGTGAAGCCAAAAAAACTACCCTACTGCCCGTCTTCGTATACTACAAGCACATGTTGACGCAAAAAAACTACCGTTATTACTATCTACTTATTTTTCTTGTCCACGTTCTCTGAGCAACTAACGTAAGAATTGACGATTGATTCGGATAGTTTTGATGCGTCAATGTGTGCTAGAAGTATACGTGCACAGGCAGTAGGGTAATTTTTTTTTTGGCTTCACCTGTATCTAAGGTGGGACTGTATCTGCCTTTCTACTTGATCTGAGGCTCACAATTGAAATCGTTCAAGCCGTGAAGGTGCTCACATAGAAACACGGACATAATACAGGGTTATTCATAAAGGGTATGCTAAGCCGAAAATAGCTCATAATACTCATCATTATGAACAACTTTTGCTTTGGTACAAACTCGAAATTCGCGAAAAAAAAATCAGCCGTTCCATAGAAAAATGTCAATGACACTCGACAAAATGTATGGAACAGCTAATTTTTTTTCGCGAATTCTGGGTCCCATAGTAAAAGTTGTTCATAATGATGAGTACTATGAGCCCTTTTCGGCTTAGCATACCCTTTATGAATAGAAACACGCACATAATATATACATAGACATTAGACATATGTACTCACGCACGCTTGTAAAACATCCCTCACTCTCATCCTTTACGTACTTTAGATCAGCCGTGTCGGCAGTGGCGTAACTATACCATATGAGGCCCATGGCAAGTTGTTTGGATGGAGGCCCTCCCAGTAAAAATCGTCACTTTATAATTTAATTTTAATAAATTACTTAAGTAGTTACTCCTAAAGAACTTAGTTACTTCAGTACAAAATTTTGACAAAAATGTTAGGTTATTTCTAAATCGCGGCCTATTGGGCCGGGGCCCTCTCGGCTTTGGGGCCCGTGGCATGCCAGCCCTGCCACTCTATAGTTACGCCTCGGCGTGTCGGGTAAATGAACGAAAGTCATTCAAAGTAAAACTCAAACCTATCCAAATGGTCGCATACCTGTACAATGTAATGTACACATTCAATGCCGTCCTTACGGTACATACTGGTCGCGTGCGTGATTCGCCTTGTAATCACGATGACTATTCCATCTGTACTCGCCTTTAATAATGCCTGTGCTGTTTACGGTACAAATCGACTGCCCCTATGAATACTATCGAAACTCCAAATAGCAATTTTTACAGGAGAGCAATTTAAAGTCAAAATTTGACCTAAATTAATAAGTTAAAATGTGTGGTATAAATTTTATTCGATTCAATACATGTCAAAAAAGTATTTTTAGAAACATTTGTTTTCCTTAAAGTACTTATAGTGAATACGTATACCTAGTGCAATACAAAAATCGTGATTTTGCAGTTTCGATAGTGTTCGTAGGGACAATCGAAATGGGGGAATCGTATTTGCATCTGAATGAAAAAGTATTTAAGCTTACACGATTTCTGCTCTGATTAATTTTTGTTAATGTAACGCTTAATAAAAACCTAGGAACCTAATTCACTGACTCTTAAAATGTTGATTTGGATATTAACATTCGAATGTCGGAGTTTGCAAATAAAAATTTACCATCAGGAATTTCTTTGAAAAAAAAAAACAATTTTACCAATCGGAAAAGGCGAATGCTCATTTTATAATTAATAATATATTTACAACTAGCGGCCCGTCCCGGCTTCGCACGGGTAGACTTTGGGATAAACGTAGAGTAAATTGAAATCGGTCCAGTCGTTCACGCGTGATGGCGTGACCAAAGGTGTTGAGAATAATTATAGGAACTCTTTGTTATAACCTCTATTCTCATGCTATTGCGTAACTATAGCAACCGTAGTTTGTTGATGCTAACTTGTCAATTTATAGTAAAAATTATCAGTATAAAACGCACACTGTTTTGATAGATATGATTGAATTTGAACTTTGTACAGAGGTAATAAAGTGCAAATTGACTCTTGGACGTTAGGAACATACCTACATTGCTTAAACAACAGTGAGTGCTTGCAATTCAATATGAACTTTATACAATAGCAATAAAGCTCGTTTTAGTTAGAAAACGTTTGTATGGGAAAAATAAAAGGGCTGTTTTTAGGGTTTTTCAATATTTCTGAGAGATTTTCTTAATATTTTTTTCCGTAAGAACCTTCTCCTAATAATAACAAATACAACAAAAAAAGAATTAGTGAAATCGGTCCAGCCATTCACGCGTGAGGCCGTGACCAAGGAAAACTGGTTTCATTTTTATATATATAGATTTATGAAATCTTAATTATAGTCTGCAGAAACTCATTAACTTTTTGATCGCGGGGTGCAGCTGGTCTTATAAAAACCTACTAGTTGTATGTAATTTGCTTATAAAACAATCGGTTTGTAGTTTGTTCTTCCCATAATAACTTGTAAAAACAAACTGATCAGACTACTCATTGCGTCATGAAGAATGTGACTTCCGACTGTACCAGCCTCTCATAAATTGACTTTTATTAGCTAAGTTCAAGACTCAAGAGTGCGTCAGGGCACATCCTAAGGGTGCCTGCCCACTGAAGCGGAGAGTACAAAACGTCCGCTCGGAAGGCGGAGCGGGTTTTTATGCATTTCAACTGGGTTATAAGGAAAGGGTGTGCTAAGCCGAAAAGGGCGCATAGTACTCATCATTATGCATAAGTTTTACTTTACGAAAAAAAATCGCTGTTCCAAACATTTTGTTGCATTTCACTGACATTTTTCTATGGAACAGCTGTTTTTTTCATGATTTCCGAGCCGCGTCTTGTGTATCGCTTTTTTGTATCAAGCTCGCCTCGGATGATACATTACAAACGATACCTACCAGTCAGTCTTCGTCTTTACGCTGTTAAAGTATTTAGACACGCGGTAGCGTGTCAAGCCAAGTTCAAGTTTTTTTTTTCTATTATTTAAGAAATGTCAAAAGAACATTTCTTAATAAAATTACAATCTAGCCTCAGGCTAATAAGTAATTTAAATCTAACTTAAATTTCTAGGTAACTAATTACTAAGAATGTGTCCATTAACACTTTTCTTATTGTTTCTATTAAGGCGAAGACACAATGTTCACGTGTTCTCTACACTTTACACTTTCACTATAATAATCACTATAACTTATGACTACATAACACTACACTAGCTCGAACGGTTTTGTTCTCTTAAGTCTTCTAACTAGTATATCTGTGTGATCGAGGAGCTGGATGGCCTCGACATTCACATGGTGGTGAAGTCTGTTTTCGTGAGCTTCTGCATACCTTTGTATAACTTTGTCTACAAACTCTACTTCTAAGTTCAAGTGACATAATAATTGTTCAAAGATACCGCGCAGATTTTCATCACTAAATCCTAATGTCAATGTGACTTTGTTTGACCTTGCTTTTAGAGGTGCAAACAAAATTACGGCACGGCAATAGTCATCTATACTAATATTATAAAGAGGAAAGATTTGTATTTTTGTATGTTTGTTTTGTATTGAATAAACACAAAAACTACTAGACCGATTTCAAAAATTCTATCACCATTAGCTTGCTACATTATCCCTGAGTAACATAGGCTATATTTTATACCCGTGAAAAGCCGGGGCAGGTCGCTAGTATTTTATATTCTAAATAATATAGAAGCCATCCGTGTGGACGTCGAGTGGTTGATTTAATTTATCTTTCATTTAACTTTCATCTCAAAGCATTTATATGCGTCATTATAATAATTTCTCGAGCGTTATTATTATAAATGAAATAATTATATGAGGGAGATTTAAATTAGTTCTTCAGAGAATGTCTTTTGTCGACTTGAAAACGCTCCAACTGAATAAAATTGTAAGGAATATGGATCGCTATATTTTCATTTTCATATTCATTATCATACCTTTGTATAACTTTGTCTACAAACTCTACTTCTAAGTTCAAGTGACATAATAATTGTTCAAAGATACCGCGCAGATTTTCATCACTAAATCCTAATGTCAATGTGACTTTGTTTGACCTTGCTTTTAGAGGTGCAAACAAAATTACGGCACGGCAATAGTCATCTATACTAATATTATAAAGAGGAAAGATTTGTATTTTTGTATGTTTGTTTTGTATTGAATAAACACAAAAACTACTAGACCGATTTCAAAAATTCTATCACCATTAGCTTGCTACATTATCCCTGAGTAACATAGGCTATATTTTATACCCGTGAAAAGCCGGGGCAGGTCGCTAGTATTTTATATTCTAAATAATATAGAAGCCATCCGTGTGGACGTCGAG
Organism: Alcis repandata; assembly: GCA_949125135.1. Lineage (NCBI taxonomy): Eukaryota > Metazoa > Arthropoda > Insecta > Lepidoptera > Geometridae > Alcis > Alcis repandata. The sequence continues at coordinate 3,431,328 of OX421246.1, read as the reverse complement.
TGGTTGATTTAATTTATCTTTCATTTAACTTTCATCTCAAAGCATTTATATGCGTCATTATAATAATTTCTCGAGCGTTATTATTATAAATGAAATAATTATATGAGGGAGATTTAAATTAGTTCTTCAGAGAATGTCTTTTGTCGACTTGAAAACGCTCCAACTGAATAAAATTGTAAGGAATATGGATCGCTATATTTTCATTTTCATATTCATTATGGTTAAAATGAATTTCTGGTTAGTTTTCGCCTGAATATCTCGTCAGGCACAAAACAGAAAGACATTAGAAATCCATATGAAAGAAGGTTTTTTTAGACATTATGTCCAAAACTTAATAAAAATCTTGCACAATTAATATTAGATGACTTGAAAATCGTATATGTAATTTTCGTATAATAATAAAACGCCTAGAGCATCTGTTATTGATATCTATTGCGCGAAATTAGGTATAGCAAGTACCGTTATAATGCGATACGCCTCCGCCAGCGATTTGGCACATTGACCTCCGCTGAGAAAGCTTAGGGGACTTAGGTCTGCGAAGTTTTACGCTTAGACATGATTTAATAAGTGATGATTGATACAGTGATAGTTCAGTGAATCTAGTAAACTAGTAAAATGAAAGTGATACAGGTTAAGGTGAAACTTATGCTATTGATAGAAATAAACAGGGCAAAACACATAATTATTAAAGTTTAAAGCTCAATCGCTTCACAACGTTAAACAGGAAGATGATAGTTTTTCGTACATATGTATTGCTGGACAAACTACAAAACTAAGTAAAGGTTTAAACGCTCTTCGAAGTAAACCCGAAAGATTATGTTAATCGTACAGATTGCTTCTAATATATGGTAATAACTAGGAAGTTGTATGACAGTGACTTTGACCTAGCCATGTTATTAATTGCGTTTATATTTTGAGTACAAGTTTTATTATGAGATTCACTATTTGTTCTCATTTGATATAGGAAATGAGAATCAAATGCATAAGGTCAAGAATGGTGTTTAAATCAGTTAAAATATTTGAGTCATCTGTAGATGTTGTAAAGTAAGGACGACCCATGTCAAACAACATGAAATCTATGCAATAGGAATTCGACAGAGATTAAAGCACAATGAATAAGGAATCTATGATTTTCTACTAAAATAAAGAGACTTGCACAGTTACTGAAAAAAATGCTAAACCAACAGTAAAATCACGCATCGACAAACATGACATAACAGTTGCAACAGTAACCGCAGTACCTACTACAGTGAATCAAATAGTGCAATAATTCAATAATTCACCGAAGCAGTTAGGAACTCGTTAGGGCTCCCCTCCGGCCCCCTTGTTTGCTTCTCGACAGTTTGGAATATCCGATACGATTTCATTTGCCGTTCCTTTCACCTTTTTGGTTGATGAGGAACTATATTTGCTTCCTAGTTAAACAATTTGGACGTTACCTTCATTAGCCTGTGAGATGTTGGTTAGTTCTGAAGAACGCCAGAAGTATTTGTTTGTTCTACTTTTCGCATCTAATTGTCCCTAGGCTCCTTTACAGGTTTCTTTACGCCTTTTACAGATTTAAACAAATCGGAGACTTCATAATTATCATCATTATCTTCATTCACAGCTTTCTTTATCTCTCTTGCTGTGTCATCTGCCTTAGTTTATTCGTAATCGTAATTCTCATTTGTAGTTCTAAGAAATTATTGTAATAAGTGAACAAAAACAATTCAATCAGCAAAGGATTACGAAAGAGGATTAAAAAGTAAGATAACAGGCTATATCTTTGTCATGACGTAAATGCATTTTAATCCACGAATCCCGATAACAACTTACCTCTCCCCATATTAGTGACAATATAAACAGCAATCAATATCATCAAGATGATTATTTTGACTTTTAACTTGTATACGCTGCTGTAAATTCTCAGGTTGAATTGAATTACAGCAACAGAGAAAAAATATGGAAAACAATGGCGTAGAGTTCGGGGGTAATAAATTTGCTATTCAATAATTCAAAACTAATACATTGAGTTACCAAATTATACACTGCACACCTTTGCAAATTTGCTTTAGAACATTAAAAATAAAAAGATATTAATATGTATCATGTGATTGTAAGAATTACCTCTTTATTTACGAAAAGCAGTCCTGTTGCTAAAAGCCATTAATATTTCTTACAATAGAGACGTTTTCTTTGTTATACACAAAGATGTTTTGAATCGTAACCGTACGTCTGAAACGCAGTTAAGTTATCCTTTTGTTCATTACCATCAAACCACTATATCTAACGATGCTTTGATTCATTTTCAATATACTGAAGTTAGCCTTGTGATTTTTTGGTAGACGTTATTCCGCATTCAGTTTTACAGTTACAAACGAAGCAAGAACGAACGTTTTGAAATATAGGAAAAGAGTATTCATGATAATCATTATCGCTTCAGGCTTTGTATATTAGGTAGTGTCATTAGCACTCAATGCTATTATCATAAATAATTATATAGGTAATACTTAGACAAAGCAAAACAAACAAAAAGTGTTTTACGCTTTTGTCCTATCCGAGATCATCACTCAGAGTTTAATGACTTGTGTGACAATTGTCAAATGTTACGATTTTTTATCAATGTGTACGACACGCAGAAACACACAAAGCTTAGGATTCAAGATAGGAGCATTCTGTTTTTTATCAACTAGAGCAGTAGTTTCGAATCAACTATCAGATGCTAAAACTATGTCGTCATCTATTTAAAATGCGTTGCTAGCAACTGGCTACGATAGCTTGATCGGAGAGATTTAAACATCTTCAATGTTGCAAACATGACATCAACACGCATGGAAAGGTCATGACGAATGTCCATGGTCAGTATTCTGCCTAGAACATCAGAAGCCTCGATCATACTCCTAGGAGTACACGAGAATTTGTACATAAAGCATTCGTTTTTGCTTAGCTTCAAAAACACCTTTAACTTGACCTTATTTGGTTTTCGAACACCCTAAGACTGGTTGAGCAAAAAGATAATAGAGGTTAATGTATTTTTATTATGTAAATTGTGGGAAAAATGCCGGAAAAACGGACGCAATTTTCGGCGCAATTTGAGCACCATTTTGTTTTGATTTCATTAAAATCTCTCTAATGTTAATTATTTATTTTTCGAAATGCTTTCACACTTTAGAATGTTCCCCTCACGATCCACTATAGGTTACATTTCATTTCTCTGTCTATAATTTTCGAGGTTAGATAGATTTGCCTCGATCATTGGATTTCATTGGCTTTGTCCAAATTACGCTCTTAGGGTCAGAGTCTTGGGTTATCAACTGAGTGCGTTTATAAATGCCCATGCATCAATTGGTTCATTGAATCCAATGTGTCTCAATTTACATGACATCAATGCACACGAGAAGGTCATGGTCTATCGGTGGTCAGTATTCTGATCAGCGCAGTGGACGCATCAAGGGTAGCAGCGATGCTGTCGTGTTTTCCTTGATCCTCGTTGCTTGTATCTTCAGTAATTAAGTTTCATTGTAGGTAATTTATTGGGTACGTGTTTTGGTAATTCAAATCTGCAGAACGTGTCCCGGGTTATCGATGCGTCAATGTATTTTTATCTATTTTTGTTTTTCTTGTATGGCCTCAATCTTTAATAGATACGAGCATTAGAATGATGTAGGCAAATATAACCTCTATTGCTTCAGTATTGACCCGCTTACTTTTTTGTTAGGTACTTTAATTAATTGCTTTCTTTTTTCATTTGAATCGATCTTCGGCAATGATAAACAAAAGTGACTCAGCTATCGTAAGTTGCGAATGCACGTGTGGTAGGCGACAGTTTATTGATGTTTTGCCAACTAGATTGTATTAAAACGTTAGCTCTTGATTCTGTTGACTTCTTTTTGATGTTAAAATATAAGTATGCCTTGCTAACTGTATAATTTAAACAATATTAAAAAAAAGTACAACTAAAAGTATTAAACTTAAATAGGTATAATTAGACAAAATAAGTAATATAGTACGACATTATAATTATGGTAAAGATAAACCGATAAATATAGCGAGCATAGATGCAATTTAATTACAATTCACAAAAATTTTGCAATATTTTCTTGTCACAGATATTTTACAATTATATCGTAGAATATTTACAAAACAAAACTATTTCAGACTATATAAAAATAAATTTAGTTTCAGCCAATACTTTAGTGCGTTTGTTTATGTAAATCGTTCATTCATTCACTCGCGATATTCCAAATATAAACAGTGTGCTCAGGCGCAGGCGTCGCGCGTCGACGAAGTGGCGTGACACGATCGACCAACCACGAGCGGCGATCGGCGAGCGAAGCGACAGAGCGACGACCTCGCGTAAAGGTGGCCGTCCACTGGCAGATGGTACACCCCGCACTCAAGGAACTAAAAAAAAGCCTCAAGGTTAATAAAGATCTTCTACGAAAACATGCTACGTGTCTGTGTGATTTTGCAAACAAAAGGAAACTTGATGGAATAAAGCGTAATCTCAAACTGAGTAATGAACAAACGCACATTTACAATTACACAAAAACAACACATCGCTACAATAACAATTTCAATATTCTAAACGTAGATACGATAAAAGTAATTGATCAACATCAAGGCATACGAGTTCGTAAACCCTAATAAGATAACAACACATCGGCAAGCAGTCAAAATTAGCAATGACGAACAATTGGACAACAAGCGAATCCATTGATCGATCTCGGGATGACGACCAATGAAATGGTTGTTTGGAATTCTAGCTCGAGATCACCCCATCAGTTGTAATCAAAAAGACATTGTTAAGCTCCTTGAACTCTAACCGATCGAGGCGATGCAAGGTTATCGGCCGCTTGCAATTCGCCACGAGTCGGTAGAACCTTGTTTGATCACTCGTCTTTATTGCTGTCTTGCTAGGAGTATTTTCGCAATAAATCTTCAACTTTCCAATGATCTACTTTTAATTATCTCCCTTGTCCATGAACTTGTTTATAAGTTCGACCCTGATGGCATAATAAAGATATGCGATTAACATAGCAAATGCTTTATAACGATAACCTTAATACTCTTTCACTTCTTCACTTCAAATATCTCGTTTATTTTCGTAACTTCCTTCTATATCTACAGACTAATAATTGAAACACATAATTTTGCATTTGCGCAACCTTTTAATTAGATTTTTCATTACAATGTCATAGAAATAGCTATTACCATTGGCATTTAGTCGATTATAATTTCTAATTAATTTACAGCTAGCTGCTTTATTTTATGTGTTATGATGTTTCTGTAATGTTCTGACTATTGCTCGAAATAGAATGGTTCAAAAATGTAAATAGGTAGCTAGGTAAGCGTGCTATCTTTGACTACATCATGGCATTTCATCAGGTGAGGTTGTGTTCAAAAGCATGCATAGTCCCTTTTAAAAAAATCTATCTAAGCCTAGCAACATGTGCTTGTCTTGTAGCCGTTTCATATAAAACGAATACAAAATCCTTTTGACTCGCATTTTATCAAATCTCCGTTTCGCTAATTTGAAGAATCGAATTCTTATCATCGAAGTCATTAATCAGATTGCTCGATTAAATATCGCATGTTTTGTGTTATGATTGCACATTTTTATCAGTCCTTTCGTATAATTACTTCCGCTTATTCTTTTGTAAAGATTTATCGGATTTTTACGGAATCTTGAAGGGGTACCACATTTTGTTATTTCAATTCGTACTTACTCGTACTAAGTTTACTTTCTCATTCTGTTTACAGTATAGCGAAAGGGAAAGCTTAAGAGGTTGTGGTTTTTTCCAAAGCAGATTTTCTTTTCTGCCGTGATGATAGTCTTAGTATGGTGGGTTCCCAACGAGTCACACTGTTGCTCTTTCGGAATTATTTTTCCCATCGAGTAACAGTGTTACTCGTTGAAATCTAAAACTGTCATTTTCCACCTCCACACGGAGACAGTGCGTTTTATTCACCTACTCTACTTTCGTCACATCTCGCATACCTACGAAATGTCATTGACGGGTGTATTTTTGAGACGCACAATCTAACGTCTGGCGCCTGCCTCAACTGCTTCTATTAATATCTGTTTCTGTAACACTATTTTTATCCCTCTCTCGCTGATTATAATTTGTACCTCTATCTCTATCTCTTCTTCTAATAATTGATGTTTACCGTGAAACGGAAACCTTGCCCGTGACTTTCGAAACTGGTGCGTCAAACGATTGTATAAGTATACTTCCGCCTGCTATTAGAATTGAGTTCAATTTGACGAATATGAATTTTAATGTAGACTAGCTGCATCCGGCGGTTTCACCCGCTGTTTTTTTTTTAAACCTTTTAAACCTTCCCTGAACTTTTACAAATATATCAAGATCAAAATTAGCGAAATCGGTCCAGCCGTTCCAGAGTTTTAGCGAGACTAACGAACAGCGATTCATTTTTATATATAAGATTTTGATTATGTAACCTTATATCTCTTGTATATCCGGTAACTTTAGTTCGGCCCGGTTAGTATAACTAAATACCTTTGGTAAATTCCATATAACCTTGTTGATGTGCTAATTTTATCTCTGTTAGTATTTTTGAGTATAATATACAAAATGTACAAAATAGATTTCAAGATTTCAGAATGTTCATAAATATTTGTGTAAGATCACATGTAGTGTAGATGTATAAATCAATAAGTAAAATAAGTAAAAAGGTGCGAATTTATAAATTGTCCTAATTTCCCGCAGAATGAAAAGAAATATCTGAAATCCAAATTTCGGAAACAATATTTCTGAGTAACTAATACTGACTCAATTTGTTCACTCATAATTTAATAGAAGTAATACATTTTACAAATATGTTTTGGTTAAAAACTAATTATCTAATCTTTAATCAAATCGCAGAGTTGTCATCATACGATCGTAACACGTGTTTTATTCGCGAATATTCTCTTTCGCGTTTATTTCATTGTGTTTTTTAACATATTTTTGCGCCAATGTACAAAGTAACTTTTTTGCGTGTTTGTCTTCTATGTGTACTATTTATTGTGTACACGCATCGTACATCCGATTGAGTTCAAATTATGTATTACTTTTCTTCACAGTGCGTACGTAGTCGCGGACCTCAGCTCGTATGTTAGTAATAGATTTATTTCTTTTAATTTTGAGCATTGGTTTGTCTTTCTGATTATTTATTTTTGCTAAATTAAACAGTTCTTTTCTCTATGCCTTAAATTTATCAATTAGCTCTAAACATTGCGATTCCATAATCACTTCATCGTTTATTTTATAGACTTCTCAATGTAGATTTATCGTTATTCTCATTATTCTCACTAATTCTCCACTTTAATGTTTAACGTTCTATTTTCACTTAAAGTAGTAGTTGTTTGTTTAGTATTCGTTCTACTTCGAGCATTGCCCCTACAGAGGTACTGCTTTCTCTACGGCGGTTATAACAAGAGCTACTTTCGTTGATTCATTTCTATTTATTGATATCGTGTAAATCACAGATACTTTCATAAATTGCTTCTGTTCGTTCGTAGAATGAAAGTTTTAATTTTGCTAATGCTGGACAGACTAACCTTTTTATTAGAAGCACCAGACACAGTAGCCTTTTTACAAATAGGGTGACTCGTTGCAAAATTCATTTTACCAGAAAAATATTAGTAATATAAAAGTATAAATGATCTAAGTCTAGATAATCACAATTGGTTATTTTTAAACCAAGGAAGAACAATAGGAACGAAGATACCAGTTATCGCTAATAAACGACTTTCAAAGAACACCGATTAGAAACAGTCAAAAAGAACTTACATAGTCTACATAAATATCTGGGTGGGTCATTGTGCCAATTACTACCAATGTAATTGACAACGCACTAGTTTTTTTTTATATTTTAATATATATAAACATAAAACTAAAACTTACCAGACTTTTCCTCTTGTCTCCAGGAGTCATGGCAGAACCCAAAGCTCGAAGACACGGGCGCGGTTATCAACGTGCTCGACATCGGCCGCCAGAAGTACGCCAACGGAGGCGTGGTGTCGCGGTACCTGTGCGACCTGGTGCAGTGCTTCAACTTGACGCGATACGACTATAAAGACGTCGTGCCTAATGTAAGTCAGTTCCCTTACTTACTGCTCTAGCGCAGCGACCCAAAGTGGGTCTTGGCCTCTGACACCAGAGAACGCCATTGACCACAATCTTGCGCTACCTCTTGCCAGTCGTCAGCTTCGAGTTCGCACAGGTCGAATCGCACGGCGTCAATCCACTGGTATCTGGGCTGGTAGTCAGTTCTCTGCTTTTGTAATTCTATTTCGCCCTCCTGTCACGGCATCTAATTCTAATTGTCTAAGTGGGGGTAATACGACCTAGACCGACGTCCCGCTTGGGGTGGGAAATAAATTATTTAGATCCAAACCTATCAGCAGCACAAGTTCTAAGTCAGCATTAATTGAAAGAGACAAGTTTGTGATTTGTTCGGAAAATGTCACAAAAATAGCAAAGTCAGCTATTAAAATGTTTGAGTTCATTCTTGCTTATTCTATTTCTGTTTCATCATTCCAGGTAGAAAAAGACGAAAGCTTCCTGCAAGCTATCAGAGAAGCTACGGAGGAGCAACTGTTCACAGCGAACAAGGACAAGAAAGAGGGAGAAAAGAAGACTGAAGAATCAACAGTAAGGGAACGAGTGGAAGCGAGAGCGAAAAAGATCATCAGGGACATCAGCTCTGCGATGTCCAACAATGTGCTCAAGTAAGCGATTTTGAACCTTCTTGCCGTACCAGTTAGTATTTTTATTGCTTGTGTACTTGTTGATGAAACCATGGCATGGCGTGCTGATTTCAAAGCTGAGTGTAACAATGTAATTGCACAGCCCAGGATCTTTCAATTTGATATCTCTGAAAAATTCACAAAATCAACCTTATGGACAAGGGAATTAAAGTACTTTTTTTCTACGTTTAAATACGTACAAAAAGAAAATGTTGAAATAGACAATTGCAAAGGAGAAGTAAGTTTACAAATTGCGGAGTAAATAGGAAATTAAGCTAACAATTCCCTTTGACTGGGGATTTAGTTTATTTCATGTTGAAGCGGTCTCTAGGGGAGAATTATATTTTAATACATCGGCCAAATTTTTAAAGGAAGTTAAAATTCCAAAAGTTTTTAGGGGGTGCTAATAATTAATTCATTCTTAAAGTAGTCGGTAGACGTAATATGTTTAAAAACCTCTGCTGTATGGTAAATTAACACGTTCGGTGCCGCCGACTCGCCCGGAGAGTTCACGTAAATCTTATTCCAGTGCCGACGACTCGCATGGCGAGTTCAACCGTAAAATTTTGGCGGCATCCGAGAAGACATGAAAATCGTAGTGGTACTGAACGTGTTAAAGACGAGATAATTTTTAGACTCACGACCTTAGTTATTAGATTAATAAAAGAAAGGAGCATGAATATGATTCAACTGGTTGATAGGGGCAAATATTAGTCTTTCATTACGCATGTTGGTACACGTGTTTTGCTGGTCTCTGACGTCGTCTGCTCTACAAAGTGGGGCCGAATTAGTTACGTTATTTTTGTCTGTCTATTTTTACCGTTTTTAAATCATCACTTATGTATGTGATATCATCTAAATTCTAATGGATAAAGGTACATTTAAATTTTAATTGTAACCGAGTTGGTGTATTGCATCATTTTGTTAATTTGAGCACGAGCTTGTCACTTTACTTACTTTCCTAATATGTCGAAAACTTTTTTGTTTACGATTTCTAAATTATCAAAGAAAGGATGTGAATTCGAATGTTGATAATGGCGCTATGTCTATAATGTTTCTTTAACAAATGGGAAATACATTTTAATCACTATGTAAACAATACTCAACGCATAACCGCGCATTGCCAAAATTCATGTCATAGTTTTTATTTTTATCTCTTTTCATTGATTCATTGTAAAATGGTGTTCCTAACCTTTTACTGCTAAGTGGGTCGGCATGACACGTTTCGTCCATTCATCCTCATCATTTTAGCCGATTTTTCTGACAAACGGATAGCCGTCAAGATGACGATAAGAAAGAATAAGAGAGACGATTCGGTGCGGTCAACCACATTGGAATATTTTGTAATGGGCATTCTATAGGGATTATGTTTCATGGTCTCATTTATCCTGTTAGATGAAAAAAGGGTTTTATTTTTCAACTAATATTCAGTTGTTTTTTTTTTACTTTTTTTTTAAGCTGGTTTTTCCTTGTCTACAGAGTGGTAGCATGGCTATGTCACAAAGGCATCCGCCGTATCGCCATGGGCGGTTTCGGAACCCGCACGGCGTGCGTGGACCGTCTCCGGCGGGCCAACGCAGCGGGCGTCCCGCTCATATTTGTGCCGCTGCACCGCTCGCACTTCGACTACATCCTGGTCACGTTTGCGTTGTACCTGACGGGAGTGAGACCGCCGCTCGTTGCGGCTGGAGATAATATGAGGATACCGTTCTTTGGGTGAGTGAAAATATGATCGTATGTACAGATTCAGAAGAACGAATGAATGAATCCTTGCGGTATGCAATTGTGTCGCTGCACCGCTCACTCTCATTTCTCACTCACTCTACTATATGAGGATACCGTTCTTTGGGTGGGTGATATGCGATCGTATGGTTTGATGCAGAAGAATGAATGAATGAATACTTGCCTAGTGTAAGTGCCGCTGTATTTCTCACACTTTTTTAAATTATATTTGGGTGAGTTTGATCTTTATTTATTTTGACCAGCAGTCTAATATTATATATTCATTAATTTTGGTTGCAGTACTAAACGCTTGGTTCAGAAGTTCAAACTTGTGTAAAGCCTCGACTATGCATCGCCCAGATTTTCTTGTTTGTCCAGCAAAACCTAATTAGTCTACTGCTTGTCTTTTTAAATAGGGCTGTTATATAAATAGGTTTTCTTGGTTTCAGATGGATCCTGCGCGGGTGCGGCGCTTTCTACATCAAGCGACGCACTGAGGGCTCCGACAACCACACCGACCTCGTCTACAAAACTGCTCTCAGGTATTTTATTGCAAAATATAAATAGAATAGTGTGTACCTTGGTTTATATTGGCACATATTGTTCTATGACAGGCTAAACGGGACAGAACTGTAAGGAAATTTGGCACAACACAATTTTTAGGGTTCATTTTAATTCTGGAACACTAGAAGTTATGCTACTGTTTAGTAATATGCAAACCATACAAGAAAGTAGAAGACGCGGGGTACCTTTTATTCTCGACTTTGTTCCAACTAGTTTAATGTAATGATGTTAATAAACATGTAAGTGAGTAGCGCTCGCCTCTCTTTGTAATTGTTTTTACTGCCTCTTTTTTATGAGTGTACATTTAATACGAAAATACTTTTAAGCACCCACGTCGCCTTTCTCGAGTCCAAACATTACATGAGGGGCTTGCGCCTAACATAGCTTACTTAAACGATGTAATGAATGCTAATGTATATTACTTAACTAAAGATGTATTTTTTATGTTTTAGTTAAATTCGTGCCAAATCTTGCGATACCGGCCTACCTTAATGCTGAAATCACCGTATGCACACTTATCAATCATAAATCCATTAACTTCTTTAGCCTGTACTACCCCACGATTTATTATGTTTGATTAGTTTCACCTATGTTTACCTGTGTTCAATAAACACGTTCATTTGTATTGCAGGTCATACATCCTGAACAGCCTGGCTGAGAACAATAACCTGGAGTTCTTCATTGAGGGCGGGCGGACGCGCACCGGAAAACCCCAGCCGCCCAAAGGTATACTTACTTATTACTTAGTTACTTATTATCGAAACTGTGTAAACAGCTAAAAATATAAAAATATATATTTTTTTATTTACATATTAAAAACTATTGTAATTGTGAAAACTCAGAGACTGCGAAGTCTGTGGTGTTTAATAAATGTAAAAAAAAATTATATGTATTATATTATCATCAGATTATGTCAGTCAACTATTTTAAACTACTAATGTTGAGTGTAAAACGTATTTAGTATGACAATCCAATACACACTTGAAATTCTATATATTTAATCTTATTATTTTTGCCACGCTGCCAAAAATAGCGCATGGAATTGGTATGTTGAAATAGTTTGAAGTGTTACGCAGGTTTCTGGTTTTGCATATGGGTATCATTCAGTGGAAATGAAGTATGTTTATAGAAACGATAGAATCTAAATGTTAAATGTCAATGTAACAGTGTTGACGCCGGTATTATAGAGATATGTGACTGAGTAACTGAGTGAAAATGTGTCTTTGTTTTTTATCGAGCTGCAACGCTGCCGTCCTTATGAAAAGTGCAATAACTAGGTTGAAGCTGATTTCGAGAACGATGCGTTTAAAGATTGTAAATCATAAAGCATGGACCTATAAATGTATTGCAATTGTATTGTATTTGTCGACCTGTTTGGCTCGGCGGTAGTGTAGCCGCCTTATAAGCCAGAGGTCCCGGGTTCGATTCCCGGCCGGGCAGATGTTTGAATGATGAATTAAAATATCTGTTCTGGGTCTCGGTGTTAGTTGTCCTTGTCTTTGTGTGTGTTCCATGGCATCCCCGACACAGGATTTATTCCTAGTGGGGAGCTATGAGTGTGAAACGTTTATTTTTTTATTTTTAATTATGCTTAGTATTAAAACCGTAGACTGTCTAAAGAAAATATATAGATCTCGTTGTGCTGATATCGAATCTTATCTCTTTTACGCGCCTGGCGTGTGCAGCCGCACTCGCGTCGCACAAAAGAAAACACAAGGTATGTGTACCCCGCAGTCAAAGTGTTAACTCAATTCGGCCCAAAACTCGAGTTATTGCACTTTTCGTAAGGTTTCCCAAATTTGAATGTAGAATGGTTTTATTAGTCTATCATGGCGGTGCCCGAAGATACCCTTTTAGATTTTCCATGATCGTTAAAATATTTTCAACACAACGTTATCGCCTGTTACCCCTTCTTACCCTTTATTACCCTTCTTAAGAGAAGGGAAGCTGCTTCCTCTCTTTCCTCCACAATATATGTAGTGTCAAATAGAATCGATCGTTCTTCCTTGCTGTTTGAAGTAGGCTTGTTACGCCATCTATATCCTCACGTAAAAACTACCTTCGATTTCGTATTCCTTGCTGCCGTAGGAACTATCGTAGAAACTATTTCTTTTCGCGTGTATTCTCAAAGAAGGATGGCGACGCGTGACCCAGTTGAATAAAAAAAAACCAGGCCCCGTTCATTAATGTTATTATGCTTGTTTTAAATGATAATATTTCTCTAATTATATTATAGGTCTCGTATATTTTTAGAAGTAGGGACTCAAAAGTTCAATTTTTTAACAAATTATTGCAGGTTCGTGAAATAAAACGCAATACCAGCGTATTGCGTTTTATTTCATTCTGTCGTCAGTCATCTATCAGTAATGTCAACTAATGTCACGTCATTTTCAGTAGTCAACCGACATCCCGACAATCGTGTTATTCTAACCGAACGAAGTTTCCGCAGTGTTTGCAGTATTTGTTGATTTACCGAAGATTTGGCCTGATAATATTCCTCTCTGACGACTCTGCCTTTCACGAGACACACGGCATTCCCTCTGGACTAAAGATTTGCAAGTGATTTGATCTTTGTTGAAAATGGCTCTGCGGTGTATAAATTGCCGGTTACGCATAACTCGTATTCAAAAACATTAATCATGTAAATAAAGCTATTAGTGAAACGCATTTTTTAGACTTATACTCGTATTTATACCTGACGCAATCACAATACAGCTGGGTTTACAGTAGGTATGTAGTTATTTAGGTAATAATCATAATAACATTATAGGTTAAGTACCTACACAATTTAACCTTTGTCAATTATTATCTCCCAACTTCTGTACATTAAATATAATACTATTTGTATACGTATTCTTGTAGCATAAGTTATCATTGCTAAAAGTATCTAATGAACGTAGCTTGCAAATGTTAAAAAGGCTGGGTAAATCAATGTATGGGACGTCGCCATTGTTCTTATAATAGCAATTCTTCTGAGCATATTGATTTTTTCGCAACGAGGCACAACACATTTAAATATCTTATTAACTATAATTTATTTGGTTATAACACTTATAAGAAAGGCAATAAAACTAATTAAATGCATTTTATAAACAGTAATCACACGCAAGTTACACTTTGCATATGAAGAAGGTATCTTAATTTCTACATTCACCTGGCTCAATTAATTTGTTACACATTATTTTTAACTTTATTTCTTTATTTCTCTATTTACAAATATTATCTACACGCATAGTATGTATTTGTATTTATTATATAATTTCTTCTGCGTATTTTGGTTACAATACCACAAGTGATAACCTTTGTTGGCCCAAGTGCACTTTCCATATGCTATTTAGTTTTACTGTAAGGCTGTTTGCTATCCAAATAAAATAAAGAACGTTTCCTTACCCAGCCGGCATCCTGTCGGTGATAATGGACGCGTACATGGACGGCACGATCAACGACGCCCTGCTGGTGCCGGTGACGCTGAACTACGAGCGGCTCGTGGACGGGAACTTCGTGCGGGAACAGCTCGGCATGCCCAAGCAGATGGAGACCTTCTGGAGCGCGCTGCGCGGGATCTGGAGCACGCTCAGCACCGACCACGGCCGCATCCGGGTCGACTTCAACCAGCCCATGAGCCTCAAGGTATACTTCACTTCAATATATGAAAAAAAAACTAAATTAATAAATATCTGAATCTTGAACATTTGGAAAAATAAAAAAAAAACACTGGCAAAGTGATAATGCATTACTGAATGACCAAACACGCCACCTCGCCATTACCAATGCGCTTCACCTCGCGATCGGATATCGGCACGGGCCAGTCGAACAGTATACAAGCGACGCCCGCTGGAATCGCTTACTCTTGCGACGGCCCAAGTTGAGGTTTGTACCTTTGAGGTGCCCTTGCTCTAGTCACCCCCTCAAACTTAAGGCCCAGCGCCATCTACGCTCGCCACCCACCCGGTACGCTGTAGAGGCCTCAGTGGGCAACAGCATATAGTCATACAAAAAAAATGCTTATTCATTCACGGCCCAGCGCTTGAAGAGTCAACACGTCAGTACCTACCATATTTCTGCAAATTAATATTACTTTCATCAAGTTTATTTCATAACCGACAATGTCCTATTCCAGGAACTAGTGACATCGTTCCAGAAGTACCAGCACTTCAAAGCCCCGCTCGAGGCGCCTCTGTCGCCGAACAACAACAACCTAGCCGTGAATCTAGACAAGCAGATATTGTACAACCACAGCCATTCGAGTTTATATGGAGCTGATGTCAGCTCGGATTATAAGATGATGGTCGAGGCGATTGGAAGGCATCTTGTCTATGGTGAGTGAACAACCTTATTCATTTATTTATTTATTTAAGTTCACTTACACTACGTACACTAACACATTCACACAACATTAACAAGAAACTAAATTCAGACAAAATGTCGCAGTATTTAGAGGCGGAGACAGCAAACAATCTAAAATATAAGTCATGATAAATAAATAAATTATTGAAAGTGAATTGAAATTAAATTGTTATTGCAAAAAAAGAGAGAAAAGAAATGTATAATGTATAAACTACGAGTGAACCGGTTTCTTCTAGGCAAGCGTGCTCCATCGTAGACCGCATCGTTGCTTACCATCAGGCGAGATGACGGTCAAACGCAAGCCTATCTTTGAATAAAAAAAGACGTGTGGCACTCGGGGACTGCCGCGGTAAAGCTATTGCATAGCATTTTTTATCAACTTATGCAATTATAATTATTTCATTAACCAATGCCACCTAGAGGCGAGTTGCTGAACTAAAGAGACAAGCGTGACATTTCATAAAGTCATTAAAAGTTCTGCTATTCATCGATAGATGGCAAAACTAAAAAGTATCACCGCTGTGCCTTAGGTTATTAAAATTTTCGTTACGGAATTTCTGGATTCAAGGCCCGCTCAAGGCCCGCGATAGAAGCTATGCAATAGCTTAAAAAAGGTTCTCCGCATAGTTGTCGCACTGTTGACATGTGGTCGTTGGTTACAGACGCGGCGCAAGCCACGGCCCTGATGTGCACGAACATCGTGTCGTACGTCCTGCTGACGGAGCGGCGGCGCGGCGCGGGCGCGGCGGCGCTGGCGGCGGCGCTGGAGGCCCGCGCCGGCGCCCTGCGCGCCGGCGGCCGCGACCTCGGGTACACCGGGGGCAGCGCGCAGGCGCTCAAACATGCGGTCAGTGTCACACACACTCTCTCTCACATCTCACACACACGCTCGCTGTTCAAACTTAAAACTCTTGATTATGAATAAATACTAATATTATAAAGAAGTAAAGTTTGTGTGTTTGTATATTTGTTAAATTGTAAGGGGTAATCTCGGGATCTACTGAACCGATTTTAAAAATTCTTTCACCAATAGAAAGCCACATTATTGCTGAGTGTCATAGGTTATATAAAAAACCGAAAAATAAAAAGGCTTTTACGTGGTAGTCCGTTTTGCAAAGTGAATCGGAGAAAAAACGGTCCGGACGGCGCGCGATGGCTTCGGGTTTAATTAACATTATGCCCAACGAAGTGGGCAAGGGTCAGCTAGTGAGTAAATAAACTGAGAAAAATGGCAATCAAATTCCGATGAATTCACCCGTACGGAGCATACTGACAATCACCAAAAAGTACGATGATTGGCACCAGTTTTTACGGTGACAGCTATCGTAATATATGGTTGTCACCGTAAAAACTAGTACGCACCAGTTTTTGAGGACAATTTCATTGATGGCCATAAATCCAAAACCAAAACGAGAAAAATAGTTGAGAGTGGCTCTGTCGTGGACACCACCGCCTGTTTTAAATATAACAAATTCTTTCTTTCTTTCAAAAGACCTGTTGACCCTTGTGCAAAATATGAGATCAGTACAATATAAAAATCAATCCTAATCCTAATAGACCGAAAACACTTATTATCGACAGTAGTAGGATGTTTCGTAGCGTTGAGTTGAAGGCTTTGAAACGATGAAACGATTAGTCACCATGCAAGCGAGAAGTTACCGAGTTAGCGACCTGTGTTTCCATACGTCACCAGTGTTCCAATACTAATTTTCCTTGTTTGTTTCCAGCTGGATATGCTCGGGCGCGGCCTGGTCCGGCGGGAAGGCTCCGGCGACCGCCAAGTAGTGAGGCCGCAGCTCAGCATCGCGGCAGCACTCGAACTTTCCTACTACGCGAATGCGGTCGTAGCGCACTATGCGGCGCCGGCTATACTTGGTACGTTGATAAAAGCCCTTTTTCAGAAAAAGTTACACAAACTTACACTTTTACTTGTTAAGTTAACCTAAACTTTTTGCGTTTGCCCTTGTTTGGCAAATTCTCCCAACTTCTTCCAATTTTCCGTCTCTAAGCAGTCCTTGAATATCTTTTCCGCTACCCTTTTTATCACTGCCACTCGGTACGTTCCTTATTTACTAAATAAAGTAGTAGCTCGTTGAACTTGACTTGCGACCCCAATATTTCTACAACAAATATACCAATTTTTCATATAAGTACATTGTATTTAAATTGAAAAATTGTGTTGTAATTCCTGCAAAACCTGTCGTCGATCAAGGGCCAAGTTATCGTCGGCCAAATATACATACATGTACCAATTTCCACTAGACTCTGAAACCACACATTGCTCGTTCAAATCTGAAAAACACGACTACGAATTTTTTGGCTCTCTCTTGTTTCTCAAATTTTTTTTTAATTAGCTGCGCCACTCGGTTTTACCCGCATTTTCTGGGATAAAAGTAACCTATGTGTTAATCCAGACCATGAACGACGTTCATTCCAAATTTCATGTCATCCGTTCAGACGTTTACGTGAAAGAGTAACAAACATACATACATACTTACAAACTTTCGCTTTTATAATATTAGTAGGATTAGATCAACTTTGCTATGGAAACTAACGTGGTTTTCACACATTTTGTTGTAATTAACACGAGAATACTCACGTATAATGTTAATGTGGTCGAAACGAAATCGTAGTAAACGACTTAATTTTTAACACGCTTTTTAGTGTCACCTGCATGTATGTAACCGACTCCTTTGAGCTTGATTTTGCCCTACTTTGAACGATCAGATTTTATTCAAACTTTGCACACCTGTTAAAGACCGATGACAATCCGTGTTTTAAGCTATTGCATAGCTTCTATCGGGGGCCTTGAGCGTGGAGACCGAATCCAGAAATTCCGTAACGAAAATAACCTAACACCAATGCTATGCAATAGCTTTACCGCGGCAGTCCCCGAGTGCCACACGTCTTTTTTTAGTTTTAAAAGTATATTTTTATTTATTACCTTTTGTTCTCCAGCGACCGCCCTAGAAAGCGTAGTCCACCAGCAAGGCGGCGACACGCTGGTCTCCCACGCCGCCCTCATGCAGGCCGCGCTGCAGCTGAGCTCCGTGCTCAGCGCCGAGTTCCTGCTGTGCGCGCCCTGCAAGCGCATCGAGGAGGCGCTGCTGGACGCGCTCGAGGCGCTCATCTCGGCGCAAGTCTTGGAGAAGGATGAGGTGAATATGACAGGGTCGTAGAAAGCGTGCTCTACTAACAAGGTGACGCGCTGGTCTCGCACTCCGACCTCGTGCAAGTTGGATGCGCTCGAGACGCTGGTTTCAGCGCGAGTCTTGGAGAAGGGTGAGGTAACTATAATAATATATACAAGGTCAATGGTCGTAGAAAGCGTGGTCTACTGACAAGGTGACACGCTGGTCTCTCGCTCCGATCTCATGCAAGTAGACGCTGTTGGATGCGCTCGAGATGGTTTCAGCACTAGTCTTGGAGAAGGATGAGGGGAATATGTCGTAGCGAACTAGCTTAATTAGCCGTTCAGTTAACAGCCTTTTACTAAACGGCGCCGTTTAACCAGCTTCCTGAGCGATTGAATGATTCAGCCAATTAGCAAGGCAAACGACTTTTGATAGACAACAATAGGCATGACGACAGTATCAAAAAATCGCCGATTCAATGCTTTCAGGGGACTAGCCAGATTAAGAAAATTTAAAACACATGTTTAGTTTTATTTTTAAAAAACAGATTATTAAGATTTTCAATAAATTAAAACATTAAAATACAGCAATCGGACATCTTGTCAGAAACAACAATCACAGCGTTTGATGTCACGCCTAAGTGAACTCAGGTCATCCGCCGCTCATCACGCATAGACACAATGACATGACACAATGCCGTGACGTCAAATCGACGCCATGACACAAGCAAGCTGTTTTCGGGCACTGTTGAAAAAAAAAGTGAAAAATGGCTTCAAACTTCGTTAAACTTAAGTTTATTACCGAAATAAAGGCTTTTTTGTAAATAGTAAATGTGTACTCACATTATGGAAGAGGATTTTAAAATCTTTCGTCACGCCTAACCACATAGTGGGGTCAAATTAGACCAAAAAATAGATGTGACCTTACATGAATTCCCACCCAGCTGAATATTGGTAGGATTGTTTATAACACCATCATAAATGAAACCTAAAAAGTCCTCATCGATCCGATACGTGCAAAAATTTTTACTCCGTGTAGGAAGCTATGAGTGTGAAACGTTCTTATAATTTTCTATTTAAACCAGTATGAGTAATATCAACTATTAATTTTTCCAGCCCAACGAAGGCCTAGTGGAAGAAAGCTGGTCGAGGCGATTCGCGGCGCGTCTGGAAGAGGACCAAGACGAGGATAGTGAGGAGGGCGGTGGCAGCGGGGAGCCCCCGGGGCGCCGCCTGCGGTACCGGGTGGGGCAGGGGGAGCATGCCACGCAAGAACGGTAACTACCTACTAAACTTATAACAAAATCTTTAAAATTTTACTATGTTGTTCGGATCGTATACCAAAAACTACTTACTAAACTTATGTATAGACTCGACAAAATAGCTTAAATTTTACAATGTTTGGACCATAGACAAAGTTGAGATTTTTTTCCCATTTAATCGAGTTCAGACGTCAATTTGTCGATCGACAAAGTTCCACACTTGCACTGCAACTGTTTATGCGTTGTTACACATAACGAGTACAGTGGCGAGACTGTCCTCGGCCGAGTACTCAGATTGTGTAAATAAAATGACGAGGCGAGACAGTCACTAGAACCATGATTTGGTTGCTCGGCAGAGTATGCCCAAATACTATCTCTATTTACACTGTTTTTGTCACGTGTAATCAACCTATCAAGTAAAGTCCGAAGTAACGTCTTTAACCGAGAGCAGCTGTAGGAGAAGAAGAATGCTAAAGGAGAGCGAAACATCCCTCAGCATTAGTTTATTACCTGCGCCCCGGTTTTCCGGGATTAAAAGTATATTCACGACTTTTTTGCAAATTCAATTTAGATCGGTTTCTCCTGAAGGTCCTGGTTATGTAGCCGTGGGTGACGCAGCTCTGAACCGGTTCAAATAAACAGACCACTTAGTTTGACTCGCTGAGTTACAGCTCAACTCTGGAACAGGCAGCTCATTCGTGGCTTGCAGCTCATTGACCGTCATTGCAAAGAAAATGTCAGTGTCAAAAATTGATCTGATTGTTGATTTGAATGGAAATACAACATTGAACTATGTGGCCAAACTGAGTTTATTTTGTTTTATTTAAGTAAGGTACAAAAGTAATTGACAAACTAAAACTTAAATAACCTAATAAAGAAATGTAACACTATGATAATGTATTTATGTTAATTCAGTTCGAAGTTTACTGCGTTAATCACTAGATGGCTCACTCGAGTTAGTGCGCATGCTAAGTAGAATGGAGTGGTTTTTAATTGTTTGGTGAGCGGATCTGTGAGTCGGTTCTCGGTTCCAGCTCAAAGGGATGAGCTGCCAGCTGATTCGTGAATCAAGCAAATTGTCGAGTTACCCATGGCTACTGTTATGCCATCTGTTTTTAACCGACTTCAAAAAAGGAGGAGGTTATCAATTCAACTGTTTTTTTTTTTTTATGTTTGTTACCTCATAACTTTTGACTGGGTGAATCGATTTTGATGATTCTTTTTTTATTAGAAAGCTGACGCTTCCCATTTGGTCCCATTTCAATTTAGTCCAGTTCTGATAATGGTATCCATGAGAAAATCATATAAGTCTTAAATTTGCATTAAGTACGTGCGCGACAAATAGATGAATAACTCAATAGTCGGTTTTTGTTTTTTGTTTTGTAAAAATAATGTTCTTGTTGTTTTGTAAAAATAATGTTCTTGTTATTCAGTAACATGTAAAATGAATGCTAACCTACCTTCCCAGCCGCCGTTTGCTGCTCACGATCCGTCCGCTGCTGGAGGCGTACGCGGCGACGTGTCGCTGCGTGTCGTCGGCGCCGCAGAAGGTGACAGTCAAGCGCACGCTCGACAAGCTCACCGACGACTACACGCAGAATAAGATGCTTTTCGGTATGTACCTACTCATTTACATATGTTTTACAAGCAGCCTAATGGAGTTTTTGAAAAAAAAAAACTTTTTTTTTGGTCAATACCACATTATTGTATACTAGCGGCTCGTTCCGGCTTCGCACGGGTGGACACTATTGAAGTTTTAGTAAGGATCCCTAATTTTTTCAGGTAATAAATATAGCCTATGTCACTTTGGGATAATGTAGCATTCGAATGGTGAAAGAATTTTTGAAATCGGTCCAGTAGTTTTCGAGTTTATTCCACACAAACATCCAAAAATACAAATCTTTCCTCTTTATAATATTAGTATAGATTGTTTTCGAAAATGTATTTGCCAATTGTAATTGATTGTACCTAATCTTTTTTTTATTTTAATGTATTTTCCTGTGATGTTTCGAAACACCGTGGAGTATCTTTTAAGAGCGTTCCAATGTTGTTAAAAGACGCTGCCAACTAAAGCCTTAAATCTAGATTTACTATAAAGTTAGACTTTACTCTAAGTCTAAGCTAGCCTAATAAAATTACCTATCCGTTAAATTACTGATAGAGTATACACTGTACAGACCAAGTTAAAAATGCTGTCTCTTATATTTCAATTGTAGTGTAAGCAATTTAATACTGCATTTGACACATAAAGTGCACGTTTGGTTATTTAAGCCTGTATAATGTACATAACGTAACACTAACAAATCTCTTCAATCCCAGGTGAAGCGGTTTCAACCGACGCGATCCGCAACTGCCTCCGCCTGCTCCGGCAGTGGGGAGTCGTCGACATGTACACAGAGAACAAGGAACGCAAGCTGCGGATACTGCCGCCCTACGACAACCAGCAGAGCTTGGACGAAGTCTGCGATAACATATACAAGTTCAACATGGACACGGAGCTTATACAGTGAACATGTGCATATGTACGTTGGTGAACGTGTGCATATGCTCGTCGGGACAGTAAACATGTGCATATGTACGTCAGTGACAGTGAACGTGTGCATATGCACGTCAGTGATAGTGAACGTGTGCATATGCACGTCAGTGACACAGTGAATCTTAACATGTTCATATGAACGTCGTTGGTGCAGTAAATATGTGCATATCTTCGTCGTTGACACAATGGATATGTGCATTTTTGATGTGGACTATTTTGATCGTAAAGTGAACATTGGATATGTAGGTAACGTCGTTGATATAGTGAACATGTGCATTTTTGATATGTGAACGATTGCTCATGTTGTGGTTTATATGCAGGTTTCCAAAGAAAGTTTGGTTCAGGGTTTCATAATACTACCACCATTATGGCAACCAGCATATGCATATTGTTGATGCAGTGAACATGTGCATTTTTATATTGACGGTTGCTCATATAGTGATCATATGCATAGGTTTTAATAAGAACAGGTACAGTGAACATATATATTTTCATACAATGACCATGCGCATGTTACATGCATATTGGACTCTAAAAATACAGTAAGATCGAGTTTCAAAAATTCTGTGGATACAATGGGTTTAACATAACAGTGTTAATTTGTGGACATAGTGGTAAATACTGAATAGTATAAGTTTTGAACTATGGTTTTGGCGGTTAATTTGTAGACTGTTGGATTTTGCAAAGCTCCTATTGTTAATTTGTTTTAATTTTGACAAACAGCCCTTTTGTGCATAAATAATTTAATTAATTTAATTTAAATTTGATTATTTCTTTTCTTACATTTCTGTTCAGGTCTAAATCGACAGATATTTTTGAGCATAGATTAATTTAAAGAGTATTTATGCATAAGAGGATAAGTAAATAAATATGAAAGCATTGATGTCCAACTAAAACTTGGTTTTTAAACATTTTCTTTAACATTATAGTCTATTACCTAATGGAGTTCAAACTGAAGTTCATTGAAACTTGAAAACAAATAAAATGTGTAACTGGCTTCTTCCGACTACTCTCCAAAAAGTTAATTGTCAAAAATGGACGCATTAAATAACCGCATTACATTTTGTACACATGATTCTTACAATTTTTATCATGACATGTGTTATTTATGAAGCATTAATTTTTATGACGGCTCTAGCATACGGACGAATGAAACGCAAAAAATATTTATGATTAGATTTAGAAATAGGTCTGTCGATTATACTAGTAATAACTGGTTCACCTAACTTAAACCTTTTTTCAAAAATGTGATTTAGTTTGTAAGAACTTAAAAATACGAAAACTATGTCTTGGCCTGACTCGATTCTTGAAATGCGGTTACGTAAGTCACTTGTTATCGTGCCATCTCGCTCGCGCAATTTTACTCGTAACGTGTGTAAGCGAGATGACACAGAGTGTCGGCTTTCGTAATTACCCGGTGGTAACCTCAACATAAATACAAAAGTAGTACAGATCATACTAATATTATAACTGAAAGTTTGTAAGTGTGTTTGTTATTTCACACTGAACAGCTCAACCGATTTGTGTGAAATTTGAAATGGAGATAGCTTATACTTCAATGAGCTTTTACTCGTAACTGATTAGAAGCGTGAGTAAATGTTAAATATACATAAATTTTTGTTTCGTTATGATTTTTTTGTAAATATAGGGTTATTCATAAAGGGTATGCTAAGCCGAAACGGGCTCATAGTACTCATCATTATGAACAACTTTTACTATGGGACAAACTCGAAATTCGCGAAAAAAAAATCAGCTGTTCCATAGAAAAATGTCAATGACACCTGACAAAATGTATGGAACAGCTGATTTGTTTTCGCGAATTCTGGGTTGGTCCCATAGTAAAAGTTATTCAGCATGAGCCGGTTTCGGCTTAGCATACCCTTTATGAATAACCCTGTATATGATTGATATTATGCTGGGACCAAGGAGCTATTTACTGATACATATTATGTTTGTACATATTTATTCCGTTACTTGGGACCAGGTAACTTCTAAAAGTGGCGATAAACCTGTGCACTCACTTGTAATATCACAATGTTTTAGCAGCTTTGGTTTTAGATGTTTTTTTAGTGGTTACAAAATACCTGTGACAGTCAGCAAAACAACAAAAGAAAGGAACTTTTCTTAAGAGCGAGCAAATTAACAACATAGCCCTGATTTTTTTTCAAAAGCTATCTTGTTCAGGTTGTTCAGGCAGACACAATATTTTGACCTGTCTTTTCCAAACATTTTTGAAGTGTGTTACTGTTCACCGGTTAGCAAGAATGATCTATAGAATGCTAGTACCGGTGTAAGACTTGGTTGTTTGAATGCTCAATATTTTGTTGCAAGTGAGTGCTTATCGTAAACCTATCAGCAGCTTCAAATGTCTTTTTAACAGCTATTATTTGTTTAGAATCCTCTGCGAGTTATGGGTTGATAACACGTAACGAGTACAGGGGCGAGACAGTAAATGGCATACTTGGCCGATCAAATGAGTAGCCGTGGTAGCTCAGTGGGAGAACCGACGCTTCGCATTCTTGAGGTGGCGGGTTCAAACCCCGACTCGTACCAATGAGTTCTTTAGGACTTATGTACGAATTTACATACCACTGGCTTTTCGGTGAAGGAAAACATCGTGAGGAAACCCGCATATGTCACGCAAAAAGGGCCGATTACCGGCCTAGTTGCGGAAAAAGAGCCCGCTCTTTTTTTTTTGGCCGATCAAATAAATTATGGTTCTAGTGACTTGCCTCGTCAAACTGTTTATACAAACCGAGTACCCGGTCGAGGGCACTGTCTCGCCACTGTACTCGTTACGCGTAATCAACCCATTACATGTAGTTAGAAAATATTTGTATTTTCGATAGTACAAGGCGGCTAATGTTTTTTCTTTTGTAATTTGACTTCAAGGTTTAGATTAATTTTGACTTCATTTCACACCCTTGACTACATGTTTCTTTAACGACATTACAAAATGTATGAGTGTTTTTTTTATTTATAGTATTGTTTTTTTTTTTTTGCAAGATTTATTCGTCTGCGAGTTCCATTACGAACTGATATCTCATAGCGATTATTGAAATTAAAACTCGAGATTTCGCTGCAAGATCAGTTTGCATTCCTAATTGGCCAACAAACAATTTTGTCGTGCGAACATTTGACATTTTGCGAACTAATCGCACAAACAGCGATCAGGACGCTCAATAGGTAAAAATATGTTGATCGCGAGTTCATGCGAACAACGTAATGTGATTATTTGTTCGTGCGAACGATGACCAATAAGGACCTCGCCACATACTGTAAATAAAGAAGTAACTTTCTGTCCGTCTGTCTGATACTTCATTATGAATAAACGTGAGAAAAAAAACACGTTTTTTTCCAATAAAAAAAATGAATTCCATATTTCATCTAGAATTCTAGAACATTACATAGAGAAAATGAAATGTACAAACAAACTAGGTACATTATTTACTCGATTTTATTCCCCTGACCGTTTCATCCGCCGGTTTGCATAACTGCTAGCTTTTTGATGTTATGCCGGTGCAATATTTTTCCGCATTGAAGCTATTACGTTTTCCAGGAATCATAGAGGTCTCGAGATAAAATACATTATGCGTGTGCAATAAAATTTTACTGTCATCGGGTGGCTGTACTAGTATACTGTATAATTATGTACTAGTAAATAGGGCATAGATAGGAGCCAAATATGAGCGGTCAAGTGAAATAGGACTTGACGGGTGAATTGAAACGTTTTTTGTTTGGGATGATTTTGAATCCGTGGCCTTTTCTTCATTTCAGTTCAAATAAGATATTTTGAAGGGGCCTTATTTTTTCGTTACAAAGCATTTTCTGAACACGTGTGGTAACTTAAAACTTTGGACGCGTTTTTTTTATGCAATTGAACGACGAGACGAGCAAATCGCCCGCCTCATGTTAAACATTACGTTTGTCCATAACAGGTAATAGGCCTTCTAGAAATTTGAACTCTTAAAATTCAAGCCCCTGCGCGGCGCAGTACTGCGCTCGTCACCCTGAGATATAAGATGTTTAATCTACTAATTGCCGTAAAATCGTAATTGTTTTCGTCAGGTCCTTTTTTGCTTGACCATTCAGAATAGACCATGTAATTTTAGTATTTATATCATGATTGATCTGTGATTGACAGGTTGAGGTGTGTTTCGAATGTACATATAATAGGTAATTTTATATAATTTAGAAAGGCTGACCAAAAAGAATTTTGTAACTTATGGCATGTTTCAGATTTTTTCTCATGTTGTTTTTTCGCGCATTTAATGCAATTAAGGGTGATATAAACTGTGGTCAGTTGTGCAAGCATCTTTACAATCAACGTTTACGAAGATTGAGTGGAAATAAATAATCGATTTTTTTGCATTTTAATTGTATCTGGTATTTTTATTTGTTTCGCTCAGCTTTTTATTTTAATGTGCAAAAGACGACTTTACTGACTATTTAAATTCTCTTTAGCAAATAAAACAACATGAGCTGTAGAGATTGTTTATAATGCTTAAGTATATTTGAGAATGCGGACCGCTAGTTCTTAATCTCTTGGAGTATATTTTTCTGAAGCTAAATAAGTAAGAGAGTAACTGAGCATATTGGTTTGTTTCTTTTACTCACATGTAATTCGTATCTAGCTATCCCTTTCCTTTTCACATCAGCCCAAGTTGCAATACTATAATCGAAACGACATAGAAAAGTAAGACAATATAATATGGGAATGACATTTCTGTCATAGAATATAGAATCTATAAATAGGTTTTAGAAATGTTTTCATACATTGTCCTAGTTTTGTTATAGCGTTTCGATTACAGAATTGCAACTTGGCTAGAGGGGCTGGCTTTACTTTGAGAGATTAGAACTCATTTGTGACGTGTTTGAACTATCTCTACATTACTTTTCTAATTCATGTGATCTCAAGATTACAGGTGTTTTGTGAAACTATCTCAATTTCAGTACCTACGTATATAAAATTGTGATAGAAATTCACTAAGACACTAAGCATTTTCAATTTTCAATGGCTGGCCATAGACCGACTCTTGTGTAGAGTCATTAGTGTATTTATTTTATATGTACTGTAATTTTATATATCTAAGTTAAAACTATTAGTTGGTAAACTATTATTAGCTCCTGTGTATTTGGGAGTAAAACATAAAAGATTGAATAAAACAATCGTTAAGAATAAATATTTGTTTTTGTCCTTTTTCCTATTTGTCCTGGAGGCCACTCGATGGAAGGAATAGGTAGCCTCATACAACCAGTTTGGTCGCCAAATTGACAATTTTGGTAAAACCACGTAAAACTGTCGACATGATTTCCAAAATGGTTTTATAGGGAAGTTTTTATGCAGGCAGGGTTTAGAAGATTCTGGGAAAGTTCTTCGAACAATGGTTCCAACCCTTAATCAAATACGAAAATGCTATTAATTATTGGACGAACAACAAATATTCTATAAATTGTAGCCAATGACATTCCTTGCAAGATAAATCGCTAATCCAATATTGGGCAAGCTTGACGCTAGGTCATATAAAAACATTCCATACAACCGTATTCGTCGCAGTATCTCGCAACCATGTCGGCATTGCAACCAAAATTATAGTACTTTTTTATATTATTAACTATGACTCGACAGACGTCCTGTCTCGATGACTATTTAATTCGAATTGGTAAAAAAAGCCATTGCGTCAATTCTGTCAAATGTCAAAAGTTACATTAAAAAAGTACATTGTCCAAAGCGCTAAAGTTAATTTATGGTTTAAGTATTTTTAAATTTTCTAATTTTTCATGTTTTTTTAATATAAATTGAGATGTGAGCTATCCTATCTCCTAAGTTAGATCGAACTGCACACGGTGTGCAAATTTGATTGAATTCGGTTAAGTAGGTAGTTTAGGAGTCTATAGCGGACAAACAACGTGACACGTAATTTATATATATTAAGAAGATTATAGTGTTGCCTTTAACCGCCACCTCGCCTGATGGTAAGCAATGACGCGGTCTCCGATGGAGCACGCTTGCCTAGAAGAAACCATTCGCTCGCGACTTGACACCCAGATTACTTCTATTGGGAAACCTACTCGGACAAAGCATTCCGCACTGTAGCAGTGCGCTTAATAAATAATGTTTCATAGACATACATACATACATTCGAAATACATTTATCTCTTTTGGGCAGTTAGGTAAAATATAAAAATTAGATAAACTTCCTAAATAGAATTAGTGTTTGATATGCCTAAGATTTTGATAATGTTTACTAAAATCCAAAACCAAGTAGATTTAGAGACTTTTGGGTGGTTTGGTTACATGACAGTCCCATTGAATAAAAACCAATAAAATAATTGATGTCTTTTGTCTGTGGCAATAAAAAAACCTTTTAGTTCCAAATTATTTAATTTTTGGATTAAAACACTTATTTAGAGGATACATACTTAATACTAGTAACATTATAATAAACTTAACACTTTAACTGCTGAAAACACATACCTTGTGTTTTCCTTTGTGCAACGTGAATGCACAAAGGAAAACACAAGCGAACATACAAACATAGCTAGGCGAACAATTTTATATAGGCACGATTTCGGAATACTTGCATTGAAATCGGTTAACAATCAATAGAAGATATCGATACACAAAAACATACACATAAAGTCGAATTGAAAATCCCTCAACTCTGAAGTTATAAATTATTAAAATATCTATAAAGTCAAATATAAGCGGTCAACCGAAAAGGGATCTAAATATTTTATGTTCAATAAACATATAATAAAACAATGATCATAAACGTGTTCAAGGTTATGAGTTACTAACATGTTCAGGAAGTGTTATAAAATATTTTAAAAAAAACGAATCTACTCAAAAATATTATGTTTGCACAAAAATCTTTTTGATAAGAGATTACAGATTCAAAATCATCAGAAAACAAAAAATAACTTTTTAATTAACATCAGGTCCTTTTTCGCTAGACCGCTCAAATACTAATATTCTTAAAACAATAACATGTTTTTTCTTACTTAAACATCAGCAGTCTTAAATTTAGTACTTAACAAAAATGGCACCACTGAATCGCACCAGTACAATAATAACATCACAATAGGTAGCACTTGTATAACTCAGTCGTGTAATTCAGTCATATAAATTTGGATCAAAATTTTTTCAGCTTTTTCTCTTCTTATTTAAATCTCAATTTGGTAATAGGTACTTCATGTTCGAGTTTCACTTATAGACCTTTAAGATAATTTTACGAAGGGTACAGGCAAAGAACAGGGAATGTCACAATTGTGTTAGGGGCCCTCCATATATTACGTCATTCTAAATTTGGGGGGGGGGGGGAGGTTGGTCTGCGGATGACGGTAAATGATTGATGGGGGGGGGGGGGGGCGTTTCGAAATTGACGTCATTCTTGTGATACCAGTTACTCCAAAATGTACAATAGTATATTGTACAACTCGAGTGGAAACTAGGCGATTGCCCACGATGGCAGTGTGCACGAGCGAAGCAAGTGCGGCTAACTGCCGTCGCTAAATAATAGGGAAGAATAATATTATTATATTAATGAAAATTGCCAATGTGCAAAATAATAAAAGATGATTCTATAACAAAATGTGGGAGCTATCCAAAGAAAACTAAAGAATGGGGAAGAATAATATTATTATATTAATGAAAATTGCCAATGTACAAAATAATAAAACATGATTCTATAACAGAATGTTTTAATGTTACCCTATTTTTCTCAAATCCGCAAATGTTTTAATTTTGTCAAACTGGCAATGACGTCAGTTTCACGAGAGGGGGGGGGTGTCATTAGGAAATGACGATAAGATGATTGTAGGAGGAGGGGGTTGAAAATCAGCAAAAATCGATGACGTAATATATGGACAGCCCCTTACTCGTTACGTGTGTATTACACGTACACATTCTAGCCAATATCCACCGAAGGTATGACAGGAAAAATGTAATTACTCTTCCAATTTTTTTAAAGATTTTTTGTTTTTTTATTATCGCCTATACGTCGGCTAGGTTATTTTATTTGTTACATGAACTATTTCTACATATGATAAAGTGTGCAATAGCTAATGGCAGTTAACTTTAAGTGGCGTTTACAAGGCCCTACATGAATACAATATCAATCCCCCCACTCCTTTGCAGTCACTTTGCTGTTTATGAAACTTGCATAACAAGGGGTATTAAAACACTAGTGTGCGTTTCTTTCCATTTTAGTATTGTAATTAAAAACTATGTCATTGTATATTCATTTTAAAGTTAGTAATTAATATACGATTACGATTCGTGTTTACGATATGAGTATAGGTAAATGTCATATTATCTCTATCCTACTCTACGATCTTGTATGATATTTCTAACACAGAAAACCCCTCCTCAAAGGGTAAAGTCTCATACAAATAGTCTCAATTCAAAGCGTAACGTCTCTAGAGTCTCTACCGCAAATCCTATCTCAAAGCATAAAGTCACTGACACAAAATCCCCTCCATAAAGGTTACAGTCTCAGACACAAAATCCCTCCTCAAATGTCTGTCTCAGACACAGAATATCTCTCCTCAAACGGTAGTCTGACACAAAATCCCTCTTCAAATGCCAAAGTCTCAGACACGGAATATCTCTCCTTAAACGATAGTGTCTGACACACAAAATCCCTCCTCAAATGTCAGTCTCAGACACAGAATATCTCTACTCAAACGGTAGTCTCTGACACAAAATCCTTCAAATGTGAAAGCCTCAGACACAGAATATCTCTCCTCAAACGGTAGTCTCTGACACACAAAATCCCTCTTCAAATGTGAAAGTCTCAGACACAGAATATCTCTCCTCAAACGGTAGTCTCTGACTCTGACACACAAAATCCCTCTTCAAATGTAAAAGTCTCAGACACAGAATATCTCCCCTCCAACGGTAGTCCTGACACACAAAACCCCTCTTCAAATGTCAAAGTGTCAGATACAGAATATTTCCCCTCAAACGGTAGTCTCTGACACACAAAACCCCTCTTCAAATATGAAAGTCTCAGACACAGAATATCTCTCCTCAAACGGTAGTCTCCGACACAAAATCCCTCTTCAAATGTCAAAGTCTCAGACACAGAACAGACCCTCAAACGGTAGTCTTTGACACACAAAATGAAAAACCCCTCTTCAAATGGTAAATAAAGCCCACAGGACAGCCAGCGCTCACAGACTCACAGCATAGAGCACGAGGTGCCAGAACAACACGTCTGGTCGCCGTTTTCTTCCTGTCTTGTCTATAAAACAGAAAATCCCATTTTAAGATGCAGAATGTTACGCGCCGATTTCTCGCTCGCTCATTTTAACATTTTGTAACATTTTTATTTAAACAGTTTTAAATCTTTGTGACATAATCGCCCATCCCCACTTTTTCGCTTTACGACCGGCAGTTTGGTTATTTAGAGACAATCACGAACACATCCATACCAGTCGTAAGTATATAGAAGAGATGGCTACGAAAATCAAGAAGAGGACTTTTTTTCGATTTGCATATAGACTATAATACCTTAACATGAGACTTTGTTTTGCCAATTATTATTTATGAAAACTTGTTTGTATCAAAATTATTTCTTTTTTGAAGCTTTGTGATATTATTCTAAGCAACTAGACCGAATGCGATTTTTCATAATTTTATAACTTCAGAAATGTTGAAATGAGCGAGCGAGATAGCGGCGTCATATTTTGCGCCTTAAAGGACAGCAACAGTAGGTAACAATAATGACAGTGAATAATGACATGAGTAACAGGGAGACAATAATGTACGACCACGAATATGTCTGCGCCATCCAGAATTTTGAACTCACACAAATCAAAACGTAATATTCTCACGTAAAAACTACCTTTGACTTCGCATTCTTTGCTGCCGTACTAAACTCTTTCTTTTCGCGTGTATTCTCAAATTTCAATAGCAATTCTTTCGAGCATATTGTTCTTTTCACAACAAGGGGGCTGTCCATAAATTACGTCATCGATTTTTGGTGATTTTCGACCCCCCCCCACCCCCCCCCCCCCCCTACAATCATTCTATCGTCATTTCGTAATGGACCCCCCCCTATCGCGAAAATGACGTCATTACCAGTTTGACAAAATTAAAACATTTGCGGATTTTAGAAAAATAGGGTAACATTAAAACATTTTGCTATATAATCATCTTTTATTATTTTGTACTTTAATTGGCAATTTTCATTAATATATTAATATTATTCTGGTTGTTTCTAACGTGGTTTCACACATTTTTGTTATAACACGGGAATGAATACTCACGTAAAAATTAAGTCGTCTACTACGACTAGTTTCGGTCACATTCGATGACCTTCATCAGACGCAACCGCGAGCGCGTCACGTTTGTAAACTCACCTGATGAAGGTCACCGAATGTGACCGAAACTAGTCGTAGTAGACGACTTAATTTTTACGTGAGTATTCCGTGTTTAATTATAACAAAAATCATCCTTCCATTTTTTTTTATTTTTTTTTTATATTATTCTTCCCTACGAGTATTCTTTAGCGACGGCAGTTAGCCGTCGCTAAAGAATCGCATCGTATCGTGGAGAATCGCCTAGTTTCCACTCTAGTTGTACAATATACTATTGTACATTTTGGAGTAACTGGTATCACAAGAATGACGTCATTTCCGAAACGCTTCCCCCCCCTCATTCATCATTTACCGTCATCCTCAGACCGACCTCCCCCCCTAATTTAGAATGACGTAATTTATGGACAGCCCCAAGGCACAACATATAATTTTTTTTTTTGGTTACAATATTTATACGAAAGGCAATAAAAATAGTTAAATGCATTAATAATAGTATACATACGTTATCATGTTCATCAGTTCTTGTTCAGTACAACTGTTGCTGCTGTTTGTTATCCAAACAAAATACAATAATAAAATAAAACAAATCAACGCGAGACACGGCACATTATAGGTTTCCCAACACGATAAACGGTCGATAAAAGTATTGTCTTGTACCTCCGGTCCCCCCCGGGCCCCCCCGGGCGGCGCGCGGCGCTAGCGGCGGAACATGCTGGCCAGCAGCACGGAGCGGAAGGCCTCTCCCTCGCGCTCCCGGCGCAGCTTCAGTACGCGCTGCAGTCGCCACAAGCACTCGTCCTGGACAACACAATATATATTTTACTAAGACACTAAAGTCCTCTTAACTCTTACCCTTATCCCACCTACGTGGGGTCGGTACAGTATGTACACTTCTTCCATTCATCACTTTCACTCGTCATATCTGAACAAGACATTAAAGTAAAATCAAATAAATAACGTTTCACACTCGTAGCTCCCAACTTTCCGATGTCCGATTGAGCTGAAATTGGGTATGCTTATGTAACTTCGATGTCAATGCAATAAAAGCTTGTTTTTAAATATATCTTATAATTTCTTGTTATACTATAGGCGAACTCGGCACTTTTGAGAAGGATTGGCACTCATTAGCAAAGGAATAGAGATGTGGGAAAAGAAGGAAGGAGGCCTTTGCTTAACAATAAATATACAACACACACACACACACAGTACACACACATAGTGACTAAGCCGAATAGGTACAAATTGGATTATTTTTATTTTTTCATTTGACATTTTAATTGTAACTGTTTAACTATTTTTAAATATAATTTAATTTGATGTTTGTGTAATGTGACTGATGGACTTTATGCTATTATGAATCTGTGTCATTTGAAATAAATGAATTTGAATAGTGACGAGACGAGCAAACCGGTCGTATAAAGTGAAGTATAAGTTTAGTATCGTACCTTGTTGTCGCGATGGTCGCGCGACTGCAGGTGGCCGGCGAGCGCCTCCCAGCGCGGCACGAGCAGGTTGCAGTAGCCGCAGTGGTAGACTTCCGGCCGCGGCTGGGGAACACCTCGCGCATTATGTACAGTCGGTTCAATAGGGTTGCGTAAAGGGTTTGCTAAACCGAAAGGGATCATAGTACTTTTATTTTTATTTTCTATGATAGGTTTGTGTTTGAACGCCATCTTGTATGACCTCACGATTTCTGAGTTACATAGTTCCATAGTAATAATATTGTGGCGCCCCCTAGTGAGTTACAGCCATGACACCTGTCTAAGAACATGAACTCATCAAACACAAAGACACAATGTTCAGAATGAACATGCATCGCGACCGCGTTTCTACACTAGGCATAGCGCCGGCGGAATTTGCAGAGTCCGCAAGTCCGCGACCCAGATCAAAGATCGACGGCTCGGTGCGGTGGCTTCTTAAAAGTGGACGGTCAGCGTTATTGATGTAGATTTAAAACCAATTAGTCATAAGTGCTATGTGTATAAATAATGTAAAACTTCATGAATAAAGTAATGGCAATTTGAAGGTTGTTTCATTCACTACTAGAAGGGGTGCAGTGGCGAGTCCTACGGGCGGCTGCACTGGAGTGTTAGGCAGGCAGGAGATTGCAGTGGCGAGTCCTACGGGCGGCTGCATAGGGTAGATGGCCCATCGATAGAGCAGTCAGGTCAACGAGGCGACCGGACAACGACCAAGAAAAGGATCGGACGGAGCCCGACTATGTATGGCCTGCTGTACGGGGATGAAGCCGCGCCGAAGAGATCCACCGATAGAAGCAGTAAGGACCAGCGAGGCGACCGGACAACGACCAAGAAAAGGATCGGACGGAGCCCGACTATATGGCCTGCTGTACGGGGATGAAGCCGCACCGAAGCACCACTCCACCAGCCGGATGGAAGTCTCCGGTTAGAATATATCCAGGGTTTAGTAAGTGACACTTGACTGACAGACACTTAGACGTACCGCGGCTTAGCGTACTCAAATAAGCGCTAAGTTCATTGTACGTCGGAGTACAGACTTAACACTTAGCTGTAGCGGACAGTAGCGATTCAGGGCCCGGCCTCCCACAAGCGGGAATCACCGGTGTCATTGAGAAGGCGCAAAAATACTGATCCAGGTGGAGATAAGCAGCTAAGTGTAAGTGTTCTGATCAGCAAGGAGAAAAGAGAAGAAAGAAGAGAAAAAAAAAGAAGAATGAAGTTGGAAGATAACGTTTTTTGGTTTCTGGAGGAGTGAAGAACATGCAAATATATGAAAATTGCATTGTTGGATCACCCTTCGCTAACATCAAACAACATCATCACTAATAGTTGTAGATTATTTATACATTTAGCTCTTTAGAACCAACAGAAGATATCATTGGCAGAGTGCATATTGGTTGCAAGACGACGATGCAATCGGCGACCACGAGGGAAAGCTGAGCAGAGCGTGCAGCCAACCAGACACTACTACCAGGGAACCAGTTCGAAGCCTGTAGCAGTACACCCACCCCAGCAGCCAGCCAGAGGGAATGAAGCATAAGTTCCTCCGGCAGAAAAGGCCTAGGCGATGGAGCTGCACCAACCAAAGGCCGTCCCGGAGAGGCCCCAGAATGTTCAGAATGAACATGCATCGCGACCGCGTTTCTACACTAGGCATAGCGCCGGCGGAATTTGCAGAGTCCGCAAGTCCGCGACCCAGATCAAAGATCGACGGCTCGGTGCGGTGGCTTCTTAAAAGTGGACGGTCAGCGTTATTGATGTAGATTTAAAACCAATTAGTCATAAGTGCTATGTGTATAAATAATGTAAAACTTCATGAATAAAGTAATGGCAATTTGAAGGTTGTTTCATTCACTACTAGAAGGGGTGCAGTGGCGAGTCCTACGGGCGGCTGCACTGGAGTGTTAGGCAGGCAGGAGATTGCAGTGGCGAGTCCTACGGGCGGCTGCATAGGGTAGATGGCCCATCGATAGAGCAGTCAGGTCAACGAGGCGACCAGCTACCGACCAGTGAAGGATCGGACGGCGCCCAACTACGGCCTGCTGTTCGGTGGACGAAGCCGCGCCCAGCATCATTCCGCTGGCCGGGCGTATTACCTACCTCATCCATCCACTGTGGCAAGAGCTACTTTGATACCGTCACCTTAGGTGATCGTGACGTGAGTCTGCGTCACGGCAGTGGAATATCGTGCCTTTCCTCGATTCCCTCCCACTCCGCCTGGTACCAATAGGTCTCCTGGTAGCCGGGTTTCCTGCACCTATCTATATAAGTATATATTGATGTCATATGGTAGGGTAGGGACTTAGGGAAGTAGGGAACGTAGGGAACGTAGGGAACGTAGGGCAAACGTAGCAGAGTAGGTCCCCGGTTAGGGCCAGTCACCCGACGAGTACTCCATGTCCATACGGAGTTCCGCGGGGGTCTGGTAGGTTAGTCAGACGTCACAAAGAACTGAGTTGTTCCTGTGACGGCTGTGCTAGCTGAAGTTCGTCAGGCGTTAATCATTTACTTACAATAAATGGCTAGCGCCTGAACACCGTTATTGAAAACCGCATCAAAATCGGATCATTAGTTTAGAAGATAGGTGGGAACATTACTTTGCACAAACGCACACACAAACAAACATCTCTCACCCTAAACCTGCTCCGTTCCGTCGTGGGTAAAAATTGTTAATAATTATAAGTGCTATGAGCCCTTTTTGTCTTACTACTACTTTATACACTTTAATTATAACTCTGTATAAAGTAATGGTACAATAAATTATATTGGATCATCATCATCATCAGCCTATCGTATCGTGTGTTTATCCACTGCTGGACAGTGGACATGGCCTCTCCTAGAGGACGCCACAAGGCATCCACTTGCCAACAGCCGTATTACGCAGGATGTTGCTCGACCTAACCGCAGAGCGCCCTACTCTACATAGACCGGATAGATTATCCGAATCCAGATAATTTTTGACGTTTTTGACGTGACAACGTCTAATAAATCGATGAACGCCGGGTGCACGCACGAAAAAGTGTCCCGTTACGGTTATTGTGACTTAGGGTTTCCAACCGGGAAATCCCGGTTCCAAAAGAACCGGGATTTCCCGGTTCTTTTGGGGTCAAAAAAGAACCGGGATTTTTAAATCTTTTCCCGGTTCTTTCGGGATTTTCGGTACCAGCTATTTCTTGTTTTCTGAAGGCGCAAAAGAGAATCTAACACGTAAATTACTGCGTTTTATTAACTAAAACTAACCGTTAAGTACTTTATTTACAGAAAATAACATAAATAGGCATAAAAATAATAGAATATCACAAATAAAAGCTAGTTTTAGTTAGTTAGCAACTTATCAGCTTTCAACTAATGTCTGTGAAGGTTTTATTAGTTGTGAAAGCTTAAAAACGTATATCATTACATTATTATAATTTGAGTGGTAGCAGTCACACTTTCTAAAAAATCAATTAGATGACAGTAATGGATGGAAACTACACACTCCACACCAACCTGCCAAAGAGGAATGGGCGTCCGCAGACTCTATTGTCATTCTGTAGCTTGTCAAGTTGTCTGTTGGGTTACGGCAATGCTCGCTAACAGAACTGTCAGAATTGAGACAGAGGGCATTAGGGTATTGAGCTACAAAAAGCTGCCCGCAAGAAGGAGCTACGTGGCGCAACACAAGTACGAGTAGAAGAGGTATATCAGCGATCCCAAGCCGTGCTCTGCTAGTTTAGGGAGCTCGGCTGGTTTGGGTAAGCTGACAGTTGGAAGGCAGTACACAAAACACCCCAAGCGGGATGCCGGTGCAGGTCATATCACCACTACT
The DNA here is from genome assembly GCA_949125135.1 of Alcis repandata. NCBI lineage: Eukaryota > Metazoa > Arthropoda > Insecta > Lepidoptera > Geometridae > Alcis > Alcis repandata. Next base: position 3,393,409 of record OX421246.1, on the reverse strand, counting down.
TGGAATCAGAGGAGCTATGTCACCATTGATTTGGGTTATGGTGGTAGATCAACTCGCAGAACTCGTTAACAAAGAAGGTGTATTCACTGTAGCGTACGCTAATGATCTAATTGGTTTTTTATGTTATTGAGTGATGAGACGAGCAAATCGCTTGCCTGATGTTAAACGTCACGTTTGCCCATAACAGGGCTGCAGAAAGAATGCAAAAAGAATTAGAATGCAAAACCCTACGCGTCACAGTACTGCGCTCGTCACCCTGAGATATAAGATGTTTAATCTCCTTTTGCCCTGAAATTTCACTGTAAACAATGTCCTTCCAACTGAACTTCCACTTAGGAAGAAAACATCATTAGCGAAATAATTTTAGGTTTCTGCTACACCTGCACATACAGCAGGAGGCGATAGCTTCAGCCTTAAGGATCAAATCTACGAAATAGTGGAAAAGTATGGGTCCCATAACAAACCACTACAGAATAATCGACCGAGCATCGAGAATAAGTAATTTGTAAATATGTAACAATTTGATTTGATTTTTGATTTGATTTGATCATAGAGAACAACATCTTGGATATTATATATCTGGGTATATCATCCAGGTAGAATATATACACAGGCGAAGAATGAGGAGGATATAGGCTGCGGCTATTACTCGCTGAAGCTCAGACTCCAAGAGTCCGCTGAGAGTCACACGTCACTTCAGACACTCAGACAAGTATAAAACGAATAACTACTGCGTGTAAGATTCACTTTTGCGCCATTGAAAAACAAAAAATAGCAAATATACCAAAAAATCCGAAAGAACCGGGAATCCCGGGATTTCCCGGTTCTTTGGAACAAAAGTACCGAAATCCCGGTTCTTAGAAACAGTACCGGTTCTGGAAACCCTTGTGACGTCACGATCGGAGCGAGAAAAGTATGCAATCATTTCATCAATGTTTTGTTATGACGTTGTCACGTTAAACTATCGTCCGTAAACCGACTTTAGTCATTTTTTTATTTTATTATCAATTGTCCATATTATCTGTGTTGCCGTGTCTATATGTTCACCGAGGTCGTCCTCGAATAATGTGACCTGTCGCTCGACTCACCTCCCTCACGAATTCATCGTCCGGCGCCGAGGTGACGACGGGCGTGACACTCACGCCGCGCTCGTGCCGAGCCTCGTCCACGTGCTCGCCGAGGTCGTGCTCGAATAATGTCACTTCGCACAACTGGCATCTGAAACACAAGACCATTCTCCAATATAACACACCAGCTGCGCCCCGCGGTTTAACCCGGTTTGAATCGGAAAATATGTGTTTATCCAGACCATGAACAACCTTCATTCGAAATTTTATGTAAATCCGATCAGCCGTTTTTGCGTGAAAGAGTACAAACTTACATTCTTACAAACTTTCACGTTTATAATATTTAGTAGGATTATACTATTCTATTTCCTTGAATAGGAAACTCATTTGGGTTGATTACACATAGCAAGTACAGTGGCAAGTCAGTGCCTTCGGTCGAATACTCAGTTTGTGTAAACATTCTTTTTTTAGTCACTAGAACTATCATTTGTTTGCTCGGCCGAGAGTGCCCTTTTAAGGTGAACGCTGACTTGGGCCGCACCGCACGCGCCGCAGTCCCCGCATTAGAATTCTTTATATGAAGTCCTATGCAACCTCGCATACCTACCCGCACCGCAGTCACCGCAGTACCTGATGCGGCCGAATTCCCCGAGCCGCTGCTGATGACGTCACTAACGCCGGCCCGCCCGCATCGGACGCTGCGGCGCATTGATTAAAAATTGAAACTGAATGAAAGAAATCCAGTGCGATGCGTGCGGCGACTGCGGCGCGTGCGGCGCGGATAGGTGTGCGAGGTCATAACAAATGCGATGCGTGCGGGGACTGCGGCGCGTGCGGTGCGGCCAAGTCAGCGTTCACCTTTACTGTCTCGCCACTGTATTCGTCGCGTGTAATCATCAGACTACTTAAGTATTCATATTCATTTATTTAGCTTGCCACAATGTTAGTTAGGTGCTACGACAATAATATTATACCTCTAGTTAAAAAAATATCAGCTGTTCCATACATTTTGTAGAGTATCGTTGACATTTTTCTATGGAACAGCATGATTTATTTCGCGATTTCAGGATTGTTCCTACTTCCTATAGAAAAAGTTGTTCACAATAATGAGTACGAGCCCTTTTCGGCTTAGCATACCCTTTCCTTATAACTTGTTTATAAAGATAGCTACAAAGAATTCAAACTTACCTGTACCGGCCCCCGAGCTTCGAGATCAACACAAAACTGAGTTGCGGGATGCAGTATGTATCATTTATCACCACATCATGGTGAAACATATTATCTATGTTCACAAACAGCACAATGAACAGGCACGTCGGCTTCTTTCTTATGTTACCCTTTGTTTCAGCGGCTTGGGTGACGGAGCTCATTCTACCCAGTCTGTTTTTATGTTCTTTTCCGTTGATGTGTTCTTTCATACTGGGAAGTTTAGCTGGAACTTTAGTTTCGCAGATGCGACAGAAAGCGGTGCTGTTGCCAGTGTTGTACGTCAAATTGTTGCCGTTTGCGAAAACGGTCGCTTCATCTGGTTCGGGTTCTGTTTTGGGTTTTATTTTACTGCCAGTTTGAAACAAAAATCCTATATCGAGTCTTGAGCCGTCGATGATGTCTTGGTTTGTTTCGACTAGCGTTGTCGAAGTTTTCTCTTTCTTTTTCTTGTCGTTGACATCGTCTTTCTTATCTTTCACGTCATCTTTTTTATCTTTGACGTCATCTTTTTTATCTTTGACGTCATCTTTTTTATCTTTGACGTCATCTTTCTTGTTTATGACGTCATAAAGATGACGTTTCTCTGCGTCTTCCGATTTACTTTGTTCGCAATACTTTTTAAACTCTTCCTGGCACTTCACGTAGAGTTTTTTGTGATCAGTATTCGTGAAATGGTCATTGAGCACGTTTATAGCAAAAACGGTGTTACAAGTCATACATTGGAAAGAGCTGTCGTCCGTCTGTAAAAATAGATAATACACAATACTATAGCCAAACTGTTTATCTTAGTCCTCGCCTGCGCGGTACAGAGGCGCGGGGGACTGTAAATACAATAACAAACTGAGACCGCCCTCTCAGTACATACATTGATCTCTTACACTAAATGAATAATTGCAAAAAAAAATAACGACTAACAAAAAGAGTGCGCGGTTTTCGGAGGTGTGTAATTTAAGTACTAGCTGTAAGTACTATGTTTTCTAAGTACTTTGTAAATTAATTAAAAGTAAACATTGCCTGCATTTCAAATTTCATCAAAATCGGTTTAGTGGTGACGGATAGCATGGCAACAAACATGCAGACACACACACACAAACTTTCGCATGTATGATTATTAGCAGGGATACAGGGTTATAAGGAAAGGGTAGGCTAAGCCGAAAAGAGCACAGTACATGGTGAGTACTGTGCTCTATCAGCTGTTTCATAGAAAAACATCAAGGACACTCGACAACCATATGGAACAGCTGATTATTTTCTGGATGTTCGGGTTGGTCCCGTAGTAAAAGTTGTTCATAATGAGTACTGAGTCCTTTTCGGCTTTAGGGTACTTAACCATAATAAGTGAGTGGGGAGGGAGTTACAAATTGTAAAAAATCGTATTTGTAACCGACTCCTTTGGGCGCGATTTTGACCCACTTTAAACGGCCGGATTTCGTTCAAACTTTGTAGATATATCGAGGATCGATGACAATAAATTATTATTATACAAAAAATAAAAAAAATATACTTATAAATAAATTAAAATAATTATATGAAGCTAATAAATTGTCTTTTTGCTCCGAACGCGATTTCTACGATTACTGTTAGCTAAGCTGTGACTCGGTACGCGAATTCTGTGACTACTGCTGGCTAAGCTGTGGTTCCCTACGGCTACTGGTACATATTCTGCTACGTGCCGCGTTTGTCAAAGAGCGATGACAATGCGTGTTTTTTAGTTTTTTTAACTATTCTATTATTATATTATTACCTTTCGATAGAGACTGTATTCGGGTCCGAACTCCACTTTATTCCGGACAAGTTTCAGCAGATGGGCCGACTCCGTCTTGTGAATGTTTTCGTTATCGAATTCTTCATTGCAAATAGCACATGTGTCTTCTGATAAACTGTTAAAATATAAAAAAAATAAGTAAAAAAAATATAAATCAAAATTTCTACTAATGTTATAAATATGAAAAAAGTTAAGTTTGTATTATGTGATGCTGTTATATTTTTTATTATCATGTTAGGAATAAACATACAGGATTATAAGAAAAGCGTATGTAAAGCCGAAACAGGACCATAGTACTTATCATTATGAACAACTTTAACTATGGGACCGACCTAGAATTTGAAAAAAAACTTCCATAGATTTTGCCGAGTGTCATTGGCATTTTTCTTTGGAACAGCTGATTTTTTTTGAACCCATATTTATAGTTGATCATAATGAGTACTAAGAGCCCTATTCGGCTTAGCATACTCTTTCGTTATAGCCATGTATTATATGTTCATGTAACTATTTATCCCGGAAAAAACTGTTCCTGTAGGATAACAGCCGAAACCGCGAGGCTCAGTTAGTAATAAATAAATGCGATAGACTATAAGGGCGTGGCTTTTGAAATCAGACAAAGCAGCTTTGTGATTGTTTAGAAGTATCAAATTATCGAGTTCACAAAGTTTTAAAACGCTTGTAAGGGTTTATTATCATAGTAATTTGTAAAAACTCATAATATAACATTAGGCCCAAGTTTGAAGGCTTTTTAAGACAGATCTAAATTTCCTAAAACTATTGGCATCCTTGTCTAATGGCTTGCAATGATAAAGACAGATATATTTTTAGTTAGTTTAGATGTCTTAAAAAGCTTTCAAACTTGGGCCCATTGTCTAAAGGGACTTCCCCCTTACTTCATTCAGAAAAAGTAATTCTGTACGATCAATTTCTGTGGAGTTGAAAAGGGGAAACACTGCTATAAGTTTTATTTTGAAGAAAAATAGATGGACGCCTTGAAACCCTCGACGAAATGCAAGCCTATTTCTGAATAAAAAAAAAATCGCAAAAACGAAGGGGTTATAAGTTTGACGTGCCTGTCTGTCTTTGTGTCTGTCTGTGGCATCGTAGCTCCCGAACGGATGAACCGATTTTGATTTTGTTTTTTTGTTTGAAAAGTGAGTTAGTCGGGAGTGTTCTTAGCTGTTTGATGAAAATCGATTCAGCCGCGTCAACGTTTAATAATCTGAATATACATTTTATACTATGTAGATGACGATAAATTGTTTTGATGCTCATTTCTTATTTTTGTGATAAGACATTGTAGTTCTGCCTATAAATAAAATCCTTATTCTTAAAACGTTGGGGTTTTTTTTTAATTTTTTTAATGTTATATTTATATTCTTAGTAATACCTGTGCCAAGCCCTTTCACTGATGAGAAGGTTGTCAAATGCTATAACAGCTGACTGGCCGCTGGGCCGGTGCAGCATGAAGGTGCCCTTCCTCTCGTAGTGGGACTTCTCTTGCATGTGGAGAGAGACCTTGGCCGGGGTGGCCAGGAGCACGCTGCAGAACTCGCAGAAGTAGCCTTTAGCCATCTGGAAAAGTTAGGTACTTAAACTGCTGTTGTGTTCCGTGGTTATCATCATGGTTGGAAATTAGAATTAGATATTGTAAATTATTGTTATTATGCCCAATGAGGGTAAACTGATAATTTCAAATTTTCAAGTAATGCACTAACTTCTAGCTTATAAATTACAATGTATCAGTTGTTCAATAAATATATTTCTGAATCTGAATAGAATCAGTACACCACTGCAGCTGTACTATAGGGTTAAAACAAATAGTCGCTATGTGTCTATTATGTCATAGTATTTAGTACTAATCATTATGAAAATTTTTTAGCCAACCCAGAAATCCAGAAGGCAAGATTTTTAATCAAATTTAAGAGCTTTGTCAAATGCATGAGTATGTTGCTTTTGTTCTTTTAGTAAACTGATAAGTCTGTCCACTAACTTGTGAAGCATTCTGGCTGAGCCATAGTAGAATTTAAAAAGCGGTCATATAGTTTAGGAAATTGTCAAACAAAATTGAAGCCAGTGACTTTGATTCTGTGGTACTCGCTAACCTATAAATACATCGATGCAAAAGTGTTGGCAAACATTTTAGTCCAGTCAAATTTATTTATTTATTTTTTTAATGTAATTAAGTGACGAGTGACGAGACGAGCAAATCGCACGCCTGATGTTAAACGTCACGTTTGCCCATAACAGGTCTGTGCCACCCAGAATTTTGAACTCGCAGAATTCAAGACCCTGCTCGGCACAGCACTGCGCTCATCACCCTGAGACATAAGTTGTTTAATCTCCCATTTGCCCTGTAATTTCACTGGAAACAATGCCCTTCCAACCGGAACACAGTAAAGTAAAGACCATGGTGCAACAGGATCAGCACCAGCATACCTTTCTAATATGATTGTCTCCATATTTCTCGGAGTATGGGTTAGCCAGTAGCTTGCGTATGTGACCGACATCCTGTAAATGGTTGCTGGTTTCCTCATCTGTATCGAAGTGGCACTCGCAGACCAGGCAGTAGGAGGTCATGTGCCCCGTTATGATGGCATTCTCTCGGAGTCTAGACCCCATGATCTGTAAACAATAAATAGAATAAATATTATCCAACCGGGCTCGAGTTTGAAGGCATTTCATTTTTGTAAGAGTATTGATGTCCTTGTCTAATAAGTAGCAATGATAAACATATAAGATAAGATAAAGTTTATTTCCAAAAAGATATTACAATCAGTAAAAACTTAAAAATTAAAAATAACAACTTAAGTGTGAAAAGAAAACAGTAAGTTAAAACTTTCATATATTTAATGCTGCGGCCCCACACTAGGCACAAGGCCCGAGTTGTAAAGACCAAGAATATGAAATAATATTATTGACGAAAACATGTTTGGAGGCATCCTAAACAAAGTTCCTAAATAAACACTTATATCCCAACAAAAAAAACAATACATATTATTACTCTAACACTAGTCACTACTACTATTCTATTTTTAGTTAGTTTAGATCTCTCAAATAAATACTTGGGCCCACTATCCTACTAATATTATAAATGTGAAAGTTTGTATATTTGTAGGATTTTAATCAATAATAACTCAAAAATGGTAGAATGGATTTACCTGGTTTAACACTTTGGCTGTGACTAGTAATCACATGCGCTAGCCCCAGGTGTGGCTAATAGTCAAACGCCTTGTTTTTTACGCGCCTGGCGTGTGCAGCCGCACTCGCGTCGCGTAAAGGAAAACACTCAGACTAACAGACAGAACCATAGTAGCTACTTTGTAAAAAAGAGCAAGATGGCATGTGCCAAAACACGGTTGAAAAAGAGAGACAGACCTTTCATTTTTTGTCCACGTCGCTGTAACCGTGCCAAGGTGGGCAAACCACAGATTAGGAATAATAGTTACTACGTGAGCCGTCTACGATTTGTAGCTGCCAGGTTGTGAATTATGTTTCCCCAGGATTGTACCCAATAAATTAATAAATAATTAATTTATTGGACTATTTCATATTTCCCGCTGACCCAAAACTAAGATAAGGTACATTATTTTCGCAATCGCAAGATTGCCTATTTAATAAAAGATGTTCATAATTAAGAGTAGATTTAGTATACTAGTAGTTATTTTCCTACTATTAGACTTTTTCCTACTATGAGCAATTTGCGGCTTGTATATCCTTTCCTTATAACCCTGTATAACAATGTTTTATTTTGTGAAGTAAAAAGATTAGGAATATTTTATGAAATTTTTTCCTCTAAGATGGGGGAACCATTCCTATCCTGGCATCGTTTCAAGAATATAGCTGTCGCATGTGCGGTTACACTTTGGTTCTATCTTTATGTAATATATCTATGGGAAAACACAAGGTATGTGTTTGCCGCAGTCAAAGTGTTAACACTTAATTGTTTTTTATTCTGGCAAAATTAACTGTTTCTGTGGGATAGAGGGTGAAACCGCAGGACTCTACTTGTAGAAAATAAGAATTGCAACACAACATTATTCAATTTATTATTAGTATTAATTAATAATTAATATTAATTATTAGTAATGTAAAATACATATATGTACCTACATTTGTCAGGAAAATTCTAACTAAATTTTTACATATTTTGTGAATATTTTTAAACTATTAATGGATTTAATCAGAACCAGGCAACCTCCACCTAGCCTAGAGGCCAGGTTCAGGTCATTAATGTAGGTGCATTGTTCGACGACCAGAAGTAGTATAAAAGAACGCAGCTGTTAACATTGTTCATTTGTAAAAAGAGTGGCAATCGGGCAGAAAGTTGGCCTGATGGGTATGGTCGCCTCGAAGAAATATCTTTAGACAACAACAAAAGAATGGTGTCGTGACTAGAACAACAAAACTTATTACTTTCACAGACTGTACGACTCTTGAGATATTCTAGGATTCGTATGAGTACAAAAGACTAAGAATTAAACCATTAATTATTATGTACGTCCCTGTGCTAAACTATGATAAAATAATCAGTAATCACAAAATTCTCCCTCTTATTGTGGGTTTTCGAAAAATAGTTTAGTTGAAATAAAAATAAGAAACAGTGAATATTGGTAAAAGGCTTACGTTTAATGTGGGTCCTTCTTTTGAACACAATTCGCACGTCCGTTTATTATCAAAGCAAAACAAATATAATGAACTCTAACTCTAACTAATATAGAGCAAACCGCATAATCAGCGAAACAATAAAAAAACTTTAATTTTTAAAGATAACGAAACAATCAGAAATCCCCGGCCACCGCCTAATATTTTATTACACAGTGTTGCCAAGTGGGACAATCAAATTGGAACAGTCTGTCAACTAAAGCCCGTTCAAAAAGCATGGCTTCCGATGTATAATATAACGGAAAATAAAAACCGAACGTACATACCTAAAACAAAACGGAGTAGTAGCTGTGTCGTGGATACTGCCGCGTATTTTACGGGTATCCGAATAACGAACTTTATTTATCATCTCGTCTTTTAGCTATCGATTGGTGTCGAGCATCAAACTGCAACAACAAATTGAATGATTGACATTAAAAAAAAATCCACTTTGCAAGTCTGTTTTGAACATAATGTTGAAAAACCCTTAATTAATATCTAAAATCTAAATATGGTAACTCTGAAATTTTTGCTAAAGAACCAATGTCAATTTCAATTTTAATACGCCACTGTCAATGTCAGAAGCGTCAATTTTTTTTTTGGCTTCCCAGTTTTTGGCTTCGCACATATTGTGCATTGTTTTCATATTTTGCACTTTATTGTTATTGAATATCTTGAATTTATTATTTGAATTCATGGAGGAAACAAATGGACTTCCCGATCGGCTAATAAGCCGCTGACATACCTAGTTATTTAGCGCGTCGCCAAATAATTATAAGTCGTTCGGCAGCCGGCAAGCGTGTTCGTATTTAATATTGATACGATTAAGCAGTGCCTAGGGAGTTCGTTAATATAAAAGTTTTTATGTATCTACATTTAACAACTAAAACGAATTTTCGATTTAAAAATGAGTGGGAAAAGTGTGCATTTGTTACATATTTTATTTATTTTTGTGGCTTTTACAAGAGCCTGTGATGGAATTGGAACCCAAAAAATTAGTAAGTTTTATAAATAAGTGTATAATTACCTAACCGATACTTATCTAATTATGGATGCCCTATCCTATCCTACTAACGTGAATGTTTGATAACACCAAGTTACCACGTAACTACTAAACCGATTTTGATAAAATTTTAAACGGAGATAGGTTTTCGCTTTTCATCACTACATGGGCGCAACTAGTATAAAATAAAGTTATCATTTAGGTAAGTCATAAATTCGGTTATTCCAGCAGATAGGTACATTAACAACGGAAGCTTTTATGCGGGTGTAAGGTGTTTGGAATGGGGCTGTTCTACTTAGCCTTATGTACAATTCAAATTTTATTTATCAATGTAAAAAACGGAACGGCTTACAACTACGTAAATTATCTTTTTTTATTTATTGTTTTATCTCTCACTAACTTGGCACCTGATTACCCGACTGCAATACAGGGTTATAAGGAAAGGGTATGCTAAGCCGAAAATGGCTCATAGACACGGAATTCGTGAAACAAAACTCAGCTGTTCCAAAGAAAAATGTCTTAATGTGAGTTTTTTTCAATATTCGATCGCGCGAAAGTATTACAATTTGAGTCAATTTGTATGGAATATAAACCGCGTTAACCGCGCCACCTAGTGTTCGTAATATGGACTACAACCCAACACCATGCAAATTATAGTTTACGTTAACGCGATCGAATAGCGAAAAAAATTAGGCACTCTGTAAGTAGGTACTCCAATACCAAACCTGGACCCGGGGTCTTAGAATACGGCTTCGGTATCCCCTGCCTTTCGTAAGAAATGACAAAAAGGGGCCTTTGGGCTCGCGGGTGGTCAGATTTGGGGATTTGGCTACCTTCTTTAGCCCAGGGAAGACAACGGCGCGGTGTAGCCCGTATCGTTGTAGGGGCGGGAAAAGGACCAACGTCCTGCGAATGGTACCTCAGGTAACGTGATAATGGGGCACCAGCGTGAGTTCTTCAGAGACCCTGTGGTGCTTCCTGTCAAGCACAGAGGCTGGCCAACGAGGGGGTTTTAATGGGTGTAACCTCACATAACCCGGTTGCTCTCCAAAGCAGCCTGGTATCTTTCTAAGATTTCCCCCCGTCAACAAAAAAAAAGGTAGGTACTCCAATTCCATACCCTTGGGTGGACCACGAGTAACTTTTATACGAATTAGGTTTTCCCACAAAGCCCTAAAAGCACTGTTAATTACAGTTTTCCTACCCTTTTCCTATTACCTCCGCGTCATGGTTTTCGCTTGGGGAAAATCTATATTTAGGCTGGTGCTTATTACACAACAGGACAAATCGGAAATCGCATTCTAACATTCAGTAAGTATTCATACAATGCACCCAAGTTAGAAGCATAAGAGTTGACTGATCTAATTTTCCTAAAAGAATTGTATTTAAGTACCTTCAGATCAAGTAGAAAGTCAGATAGAGTCCCGCCTTAGATTTGTATGTAAGGAGTGAAGCAAAAAAAGCTACCCTACTGCCCGTGTACGTACATATACTTCAAGCACGCATTGACGCATCAAAACTACCCGAATCAATCGTCAATTCTTACGTCAGTTGCTCAGAGAACGTGGACAAGAAAAATAAGTAGTAAGTAATAGGTAAGGGTTGTTTTTATGCGTCAATGCGTGCTTGAAGTATACGTACACGGGCAGTTTTTTGGCTTCACCTGTATCTAAGGCGGGACTCTATCTGTCTTTCTACTTGATCAGAGTATATATAGTTAATTTAGATCTGTCAAATAAAGCCTTCGAACTTGGGGCCCAGTACCCGTGCCAGTGCCTACCAAATTCTGCATATTTTGCTTGATGATTCCACATGCAATGGAAATTATTGGTCTACGAGTATCAGCCGCGCCCCGCGGATTTACCCACTATCCTACTGGAACGTTAAAATGAATCACTACTTATTACCTAACTAACATACAGGATTATTCATAAAGGGTATGCTAAGCCGAAAACGGCTTACAGTACTTAACATTACGAACAACTTTTACTATGGGACCACCCCGAAATTCGCGAAAAAAATCAGCTGTTCTATAGAAAAATGTCAATGACACTCGACAAAATGTATAGAACAGCTGTTTTTTTTTCACGAATTCTGGGTTGGTTCCATAGTAAAAGTTGTTCATAATGACGAGTACTATGAGCCGTAGCAAACCTACCTTATCTACCTATTAAATTGGAAAGTTAAATACCTAAGCAAAACGTATTTTACAAAGTGAACGAATAATTAGGTAGGTACTTCTATTAACCAGGGATAGTAGGTATGCAAGCGACGAATCACGGGTTTTCAGTAATGTGCGTAATTGGGTACGTACTTAATTAGGTTACTTCCTTATGTGAAAACAGACAGTGTAACAAATACCTATTCAACTAAATATGAGTAGTTGTCTGGCTGTTTACAGTACTTACAATGTTTTTACCTCTACCATACAATACAAGAACAAAGAAAAAAGTTTGTTCATACTTCGACTGGCTAGCTCTATACGTATACAGGGCTATGAGGAAAGTGTGTGCTAAGAAAAGGTCTCATAGTACTCATTAACAACTTTACTTTTGGACAAACCAGAAAATCGCGAAAAAAATTAGGTATTCCATACATTTTGTCGAGTGTCATGGACATCTTTCAACTGCAGCAATTTTTTTCTATACTACAGACTTGAGAATGTTCAATGAGGAAAACATTATTTTATTCCTTTTGTTTCAGAGAGTCCTGCTCTAGATTTTAGTAAACACAGCATAGTACAACCCATTGCGCATCATGGGCGGACGAAACGGGAAATATCATCGACAAGACACACAGTAAGTACCTACCTACCTAGGCGAAATCAACGTCAACGTTTCACACTCATAGCTCTCTACTAGGATAACCTGTGCCGGGGATGCCATGGAACACACAAAGACAAGGACAACTAACACCCAGACCCAGAACAAATATTTAAATTCATCATTCAAACACCAAAAATCATTACCTAATAGAGGCAAAATTAAGTGACCGCGCTCACAAAACGTAAAAGCCCAGTAACACCAAAAGCGTCGAAAACTATTTTCAGTTTTAAGCGATGAACAAGGTAAAATGTATATAATATTTACAATACTTTAATTAAATGAAAACATCGAGAGGAAAACTGCATACCCGGAAAATAAATTCAATGGCGCATGTGAATCTACCAACCCGTACTTGGCCAGCGTGGTGGAATGCGGGTAAATCACTAAAGTAAAATAAGTAATTGAAAATGATCTAGGCACTTGGACTGGCCATCAAGAATTTTTAACCGACTTCATAAAAGGAGGAGGTTCTCAATTCGATTGCTGGGTGAATCGATTTTGATGATTCTTTTTAATTTTATTAGAAAGCTGACGCTTCCCGTGTGGTCCCATTTCAATTTAGTCCAGTTCTGATAATGGTATCCATGAGAAAACCATTTATGTCTTAAATTTGCATTAAGTACGTGAGCGACAAATAGATGAATAACTCAATAACTCCATATCACGCCAACCGATTTCGATGATTATTGTTTTTATTTGAAAGAATTTTGGAGTCGGTGCCAGCCAGGCACAGTTGTGATTTTACTTTGACTGGCACCGACTCCAAAACTATAACTGATTCTATTATATCTTTAGTTGTCCTTTAATGCTCTTTGCATGAAATTAATTTTAAAAAATTGGAATTTTTATTTCTGCTAGTTCTTTATCGACTTTTTTCTGAGTTGCCTCTTTCTTCTAAGTCTAGTCAGGTCAGGGAGAGACTACTTTGCCGTGGAAGAGTGCGAGCCCATAGCCCCGGTGGATAGCGTCAAGGGGGAACACCCCAGAGTTTTTAGTGGGTAGGCCGCCACTAGGGCGGAGACTCCCACATAACTACCGTGCTCTCTCCGGGGCCGGTGGTATCCTTAAATGATTTCCCTGGGTCAAAAAAAAAGAGGAGACTACTTTAAAACCATATTTATTACATTTTCTTAGTATATCATCATCATTATCATCAGCTTTCTTTATCCCACTGCTGTAGTAGGCCCAGCATGGGTCGTGGACAAATTGTCTTTTACCGGTTTTTATCTAGGCGTAGATGTGACAAAGCAAGAATATGGATATGTTTCTCTTTCTTACGGAATAAAAATAGTGGAAATACAGTTTTCTCCCGGCCCATGCTAGGCCTTCTAGATAGTGTAATAAATGAATGCTATTCATAATTAATGAAAACTTTTCGCCAGAGCGGAGGACATCATCCAGAGGTGCAGGTGACGGTCCCGATTCACGGCGAGCCGTGGCTCTTAGACCTGCAACTGAACGAGGACCTGGTGGCGGCAGGCCACACGCTGCAGTACCAGGAGGGAGGGAAGACTGTGCAGCATAAACCTAAAAAAGAGGTAAGGTAAAAAGTGTGCTCGTACAGAGCTTTTAGGCCGCCTGAATTCTTTTGGCTTGGCGGTTGTTGTTACGGACAAACAATCGGGACCTACAATTTAACGTGGTCAGTTCAAGGCAGCGTTCAGTTGTAAATGCCACCCCACGGTTGCCCATCCAAAGACTGACCGTGTCGTCCGTTGCTTAACTTCGGTGGTCGGTTACAAACACCCAGTCTAGCTTCGGTAAAAAGGCTGAGTGATTAGATCGGTCACTGATGTGAACTCCTGAATTTTTCAACGGCAGTTACGCCACGTTAGTAAGTTTTGCCACTTGTTTTTTCTGCTCTCGAAGTCGAAAGGTTGATAATAAAATTCATTGTCTCGAATCAGGATTGAAATGGTAATCGTATAAGGAAGAAAGTCTCTACGAGTATGTAGAGTTTAGGGAAAGACAAATTCACTTTAAATATAATTACGTATAAACACAATTTCTTCTTTCTTCTTTTCCAGGAGCTAGACTTGTGCCACTACTCGGGCAGCGTGCGAGGCAAGCCGCAGTCCTGGGTGGCCGTGTCCACCTGCCACGGCGTGCGCGGCGTCATCTTCGACGGACAGAGGACCCTGTATATTGAACCTGCTCAAGGTAAAATTAAAATTAATATATTTAACTAGCTAACCCCCCGGCAGTTTCAACCGCTGTTTTTTTTTTACTTTTAAACCTGCCCTGAACTTATACAAATATTTCAAGATCAAAATTAGCGAAATCGGTCCAGCCGTTCTCGAGTTATACTTAGCCAGCCAAACGAACAGCGATTCATTTTTATTATTAAACGGTTTTTTAAACGGTTTTAATTAGCTCACCCCGTTTGTTTTATTTATTATTCTTGGGTCAAATTTAGTAATTCAAATTTCACCCTCTTCCTGTCAACCGATTAATCTGAAATTTTGTATACACTTTGGATTTTGGTGACAATACAATTATAAACATAATTCATTATCATTATAAATTCAAGATGGCCGCCGCTACAAAATGGCGGATAATTTATGTTTTATTAATCCCATCAATATGGGTATCAAATGAAAGGGCTCAACAAGCAGAATACAATATACTATAAAAAATTGAAATCCAAGATGGCAGCCGCTACAAAATGGCGGATAACGTAGGTTTTATCAATCCCATCAATATGGGTATCAAATGAAAGGGCTCTACAAGCAGAATACAATATACTATAAAAAATTGAAATACAAGATGGCGGCCGCTACAAAATGGCGGATAACGTAGGTTTTATCGATCCCATCAATATGGGTATCAAATGAAAGTGCTCAACCAGTATAATACGATGTACTATATAAAATAAAAACTAAAAACTAGAAAATAAAAATAGGTAAAAAAAAATTTTAAGTTAAACGGTTTTATGTTAAAAAAAAACATACATTGCAATGTTTAAGATAAATGTACTAAAAACCAAAAAATAATAAAATAGATACAGTCGTGGGAATTATAAACATATGCATAGACTAGACTAAAATAAAACCGTGGGGCACGTCCCACGGTTTTCTTGCCCCACGGTTTTATTTTACATATATCTTAAACATTGCAATGTATGTTTTTTTTTTAACATAAAACCGTTTAACTTAATTTTTTTTATATATTATAGATAAAAGAAGATTAAGCGATTCCGGTCGAAGATCCAGCGGCGGACCTAAGATAAAATACGTATTTGAGAGTAGAGCTTAGGAACGGATTTTTTCACTCTGGATTTGAAAACTTATTTAGGTATTGCCTGTAAATCATGTTGTGTTGTGGGGGGAGCTTGAATCATAGACCGAGTGCCATTTATAAACTGATTTATTTACATCTACCTTCAACTTATATATGATCAGCTACCTACCCTCACATCCTCCTTCTTTTAAAAGAAAAATAAAAACAAAATTTAAACAAAGACAAAAATACCCTAAATTCCAAATTATTACAAAAGCAAATTAATTTATATGTTCAATATTTACTTTTTAACATTTCAAATCAATTATTCAATCATTTTCAATTCATAATTTCCCGTCAAACATAAAAATAATAATTAGGTCATATTAATAGTCAATTCATAATTAGTCAAATAATCAAATAAGTCAAAGGATCAATTTAGTCAGCATTTCAATTAATTATGTACTTAAACACAATATAAATGGTAGCACAAAACTTTCATAACAATTTACAATTTCAATTTCATTTATTAAGTCAAAGGATTATTGGACCTTGACAAACTATTTTCAACTGTCTTTTTCACGAATTAAATCGGCTGCGCCATGTAAATCAGTTGTGTTGTGGGGGAGCTTGAATCATAGACCATTTATGAACTGATTTATTTACATCTACCTTCAACTTCTATATGATCAGCTACCTACCCTCACATTCACATTGCCGATGCATTTTAGTAGTGGTAGGGCTCTTTTGCAGAGCCCGCCTGGGAAAGTACCTACCTACCACACCTTTGCCAGTTATTCCACCGCCAAGCAGTAATGTGCAAACGTTACTGTGTTCCGGTTGGCAGGGCATCGTTTCCGATGAAATTACAGGGCAAATGGGAGATTAAACAACTTATATCTCAGGGTGACGAGCGCAGTGCTGTGCCGCGCAGGGTCTTGAATTCTGCGAGTTCAAAATTCTGGGTGGCGCAGACCTGTTATGGGCAAACGTGACGTTTAACATCAGGCGAGCGATTTGCTCGTCTCGTCACTCAATTACATAAAAACAAAAAAAATGCATCATTTAATGTGGAGTCAGTCATAGACTTACTCGTAGATTAGTATTTTTTCTATAGCATGATCATGAACGCTTTCACTATTCATCCGTATCATTCGTTTATCATGTCCGTCGTCGCTAAGGCTCTAGGGTTTGTCTTGACGAGTACCTACTAGACTTTTAATTCGTTTTATAGCATTTAAATAAAAGCTTAATTTTAAACTTTAGTTGTTTTTGTTACTTCGGTGTTTTTTAACCACTGATGATTTTTGTGGAACACTGTAGATGTTTTCTTTAACCTGGCTATCTCTCTATTATTGCATGGTATTTGACTTCTCCTCTCTATTTCTTTTGTTTCTATTGTGATCTTGTCCCATAGTAAAAGTTGTTCATACTGATGAGTACTAAGTATGAGCCCTTTTCGGCTTAGCATACCCTTTATGAACAACCCTGTATTATTGTGTATGGTAGTGGTATCAACAAAACAGGCCTACGCTCAGCAATGCGCCAATACGGACTGTTAATCATGATGATGGCGATTTATAGAAGTGTAATATTTTTTTTCAGGTCCCGAAATCCAATCTTTGCACTATCTATACGACCACAAAGACTTTATCACAGAGCAATTCAAGGAATCCAGCAGTCACCATGCTGGACAGCCTGAGATGGCACATAGCATTGGCAACGGCACTAATAATACTCCAGGGAGCGGGCTTCGTGAACAGAAGGAGAGCAAGCAAAATCGCGCTGCCAGGGTAAGTAAAGGGTCGTGAGAAGTGCGGATAATAGAATGAGAGTTCAGAGAATATACGAGTACAGTTAAAGAGTAAGCCAGGGAAAATAATGTGAAGACATTGGGAGCGTTGGTCTGAGGAAATGGATCGCAAAGTGGACTGAGGAGTGCGCTGTGCGAGTTGATGGTCACACATTTGAAGTATTTTAAACTGGGAAAGACAAAAAGGCGATTTGATTTTCTTCATTTTAACCCCTGACCCTGACGCAAAAGAGGTACTACTTATAAGTTTGACCGCTATGTGTGTCTGCCTGTGCCTCTTAAATTTGTGAACCAATTTGAATGCAGTTTTTATTTGAAAGCGTTTTATTTGCTTTTTAGAGGTGATTCTTAGATAATATATAGGTACTTATTATCAAAATCGATTCTGCCGTTTAACGTCTGGGGTTTTTTTAAATTTATCAGTTATTCACAATCTGATACTTAAGTGCGTTTTATTTACAGTACAAACGAGAATCAGAAAACACGCGAATACGAGAACCATTCAACGCTAACAAATCATCTCGGTATGTGGAACTGCTGCTGGTAGCTAGCTACGACGAGTTCCGACGGAAAGGGGACAGAGATGTGCGGGCTCTGCAATCGCGGCTCATAGAAATCACTAACATTATTAATGCTGTAAGCATAATTATTATAATTTCTCGTCATCTAGTTACCTACCTTGTAGCGGCACACGGTGTTGCGTGTGTTTTTTTTTTTGATCGATTTTTTCTGGGTTTCCGTTGTCCCCCTGTGTTGTTTGGCATCCGGAGCGAACAGATCCTGCCTTTAATTTGTCCTATCCTTATTATATTACATTATTTTAGCTAAATGTTTTCTGAGATAATGTACCCACCAAAATAAAATTTCAATTGCTAAACTTGATCCAAAAAAACCAAAACAAAAACAACAAACAGGTCAAGATAAATAAAACCTTTTTTTTATTTCTATTTTTGGTTTGGGACAAAAAAACCGTTTAAACTATCCAGTTGCGTTGGTTGTGTCACATTCGTGACAATGGTTATCTCTCGTCTTCGGCTTGGGCTTGCAACCGTCAACTGTTTACTGGTTGTCAGTTGTTGGTTACTGGTTGTTGATTATTGGTTGTTGGTTACCGGTTGTTGGTTGCTGGTTACTACAAATGTTTCTTCTTATTATTTACAGATTTACGTTCCTCTTAATATTTATATCGCTCTGGTGGGAGTTGTTGTGTGGAATGAGGGAGACCAAATACCTATAAACGAAAACGGAGAGAAGACGCTCAATAATTTCCTGAAGTATAGGAAAAATACATTAGTCAATGACAAACCGCATGATAACGCTTTTTTGATACAGTAAGTTTGTATAATGATTATACCTATTAGACTTGTAAAAATTGCCTATTGGGCCCTTCTCGGGTAAAGGGCCCGTGGCATTTTGCCACACCTTTGCCAGTTATTCCACCGCCAAGCAGTAATGTGCAAACATTACTGTGTTCCGGTTGGAAGGGCATTGTTTCCAGTGAAATTACAGGGCAAATGGGAGATTATACAAGTTAATCTCAGGGTGACGAGCGCAGTGCTGTGCCACGCAGGGTTTTGAATTCTGCGAGTTCAAAATTCTGGGTAGCGCAGACCTGTTATGGGCAAACGTGACGTTTAACATGAGGCGAGCGATTTGCTGGTCTCGTCACTCAATTACATAAAAAAGGTGAATGCAGTATATGCCTTAGAGGTAAGGAGCGGAGTAGAAAAATGAGGCGGAGTACTTGTGAAATGTTTTGTTAAGATATTGTGCGAGTTCGTTTTTCCGTGTTAAGTCAGGTATTGGTATAGATGAACAATTTCTCTTACGTTTGTATCGTTTCAGCACCGAGAAATTTGACGGTAGTACAG
This sequence comes from Alcis repandata, assembly GCA_949125135.1. Classification (NCBI taxonomy): domain Eukaryota; kingdom Metazoa; phylum Arthropoda; class Insecta; order Lepidoptera; family Geometridae; genus Alcis; species Alcis repandata. Next base: position 3,373,993 of record OX421246.1, on the reverse strand, counting down.
TGGGCATGGCGCGACTATATGGAATGTGCAAACCAAACTCGTCGGGCGGCATTGCTGTGGATCATGACGTGGCCGGTTTAGTGGCCGCTACTATAGCACACGAAATAGGACACACTTTCGGAATACAACATGGTGAGATCATGGTGGCTGCTTGCTGGCTCATCGTGTATAAGGTCTAGTAGGATCTCTAACAAAAGAAGGGTAAAGGTTCGCGCAGGTTCGCGGTTAGGCCGGTCACAGTGGTATTTCAATGCCAATTTTTGCTCTGCGACCCACTGCTATGACTCAAATAAAACGCAGGATAACTTTTGCGTTGCGATACGGCCCATCATAATGTGCTTTCGAAAGTATTGGATGTCTGTTGGCTGTTGGTCTTTTCCTATAAGACCTTCTAAAGTTCTAATGCCTTAACATTTGGGCTAATTTTGGATTGAAAAGTGTTGTTATGTTAGACTTGTCTTTGTATCCGGAGTTTGATGACATAAATATTGCTATTATGTTTTTGTGTTTCTTATATACTTTTTTGGTATTATAAATATTTTGTTGTTGTTGCCACAGACCTGCCAAACGCCTGCGAAACAATCGAGTGTCCCGCCAAGTATTGCATAATGACTTCGATACTCACATCAGTGATTCCCGTTCACTGGTCCTCTTGTAGCATAAAGGCTTTGCAGAAGGCCTTCGAGAAAGGACAAGACAACTGTTTGCTGTAAGTTTATTTGCTTATTATATCATTGCATTGAGAGTATAACCAATAATAGATACCACAATATTATAGCAGGTTGACTCTTATACCAGGGTTGGGTCACTTGGCTGCAGAGCCGGATTTACCAGCAGGCTGAGTAGGCTGGAGCCTAGGGCGGCAGATTTCAGGGGGCGGCAAATTCTGGAGCAAATTTTTTTTAGCTATTGCATAGATTTTATCGCGGGCCTTGAGCGTGGAATGCAGAAATTCCGTTCCAAAAAAACCTAACACCCCCCACCGAAGTCAAAAAATAGTTCAATGGAGGCGCCACTATTGCACTTCCAAAACAAAAATGACAGTCTTTCTTAGAAAAAAATAGTTCCTCCATTTATCCACCTATGACAGAAAAGTATGCTGGCTGGAATAATGAAAAAGTAATCTAATTTGATATTCGGTAGCTTTTTAATGGGTACTGGCTGGCAAGGTTTCAGTATATTGGGATAAGGCGGGGCCTAACGTGTTTGCAATTAAAGAACAATGGCGACGTCCCATACATTGATTTACCCAGCCTTTTTAACATTTGCAAGCTACGTTCATTAGAGATACTTTTAGCAATGATAACTTATGCTACAAGAATACGTATACAAATAGTATTTAATGTACAGAAGTTGGGAGAAAATAATTAACAAAGGTTAAATTGTGTAGGTACTTAACCTACAATGTTATTATGATTATTACCTAAATAACTACATACCTACTGTAAACGCAGCTGTATTGTGATTGCGTCAGGTATAAATACGAGCATCAGTCTAAAAAATGCGTTTCACTAATAGCTTTACTTACATGATTAATGTTTCTGCAAATGCTATATTACAGGCCAAATCATCATGCATATATCCATCAGGAAGCCTGTGATAGTTATGCCTGGGCCACACATATCGCGATAATATTCGGGCGATATTCAACGCAACGCAAGCGAAATTCATCGCGATAAAACGCTTTGATCTGCGAGGATTTACCGACAGCGGAGCGAAGTCCTCGCAGCTACGTACGAAGCAGCGAAATATACGCGAATACGTGGCTACACACATCGGGATAACGCGAATCTTCGGGTTATCGCGATGTGTGCGGCCTAGGCATTAGAATTTATAACACGATTGTCGGTATGTCGGTTGACTACCGAAAATGACGTGACATTAGTTGACATGACTGACAGATGACTGACAAAATGCAGCGTATTGAGTTTCATTTCACGAACCTGAATTAAATTGACTAATTTGTTAAAAAAATGAACTTTTGAGTCCCTACTTCTAAAAATATACGAGACCTATGAAATAATTAGAGAAATATTATCATTTAAAACATTCATAATAACATTAATGTTCGGGGCCTGGTTTTTTTTTATTCAACTGGGTCACGCGTCGCCATCCTTCTTTGGAATAATATATTTAGTATGCATGACTTTAATTATGGAACCTTCTTCATTATTGGCTCGTAAGATATTTCTTCACATAGAGAAGGCAGCGTGGTAAAGAAATCTCTAGGTTGAATTTTGCTACTTTTCAGGAGAGAAAAAATACTGTCTTACTTTTTACTCATTTGCAGTACAATCAGTATTTTTAAACTATTGCATTTGCATGCATATTAGCTTCTATCTTCTTCTGTGTATTTGCAAAAAATGTGCTATGCAATAGCTTTACCGCGGCAGTCCCCGAGTGCCACACGTCTTTTTTTTTTTTTCGGACATGATTTCTGAAAGAAAGTATTATTGTGAGCAGGGAGGGGGGACAGGGCTAGTGTATCGAATTGTTTAGGTCGGTAGGGGCGGCAAAATGTTGAATAGCCTACGGGCGGCAAATGTGTAAATCCGCCTCTGCTTGGCTGGCTAGGTGAGCTATGTATGGTTCATGCCTGGTTGCTTATCTGTTCATTACTTTTCTAGCAACAAACCGGAGCGTTTATTCGGTTCGCCGACGTGTGGCAACGGGTTTATCGAGCCAGGTGAGGAGTGCGACTGCGGCACCGTGGTCGATGGCGGCACCAACCCGTGTCACGCGTGTTGTCACCACAAGACCTGCAGGCTGCGTGCGAACGTTACCTGCGGCGCCGGCGCGTGCTGTGACTTCTCAGTGAGTCTCGTTAGCATCGCTACGCTTCACATCCCTTCACAATACTAGTGTCCCCCTCTCGCTAACGGCCTGATTTCCCGCAGACGTGCCAGCTGAAGCCCGCCGGCACCGTGTGCCGCTCGACAGAACGCGAGTGCGACCTGGCGGAGTACTGCTCAGGACACTCCGAGTTCTGCCCTGCTGACGTCTACAAGATGGACACTACGCCGTGTGGAATAGGAGAGGATCAGGTGCGAATTAACCGAATTTTATTACAATGTACAAAACAATCATTTATATATATAATATACTAGCTGACCCGGCAGACTTCGTACTGCCATACAGTACTTCTCTATGGTACTGCCTAATTAAATAAACACTGCACAAAACACTATTTACAATTTTATACTTTTATATTACAACTAAAGGTACGAATTTGTTTCGTGTATCAGTTGACAAAAGCAAACTCATCCATGAAAAAAAAAACACTGACATTGACAGTTTGTTGTTGTTTCAACTTTTTTTTAATTTGATATGACTTGGAGTCAAATCCTTCGAAATTTTAAAACAAATGAATGAACTATTCGATTTCGTTTTCTTTTTTTTGTTTTATCTGTGCTCCAACGCACACTGTTTTGATAGATATGATTGAATTTGAACTTTGTACAGAGGTAATAAAGTGCAAATTGACTCTTGGACGTTAGGAACATACCTACATTGCTTAAACAACAGTGAGTGCTTGCAATTCAATATGAACTTTATACAATAGCAATAAAGCTCGTTTTAGTTAGAAAACGTTTGTATGGGAAAAAGAAAAGGGCTGTTTTTAGGGTTTTTCAATATTTCTGAGAGATTTTCTTAATATTCTTTTCCGTAAGAACCTTCTCCTAATAATAACAAATACAACAAAAAAAGAATTAGTGAAATCGGTCCAGCCATTCACGCGTGATGCCGTGACCAAGAAAAACGGGTTTCATTTTTATATATATAGATTAGCACGCCAAACAACTTCTAAAACCAAAAAGATGTGAGCGAAGCGAGTAACATATTTTACAGTTACATATCAGGCCACAAACATTTCTCGAAGAATAATGGATTTAGATAGACGTTACCGAAGCTAAAATTTAACAAATAGGTACCTAGTTAGTTCGAGGAAACTTAGAATGGTGACTGAAATAAGATAAAAGCGAAATAGAGTGCTCAAGCTAATTTATTATACTATAAAAAAAAAACGCATAAAAACTACCCTTATTACTATTTATTTTTCTTGTCCACGTTCTCCGAGTAACGGACGTATATTACGAGTAAGTATTGACGATTGATTCGGATAGTTTTTATGCGTCAATGTGTGCTTGAAGTATATAAATTACGTACACGGGAAGTAGTAGTTTTTTTGGCTTCACCTGTATCAAAGGCGGGACTCTATCTGCTTTTCTACTTGATCTGAGGGTGTAAGATAACGATGATTATTGTGTTGTTCACAGGCGTACTGCGTGCAGGGCCAGTGCCGCTCGCACTCGACGCAGTGCCGCCTGCTGTGGCGCGCCGACCCGCCCGCGCACTCGGACCCCGAGTGCTACTCCAAGAACACGGAGGGTAACGCGTGAGTACGCTGTTGGAATACTGTGTTATCATCATCATCCACAGCCCTCTCTATTCCACTGCTGGGTTCCACTGCAGGCCTCTCACTGTGTAAAACTGACGAAATCTTCCGTTCTCCGTTAAATAACTTAGACCACATCATTGCTTACCATCAGGCAGGATGGTTGTCAAACGCAAGCCTATAATTGAATAAAAAAAGGTTATAAATGTTTCTGTTCTACTGCACATTACTCACTATCGTAATTTCCAGGCATGGCAACTGTGGCCATGACTCTATGCGCCACAAGCCGTGTGCGTCCGAGGACGCTGCTTGCGGCATGCTGCAGTGCCATACGGAGAACAACAACATCGCGCACGCCCTGGCATTCGGAGCCGATAGCGGCGCCGAGGTTTCCATCTTCTCATATGTTCGAAACGGTAAATACCTGGCATACTTACTAGAGTCTGGCTAACGAAAGTTGATACTGACAAAGCGCGGCAAATTTAAAAAATATCAGCATGGCAACCCTAAACGGAAAAGGAAGCCACTTTTAGAAGCTGCGTGTTTTTGTATGCATTGTTCTGATCTTTATAAACATTAAACACTTCTAATATAAGTGTTCATTTCCAGGAATAAGATTGGACTGCTATACCGCCAGATTTCACCTGGGAGAAAATAATGTCGATCTTGGATTGGTACCAGATGGCGCGAAATGTGGGGATGAACGGGTGTGTACTAATTTAAGCGAACTATGCATATCTTTTACAAAAAACCATAAAACTATGCTGATAACATCTCTTAAAAGAGAACATTCCTTATATGTAGGCTTAGGAAAGACGGAAGATTGTGAGAAGAAAAAAAAAAGGCTTAAAAAAGATGGCCATTTCATTATTTACCGACAGCAAAAATCGATAAAACAGAGTCAATACAGTTACCTACTGAGTGTTCAGGAATTCATCAGACAGGTGTCAAAAATGAACCTATACTTATTAAGATATTTCTTATGTCCAATGAATCATTAGTGGAAAATTCATGACCTTGACCGAAAAACAAAAATTTGACCTTTTCGACTGAATTTTGTAAATATTTCAATATCACTTCGTGTTCCGATAGATGTGCTTGAAGCAGCGCTGTGTGTCGGTGGCGGCGGTTCGCGCACAGATCTCGGCGCGCGAATCCTCCATCTGCCCCTCTAACTGCTCCGGCCATGGGGTCTGCAACTCGAAAGGTATCTATACAATGTGTCCGATGGAGGCCCAACAATATTCAAACAGCACATACTTACGTATATCTAGAAGCCCTCCCCAGAGGTCTTTTACTCCTTAATCTTTTATTTTACGAGTTATTGAAGATCAAACTTTGGCATTAATTTGGACAGGTACAACCCTAAAAAGGTGAATAACCGACCTACGACCACGACTGTCAAAGACTAATTAGTGTACAGAAGGTTATGTTTTTACAGAATGCCTATTTCAATTCTTAACAAAATTTAACCAACTACATAAATTAGGTTTTTTTCAATTCATTACAGGAATTAGAAATTATACTTCAAAATCGACCTACCTTCATTATTTCGAACCCTATTATTTGAATTTCTCTGTAAAATATGGCAATTAGCGTATTGCTTTATGCGATTAATTTCGGGCAATTTTTATTCAGAAATAAATTCTAATTGTGCCCTATTTTTATCAAATAAAGCGCATTACATGGCAAGATAACAAATAAAGTCAGCTGAGCTCGGTTCACAAACAAGATTCTAATCATTGTAAATGATCGAAGTAGTACTTGGAAACGAACAATTTTATTTTATTTTCAATTTTGCAAAACTTTGAATAAACTAAAAAGATTGAGTTACACATCTGTGTTTGTGTTAGTCTTTGCGGAATCGTCGGCTTCGGTCCTAGCCGACAAAGAAACTCTAACGCTTGCCGATCGCCAATAGCGCGCTAAGCCGATTCTCAGAACAATGCCGCTAGCCAATAATATCACCGCGCTGTTATTCAAAGACAGCCGCAGCCAATCGTGCACGGCCGGCCGTTGTTCGCCCATTTTTAGCTAAATTAGTTAACTTTGTTGTTTCGGGTTCCGTCATAATTATTTTTGTTGATAGTTTTTATTTTTATTTTCCTTAGTTTGGCTGTCGAAGATTAAATGAATGGTAATAAAAATATCCTACGGGATGTCATTATTTCAAAAATACAAACTTTTATTTTTCAAAATATCCTTCGATGAAAACTGTACAAAATGTTTTTATTTTTTTATTTTTTTACTATCTCACAAAGGCTATTCAAAAAACAAAGCGTGATACACTGTAACACGTGACATCAGGTGAGTTGAGATTGAGAGTTGAGAGTCAAGAGCATAATGAATTTTTAAATAAAACAAATGCTTGAGTTAACTTGATAAAAATGTAATCTTAAAAAAAACCGTGCTCTAGTGTAAACTGCAACTCAACAACACAATCAATTGCAAAACAATAAAAATGATGTTGTACCTAAATAATAATGATGTTATACCATAACTGAAAACGTATTGAGTGTACATGGTGAAATTGTTTTAAGAATAAAAATGGAACCCTAAATGCATTCGCTTTGACTAAGCCGCAGTGTCGCTTTCTGTTTTTGAAAATCGCCACTCGGCTTTCATAATTCGAACTTCGAGGTCGTGTATTGTCACGAATTATCATTTCGATTTTTTTATCCAAATCACGATGTCTTATTCAAACGCAGAGTATTACGACATGATACTTTGCGTCGGAGCTGCGAACGGGAGTTGCAACGGGGCGCGTGAGCTGTACCGTCAACGGTTCGTCGACGACAGGCCGCTTCCGGAACAAAGACGTCTGCCTTCATACTCGTGCTTCCGTGGACTCTGCTTACGTCTGCACAGTACCGGAAGTTTTCATGGAGCAGCAACCGAAAGACCCGGCACAAACATCAGTGCAAACCTGGAAACACAAATCCTGCAGCATTTTGCCGAAGACCCGCGTACTAGCACGCGTCGAGCGGGCGCGCGGCTGCGCGTCGATCACAGAATAGTTTGGAGGACTCTGCATGAAGACGGCCAGCATCCATATCACTTCCGTCGAACACAAGAACTGCTGCAATCAGACCACAGTGCAAGAGTGGATTTTTGCGAGTGGATAGAAGAAAAAGTAGCTGTGGATTCTGCCTTCGTCGAGAAAGTGTTGTGGACTGACGAAGCGACTTTCACCAGAAGTGGACTCTCCAACATACATAATGAGCACGTATGGGCACATGTAAATCCGCATGCGTCTACCGAGAGCTGTTTCCAACATAAGTGGCGGATTAATGTCTGGGCGGGCATAATCGGAGACCGATTAATCGGCCCTATCTTCTTGCCTGTCACCTTGAATGCCGCAGGCTACTTGGAGCTGCTACAAGGTGAGCTGGAGGACCAAATGGAAAACTTGCCGTTGGCTGTGGAGCGGGACATGTGGTACCAACACGACGGAGCGCCAGCGCATTTTGCTCGACGCGTTCGCCAAAACCTACATGCTCGGTTTCCCGGCCGCTGGATCGGCCGCGGCCAAGATGCGCCGAGACAGTGGCCTCCGCGCTCGCCGGACCTGACGCCCTTGGATTTCTTTTTGTGGGGCTACATCAAAAATATTGTGTATTCGAAGCCGTGCAGCACACGAGAAGAAATGATACCGCGTATCACAGAGGCTTTCAGCAATGTAACCCCACACATGTTGAAAAACGTGATGGGCTCGATTTCTCGTCGAGCTCGGCTCTGCATCGAGAAGGGAGGCCAGCACTTTGAGCCTTTCCTTTAAATTAAATTAAAGCAAAAGTGAAATACTTAATCAGTGAAACCTAGTGGTTTAAAAAAAGTGAAACGTATGACGTCTGTCGTAAGTACTCTAACTATTTTGTTAAAATTGTTGTGAATAATAAACCAATCATGTATGTAATATTAAACATAATTAATTGAAGTACTGGTGTTTTTAATTATTCTCACAACCTATCCTATGATAAGCAATGTAGGTACCTAGATATTATTAGGGTATACGATAACGATAGGAGAGTAAAATTAGAATTTGACATTAATCTATCCAGGTTAGAATCATAACATGAAACATAAGTTACATTTTGGATAAATCATTTTCCCATCATAATGAGGTTCATAGGTACGAATAGGTTACACAGTTAGGGCTAGGCAGATGCTAATTTAGGCCACAGAGTAGGTTAGGGTGACGTTCGAAAGTAGATTAGTTGCGCTAGCGCCAGGAGTGGCACGTGCAGGTGAGGGGAAGGGGTAATCGGCGCGCGGGGGTGGCGATGCGGCGGCGAGCGAGACGCGGGCGCGCGGGGAATTCATGCGCGCGCAGCGCGCGGCACTCTCAAAGACAGCGGCCCGCGTTTATTGTACCATGTGTAGTTAGGGTTGCCAAAAAAAACACAAATAAAATATTTTTTAATTTTGTATGGAAAAAAAAAAATTCGTTTGCATTGCTAACATTTACGTCAACGACTCCAAACATGATGTAGATAAGTACCTCTAAATATTGTTGGGCCTACCTCGGACACCTTGTATATATAAAAGAAAGTCGTGTTCGTGTTACACTACTTATAACTCAAGAACGGCTTTACCGATATGGCTGAAAATTGGTGAGGAGGTAGCTTAGAGCCAGGAAACGCACATAGGATACTATTTATTCCTATTATACTATTTATTCCTATTATACTATTTATTCCTATTATACTATTTATTTCTATTAAATAAATTCGATAGCATTCAAGTGTGAATTGACATAAAACATCAGTCACTATAAAACGAGGTATAACAAAAAAGAATCAGACTTGGAATAACAAAACGACTTATTATACTCTTTGCGCAAATGACAGCTATGTAATGGACGTATGGATGACAATTTGATTTAACAATTTAACAGCTCTGCTAAACAGATTTTGACGAAATTTGGTATGAAGGTAGCTTAAGCCCTAGGTAATATGTAGATTACTTTTTACCCCAGAAAATTGAACGGCTTTCCGCTATTCTTGCAGGACAGCGGGTGAAACCGCGGGGCGCAGCTAGTTTTTAATAAAACTATAAATGCGATAGCTTATATTTTGTTGGCTTGTACTTCTCTTAAGCGTACTAACTCACTACACAGACTAGGCTTATTAATTAATAACAGTTTATATCTCAGTGATGGTGAAGTAAAAATAGTTGCACCTCTAGCCAAGTCTGGGAAATGACTCATAATGAGTCCCCGGAAACGGAATATTAAATTAATGAATCTCTATTACATCGTTTGACGCTTTCTTATGACTGTTATATAATTTCGATGTCTTCACAGGTCACTGTCACTGCGATGCCGGCTACGCCCCGCCGCTGTGCGACGCCTATGGACAGGGTGGTTCTATTGACTCCGGATCTGCTAACATCAAATCCAATGGTAGGTCGGTCGACAATAGACCCAACGCCAATCCCAGCGGTGACTCAGTTTATTCCCGACCTTACGACAAACCCAGCGGTGGGTCAGTTGGCTACAGACCGAACACCAGTTCCAACGGCGGCTCAGTTGATTCTATACCTTACAACAAACCCAGTGGAGGATCTATTGACTACAGACCTAATACTGAACACAGTGATGGCTCAGTTAACTCCAGACCTTACGGCAAACCCAGCGGTGGGTCAGTTGACTACAGACCCAATACTAGTTCTAATGGCAACTCAATTGACTCCAGACCTTATAACAAACCCAGTGGCGGGTCTTTTGACTATAGGCCCAACATAAATCCCAGCGGCAACTCAGCTAACTCCAGACCTTACGGCAAACCCAGCGGTGGGTCAGTTGGCTACAGACCGAAAACCAGTTCCAACGGCGGCTCAGTTGATTCTAGACCTTATAACAAACCCAGCGGTGGGTCAGTTGGCTACAGACCGAACACCAGTTCCAACGGCGGCTCAGTTGATTCTAGACCTTATAACAAACCCAGCGGTGGGTCTGTTGACTACAGACCGAATACCAGTTCCAACGGCGGCTCAGTTGATTCTAGACCTTATAACAAACCCAGCGGTGGGTCTGTTGACTACAGACCGAATACCAGTTCCAACGGCGGCTCAGTTGATTCTAGACCTTATAACAAACCCAGCGATGGGTCTATTGACTACAGACCGAATACCAGTTCCAACGGCGGCTCAATTGATTCTAGACCTTATAACAAACCTAGCGGTGGGTCTGTTGACTACAGACCGAATACCAGTTCCAACGGTGGCTCAGTTGATTCTAGAACTTATAACAAACCCAGCGGTGGGTCAGTTGGCTACAGACCGAACACCAGTTCCAACGGCGGCTCAGTTGATTCTAGACCTTATAACAAACCCAGCGGTGGATCAGTTGGCTACAGACCGAATACCAGTTCCAACGGCGGCTCAGTTGATTCTAGACCTTATAACAAACCTAGCGATGGGTCAGTTGGCTACAGACCGAACACCAGTCCCAACGGCGGCTCAGTTGATTCTAGACCTTATAACAAACCCAGTGGCAGGCCTTTTGACTACAGACCCAACACAAATCCCAGCGCTGGCTCAAATAACCCTTACAAAAAACCCAGCGGCGAGTCTGTCGACTATAGACCTAACAAGAACCCTAACGGCGGCTCAGTTAACTCCTGGCCTTACAACAAACCCAGAACTGGGTCGGTTGACGACAGACCCAACACAAAACCCAACGATGGCTCAGTTAACTCCAGACCCAACATCGAATCCAGGACCGACTGGAATGACTCCAGACCAACTACCGAACCTAGTGGTAAGATGTTATACAAGGCTATTTTTAATTTATCGAAAAGACCATACCTATATCATAATGTCAGTTTTAGTTTTATGATTAGTTTTATGTATTATAATTATTATTGGTATGCATGTTGAAGAGGCACACGAAAAAGAAGAATATTGTGTGCATGTATGTTTCGGTTTCACTTTTTATTGTTCACTTTATTTTTACTAGCTGCGCCCGGCGGTTTCACCCGCTGTTTTATTTTTATTTATTTTTTACTTTTGAACCTTCCCTGAACTTATACAAATATTTCAAGATAAAATTAGCGAAATCGGTCCAGCCGTTCTCGAGTTATAGCTAGACAAACGAACAGCGATTCATTTTTATAATTTTATATATAAGATTAATCGATTGTTTATTTGTTCACAGCGCAAAGAATCTTCATGATCGCGGTGTACGTGATTTTCCTCGGGATCGTTCCTTTTATATTCCTTTTATTCCTGATCTACTACTACACGAGGCACAACGTACTGTGGCAACAACCCAAGAAATTGTACACACACTACATCGCTTCCTGCACCAAAAGTGACGCAAAATCAAATACAATGCAAACAAAAAAGAGCAACTTAGATTTTATTTACCAAGAGACTAATAGAAATGCTAAAGAAAATCCGACATTAACGGCAAAATCAAAGCAGGTAAAGCCTGTAAAAAATATAACTAAAGATGATATTTTTATGATTCCTTCCAATGATAAATTAGATCCTGTACAGCCAGTGTCCAATATTAACAAAGATAATATTCAAAAAACAATTCAAGACTTTAAATTAAAACACGTAAAGCCTGTATTAAAGACTACTATCGATGACAATTCAGTAGCAACCAATGGAGTCAAACTAAAAGCTGTAAACGCAATGAAGACTAGCGAAGATGATATTCCCGTATCGACGAATAATGTTAGGCTAAAACCTGTAAAACTAATCTCAAATGCCAGCGAAAATGATATTCCCATACCGACGAATGGTCTTAAATTAAAACCTATAAAGCCAATATCAAGGACTGGCGACGATCACATTCCAATACCGACAAATGATGGTGGTGTTAAACCTGTAAAACCAAGGGCAACGACTGACGAAGAAGACATTCGACAAGCTATTTATAATGTTAAACTAAAACCTGTAAAGCTTAAATCAAAAACTGCCGAAGAAGACACTGAAATGCTGACTTATGATGTTAAATTAAAACCCGTCAGGCCATTGTTAGTGACTAATAAACCTAAACCTCTAACGCCTAAGCCGGAGTGGTTGAATGATAAACCTGTAGGACTTGTAAAGCCAGGGACTAAAGCTAAACTAGCTCCTACTAAAGAAATGCTGAGCAAAGGACGGTTGAACAATGTTGGTGAAGGAAATGTAAAGAAATAGACATATTTGGGACATTCGGGTAGAGCTCGTTTGGTCTAAAACTGAACGCCCCTCCAATACGCAAAAATTGCCCGTCTTCATTGGTTGGTTGTCGAGTTTTCGGCACGCACACAAGTAAAGTGTTGCATTAAGCACACATTCAAGCAATTAAGTCGAGGGGCGTTAATTTTAAGATTAGATGATTTTTACAGAAAGTACTGCCTTCAAAAGCATTATAATTAAGTACAAGTACCTATTGTAAATATTGTAATTGTCATTTTTTTTATTAGCATTTGTACATATTTGTTATATATAATATTGACTGAGACAAAATTAATAATAAGGATCCTGCAAGGTAGTAACGGTTTCAGATTCAATTCAAATAAAAATATCCTTTTTGCGCATCAGAAGGGGAAGATCTCTAGGAACAAGCACCACCAGTTGACTTGAGTGCTATCTAAGGTAATATTAATTTCAGTACCTACTTAAGTTTAATTTTATTTCTAATTTACAATCACTTACTTGCATATTTCATAGGTAAGAAGGTACTTATTATCTACTGCTTTATTTCACTTTTAGTTAAAGATTTGTAATAGTCTTGTCTGTCTTTTTTGTTGACTTAGTTGTTTCGTTTAATGTTTTTTTTTAATTAGAATTTAGTTTTTGTTATTTTGTGTTTTATGTAGGTATACCCGCACTACGCGTTCTGTGATTTGTGTTTGTCGTTGCGTCACTTGCCGGTCTCAACGGCAAATCAACGCCAGTTGTCTAAGACCGGCATTATGCTGAGTTGAGACTGTTTTTGGAAAAACGCTTGTTTGTTATCTTTTATTTTAGTTTTTACAAAAAAAATATTTATGCTTTTAATAAACATGGATTTATATGGCTTTGAACAACTGATGTTATTGTCTCTACCTCAGAATACTTCATAATTAATATTAAAATTTTAATAGACAGAGATACTCACCTATTGTTAGCGATTACGATAATTTCAAATAAGATCGCATAAAAATTTATATTCCTAAATGTTTACTCGGCGAAACATGGATCCATAATTATGTATGGTGTTGCGTATTATTGTATGGAATTATTTCATATAAATTGTCTGTTTATTTTATAATTAGATCTTGACAATAGGGAAGAAGCCTTGAACTTGAATTATCCTGGTAGATACGAGTATACTAAGTAGGTACAACCTGATAGATATGTTTCGCACGGCACGGCAGGCTCGGCGCGGACTTAACGCAGAATAAAAAGTGGGGGGCGGCGGTAATGGCTGGTGTGCTAATAATATTTATTGTAAAGTGTAGTAGGCTAGTAGGTTTAGATCTTTATGGTGAAACGTTATGGCACGAAATTAAAATTACAAACGTCTTTTTCGTTTTTATAGCTAGACCGGGTAACTTGAATTTGCGACAATCGTTGACCATTCATTCCTTACGATATTTTGTAGAGGTAATAACAACAATGCATCTGATTACTCAAAAAGGTATGTAAATAACATCTGCAATCGCAAGTTTAACGATTTATGAACTTATTTGAGTAATCTTGTGCATTACTGTCTATTACCTCTACAAAATATAGTAAGACAGTTGTAAGTAAGAAAGAAGAAGAAGAAGAAGTAAGAAGAAGTAAGTAAGTAAGAAAGTTTAACGATTGTCGCATTTTTTTATTACATAATTTAGTTATCCGCTCTAGCTATAAAAACGAAAAAACCTTTTGAATTTAAATTTCGCGCCATAAGCAAATAATGAAAAGTAGATGTGAGAAAATGAACTTGGAATTTGGAATTTTTTGTTCTGGCTACTCTAAAAGTAAATGTCAACGATAATGTCAAAAGTGAGAAATTAACGGCACGATCTGAAATAGACAAACAATACCGTCTCACACTTACCTAAGGCATACAAATAATCTCTTCAACTTTACAGAACACTGAGGTATTGCTATCTGATTGCCTTCGAAAAACGAGTTTCCTCTCAGTCGGTAAATGCGCTGATAGCGTCGTTGGCACTGTTAGTATATTTCGGATCGCATGAGGGCGAGCGAGGGGGGTTCTACAGTGTCGAGTCCTTTTATTGGCCAATAATATACGGCCAATAATGCATAGCCTAATTATGTACGGACCGCTTCACGGACTTCAATTTTGGACAACTCGATTTTACGAAGCCATGTACATGAAATACGGGCTGTACATAATTGGCCGTACAAAACAGGCTGTACAGATTATGTACGTGCAGTTTTGCACGGCCGTTTTCCGTGTACATGGCAAACTTAATGTGAATATAAAAGCCTTGTTTTGTTTATTGTGTGCGTGCAAAATTTGTACAGGCAGTTTTACTCGACCAATTTTGCACAACTTCATTTTTCAAAGGCACGTACACTAAAAACGGGCTGTACAAAACTGGCCGTACAAAACGGGCTGTGTAAAAATCGTGTTTGAACATTATCGTCTCCCACTATGCGTACCCCTTTGAAGAGATGCAATAAAATGCAACCACAAATATGTACAATAGCCAATATTATGTGTCGATATTACACGTCCATAAAATCAGTTTGTGCAATGTACAATATTGGTCATGTAATACTGGCCGCGCAATATTTGGTTGCGAATTACATTGCCAAAATGACAAACAATAGTAAATGTGAAGTACTACGAATTATCAAGAAACAAGTCGCTCTTTGAGCTTTTATTCGTTCATTCTCTTAGAAGTATTCTTCTCATGCCGTGCTTTATCTTGACATACTATGGTGAAGTTTTTTGTACTACTTTCTTAATTTGATTAAATTTGACAGTGCTAAAACCATTCAGAATCAGAATCAGAATATTTTTATTGTATAAATTGTGTACTTAAGGTGTTGTTATTACAATTTGCAGTTTCAACAATTTGCCCATTTCGGGCGTACAATAATTAGCTTAAAGATTGTTGTTGTTGTTGCATTGTTATCCTTTCCTCACATATTGAAAGGAAAATGTGATGCAGATGCCTGGTCCTGTCAATTTGGTCCTGTCAAATTAGTTGGGGAATATCACGGTATGATTGAGACCAAAATCTACTATACATTATCGGTATCGTGCATTTTAGCCTTCAATTTATGAGATAGCAACAAATTAGCAAAAATCTATGGAGGCAACAATACATGACCACAATAATTACATAGGTTATATTGAAAGGAAAAATCAGCAACTTAACGAGTACATGGCTTTGTAATATGGGGGACTTCAATATTGGACGCGGAAACCGGTCCGTAGATTACTGGGACGCGCATTATTGGCTGTACAATATAGTGAGAACTGACAATCTGACACTAGTCACTAGTGAAGTGAAGTGACGCAAAATCATAAGTTGTGTGGCTGCTTACGGCTAAGGCCGTATTGTTTGCGAATGAAATGTTTTGTGTCGTGCAGTGTTGACTATAGCAAACTTTATTTACAAAATGCATAAACGTTGGTTTAAGTAATAGTTTTTGTGTTAAAGATGTCTAAATCTCAAACTATTTTTAGTTCAAGAATGTGCGGTGGGAGTGTGTGTTTGCTGCATATTTTGTTAATTTTACTGGCCCTGACAAAGGACTACGTCGGAGCCCAAGAACTAAGTAAGTTTAATAGCTTATCAACCCAATTCTATCTCGTAAAATTCAATTGATTCTAGTCCACATTCACGAGTAAATGTTTACGTAGTTTTGTTTACAAAAATACTGAATTAATTTTAAATTACAAGCTGATATCCGCGGGTCCACCTACATCTTTCAGGATAAAAGTAGCCTGTCTGTTTATCTAGGATATAAGCTACCTTCACACCAAATTTCATCCAAATCCGCTTAGCCGTTTTTGTGTAATTGAACAACAAAACATCCAAACATGCAAACTTTGATATTTTTAGTACATATTAGTAGAATTGACTGGCTAAAATAGGAGCAGCAGTTGCACCTGCTAGCCTATTATATTTCCAATATAGCCGGTGTTAATCCAGGTAATAAGCTATGTGAAGAAGTCACAAACACAAAGCCACAAAGTAAAATATTTAGTGTTTCAAGTGGAATTTTAGTTAAAAGTTCTTTTTTTCATTAAAAAATTTAATTTGACCCTCAGAGCAATCCTACTTAACTAATTAGTTACCTTTAAGAATTTATATTCTGATGCATAGGCATAATAATTTTTTATTTAAGTTTTAGCTCATAATTTTGAATACTTCCATTTATAATTTTAGCTGTTTTGACTTTGTTGCACTCATAAATACTACTTATTAGTTAATAACATGAAACGGAAATATCTTATGTAGTAGATATCTATTTTATTTAATGGTTTTGATTTAGCTGATTAAATTTTTGCACTGCTATAATTAAAAAAAAATAATAGTGTAGTAAACTTGTCTCAAATGAGATATTAGAGATAGCAAGAATATTCTCAAAAATAATATATAATGAATTGTTTTATTTAAATCTTGTTCAGAGCCACAGCTGGTCAAAGGCCTCCTTATCTTTTGTCTACTCTTCACAATTTATAGCTACCAGAATATGATATACCAGAAACTCGTACGAGACGCTTTGATTCCACCTTTATTGTGTATACCGCTAGAGTGTGGAATGCTCTGCCCGTGTGGGTGATATAATATGGGTGTCTTCAAGTCGCGAGTGAATCGGTTTCTTCCAAGCAAGCGTGCTCCATTGTAGACTGCATCGTTGCTTACCAGGCGAGATGGTGGTCAAACGCAAGCCTATTATTAATAAAAAAGCTCTCTGTCCAGTTTTCACAAAAGTCTTCAAAAAAAAATCAGTTTCCATAGAATCTCATATTATAATGTTCCTTTTCTTTCTCATTTCCTCTCATGTTTTCTCTCGCTCTAATCTGAAGCAAACAAAACAACCGACTTAGTAACCTCACTACTAAACAAGTTTCCATACCAATAACCTCCCATGAGCCTATTCAAAGTCAATTAAACGGCTGTTTTACGTTAATTAGTATGTCGGTAAAAGCGCCGGTACTGCCGGAAGCCAGCCGCGCATCCGTTGTTGCATTGCAATTCAGTGTCCAACATACAGGTTGACACAGTTATGAATACAGGGTTATAAGTAAAGGGTATGCTAAGCCTAAAAGAGCTAACATAGTACTAGTAGTGCTCAACATTATGAACAACTTTTACTATGGGGCCAACCTGGAATTCGCGAAAACAAAATCAGCTGTTCCATTACGAAAATGTCAATGATACTCGACAAAATGTATGGAACAGCTGATTTTTTATTCGCGAATTCCGGGTTAGTCCCATAGTAAATAATGAGTACTATGAGCCCTTTTCGGCTTAGCATACCCTTTACTTATAACCCTTACTTAAAAACGTTGCTTATTAATCACACCATCTTTGCAGCAATCACACTCTACGTCAATCACACCGCATCAATCACACCATCCTTGCCACTGAAGCTTCGAAACGCTTTGATTCCACCTGTATTGTGCGAACCGCCTAGTGTGGAACGCTCTGCCCGAGTGGGTGTTTCCCGATAAATATAATTTGGGTGTCTCCAAGTCGCGAGTGAATCGGCTTCTTCAAGGCAAGCGTGCTCCATCGTAGACAGCATCGTTGCTTACGATCAGGCGAGATGGCGATCAAACGCAAGGCTATTACTGAATAAATAAAAAAACCGTTGTGACAGCGGCCCAGGGCATCGCTTCGTTATTTTGAGCTGTTGCTTGGTTATTTCGAGTGATCGCTGGCACGGGAGAAACGCACAATGCACCCTTTGCGGGACCTATCGCCCCATATCGAATAATATAATAATGAATCGCTTTTCGATTGTATCGCTAAAACTCGAGAACGGCTGGAACGATGTGAATTTTCATTTTGTTTTGTTCGCTCTAATACAGGGAAGGTTTTAAACTAAAAAAAGCGGGGGGTGAAACCGCCGGGTGCAGCTAGTATCGAATAGGAATAAACGTTGCTTAGCTGTGTTTTGGCATCGACTGAGTGCGGAACCCATACGAGCAAACTTGTGCCTATAAGCCATAGTAGTAGGGAAGTGCATATCTCACCATCAGACGCGTGCCCATAAAGAGCTTGCTAACCTAATCGATACGAGTCGGAAGTGCCAAGTAACGGAAGTATTGGCAAAGGTACAAAATATTCGCATTTCTGCATCTGTTTAGGAGAAATTGAGGATAGAATGTTGACTAGCTGCGTTTTCCGGGATAAAAAGTAGCCCATGTGTTAATCCAGACCATGAACAACCTTCATTCCAGATTTTATGTAAATCCGTTCAGCTGTTTTTGCGTGAAAGAGGAACAAACATTCACGTTTATAATATTAGTAGGTCTAGTAGAATTAATGTCCCTGCAGGTCAAAGGCCTCCCTGCCCTTCCTCCGCTTGTCGCGATCTTGGGCTGCTGTCATCCAGTCTTTTACGTTCGACGCTCTAAGACTTCAAGGTACATTCCCAGCTCGTCCATAGCCCCTATCACTTCCGTTGCAAAGTTGTGAACTGACTACTGTCACGTATACAGGGTTATACAGAAAGGGTATGCGAAGCCGAAAAGCGTTCATAGTACTCATCATTATGAACAACTTTTACTATGATACCAACCCGGAATCGCAAAAAAAACAGCTGTTCCATAGAAAAATGACAACGACACTCGACAAAATGTACGAAACAGTGGTTTTTTTTCACGAATTCCAGTCCTATACTAAAAGTGGTTCATATTGATGAGGAGTACTATGAGCCCTTTTTGGCTTAGCATACCCTTTCCGTATAACCCTGTTTTATAATATTTATAATCTACGGATACCAAACGCCTACCTATCTATATTTTTTGCATTGTAAATGGGCGCTGTTTCCTAGTGAATCACAGTTTCCGACGCGGTCGGCGCGGCGTCGTGAATCATTGAACGATTGCTAATTGAAAGTCCGATGGTGTATTTTACTGTCGATCGCTTAAAAAACTCTGGAAGTACCGGTAGGGAAATAGTTTTGGTATAATCATAGATTTTCTATAAAATATTTTTATGCTATAGGTGGCAAACAAGTAAAGGGCGAATGGTAAGCGATCACCGCGTCGCCTATGGATACCTGGGCCTATACCTGTAAACACCAGAGGCGTCACGGAAAAGTTGCCGACCTTTTTACTCTAACAGGCTTTTAATCAAAAAAGTTTCCATAATTGAATAACATTTCAGCTTTGTTTAACCCTTTTTTAATTAACACGCTTTTATTAGTTTCATCTGTATGTTTGTAACCGACCCTTTTGGACTCGATTTTGCCCTACTTTGAACAATCAGATTCAAACTTTGCACAACTCTCAAAAGACCGATGACAATGCGTGGTTTTAGTTTTTTTTAAACAATATTTTTTTTAAGTTATTTTCTCTTTTAGATATTTCCTGGACCAATCTGTGCAAGATCTTGTAAATTGTAAACTTGTAATTTCCTCCATTCCGTACCTATTTACGTCTTTCTATGACCTTCATAAAATGGTGGCTGTTGAGGTGTGAATTCTCCAGTAGGTACCTAGGTGATTCAGCTTCTCGAATTATACCTATACCTACCTAGGTAATAGAGTTTACTTCACTTCTAGATGTTAACTATTTGTGGCCAGCGCGGTTGGATGCGTAGCCGAGTAACTGCTCCTGACAGAGTTCATGGTCTGAAGGGATCTGATTCTGATTTCGACTGCCCCTACGAACACTATCGAAAGTGCAAACGTCATTTTTTACAGGAGAACAATTTGATGTTAAAATTTGACCTAAATCAAAATGTGTTTATCAATTTTATTCGATTTAAAAAATGTCTAATTAATTTTTTTATTATTTTTTTTCCTAAAAGTAGACATGTTAAATATTCGTATAATTGGTGCAACGAAAAATTTATCATGATTTTGCAGTTTAGATAATATTGTTGGTAGGGGCAGTCGATTAAAGACGGGATGTCGAAATTATTATTATACTCTTTATTATCTACCTACATACTTAATTTGTTCTTTAATAACAATCGCCAAGCAACGTCAGACGCTTTCAGCTTACTTTGCCTATAATAACTTTTTTATTGTAATTTGGGGTTAAGGGTTAAGGTACTCCGATTTATTTCACAGGCGTTTAAACTGTGCGTCATCAGCATGACCCTTAAAATATTTTTTTTAATTACTAACTGAACTTTTACGGCCTTTGTTATAATCCTAATATATATAAATCTCGTGTCACAATGTTTGTCCTCAATGGACTCCTAAACCACTTAACCGATTATAATAAAATTCGCACACCATGTGCAGTTCGATCCAACTTGAGAGATAGGATAGTTTAAATCTCAAATTATAGTCGCAATTTTAATTTATTGCAAATTATATATATACTGATAATTTTTACTATAAATTGACAAGTTAGCATCAACATACTACGGTTGCTATAGTTACGCAATATTTGACATAGAATTGACGCAATGGCTTTTGACAGGACAACGTCTGTCGAGTCAGCTAGTTGTACCTAATTTATAATTAAGAACAAGTCAAAGGTCTCTGAACCTCAATTCTTTCTCAAGTAAGATTTTCAAGCTAAACATTAAGTTTACGACACACGTCACAACATAACGTGCATGTTTACAGCTCCCATGTTTATTTTTTACATTTTTCCATGGTTATTACTCGACGGGGACGTTTATGAGCGTGCCACGGTGACTGATGCACGTTGCACTCGCGAGGGTTCCGTGGAACTGATTGAATAGTGGTTAGATAAATAGATTATTATTAAATATCATTATTCACACCAGAAATTACATGCAAAAGAAACTACACTCAACACGTAACCGAAATTAACGCTTAAAACTACTGCAACAACTGGCGGACTTATTGGTAAGAGCGATCTCTTCCTGGCAACAACAATGTTTGCGCACTGCGTCTGGTACGAATCCGTGAAAATGCGGCTCTAGATAAATTAAGTCGGGCCGAACTTTACTCGGAAACTGCATTAGCCTTTATTAGGCACTAGCTGCATTTCACCCGCTATCCTATAAGAACCGTCTAATTTCCTAGGATAAAAAGCATCCTATATGTTAATCTAGGGCATTCTAGGGTATTAGCTATCTCCATACTAAATTTCATCCAAATCCGTTCAACCGTTTTTGCGTGATTGAGCAACAAACATCCAAACATATAACTTTGACATAATATTAGTAAGATCCCTCTTTTTAATAGATTCGACGGTTGCTAATTCATATTCAAATTGGTGTAAAATTATTCACAAACTCGAGGGAGGGCAACATTTCCCTTACTACTAGAAATCCGGCTCGAAGGACCAGTTGGGTATATTTCCAGCGATTAGTTTGTTAAATGGAAAGTTGTGGACAATTTTAAGATTGCAATGCGTTTGATAAAACTTGATTACTTACCAGAAAAGTATCTTAGCACGAATTCCAGTAATTATATGTCAATTCCAGTTAGATGGATTGTTGTGCAAGTATTTTGATTAAATCCTATAATAAAATATTGTAGGCTCGAATGTAAACGAGGTAAGTATTGTAGAGAACAAGATGGAGTGAGGTAGTGTAACGAGGTGAGTATTATTAGTGCCTTTTCACACGTACCGGTTGCCGGGTAGCCGGCGCCGGTTACCCGGTGGTGAAGTGTATGGGCATGGTACATACTACATAGCTTTCACATGTACCGGCGTAATTTATCCGGCAGGCGGTTGCCGGGTGCGCGCCGGAACCACCACTGTGCGTCCGGTCGCCGGGCTACCCGGCAACCGGTACGTGTGAAAAGGCACTTACAGTGTTGCTGTGTGTTGTGTTGTTGTGGTTGTCTTACCTATCGACATATTAGTATACAGTAATACCCCGACTTACGCTACCCCGTTTTACGCGAATTCGGAGATACGCGGTTTTTTATTTTGATCTCAGCGCCCACTCCGCCTTGTCAATATTCGGTTTACGATAGGTTCGAAGTCGAACGTGTTACTATACGCGTGGATTTTTTTACGTACGCAGTGCACATTGTTGATTATCTTTAATTATGTCATCCAGGAGACCAAAAAAATAAGTTTATTTTATATGCAAAGTTGAACCCCGACTTACGCGAATTCGACTTACACTTACACTTATCGCTTGGTCCCACCTATCGCGTAAGTCCGGGGTATTACTGTATCTATCTAGAATACTTCGTAAGCAAACCACCGCCGCCTATGAACACCTGCAACACTAAGTTAACATTATTGACGATGCTATGCCAGCCCGAAGACGTCTTTGTAGACACCCCTTAAAAAAACCCCATGTTAATAAGTCGTAAATATGTATTCTAAATTTTAAATTTGTACTTTTTTGGCTTACCAACCAAACCCATAGTAATACCATCTAGCGCCATACTTCCATCAATTTGTTCATTAAAACCGACACAGACTGATTCCATCGTTAGCAATAAAAAATAAAAACTCCATTTGGAAGCCAACGCACCCACTTCGTCAACAGCTGTTTATAGAATCCACAATTTTATCTTGGCCTCTGTCAACTTGGGTGTACCATACGAAGTGCGGTTGGTTGGTTGAAACTTGGGACAAGTGAGGGGTCTAAGAACAGTGGTGGCGTTATTTCTGGATGTAACTACTCTGGAGACGCTATGGGAATAGTGACTTCCATTTCCATGCTGGGATATGAGCCGTTTCCTACACGTGACGTCATATCCGAAAGGAACGAATCTTGATTAACAATAACCATCAAATTTTATAAATGCGTATAATCATAAAAAGACAAAGTTAAGTAAAACATATTTATTAGTCTAATACAAATAATATGTTTCTTACATTACTGAAATTGATTTTAACTTTTTTATCAATTAGGTTCGATGAAAACTTTTCATCATCATCATCATCAGCCCGTTATTGCCCACTGCTAGCATAGGCCTCTCTTCTTGTACTCCATTCGTCCCGGTCCTGTGCAAATCTTGTCCATATTCGACCCACGACTTTGGTAATACGAATAATTTTAGCATCATAAAAAAATTCACTTGAATGGCTAGATTACTTCTTATTCTGACATTTTGCTCCTCAGGTTTCTTTTGTTTAGTTAGATTAGACAATCAGCCTGACTCCACGCCAACGCTCGCTCGTAATTGGTCCGGAATTTTTCAATTAAGACTCGCTGGCTCCAGGAATCTTATTAAATTCTGTAGTAGGACTGTTTTCGCACAACGTAGTCATGTTTTACTTGTAGAGGTGTTAAAAGCTTCGAAAAAGGGTGCGATGACCTACTGACCTGCTTTCAGCCGATGATAGCCTTTTGAAGAATCATAGACTTATTCTTTAGTTTTGTAAGGACGGGGCGGCGCGAGT
Organism: Alcis repandata; assembly: GCA_949125135.1. Lineage (NCBI taxonomy): Eukaryota > Metazoa > Arthropoda > Insecta > Lepidoptera > Geometridae > Alcis > Alcis repandata. The sequence goes on along the minus strand of OX421246.1, from coordinate 3,350,168 downwards.
AAACATTTTCTATGGGCGGACTCAATGGTGCTAATTTACATCGCAATTGTCGCATGTCAGAGTGCCGGAGTTCCTTAATGCTCGGTCGTCACATGTAATATCTCACACTTATTTGCACGCTACGATATCGTAGCGTTTTTAATGAAGCGTGACATTATATAATTCACATTAAAATGATTGAAAACTCAAAAGCTTGTACTAAAGTAATCAGTCAAAATATTGTACCAAAGTAAAAGATTTTGATTGATTTTGATTCAAATTAATAAAATAGAACAAGATTTTGATTATAAGATTATCTTGAATAAAGTGAAACGTATTGTATTGGGATCATTATTCTCCACCTCTATAATACATAGCTCTATGTAAAGAATCCATAAAGATGCGTTTCACCGTGGCTTCACCCTTCCCCTAATCGCACAGAATGCACACAAGTACTTCTGCTAATTTTATTATGTTCTATCTTTACACACTAATCTATCTTGGCGGGCGCACTCAGATGGAACATTTTTTCCATTATACCAAAAGCGATTAGGAGAAATTGTGGAGCGTGTCTTAATGAATGGAACAGTCTAGCGAAGACTATACAGGGTTATTCATAAAAGGTATGCTAAGCCGAAAAGGGCTCATAGTAGGTACTCATCAATATGAACAACTTTTACTAAGGGACGAACCCAGAATTCGCGAAAAAAAATCAGCTCTTCCATACATTTTGTCGAGTGTCATTGACATTTTTCTATGGAACAGCTGATTTTTTTTCGCGAATTTCGGGCTGGTCCCATATTAAAAGTTGTTCATAATGATGAGAACTATAAGCCCTTTTCGGCTTAGCATACCCTTTATGAATAACCCTATACACTGGCTAAGAAGAAGACCAATGTTTGAATCCGTTTAGATCTCAATGTTCATATTCAATTCAAATTGTCTGACTCTTGCGATCATATCCATGATAATGTGAGAGACTGGGACAGAAATGTCAATAATGCCCGAGACATTTATCTTCGTCTCACTCTTACATTATTAGAACAGCACGAGTCGTGGTCAAATTTAATTTTCCTCCGTTTTCATCTAGTTGATGTATTCCTACGCGTAGATTTGACAAATAATTGAATATGGATATATATTTGTCTCTTTCTTTCGGAATAAATACAGTCGAAATACAACGTTATACGGAAAGGGTATGTTTAAGTAAGCCGAAAAAAAGCTCATCATTATGAACAACTTATGGGATCATTGCGTACTATAAGCCATTTTCGGCTTAGCATACCCTTTATGAATAACCCTATATAAACGCGTATAATTTAATACGGATATCTTTGTCGCTTTCTCGCGGGATAAAAACGGTGGGAATACAATTTGTTTCCGGCTCTTGCTAAGCCTTACAGAAGCTAATCAGCTTTCCCGATTCTATGACGTCAGTCCTAAATATTTCGCTATCCAAATGTGCTAACAAACAATGACATCAAAACAATCATAATCGTCGGTCGTCGGTCGTTCACACTTTACCGCTCCGTGTGACCTACTCCGAACTACTAAGTAATTGTACGAGTACGAAGCTATTGCGTTAGTGAATACTATTTGCTAGCCTTACTGCACTTTTCCGCTTGCTAAATCGTTGCTACGCTCATCGCAGTTTATGTAAAAGCGACATCGTTTTATGGTAGACTAGCTTCCGCCCACGGCTTCGCCCGCGTGGACTATACCTCGGGAACCGATAATTTTTCCGGGATGAAATTAATTTATCCCTCTTTTTTGAGAGCATGTAAAAAGCGTCATACAATGGAAGCATCCCTGCTTCTTTTTCAATGGCTCCAAAAAGGTCCGAGGTTTTGGTGACTTTTTAGTCGCTTTGGTAAAAATGTTTTTAGTTTTCGAGTTAATTAGCAGTTCCACCTCGAGGATGTGACTTTTCGAAGGTTTTGGATTTTTTCCGGATGTTGTTTACCCGCCTTAAGTTTAGTACATCTGTAAAGTTTCATTGAGTTAGCATCAAAACAAATTCTTTCTCCGTACTATCTTTACCACGCTATCTCACCCCCACTGGGGTTGATTTTCCAAAAATGGTGAAATAGGTGTTCGTTATTTTTTTAAGCTTCGTATATTTGTAAAGTTTCAATACCGTGGCGTCAAAAACAATGCTTCTCCATACTAACTTTAACACTCTATTTCACCCCTTTAGAGGTTGAATTACAAAAAATCCTTTCTTGGTACACGTTTACTCATCAAGACTATACACTCCATATTTCTAATTTCTACGACCAGCGGTCTAGGCTGTGCGTTGTCTGTCAGTGAGTCATTACAATTCTCTCTCCGTACTATATTTACCACGCCATTTCACCCCTTTAGGGGTTGATTTTCCAAAAATAATGAAACCGGTATCTATTATTTTTTTAGCTTAGTTTTGCAAAGTTAAATAATCGTAGCATTAAAAAAATATATTTCCATACAAACTTTAATACCCCGTTTCACCCCTTTTAGGGTTGACTGTCCAAAAATAATGAAACATGTATCTATTATTTTTTTAGCTTAGTACATCTGCAAAATTAAATGATCATAGCATTAGGAAAAAATATTTTCATACAAACTTTAACACTCCATATTTTAACCCCTTCGGGGGTTGATTTTCAAAAACCAAAAAAATAAGTGTTTATTATTTTTTCTAGCTTAGTATATTGGCAAAGTTTCGTAACCACAGCACCAAAAAAAAATTCTTCATACAAACTTCAATACTCCGTTTCACCCCTTTAGGGGTTGGTTTTTCAAAAATGATGAAATAGGTGTCGATTATTTTTTTAAATTTAGTATATTCGCAAAGTTTAATAATCGTAGCATTAAGAAAAAGATTTTTTTCATACAAACTAAAACACCCCTTTTACCCCCTTAGGGGTTGAATTGGGTAAATTCCTTTCTTAGTGTGCGTCCGCTTTTTGATATAAAACTTTTGTCCAAATTTGACGTTTGTAGCTTAAGCGGTTTAGGCTGTGCGTTGATCTGTTGATTTTGATGCGTTGATTCAACCATTCAACACCCTTTTAGTTTAACCCTTTTAGGGGTTGATTTTCCAAAAATAATGAAACAGGTATCTAAAATTTTTTTATAGTTTAGTACAATTGCAAAGTTAAATTATCGTATTATTAGGAAAAAAATATTTTTAAACAAACTTCGATACTCCATTTATTATCACCCCTTTAGGGGTTGATTTTCAAAAAACAAAAAAATAAGTGTCTAATATTTTCTTAAGCTTAGTAAGTATATTTGCAAAGTTTCATAACCACAGCATTAAAAAAAATCTTCATACAAACTTTATTGCTCCGTTTCACCCCTTTAGGGGTTGATTTTTCAAAAATGATGAAATAGGTGTCGATTATTTTTTTAAATTTAGTATATTCGCAAAGTTTGATAATCGTAGCATTAAGAAAAAAAATTTTTTCATACAAACTTAAACACAATTTTTCACCCTCTTAGGGGTTGAATTGGGCAGATTCCTTTCTTAGTGTGCGTCCGCTTTTTGTTATAAAACTTTTGTCCAAATTTGACGTTTGTAGCTTAAGCGGTTTAGGCTGTGCGTTGATCTGTTGATTTTGATGCGTTGATTCAACACTCTGATTAACCCTTTAGGGGTTGATTTTCCAAAAATAATGAAACAGGTATCTAATATTTTTTTTAGTTTAGTACAATTGCAAAGTTAAATTATCGTATTATTAGGAAAAAAATATTTTTAAACAAACTTCGATACTCCATTTATTATCACCCCTTTAGGGGTTGATTTTCAAAAAACAAAAAAATAAGTGTCTAATATTTTCTTAAGCTTAGTAAGTATATTTGCAAAGTTTCATAACCACAGCATTAAAAAAAATCTTCATACAAACTTTATTGCTCCGTTTCACCCCTTTATGGGTTGATTTTTCAAAAATGATGAAATAGGTGTCGATTATTTTTTTAACTTTAGTATATTCGCAAAGTTTGATAATCGTAGCATTAAGAAAAAAATTTTTTTCATACAAACTTAAACACAATTTTTCACCCTCTTAAGGGTTGAATTGGGCAGATTCCTTTCTTAGTGTGCGTTCGCTTTTTGTTATAAAACTTTTGTCCAAATTTGACGTTTGTAGCTTAAGCGGTTTAGGCTGTGCGTTGATCTGTCAGCCAGTCTCGACATTCACTTTTACCTGTTTAACCCTTTTAGGGGTTGATTTTCAAAAAATAATGAAACAGGTATCTAATATTTTTTTAGCTTATTACAATAGCAAAGTTAAATAATCGAAGTATTAGGAAAAAAATAATTTTATACAAACTTCAACACTCCGTTTAACCCCTTTAGGGGTTGATTTTCAGAAAACAAAAAAATAAGTGTCAATTATTTTTTTTAGCTTAGTATATCTGCAAAGTTTCGTAGCCACAGTATCAAAAAAAAAATCTCCATACAAACTTCAATACTCCGTTTCACCCCTTTAGGGGTTGATTTTCAAAAAACAAAAAAATAAGTGTCAATTATTTTCTTAAGCTTAGTATATTTGCAAAGTTTCATAACCACAGGATTAAAAAAAAAATCTTCATACAAACTTTATTGCTCCGTTTCACCCCTTTAGGGGTTGATTTTTAAAAAATGTTGAAATAGGTGTCAATTATTTTTTTAACTTTAGTATATTCGCAAAGTTTGATAATCGTAGCATAAAGAAAAAAAAATTTTTCATACAAACTTAAACACCCCTTTTCACCCTCTTAAGGGTTGAATTGGGCAAATTCCTTTCTTAGTGTGCGTCCGCTTTTTGTTATAAAACTTTTGTCCAAATTTCACGTTTGTAGCTTAAGCGGTTTAGGCTGTGCGTTGATCTGTCAGTCAGTCACGACCTTCACTTTTATATATATTGACTAGCTTCCGCCCACGGCTTCGCCCGCGTGTACTATACCTCGGGAACCGATAATTTTTCTGGGATGAAATCAATTTACCTAACACTCTTTTTTGAGAGCATGTAAAAAGTGTCATACAATGGAAGCAGGACCCCAAAAACCCCCGGATGCAATAAGTCAGCCACCTCTAATCATTTTAAAAAATGGCGGCCATTTTGAATCATTTCTATTTTCGCCACCACCATCAAGTAGCCCTTGCTAACTCCTATGACATTTATCAAACTCCCACCCATATTCAACCGTTTCGGAGATGTAGACCCTCAAAGTTTGTATGGCGACCATGTTTTTGAGGCGACTATGTTATTTTTAATGACTCCAAAAAGGTCCGAGGTTTTGATGACTTTTTAGTCTCAGCGCTTTGGCAAAAATGTTTTTAGTTTTCGAGATACCACCACCACGCACCACCACGCACCACCACGCACCACCACCACGCAGTTCCACCTTGAGGATGTGACTTTTCGAAGGTTTTGGATTTTTTCCGGATGTTGTTTACCCGCCTTAAGTTTAGTACATCTGTAAAGTTTCATTGAGTTGGCATTAAAACTAATTCTTTCTCCGTACTATCTTTACCACGCCATTTCACCCCCACTGGGGTTGATTTTCTAAAAATGGTGAAATAGGTGTTCGTTATTTTTTTAAGCTTCGTATATTTGTAAAGTTTCAATACCGTGGCGTCAAAAACAATGCTTCTCCATACTAACTTTAACACCCTATTTCACCCCTTTAGAGGTTGAATTAAAAAAAATCCTTTCTTGGTACACGTTTACTCATCAAGACATATTTCTAATTTCTACGACCAGCGGTTTAGTCTGTCAGTGAGTCATTACAATTCTCTCTCCGTACTATATTTACCACGCCATTTCGCCCCTTTAGGGGTTGATTTTCCAAAAATAATGAAACCGGTATCTATTATTTTTTTAGCTTAGTAAATTTGCAAAGTTAAATAATCGTAGTATTAAAAAAAATATTTCCATACAAACTTTAATACCCCGTTTCACCCCTTTTAGGGTTGACTGTCCAAAAATAATGAAACAGGTACCTATTTTTTTTTTTTGCTTTGTACATCTGCAAAATTAAATGATCATAGCATTGGGAAAAAATATTTTATACAAACTTCAACACTCCATTTAACCCCTTCGGGGGTTGATTTTCAAAAACCAAAAAAAAAAAAATGTCTATTATTTCTTTTAGCTTAGTATATTGGCAAAGTTTCGTAACCACAGCACCAAAAAAAAAATTCTTCATACAAACTTCAATACTCCGTTTCACCCCTTTAGGGGTTGATTTTTGAAAAATGATGAAACAGGTGTCAATTATTTTTTTAACTTTAGTATATTTGCAAAGTTTGATAATCGTAGCATTAAGAAAAATATTTTTTTCATACAAACTTAAACACCCTTTTTCACCCCCTTAGGGGTTGAATTGGGAAAATTCCTTTCTTAGTGTGCGTCCGCTTTTTGGTATAAAACTTTTGTCCAAATTTGACGTTTGTAGCTTAAGCGGTTTAGGCTGTGCGTTGATCTGTTGACGTTGATGCGTTGATTCAACACTCTGTTTAACCCTTTCCGGGGTTGATTTTCAAAAAATAATGAAACAGGTATCTGTTATTTTTTTTAGCTTATTACAATAGCAAAGTTAAATAATCGAAGTATTAGGAAAAAAATAATTTTATACAAACTTCAACACTCCGTTTAACCCCTTTAGGGGTTGATTTTCAGAAAACAAAAAAATAAGTGTCAATTATTTTTTTTAGCTTAGTATATCTGCAAAGTTTCGTAGCCACAGTATCAAAAAAAAAATCTCCATACAAACTTCAATACTCCGTTTCACCCCTTTAGGGGTTGATTTTCAAAAAACAAAAAAATAAGTGTCAATTATTTTCTTAAGCTTAGTATATTTGCAAAGTTTCATAACCACAGCATTAAAAAAAAAATCTTCATACAAACTTTATTGCTCCGTTTCACCCCTTTAGGGGTTGATTTTTAAAAAATGTTGAAATAGGTGTCAATTATTTTTTTAACTTTAGTATATTCGCAAAGTTTGATAATCGAAGCATAAAGAAAAAAAAAATTTTCATACAAACTTAAACACCCCTTTTCACCCTCTTAAGGGTTGAATTGGGCAAATTCCTTTCTTAGTGTGCGTCCGCTTTTTGATATAAAACTTTTGTCCAAATTTGACGTTTGTAGCTTAAGCGGTTTAGGCTGTGCGTTGATCTGTCAGTCAGTCACGACCTTCACTTTTATATATATTGATTGATATACTTACCAAAAACTCGTACGAAACGCTTTGATTCCACTTTTATTGTGCGCACTGCCAGAGTGTGGAATACTTTGCCCGAGTGGGTGTTTCCCGATAGATATAATTTGGGTGTCTTCAAGTCGCGAGTGAATCGGTTCCTTCTAGGCAAGCGTGCTCCATCGTAGACCGCATCGTTGCTTAACATCAGGTGGGATGGCGGTCAAACGCAAGCCTATAATAGAATTAAAAAAAAAGTACCTATCGTATATCAAAGTATTGCTAACTAAAATGTAGCCCTAGCCGTGTAAAGCGTTTTCTTGCCTTTTCCTTCGAAAGCCTGAAAACCGTCCAGTTTTATCGAAGCATTTTTCTATTGGCTTGTAACTCACAAACAAACTTTCGCATTTCCGTCCAACCAAAGATTGCTTGAAAGAAAATCCCTACTAATATTATAGGTAAATGTGAATGTAAGTTTGTTTGTTACGCTTTCACGCGAAAACTACTTAAACGATCATCATGAAACTTTGTACGCATATTCTTGGAGGTATTAGAAGTAACATAGGCCACTGTTTATTAGGGCACGCCACAATAGTGGCGGTAAGTCCCCTCTTTGAGGAGTGGCTTGAGAGGCGCCACGGCGCCCTTACCTTCCGTCTGACGCAGGTTCTCACCGGACATGGTTGTTTCGGGAGGTACCTGCACCGAATCAGGCGGGAGGAAACGCCCGGATGCAACCACTGTGAGGATCGGCCGGAGGACACGGTGGAGCACACCGTGGAGGTCTGCCCCGCTTGGGTGGAGCCCCGCCGTGTTCTCGTAGCGGCGATCGGCGGCGGCGATCTCTCGCGTCCGGCCCTGGTGCAAGCCATGGTCCGGGGCGAGGAGGAATGGGACGCCGTCGCCTCCTTCTGCGAAGCAGTGATGCTAGCGAAGGAGGTGGCGGAACGTGAGAGGGAGAGAACCTCTCGTCCCAGCCGCCGCCGTGGGAGGCGCTCCGGGCGTCGGGGGTCACGTGACGACCTCCGGCCACCGTAGACGCGGGCCTGTGGACGGTGAGCTATTGGGCTAGCTCGCTGTCCGTCCGTCTTATGACGACACAGGCCGTGTCGACGGCGCGTTCGTGTTCCACGCGCGCCTCAAAGAGATGTCAGCAACATGGAAGGGGCCCGAAAGGGCCCATGCCCGTCGGGGCTGCGGGTAGAAGTTACCGCGGCCTCGGCGTCACAAGGGCGTAGAAGGAACATGGGTGGTTTTTGGTCAGTAGAAGTCTGACACTCCCTTCCGCTCTGCCCAAAGAGTGGGAGGGGTCATTTGATGATTTCCCACCCCCCAAAAAAAAAAAAAAAAAAAAAAAAAAAAAAAAAAAAAAAAAAAAAGGCCACTGTTTATTAAAAAAAATCAATGCGAGCGAAGCCGCAGGTAAAAGCTAGTATAGAATAAAGCAAATATGCAATCGCAATTAATAACATAGAGAGAAGGTTATTTTGCAATATCGGTGACGAATAAAACTATTTGCATTGTATTGTGTTGTGCTCGGGTCAGAGGAAAAAACAAGCTCCAGAAAATACCATTGTTAATTAATTAAACTGCGAAGCTGAGATTAAACAAAAGTTTACTGAAACTGCAATAAATCGAAACCAAAGCGCAGACGTACATGACCATCTGTGCAATGAAAGCACGCTCTGGTAAAACAAATACTTGCCCGATTATTATTATTATTTCCCCATTCTCACGTACTGACATTGCCCTACAAACTGCGTCATCGGACGTGGCATATGGCGAGAACAGCAACTTTGCAAGTATCCCGTTCGTACACGAACGCAACTGAACTTTTGGTTACTCCACAACTCGACTAGCGTCAGTCGGCGTCGTCGCCAGTCAAGACTCGTAGTACTCTCGAAAGGGACGTAGAAAACATGTTAAAATTGCTTGCCCCTTCAATCTTCATCACCTACGCAATACTTCATTTCATATTTAGTGAAGATGTGCAGATTTAGTCATAATGATTTTTACTTGATTCAACTCTTATTACCGGCTATACGTGTCATGAACGAACTAAAGTCATTAGTTGCGACCCAACTGGAGTCGTTGACTTACATCCCCGTTTGTACGACCAGCCTAACTTGCATTCGCTTTCGCACGTCCCATTCATGACGGTACGATTTATAATGTCTCCGATACCTACTCTACTTTATGATAACAGTGAACGCGTTTGCTGATTCGTATTATCTTTTAATTTGTCTACAAACAATTACATGGATCGGTTCCTTTTAGGCATACGTGCTCATCGTAGACCGCATCATTGCTTACCATCAGGCAAGATGGCAGCCAAACGCAAGCGTTGAATAATAAAAAAAATTAGGTCTGACTGTTCCTTAGTCATAATGGGTCTTTTAAAACTTAACTTTACTGCTTAAACATAATCATTGCTTAAAATACCCCGTCTTGTTTTCGCACCTGACATTTAACGTTAGCAAAAGGTTGTCAGAGCATTTTAACCAGTTTTTGATTTCAAGCCCTAACCCTAACAACCTACAACCCGGTCACAATATCTGTGCACCTGACCTCGTGATGTCATAATTATGTCTAAACTTAACAATAAATATTAAAAAACAAAACAACAACAAAGCGAAAATATCTCAAAATTATCGGGACGTGTATCGGCAACGAAGATGCTAACCGTACTGTCGCACCGGGGAGTGCGCGGAGAGGTGACAGGGGAAGCGGGAGAGGCGCCGCCCGCATTCCAGCGAGGTGCACAGATATTGTGACCGGGTTGTAAGTAAGGCCCTAACAGTTTCAAAAGCTTACACTTTCATTTAGAATGAAAGATGTATTTGTGGCTACATCCCTTGAGTTTCACATAATCTTAGTTAAATTACATACAAATCTCTATTAGATCCAGAAGAAAACACAAAAACTCGACAAAAGAATGCACGCAAACGATTTAAAAGGATCGCATTTTAAACCAGCTCGACTGGTTTCTCAAGTCGGTAAAATCGGATGTACAGAAAAGGAAAGAAAATTGCATCACGTAAAAGGCTTGGAGCTTCTGTTACTCATATCGTATGCCAAGGCTATTGAGATTTGCAACTTGTAAAATTAGCCAGAATACCTCAGGCTAGTCGTTATAAACCCACAGGACAAGACTGCGCGCGGTTCAAAACAATATTTTTCACAAAAATTATACCTACTTTATTAACCGACTTCCAAAAAGGAGGAGGTTCTCAATTCGGATGTTTGTATTTTTTTATTTTCTTACTGTCTTTTTTGAGTCACATTCATTATGCTTCATTCGTGCTTCATTTTATTATAGATCTACTTTATACGAACGATGTTTTGATTTCTGTTCTATATCACCGTCTTTCTGTCACTAATATACAAAATGTGTACTTATAATAGTTTAAAAGTAAATAGAAAGCATAAACTTCTAAATCTGCAATATCACCAAAAAAGTGTCAGAAATTGTTAGACAACTCAAATTTACGTCTTGCTCAAGTTAATTGCCATTCTACTTTATGTTTACCTTTTTGAGCCGTATCATTTTGCATAAGTGCTGTTAAATCACCTTAACTGTGTTAGGTAAACTGGAGTACCTTGAACCAAGTGAGAGGTTCACTTACAAAAGATTAATGTCACGTGATAAATAAAGATAATATTCATATACAAATACATAGTTACTGGCTTGTAGTAAAACATATTTTTTTACAAGCACAGAAGTGAAAGATAAATCCAAGAAGAAGGGTAATGTTTAATGCAATTTTCAACATCGTAGATGGAGCTGAGTTGTTTGGACAAATGTGTATCTAACTATGGCAAATGTTCAAACGCCAACCCAACCATATACGCTCGCTGAGAAAATGCCTATTTGGTCATAGAATCCAGAAGCGGCCAAGACAAATGACTAGCGCAGCAAACAAAGAACAAGAAACAACGCGCTCGCTTATTAGCAAGAATTCAACGCTATAGCTTCAATTAGAACCTATGGTCTGCGCATATTTGGCGTTATTACCCACAACGCTCTTTGTGACACTTCGTTTAGAGAATATTACGCATTTGTATTTTATTCTTTCTTACGACGTTTTGTTTTAATTCAGTATTATTCGTGTTTTTATTGTGTTTAAGCCCGCATTTGACTTCCAACTCACCTATAAATCAACAAGTGGTACGCTAGGTAAAAGGGACATTAAGACCTTATCAAAACTAGCTTTGATAAACGGCGCTGCAGCAAATTATACTATAGCTGCTCCATCATTATTTTCACCAAACAGTTAGCGTGTAGCATGTACTCACCAGTGGAAATTATCTAATTATCTGCCCAGTGAAACCGATGAAAGCGCGAGTAAAAGTTAGAAGTCTTAACTCAAGTTTAAAATACAAGATACATGCATGGCCTCAGTATACATATAGCTAAGATAAATTACAAATTGCTAATTCAAATTAAAATCCGAACTAGGGTAATAACAAAGACAATTGGCTGAAAATAAGTAATTAAGAAATGTTTTTCGAAGGCCACAAAAGTTATTGATGCGTAATATTATTGCCTATTCGCATAATTCCGAATTATCTGCCTTGAAATCTTTGTTTATAGAGCATAGCAAGCAATAATTGATTTTCAATGGCACAGACCGCTTATTACGTAGCCGCTATTCAGTGCAATTAGCAGTTATAGTGCCATTGACTACTCTACTTTATTATTTAAAAGTAGTTAGTAAGGTCACATAACAGATTCAAACTAGATTAGACTGCATTGATAAATTAATATTAATGTATGCAGCAAAAAGTAAAAGATGTGAAGTAAAGCCGTATCCGGCAGTTAATTACTGACCAACATGCAACGGCTGTCTTACAGTTTATGTCTTCGACTTCCAGCAAATTATGTATCTTTGAAAAGTGTCTTGCTTTCTACCTTTTGTTTGAAAGCTTTTCAATATGTATATTTTTAACTATCTGCCCGTGTATTAAGTACGTACTTGTACATATGTATTATGTATATTTCATGTGACCGCCTAAATTGCTTGCCTGATTTTGGAGTGCCAGGTGTCTTACTGCAAATATTTTTCTAGGTTCAAGAATCATTATCCAAGTTTATCCATCTTCTTTTACTATAATTACGTCGATTCGTTCTTCCGATTTTAAGATAAAGAATCGCAAACTACAGGGCAAATAACCACACTCAAAAACCACTAGGAAAAGCTTATAGGGTTGTCTAATGTTTGCCCGAAGAATATAAGCAATAATTCTCAAATGCCCGAATTTTACTTGCCCGAATTTCATTTGCCCGAATTGTTTGTTTACCATAAAAGTCATGTGACATACTCTTGTTTGCCCGTACATTAGATTTCATAATGATACGAGTGCCATACGTATTATTATCCATTTTATTAATTGCAATAATATTATTTAACAGAATATTTCAACGCCATACTAAATTAATTTCAAATACATCCAAGCCCAAAAAAAAATATCATTAAAAAAAAAGCCATTAAAATTGTTTTTATTTCTAATACCTACTTACTCGTATAACTATAATCGATCCATGTCGCTTCCGTAGAAATTAACCTAACGCCTTTGTCCTAAAAAGCGATTGGCTTTCTAGCACTTCGCCGGCCGCTGCCGCGGCACGCTCGCTACGCTCGCTCGGCTCGTGCGTTGTTTTTCATGTTATAACATAACCTAACCTATTGATCGTTTTTATTTCTAATACCTACTTATCACTATGATTGATCCAAGTCGCTTCCGTAGAAAATTAACCTAACGCCTTTGTCCTAAAAAGCGATTGGTTTTCTAGCACTTCGCCGGCCGCTGCCGCGGCACGCTCGCTGCGCTCGCTCGGCTCGTGCGTTGTTTTTCATGTTCTAACCTAACCAATTGATCGTTTAGTTTAAACCGATTTTATGGTTTTTTTCTAGAAGTAATTTCGATGGCAAATGATGTTATGGCATATGATAATTACGCCTTACAATGATGATAACAAATGATGTTATTGAAATTGACTTTATGGAAAACAAAGTTTCAAGCACGTGACTAATATAGTAAACTATGAGTATAACATATAAAATTATGAGAAACAATATTATGTCTGTTGACCAGTATAGCAGATAAAATTATGGCAAATGAAATTCTAGCAAATGGGTGTATACCAGCTTATAGACACCATGAATATATCGGTTTATGGTATATATTATAATCAAATACTAGTAGAAGTGACTGATCATTGTTGCAAAGAGTAACTGTTGTGAACTGTTTCCACGAGTAACACTACGAGTCTGGTTGGACGCACGTGCGGCTGCGGTTGCATTACATTGATTGCCTAAGAATTCTCAACAATAGGAACTAGAACGTTGCTTTACCTCGATGATGTTGTGGTTATCGCTATTACCAGTATGAATCAGCGCTAATTATTACTTTACCAGATTTCAATTATGCTATTGTATTAGTTTAATAACGCATGATTTTATTGATATACAGAATACACATACGTTTAATGCCATGTGTGACGTAGCTGGTAATTTGATCTTTTAGGAATTGGAATCGGAAATAACCCGATCAAACATCACAATGTTTACTCTTCGCAAGCAAAGTTTGCATGTTTTTGTGTGTGGATCTGTTTAACACGTCGACTTCTCGTTCATATAAGTTTTATGCTTACCAACTGTTTCAAACAACTATGTGAGTACCTCATAAAATCACCAGAAATTTCCATTCTATAGATGTCATCGCGGAAAAACCGCTCCCATGTATACCATGCCATAAAAATCATAAATAAGGTGTGCTGTCGAGCTGGGCAGCTAATTTGGTAATTGAGCCTAATTGGCGTTAAGTAAAAAGCAGTTTTGTACGGACAGACAGTAACTTATAGATGGAAATTAGTAATTTAGTTCACGACGTTCATTTGGACTGAGTGGATGGTCCGCACGCGATTCCTTTTATTTATAGTAATTTCTTAGTTAAAGTATCTGTTTCTTATTTCTTGCATCTAATGTCTTGTAAGATAACGTAGTTCAAATAAACATCTTTATGAATGAACTAAACGTTCCTATTGAAGACAAGAATGATTACAAATATGTTAACGTTCATGCTAAATTAAATTAAACCCCGTACGCTAACGACTTTCGGATGTGTACAGTCTACCGATCAGCTTTTACAATAACATCGCTGCGACTTTACAAAACGCAAACGCAGGCGCAGGAGCAACTCTGGTTGTAGACTTGCGCTGCAATGCATACGAGCCACTATTGGCTGGGAGCCAGCTCTTGCCAATATGTGTTTAAATAGTAAACAAGGCTTCATTAGAACGTTACAGAAATAATCAGAGTTCGTCGCTCTTGCAGTAATAGTAGTCTAGTAGATCTAATTTTCGATGAATGTCGGACTGCCAAATTGCTTTTACATTCATATTCGTTTATAAGTTATACCGCATTCCATTATCGTAAATCTTAATCGCAAGTTCTTAGACTTAGACTTGGATTAGAGTCTAACCAACGTATAAACTGATTTGACTAATAATACTCATTAATAAGTAACAGTGTGGTGTGACTCGTTGGGACCCCATAAATAATTGAAAATTATTTAATTTTTATTCAGGCGTTAGTGCATTGTATTTGAGTTACGTTTAATCTCCATTGCATTTTTATTGTGTAGAGTAGAGCCAGTTTAAATAAAGATGATCTCGTTAATGACCTATCATCATTTAATTGTGCATAAATAATTAACCTTCAACCAGAACATTGGCTTTATAATCAATAGCAATTAAAATGAATTTATGTGCAGTTTTTCCTTAAAATGAACACATAAATTTAGATAAATAAAGTACCTATTCTAATTAGAATTCAACATAACAGAGGATAAATTTAACAATACATTCTATTGAACTTGATGATGTTATTAATACCTACTCGTAGTTGCACATGATTGCAGCTGCAATGACCCATCAAAACGACAATATTCTGTATTATGTTTTGTGTATTATGTACGAGCTGTGTCAGAAAAATGTCTTAGTTCTTGGGGGTCAAGTCCTTTGAACCCGTTCTGATAAATCTACATCTAATCTTCTAATCTAATATTATAAAGAGGAAAGATTTGTTTTTTTGGAAGTTTGTAATGAATAAACTAAAAGTACTGGACCGATTTAAAAAAATCTTTCACCAATAAAGCTAAGCTATTACCGAGTGACATACTCGTACTATATTTCATACCCGTGCGAAGCCAGGGCAGGTTGCTAGTCATGTAATAAAATGCCATGCGTGTCAAGAATCGCTCGATCGATCTGCAAACCGGAAAGCCTGTCAAATTATAGTTAGCTAGCAAGAGGTTGTAAGAGATATTAATGCAGACAGAATTAGGGGAAAACCTTGATTGGATCCGTTAAATTAATCACAAAAAAGCGGTTTGGATTTGAGATAAAAATCGTATTGGTCCACCTATACCTACCAAAGCCTAAAACATTGAAAATAAAGGAACATGTTTGTATATGAATTGTGTTTTTGTCGCTTTGCCTTGAAATTGTCATAGAGTTATGTGTTGATATAACACCGCGTTCTCTTTTAAACAATTCTGTGCCATGTGACCCGAAAACTATGTCATTTTCTTGAACCTTGACACTCTGATCACTAATCTTGTCCGCATTAAGTGTGATTAATGTGAACGGGTAGCACATCCATTTATAATCTTTCCCTTTTAGCTGGATACCAAAACTGTACAAGCAGTTTGTGAGATATTCCACACTGATATGTCAAATGCGAACATAACCGCGACATAGTAGAAGTATATAATATAGAATTACTATACTTTCTTGGTAAAAGTACGTTATAATATATATCTCTCCAAGTCTCCACCCGCAATGGGATGACATTTAACTGTAACCGTAAATTGTGCGGTGTCGTAAAGATTTCTTGGCGCGAGTCGCAGCATTAGCGGGGAATGGCACAATAGGATACAAATCATCACTTGGATGTCTTGGAACTTGTGTAGTTTACTTATAAATAAAAGATAGAGAGATAGATAGATAGATAAACTCTTTATTGTTCACACCATAAATTACAAACAAAAGGATTATAGCACCTAAAACTAGTGCGACAACTGGCGGCCTTATCGCTAAGAGCGATCTCTTCCAGGCAACCTTAGGATGGAGAGGATAGATAAAAAATATAAAAACGGGGTGTGCAATATTGATTAATACTCATATATAGTTTATATACATCATCTTAATATATATAAATCTCGTGTCACAATGTTTGTCCTCAATGGACTCCTAAACCACTTAACCGATTATAATAAAATTCGCACACCATGTGCAGTTCGATCCAACTTGAGAGATAGGATAGTTTAAATCTCAAATTATAGTCGCAATTTTAATTTATTGCAAATTATATATATATACTGATAATTTTTACTATAAATTGACAAGTTAGCATCAACATACTACGGTTGCTATAGTTACGCAATGGCTTTTGACAGGACAACGTCTGTCGAGTCAGCTAGTATCTGTATATATATCTTGATGATAGTCGTCGTCTCTATCTTTTTCTCACACACACACTTTGCACTAGTCATTAGGTATAGAGCACTGTTAGATTGGTGACACAATCAATTGACGTCGATTCTTCGTACCGCATTAATCATTTTGAATTGGAAAGATTCGCTGCTAAACGAATTATATAATAGAAGATGTCTACAGCAGTTTCTTACAAGCAGTCACTTGCTTTATAGCAAACGCCACGCTTGCATTTAAAAATCAACAACAATGCGAATCAGAGCTTTGACTTCGACTTTGACGATTCAAAACTCTCCAAAACTGGCATCTTTGAAATTGTTCCTGTCGGACTTATTAAAACAGATGTAGATAAATCTTAATTACTAAAATTATTACAATATAATGCTCGTGAGTAAACTGTTGCTGTAGTTTGTATAACTCACGCAGAGGTAAAAGCCATTAGCAACTAATTACTGTTATGCGAAATTACGCCACTTCCAGAAACCGTTTTGCAAAATGTAAATTGATATGTGAAGGTTAATAATAGTTACTGCTGTATTGTTTCACGCTTTGTTTATGTTTCGGGATATTCCCATTTGCTGTTTTCTAACTTTTTGTACCTAATATCTGGGTCTCCCTAGGCACGGTTCTTGGGCCTTATAGTTTTATCATATACAAATTAATAATACATTTATTTTTAGTCAACAGCGAAACGCCGATGTTTCGCCGATGATTACAACGATCAACCGGTTATGACGTCTGTTTGCTCTTTTCGTTCTTCATTTGCATTTTCATACTATATTACTTGTTGTAACAATGATAGATGGATCTATTATAAAAACGGACGAGTAAGAAATCGTGTAATCTTATCTTTTAAATTACTGTGACCAAAATAACTTCGTTACCCATAAAATGTAACCGTCTGGTAATGGCAGTGCAATGGCAATGCTAAAATGGCAGTGGTTGCCACACGCCAGGCGCCATTAAAGTAGTTACGGCAGAAGGCACCTCGTCTAGAATTGATACCCAGATAATTTACAGTAAGACATTGTGAAAAATATATGAGAATTTCGATATTACGTACGTTAAATATTTGTCATCCACCTATAGTTATTACATTTTAGTTTTTTAGATCTCTGATGTACGAGTTTGTGCAAATTATACCTCAAACGCAATTGCATATCTTGTGATTATGACATCTAAAAACGAACTATGAAATGTTCGTTAAAGACTAAAAATCCAAATTCTATGAGTTGAACAGGCTACCAAAGTTTTATTCCAAACAATTCCCATCGACCTGAGTTCAGCGTATGGCTACGCTTCAATTAATTGAAAGGTCAAATCAATATTTATGTTTTTGCACGCCTAGCGCCTGAAACTCGAAGGCTTGGTCAGATTTCCCAAGCAGCCTCGAACTTTCTTGTGGTAAATGCGGTTGGATAGCCGACACCGGTCAAAGTCATCGAAAGTTTTAATTTGAGTTCGCGATTAAGAGTTTTCTAATGCTAAATTAAATCTTTATTTACTTTCAGAGCTAAAATAGGTTTTGTAGTGGACGTAACTTCTTCATCTATCCCTACTAGTATTATACTCGTACATGTGAATGTAAGTTTGTTTGTTACCCTTTCACGCAAAAACTACTTAACCGATCATCATGAAACTTTGTACACATATGTATTATTGGAGGTATTAGAAGTAACATAGGATACTTTATATTAAAAAAAATTGACCGCGGGTGAAACCGCGGGATGCAGCTAGTAGTATTTAAGATCTCTATACTATACGCATATGTTCTTAAAGTTCTTGAGTGATGTTGACTATTTAAAACTCCATGTAATATACCGTGAAGCCATGCCGCTTTGTTTTCATCTGAAGTGTGCTTTGTTTTTTTTTCGTGTTATCACCAATACTCAATACAATAGCTACTAGCAAACGAATCCAAACCGAGCTTCATTTTAGCGCTTTGAATCGAATGGCCTCTGCTACTTCAATTTTAACTGATTCGACAATAAAACTAGTCCGATATATGCCAGCAAGTTCGGTATTGTCGTCCTTGTCCAAATGATGTTTGAATAGAATCTCAATTCGCAACAAGTGGCCGGTTATGTTATGTTATATGGCGCACCCGCTAAATGTGTCGTCAATGTCTAGCGACTGCCTATAAATTTTGTTCGGTTTATTTTGAATAGGGTTGTCTAGATCCAGAAGAGGAGATTTCTTGCAATATTTGGAGAATTTGTAGTCTGAGGTCTTTGTTCGGTAATGGAATTTACTGGGCTAACAACATCAGTGTAGTATGTATCTATAGATTGCTTTAGATGCTGATAATAATCAATATAATTTATTCCGTTCGTTCAATTTATGTAAGAAAACCTTTCTTTAATCTTATGATTTGATCTTATTGTTTTTTTTTAATTACCGAAATTCAGTTTTATTTTTAAAAAATGACAGTGGACACGTGTACATAGAAAACTAGTAGTCTGAATTGATTATAAACTGATTTTGAATTGTGTAGTACATTCTCAGATTGACACTATCGAAGCTCATATTTTTGGAACTGTTTTGCTAAAAATGGCAACCCTCGAGTAGCAATAAATTCTTTCAGGTCAGATCGAGCGGTTGTCAACTGAACGTGGGTCCATATGGTTGTTAGATCAATCGATTATACAGCCGTTAGGATACGGTACCTAACCTACGCCACGTTTTGAATTCGAATAAAGTTGATCGGTAACTAAAGACTTCAAAACTTTATACTGAATTCCTTTTGCCATGAGAAAAAAGAAAAGAAAATAAAAAAGAGCAAGAAGAGGTTAAGAAGCAAGAAGTTAGTCAATCGAAGTTTATTTAGTGATAACGGATGAAAAAGGGCTTGTGATCTAAAAGAAAGAATTTAGATGTGACTGCATGCACACTTAAATGATGCAAGAAAATAAACCGTGAATGAGAGCCGATAAGAATCTTATTTGGTACATTTCTATTTAACCAAACAATTTATGAAAATTAGTGCCAAAAATAGGACTCCATGTCTTACTCGTAACTATGCTGTCAAGTGGCAACTAAACACAGGGGTCTGTCAAACAACATTCTAAAACTGAATCGAGAATCAACAGAAGACATTGTTGAAAGCCGAGTTCTAATTTTAAACCTTCGTTATGCGTCGAGCATGCTCCGTGTGTTGCCAAGTGCAAAAATGCGAACACCTTGATCGAAATATTTTTGATTCCTTTTTTGAGCGTGTTTCACCTGGCTATGTAGGGCAGGTGTTATTTAAGTTTTGAGGCAACCCTGTTTTGATTTATTAGACTGCTTAATTCATTTTAATTGCCATGTTACATATTAGATTGTGTCATTCTTGGAAACTGTCAGGCCAAATTTTTCTTTTTAAGGTATTATTTGTACAAAATTAAATACGACTTACTCGTATATTACTTGTATGCATGTGATGTGGTCTATGTAATTGTGAGTATGATGTGGAATTCTCATTAATTGCTTGGAATAAACCTCTGTTTGTTTACAAAACTGAACTTACAATATAAACTTCCTGGTTGCGATAGGTATGATTTATTTAACACGTGAGCTTGTATCTTGCATTTTCATTAAAGTTGTAAACAGGCATGAATAAATTACGCAGTTTGAATTCATTATTAACTTGATCTTTCTATTAAAAGATTAAACATTTGTCAGAATTCGCCTAACATCTGCTTTTATTCGAACAATCAGGTTTTCCAGAAATAAAATATGCATATAATAACTAACTAAAAATAATATCTAGAGGTCGTACGCGTATCAGTTATTTCATCACACATGCAGTCGCACTTATGCAGTTCGCAAAAACACGAAGGTGCTACGTCTCTTGAGTTGACAACCCAACTCCACCCCGCATCCAAAAAGTAAGCAAACAAAACCGCACGGAGCGCCACAAAAAGTAGGCCCGCGTCAACATCCCAATTTGTTCAGGAAAAAATGTTTGCCAGTTGGAAAGGTAGATTCCTCATATTTAAATCGAATCGAAACCACGTCTTTGCTCTTTATGTCAAGTTAGCTAGTAAACGAAATTCTTTGGCATAACAAGATCGCGTTGTCTTTGGCCTCATTGTTGAATTAACATTAGCAACTAACCTAAGTGAACAAACATCAGTTTGGCAAAATTGCATCGCTTTATGACAACTAAGGCTTTTTCTTGGCCTACATCTTCGGACACTTATTCGAAGTCTACTTTAAAGATAACAGATGCAGCGTCTCAAATTGCACCATCAAGATGGATAAGGTTACCGTTATCCGGCAAATTCGATGTCACGGCTCGAACGCTAGCTGTTAGGGAACTTTGATGTTTCACCATGATCCGTAGACTTTGATGATGAAATTCAAACTTCAAAGCTTTGTTTTGATGACTCTATATCCGTAAAAGATAATGCAGGTAAGGTAGATGAAAGGCTAATAGTATTATAGTAATAATCATTGGGTAACAATTCAATTTCACGGTTGATAGAATGGCATAGTGTTGAGTTCGAAAGTGGCCCTTTGCAATTTTGGCTTGATTAGATTCTTTAGCAGGTGATGCTAGCTACGATAGTCTCATCCTTAGATGATGTCATCTGATGTCGTGGTCAATTGGGAATTGGGCATATGATATCCCCTGAGAGCAAAGAATTTGGTTAAGCGTTTTATAGCATTGTTTAAGAACTCAAATAACTTTTTGCACTGCTACATTTTTATCGTTGTTATCAGATGAAAACACAGTCATAACATTACCCTACTTTTTTCTGTCAACATCGTCCAAAACCCCGACAAATCTCTATGCAAATCTAAGTGATCTCATTCCTGATTCCGTTATCGGTTTTATCTTGAAAATGTCAGTTATACGCGTAAAAAAATAACCCATGTTCTTGTGCATTTAGAAATCGGAAGTCTATGGTATTTCGACATTTCGGACCAGATGTTTGGTTTCGCTGTTCGCCTATTTCATTTCCGCAGACACGAATAAATATTGATTAAAGCCGCAACTCATATCTCATTTGGGTTTGTTTGCTTGCTTTTTCTTTGTAAAGGTAAAACAAACTCAATGTTTAAAATAGGTTGGTTAAACTAGAAACTAGAACATTTAGAACACCGATTTCATCGAAACCTACTTGATGTGTACTCGTATGTAAATAACACATACCTACAACATAACTATCATTTATAATAGGTATTTTCATTGGTTTACCAACTGTGCTTCCCTCTGTTATTAATGTTATTGTTGATAATTCCATATCTCTTGTGTATCCTCTTCCTTTTGATTTGAAAACAGCACTGTGAACAAAACTGCAACAAGGTTTTTACGTAGTATGGGATCCACATAGGTTTTGACAAAAGTTTTAAAAGGCTATTGAAGTCATTTCTCATCTTCATTGATACCTATTTCAATTCTTTACGAACTAACTCCGATTTTACGAAAATAATTAGAAATCATTCGTAGTTATGTATTTCATAACTTATTAGAATTTTTGTACAAAAAAAGCTTTACCTTATCTTAAGTTATGATTACTTTTGATAGAGTATTTGTTTACGCTTTTTTCTTTTGAAATTAAAACATACTTTATGTTACTTAACCATTAAAAAAATAAGTTAACATAACGACTACCTCATTATGTATTTAAAATGTTCGTATGCCCATTGTATCTTTGTTTTGATCTGTATCTCAATTGCTTGTGTAGTTTATTGAACTTCATTGTCTGTTTCAGCATCTTAAACTAACGCACTTTCATCATTATGCCCTGCTTCTGTAAATATTTACACCCTGATTCATTCACCAGACACCTGAACGGTTTAGTTTGCGTACAGTCGATATCCAGGTTACGTTCTGCGAAAATGCATTCCTTCCCATAGCTAATACCTTACTGACTGCTATTTTGCCATTGTCATTCTTATTTCGGTCTCAAGAAGGATTATTATTGCTTGTTTCTGTACCAGTTTCCGTTTTCCTGAATACCATGATTCATTTATACCTTGTCTCCATACCATTGTCCATTTTATTTTACGATTGTTTGATTGCTATTGGTTGGACTTACTCATTGGCTTTCCCGTCTTATATAAAAGTAATTCTTATTTAGTACTGAATTTAACGCTTTCTTACTTTGTTTCACTAGTTGCCGAGAAAATGATCATGACGTTCACCATAAAACTTAAACAGCCATTTCTTTCAGTGAGTTCTTTAAAAGTTCTTTAAAGTCATTAGGTTTTTTCAACTTCCAGGAAAGAGTTGTTGACAAGTTAAATAACATTATCAGTATTCTTTATTGCACTCACAGTTTTATCTGTTTGTTTGGTATTGCACAAGCCTTGAACATAATAATGCTGGTGACTGATAAACAAGTCCAGTGTTCTGTGAAACTTTGCATGATTTCTGTATTCTATTAAATCATTAGTTGTAAAAGCCAAACATCCAAAAACACAAACTATAATTTTTACATCTATAATATTTGTAGGATTACTAATTTTCCACAGTTACGTGATGTTTTGTTTTTAGGTACCTTCCAGTCTTCAGTTTCCCTCATGTTAATAGCTTTGATATGTGGTAGTAACAGAATTCGCGTAGCTATTTCCCTCTTATCTTAGTCTGAACTGGTCAGCCCTTATGGTTCTAGGAGTAGCCAGACTAGGGCAAAGGGAAGTCTCAATTTGCCACAACACGATAATAGCGCCGGCTTCCTCGCATGCCCGTATTCTTCATTCTTACAATACACTCGCCGGCATACGTTCAAACTTTAGATTATTGAGTGAAATTGCCTCTTCAATTGAAATATTGCCTTTTTATTGATGTTTTAGATACGGACGTTTTATGTGTGCTATGTTTTGTTATGTAACTGTTTTATTAGTATTTCTTTGAACAAAATATCAAAAGCTCTTGTAACAAAGTTGGCTAAGATAACGATCTTTGTGACGGTTGCGATGTATACCTGCCGTTAACTAGACAATAAATTGGCTAACAACATAAATGCTAACACTGAGGTAACATGTATTTTATATTGAATTGCTTGTAATAATATAATTCGGTCTGAATGAAGTAGTTTTGCAGTTAAACGTACTTAACAATAACAATTGCTACGTTACTGACATTGAATTAATTGAAACGGTAAATACCTGTTTATGTTAGAGACCTTACTTACTCAGGATCAGGAGTAGCTAGAGTAGACATTTAAAGTCTCTATCCTTAAAGAAACAATCAATAAACAAGGTAGGACGTATCTCTGGATTTATTTCAGTCCAATCTCTTAAGCTTACTTCAAAGGATAAACGGTTTCCAACTAATGTTCTAACCCCCCAAGCTTTCAAAGCTGCCGCTTTGACGCGGCAACTGTTTAACTTGCTTGCATGTTCCCCCAGTTGCTTGCATTTGCAGTTTACATTCCCAATCAAGTGCTCAATGGCGTTGGGTAACTCGTGGAGTCGCTCACGTAACCGTTAAGTAATCCGAGGAACTGGGAACTGGTTAACTTTAACTGTGACTTGGTAGTCGATGGCATAGATTATACAGTGTATAGTATAAATCTGTTTTATTGTGATTAAATGCATTATCGAGGCATTGTGTGAAATTGTAGAGAATCGAACTATGAATAAAATAAATTATATGTTGTTGCTAGCTTCCGGAAATTTTTAATACCAAGGTAAGCCATTCAGATTATACCTTCAATTTTCTGTAACGTTTTATATCATTCATGTGACCTAAAGAGGTCTATATCGACCCTTAAACTACAAGGGTCAGATATGTGCAAAAGATGAGTGAGGGTTCGTGAGATGCAAACTGGGGTCCACGATAGTCCAAAACTGAAAAAAAATGGCAAGTGGTCAAGACAAAAAAGTTTGCGGACCTCTGCTTTAAATGATATTGTTGAGAAGTTCTGTGCAAATTCTACCAGCTAACTTCTTTGTCAGAATATGCTGAGCAAGCAACTCACTCAATAATAATATACTATTATTTGAAGCCCTAAAGGAAATGGGCATAGATGTAACAGGATTATCCTGTCTACTCCTGACGCATCAATTAAGCAATTAATAGACGTGGCTTAATTACTTGATAACCCTATTTAACAAGCCGTGAGGTCAAGTGGGGGAGTATCAGATTTTGTAACAGCGGTAAAGTGACTAATTTGTGATTTCTCTATTTTACGTTCTATAGTAAGCACGTGCGAGGTTTCTTCAAACTGCAGTCCGCTGTTTCAACCTCCATTTTATATTAGGACAAAAGTAGCCTATGTATTCAAATTCAAAATTCTTTATTTGTACAATAACTTAATGGCTGAAGACGTAGATAAAGTAGTTAAAACTGTGTCGCAGGTGGCAACGCCCACCTCCGATATAAGAATTAAGAATTGTTCATCTCATCCATATATACCTATAAGTTCTAGGTACCTATAATTCCGTACCGAATTTCATCCAAATCCTTCAAGGCTATGCAGCGTGACGAAGTAACAAACATACACACGCATCATTACCACACCATAATCATCATCATCACACGCTCATTATTCATTGTCTTCATTTTGTATCTAGCCTTAAAAATCCATTTCTTAGTAATATTTTTCTCTTCTTCTTATTTTATTTTGATGATCCTAACTTAATTGCACGCGCTCATTAAATTGTCACCCATCGTTCGTAAACCACCATAAATCCTTGATAACAATACCCATTGTAGTAACATATATTATATCTATTACATCTGTTGCATCGTAATGTAATTCATTGTCCTATGGAGCTAATTCAGGTGATCGCAACAGGTGCGTTAACTTGTATATTGTCGTCAAACAATAGTTCGAGTCGTTAACGCATGCAATCACTCCCACTTGTGTTTGTGAAGTGATGAAATATGCTGTCTTGTTTGTTAGTTTTGTTGTTATGCTTGTTAACAATAGGTATCGAATCAGGGTTGTTATTGTCATTAGAAAGGTGAGCCATCTTTTTCCGCTTCTACTCTTCCGTTCTGCAGCGATGTTGCTCTCGTTCTAATTCGTCCCGTTCCTTTGCTGCCTTATTCTCTAGCCACTCAGCCTGTACGAACTTACTTACCCCGAGAAATATCTAAACCGAAAGTGTTGTAAGTTATTTGTAAGTTTTTAATCCGCCTTTTTATCCTGAACACTTCAACTGGCATGCGCCATTAAAACCTAAGTATAGCCTTTCTGATTTTAAAATATCCTAAGTTCTAAATAAATTCTGATAAAATGTGTCTAACAACAGATGGGTTGCTTAACCCCACCTGTCTTCCACCTGGACTTACAAATGAACGCAAATCGTTATTGTATTATTATTTGTTTCTTTTGCTTGCATTTTTTTTATAAAAAAAAAACATCTACGACGCGACGTACGTAATGGGAACAATAACTAATAACGAGGTACCTATTTGTATGTTTCAGCAGTTTAATGGTTTAGTTCCATTTTTATTCTCTCAAAAAAAAGTTACTTAAAACATTCATTTATTTATCGGATTTCATAGAACATTCGTAATGCTCAAAACCCTTAAAAAGGTCTCCTCATAGTCATCAATCATCCTTAAAAGGTTTTGCTTTTGTTTCTACGTGAAATTTAAACAGAAAATGAAGCCCGAGTTACCTACTTGTTTAGATAGCCTAATATAACCTCATTAGTTTGCGAAAGCGAGCTCTCAGAGGACACAAGATTCAACGAGCCGTGCTAATTTAATTCACTCTCCGTCTACACTCTGTTTTCAGTATCTTTTTGTCAAAATTGTATAAAGTCATACCTACTAAATTTATTTTATCTTAGAAATAGGTATAAGTGTCACTCGTTACAACAGTTTTGTTTTAATACTGATTCGGACATTGGTTTGCATTTGACCGACATCTCATCTGATCATAAGCGACGATGGATCACGCTTGCCTAGAAAAAACCGATATAGTTAAGAAAAATCCACGAGGCTATGACATAATTTTCTAAGCATTATAATGTGTTAATTACAGCATGTATGTAGCAAGGACAATAAAGCAATAACCCCTGTAGTATGCGGGATTGGTATTCCCTAATTTATTTATCTTGTTTTCTCAGTAAAAAGGGTTTTCTGTTGACCAATAAATCTATTGTTTGATTTATTTAGTTTATCCTTTTAGTCAGCGTAGTCACTCGTGAACTCACTCACTTGAGAAAAAGAACAGCGTAGCTTATTCATAAACCTATTCAGTTACGAGTATTTATTATAGTTTAAAGCGATGTAGAAGTATTATACAATTCGGGGATAGAGCATTTAGCAGTGAATGTAAATGGCAACCGTACTAAAATAATGGCATAATAACATTAAGCACGCGAACGATATGAGGGGTCAAGAACTCTCACGTCTAGTCATATCGAGCGCTGACTCAGTTCTGAAAACTTTCACACTAACACAACGTCCTAACCAACACTTGAAACAGACCAATATGATCCTTATCTTTCACAGAATACATTGAATATTACTCTGGATGAAGTGTGTCCAATTTTAAACGAGCCTATCTTGGCACGATTTGTTGCACTTGCAAGGGTTTCAGTTGTGGAAGCTGAAAGTAGCATGTGTTCACTTGTGCCCGGCTTTATATTTCGCGTTTGTTTTGTAGGAGAGGCTGCGGTTAATGAGAATGGATTAGCCACAGCTATTACAAGCACAACAAATTGAATATTACGTGTCAAAATAAGACAAATGTGACAGCAACAGAAGACGCAGACTATGATTGTAAATTGTAATAGAGCGTAACTATTTATACTCTACTCAAAGTTTATCGTTGAAAATCGTATCGTTTTCAGTGACACTAGATTGGATAAGTTCTTGAAAGAAGAATCTTTACAAAAAGCTGGTTTTTTCTCAACATTGTCAATACACAAAAGAAATGATCTTTTGTGTATTGACAATGTTTCTCGAACTAGTTTGACCATCATCTCGAACCCACAAAAACGTAGAGAGAACATTGAAAAGTGAAAAGCATTGTTACGGAAACGATGCACATTCGATTTCACAAGTGCTCTAATGCCCTAGTTCTATTTGCCGACTACTCTTATCGAGTGTGATTCTATAATATATGTATGCCATACACTTTTTGCGTTTCAAATCTATTCGTGTTTCTTTTCATTTTTTTACATGCCTTTGTGAATTGAGTTTTTTGCGCTCGTGAGTAATATTTGCTCCCGTTTTAGTTTTTTGCCCTACAACTTTGATATATTGTGAGGAAGTTTTTGCTTTTGCTGCTTTGATAAAGATTGTAATTTATAACTACTAATGTATTTATTAAGTAGTGAGTCAGTAGAAAAAGTTATAGTCGTTAATGTTAAAGTAGAATTGAAGTATGCAGTGTCTTAGTCGTCCATCATCATCATCATCTGCCTACCCTTATCCCACCTACGTAGGGTCGGTACAGTATGTACACTTCTTCCATTCATCTCTTGCGGTGTCTTAGCCGTTGTTTTAAAAAAAAAAATCACAGTTCTAGAAATAATCTAGATCATAAGATAATCCAACTTGTGAACGCGTTTACGTAGTCAAAAGGTCTTATGAGCCAAACCATTATTACGAATTCTAGTTTACCACTACCAATGGAAATATAATCATTAAATGAAAATTTCCTACTACAGCAATAAGTATTATCTTTAGAAAGCAAAAGTAATAATTTCGCAAGCAATAAAGCCCGTGCCGTGCCAGTTCCTTTCGACACAGCAGCAGCGTTGATTGTAGACTCCCACGCACATCCTGGCGCAGATGCGATCTCCATTGATTCATTTACTTACCAGCTGATTCATGCGGTAGAAGAAACATGGGGACGTGGGTAATTGCAAGCCTGCCTCATTAAAGTAATTAGGCTCAAGGGCTAAACAAAAATCATACTAAGGTTAGAGAAATTGATCAAATTTTGCATGTTGATCTTTAGGTTACTTGTTTTATTTGGATGGTTCGTGTATGATTTCTATATCTATACCAATGAGCCAAAGACTTGGTCAGTTTGTTTTGGCTACTAGGATGATCCACAGTACACCCTAAGCCAGATTGACAATAAGGGTTCTCTAATTGAATTCAGATTGACATACTCTGATATGTATAATAATATAATCAGTGCAGGGTCTTGTAGAGCCAAGTCAAATGCTGATTATTCGTAAAATATGAAAACTAAAGAAATTATATTTAACAGTACGTCGTCTCAGTGCTTGTTTGGTCTATCTGCCATTGGTTGTTTTTACAGTAGACGAGTTTCTTTCTCTATTTTAAAAAAGAAGCTATAATTATAAGACTTGAAAATCTTTCATAATACATTGGTTACCTTTACCAATGTATTATGAAAGATTTTCAAATCCTATAACTATAGCTTCTCTGTAGAAAGAAGCCAATGGTAGATAGACCAAACAAGCACTGAGACGACGAGTAGTTGTTCTAACTTAAAAATGAATTTAAAAAAATGTGCTACAATTAAGTTTTGACGCGGTAATGATAATTGTTGATAAATATAATTCTTATCATAGCAATGTAATAAAAAGCTTGTAAGTACTTCATTAATGACTCTACTGATAAAATGTAATTAGCACATAATAATTCAAAACAAAGTTCGCCGATTTTGATCCAATAACAAAAATCAATTTATAATCATGTTTACTTGTTTAGGTGTGATGTCTGGGTATATAAAACTAGGAATTAAAATATGACCAACCGAAAAACCCGAGCAATCGCAACAATTGAAATTATAATAATTTAGACAAAAATCTCAGTTACAAAAGTTTGTCAAATATAATGTATAAGGATAAGGCTTTAGGAGCGGATTTTCCACTATCGACCATATCCATACGGTTAAGCAGCTGATGGAGAAGAGTCAAGAATATAACCGGCCCTTGTGTATGGCCTTTGTCGACTACGAAAAGGCCTTCGACAGTGTCGAACACTGGGCCGTGTTTAACTCTCTCCATCGCTGCTCGATCGACGCACGATATGTGGATGTGCTCCGAGAGCTGTATACATTGGCAACAATGCAAGTGAAGCTGCACGACTCTACCAAACCCATTTCCATCAACAGGGGGGTGAGACAGGGAGACACTACTTCACCCAAACTTTTTACGGCGGTCTTAGATGACGTCTTAAAATGCTTGACTGAGATTCCCACGGAATTAACATCAACGGTGTATACTTGTCTCATCTTAGGTTTGCAGACGATCTTGTACTTTTTGCTGAAAGCCTGGACGATCTCCACAATATGATCCAAGATCTTTCGGATGCTTCTTTGCAGGTGGGCCTAAAGATGAATATGACCAAGACCAAAGTGATGTCGAACGTTTCTGGGACTTCGAACCCAATAATGATTGGGAATGAGAGCCTAGAGACGGTTGATAGTTACGTGTATCTTGGCCATACTCTATCTTTTGGCATAGAATATCAAAAGAGGGAGATCGCCAGGCGTATACAGCTTGGATGGGCGGCCATGTGTCATCTTCCTGATTCTTGAACGGATGATGCACTTAATTTGTTATCAAGTTTCATGGTGGCCAAAGGTCATTTTATCATGTTTTGAACTTGTGAGAGTTGCAGGGTTTTAATACTTAGGTACTTCATTTTAAATTAAAAATACTCTTCTTAATTATTTATTTCCTTTTCAGCCTAGAGTATCCCACTTCTAGGTCAAAGGACTTTCCTGCCTTTCTTCACTGCTCTCGGATTAGAAATTTTACATCACAGTGGGGTCGCTTCTGTTGTATCGTTTTCTAAATAATTATGGGAGCTCTAAAGTTATTGCTATCTTTTTCTCGCATGTAAAAAGAAAAGAGTCGCAGATGTTTTTTAAGTCTAGTCAAATTATTTAAGTTTAGGGAGTGCAACAATTGAATCGACTTAATTGTCTTGTGAATGTGACATTAGTTGTTAACACTCTGCCAATCGTAGCATCTCTAATATTTATTTATTCTGCAGCGCTATTAACCACTATGTTATCTTCTCTATGTCCAATTGTCCAGCATGACAGCCGCAAACCGGAATAAAGTTTTCATAAAACACTACAATTATATAACAATTAAATACTACAATAATCATATTGTTAATCAGCTCGTACGCACTAGTCTAAGTGTTGTTTGCTTATATAATCGTAATATACATCTTCGTCACAAGATCTCAAGAATACACGTAAGATAAGTCGCGGGAAATAATGAGTCACTTCATTCATAAAGTTAGTCATCGCGAGTTCGGATCTTGGCGCCTCTTGTTTACTTATCACAGGTGCTAATGTGTTCTGTATTGATAGCCATCTTAACATAGTTCCATAGTTAAAGTGTTTTTTTGCAATCTAGAGTTTATGATGTTTTGAGATTAAAATAATTGCCAGTGACATACACTGAAGTCTCGCCATAAGAGTTCTTCCCCGTAGGAGGTTCGTAACCCCAAAAACGGTACAGCTAATTCAGGATGCTTTATAGTTGACACTGTTGACAGATCTAAATTGACTAAGGTGTTTAGTTTATGTCTTCGTCAACAACAATGACAAGGACGATTACGATACGACTTTGTAGGATTAGATTTTTTTGTGACATCATCATCCTGCTTGTGTAGGCGCAAACACGCAAACCTCTTATTTTAGGCATCTAGATTCCATTCGACTTCTTTTGAGGCCCAGACTTTATTACAATACAAAATCTAAAACTCAAGACCCAGCGCCATCTGCGCTTTCCACCCACCCGGCACGCTGTAGTGTAGAGGCCTCAGTGGCCAACAGCTTCGTCATTCAAAAGAAAACAATACAACCATTCCGTATTACCACGTAAATATTTTATCCATAAAACCGTAGTATTTTAGGCTTATCGACCTTCTTGATACTGGGACAAATAGCTGATATTATAATACCTCTCGTGTGTAGTATTATAATTTTCATGAACTTGTGAACGTTTTCTCTGGATATCCTTTCAACGTACACTCAGTAATGCAAAGATACTGCATATCGTATGAATACCTTTTGGACATGTTAATTAGTAGCATCCGCAACGGATGTTAGTTGCATGGCGTATTCTCTTACAGCAATGCGGTCATTGCCGACACCTTGTGGTTATCATAGTCTCTTTTAAGTGCTGATTGAAGTTTCAAATCCAAATTCATGTCAAACTTACGTATCTTGGTTTTTCTTTCTGTAATATTTTCCAATACTTCTCTCGACATCTTCAAAACAGTTTATAATCCTATTAATTATGTTGGGTTCATCGTTAAGTTCGTTAAAATGCTAATTTTGTTCAAACTCGACTATGTTAATCTTGTTTATGGAATTCGGTTATCAATTATTCATAGCTCATTGCCAATGTCCCTCGCAGATCATAGTATTCATAGTTCACTCTAATAGTCAATAGCAGCGCCATATTTGTATGATCAGTCCTTACAAAAAGGCTATCCAAAACATCTTAAATCAAGGTCTGACAGTAGTAGAACAATAAGGTGACACACCCAAAATTCATGTATATTTATTTGCACATTTGCAATCAGCTCAGGTACAATGCCAGCTGAAGTCCTGAGGCCGTGAGATTTTACAACCGGGTCACAATGATTGTATTTACCGTTGTAAGAAAAACGTTCGGGTGAAAGACCGTGAACAATTTATTTGTTTTACAAATCAATCGCCGTGACCGAGAAGTTTAACCGATAGAAGCTATTGTGTAGACGTGATTGACGATTAAAAGTTTTCTCTGAATATTTTTACTCATTTTTAAAACAATTTGACAATTTGCTTTGTCAAGGTTATGTTTTTTCTCAGTCGTCCTCTGTTTGCAGAGTCATCAAATGGTCATTATGCCGGCCGGTTTTCGGTAGCCTCATTTCTATCTGGGCCTTGGTCATTCCTCCATTATTTCATTCTGGGTCTTAACTTCACATGTATTGATTGACACAGAGTTTTTCGGCATCTCGTGTTTGCTCTCTGTGCGTCGTAACGTAATACTATCACGCAACTGATTACAATAACATACTATATCGAACTTCCGATGCATATTAAGTTAAAAAAGTTTCCTAGCAGCATTCGTTTCAATAAAAACAAGCATAAAAGCTAGTATATTCACATTAAACGGTTGCCATGTCCTGCCGTTTATGATACTTTTTTTCAATTGCTCCCCGCACGAGGCAACGAAATCGTGCCACGAGTCCTCGCACCTAATTTGCATATCGAATCCATTACGGTTATGTCGTGTAACGTGCTTCTCGCTGTGTGCATGTGCGCGCATGTTTGAAGTATGACGGCAGCGATTTGAACGTGCGATTGGTTGAGCTGTAGATTTGACAGGTGCAATATACCGGCTTAATCTTAAATTAGCTGTTACGGATACTTTTGTATCAATGTCAGTTAGGAGTGTTAGGAGTGTTCAGTTAGGAGAAGGCTGTGGATGATGAATGTCAGTTTTTCATTGTGTATACTTTTTGACTAGATTAAGTTTATGATATGCCTACAGAACAGACTACAGTATATTTATTCATAAGTTGATATTTCGTATTAAGCTTACGCTGATCGCGCCATCAACAAACTATTATGAGTTAAACAGTCGACTCATGCTTTACCACTTATAATACTTAAACTAGCCATAGAATACAAGAGCTAATGACCATTCTAGTCTAAATGACCGATGAGTTTTTCTGACTCATTCAAACAGATGTGCTCTGGCTGCAATCAAACGGATGAAGTGTTTTCGCAACCTTGTCCTTCACACATACTAAGAAGTGTCACTGCTCAACACCCTAGACATTCATTCGTCTCGCCATTGAACTATTTGCCCGGTTGTATTGTCATGGTAAGCTACGAACTTTCAATAGACTTGACCAAACTTGAGCTTGTAGGTGAGGCAGATGAGAATTTTAAAGTAGTCTAGACATTTCATCAGCTAATGCTCTTCTCTTTTCTGTTACTGCAAATGTTATTACGTTATCAGAGTAAGTGAAGTTGCAGATTCCGACATCTTGTAGTTTTAATAAAGTTCAAAGTAATGAGAGCGGTACCCGCTCGTTCCCAATGGTTAACATTGACTGCATATAATTGAGATTGCTTTTTGCAATTCAGAGAAAGTAGCTAACCATACTGGACGACCTTGGAACAGTTACGATCCGGTCAGTGATTCTGTACTTTTACCAGTAATGAACCGATCACTTACCTCGCCTCATTATTACTAATTGTTTTATTATGTAGACTAGAGAAAACACTCAAACTATAGTAAAAATAGCATTCTTTGTTAAGAGTTTTAGATCTACACGTTTTAGACTACATCAAACACCAAGACATTAGTTGGAGCATAAATAAAACAAAAGGTTTAATTTAATAATGGACCTCAAAGGTCTCGGGTAAATCAAGGACACGTTGTGGTACCGTCATCCTTCATCACAGTCCATTCGAAAACCTTATTAGGATCAACAAAGCCGTTTGATCCAGAGATACATTTCTCACAATGGGAGGAAGTTTACAGACAGTGCGTCATCGTGAACGAAAAAAGCAACAGTACAAACACATTTGATATTTTATTTTTTACCTCGTTTGGGACGAGTTTCAAAGTTATTAAAAAAAGTAACACGTCCGCTGTGTTTAAGTTGGATTCTCAGCAGAATCCGTTTACCTGCGGTATTTGTGCTGGAGCCTAGAATTCTAATGCACTAGATTTTGTTAACGGTTTTGTAGTCTTAGTTTGTTATTTTAAAATGCCTTTTTTAAATAAAAATTAGTGGCAAACATGCGATAGGCTACCTAATGGTAAGTGGTCACTGCCATCTATACTTGAATAGCAGAAACTATAAATCGCGCACATTTGAATTGTAGTTAAGTCCTTGCATAATAATGTTCGACTAATAACTAAGTAGTCATTGGACAAAGTAATAAATTCCATTACTTTTTACTACCAGGCCACGATGTAAAAAATAAACAAGTACCTACTAAACATTGCGTAGTAAAGAAAATGAATGATCTGAACTGATAACACTTATTTGAAACTATGAACATTTATGAATCGAAAAGACAGTCAGTGAACTCATGAAAAAGAAATTCGCAGACGCAAAGTCCTTAAGTCTCGGTGCATTAGGTTTAAAGTTTCATATCTACTCACGTAACTAGCGTGGCATTGAAAAGTTCTGCTTGGCTGGTTGTCAAAAGTCCAGGACAATGAGCGTTTCGCGGCACCGCTGCATACGAGGGGTCATGGATCGGTGCATCTAATCATTATGTTAAGTAACCATGGTATAATGAGTCGGAGCTATGACTGTGCCCTGTGGAACCCCAAGTCGGTGTGACGGCCAACGACCGGAGAAATCTTGTTTTATTTTTGGTATACTATACGCTATACGCTCGTAATCTCTTCTGAATTGGAGCAGTCGATTAATTTTCATGATTTCCGTTCGAACCTTTGAACTATCAAAACAATGTGTTTGTATTGTGGATTTTTATTTTCCTTTACCTACTTGATCTATAAATAAAATTTAAATCTATAAATAGGTAAATACCTATTTAAATCTATATATATAATATATAGATTTAAATACTGTAAAAACCAAACAATAATTTTAGAAAACAGCTGATATAAATAAATTCATGGAAGACTTTGTAAAATTAACATATTTATAGATCAAGTAGGTAAAGGAAAATAAAAATCATTTATCAATTAAATTAAATTAAATATATCAATTAAATTAATTATTTTAATTATTATTCAATAAAAATATTCTTATCAAAAGTATGTTAACATATTTGCTTAATTATTGTTTTTAGTGAATTCAATGCGTGTGATTATTTTCATTTATTTCGACTTTCCCATTGTTTATTATGTAAATAATGTAATGGTGCTAGCTACAATAAAATTAATCATAGTTATGATCCGTATCATGATTTTACTGCTGACATGGACAAAGGCAATGCAGTGCAAATAGGCGTAATATAATATGTTAAGTAATTCTAGAGTAATATTGATTGAGTGAGTTGTATTGCTCGACGTAACGCCTTCCTTATTATTTTGTTCACCTTAGCATGCATAATTCACTTTCTTTATTTTACTGTACTTACTTTGCTGTGCTCTGGTATTTCTATAGATTCCCTTTGCTCCACTTTATGTTTGCTTATTAATTATGAAACAGTGCAATTAGATTCAATATTATTAATTTCCATTATAAGTGATTTAAATAGAACAGTTTAGTTTATGAACACCATCTTTTTAGATCCTGTGCGGAATTGAACTGAAGTTACTCTAGGTTTGCTTTGTCTTTAAATGTTTTATATTCTGATCTAAAAGCTTATAGTAATATTAATATTAACAGGATGAAGGTCTCGCGTCGTCTTTACCATATCTCAGGTGTTATCAGGAAGGTTTATCGTCGACTTGTCGGGATTTGGAGTTACTTAATATACATTTTGAGCTTATCTCGAAGCTTGGTGTGCTTAAATGATCGCTCTTACATTATTTTTATTATATTATATTATATATTATATTATATATTATATATTATATTATATTATATATTATATTATATTATATATTATATTATTAGATTATATTATTGGAATAATAGTAAATGATTTATTGATTGTGTGTGGTCTATAGATGTTCCAGATAGTTAATGTATATTAGTTTTGCGATTGATGCGGTTATTTTTTCTGTTTATCAGAAAGAATACTCACATATAGAAAATCTTAAAACTAGAAAATGGCAGACAAAACTCCAAAGAACAGAGCTATACATAAATCCACTGTGATTTGCAGCAGAGTTATATTGAACGCAGATCTCATTTTGACCTAATAACTTCAATCTCAGCTTAATATTTCACACAATGCATTCACTATCCCAATTCATTAATTACTGTTCGACTCTATTATTCGTAAATAGCGCTAAAGTGGGCCGCGCTAAAACAGCGCGACGCGTGTGGTGTGGCATGCTCTCACACTTCACACCTCGAACAACTGAGAAAATTATGCGGAACTCAAATAAGTACGTTAAATAACTGCAGAATTATATCTTAAAAAGTGTACACATTACATCACTATCATTCTTTAGGGTCATAACTTTGGGCTTCGTTATAGAGTCTGGGATTTGACTTCTATAGTTGAAGTATTTTTTAGATTCGAGATCATTATCATTTCACTGCTAGATGTGCCTCTTTTTCCGCTCCAGATACTCGGCTTTCCTTCTCCTACTACTATAATACCTAGCGTTTAAACCATCATAATCATCATCTTATATCTCAAGGTGACGAGCACAGTGCTGTGGCGCGCCGGGTTTTGATTTGTATGAGTTCAAAATTCTGGGTGGCTCAGACCTGTTATGGGCAAACGTAACGTTTTACATGAGGCGAGTGATTTGCTCGGTTCGTCATTCAATGGTATAGAAAAACCATTTTATTCATCAAGGCGTCCAACGCTACGTTCCTTGATTCGTGGTCTTCACTCCACAACACTGCCATGAACAGTCATCAGTTCTACTCTACTACTGCTAACTGGTGCTTTATCTTGTTGATTCCTTTCGGTGACTTGGTTCTCCAGTAAATTACCTTCATTTCAAATATCATCTGATACAAAACTGACTTGATCGTATTTATCGTGATATTGCTTTTAAAACAGTAGACTAGTTTAGTCATTCTATTCCAATACACACGCTCTCTAACTTTCGACATTATTCTATACTTATACTTCTCACATTTATAATAAATGATTTATCCCACTTTTTACGCCCACAAGACTGGATTAGCTATGTTATTTTTATCTCAAATTACTGAACGCTCAGTAACTTGATCCTACATTGTAAAGAATAAGGGCATCCGATAAACTGTACGAAGTTAATACCAGCATTATGAAAACAATGCTTCTTTATTGCTATAATTATGAGTTTATAAAGTACCAAAGTAAACACCTCTCCGGGCAAAGCATCGTTAACACAACACCAGGGCTGCTGTTTCAGCAATATTTTTTGGAAATTTTTGCCAATTTTTGAAGTTCAGGAATCGAACTTCAGATTGTCATCAAAATTATTCAATACTATTTTTTATATCAAAAGACAATTTAGTTCTCTCATGCGGCTTTCAAATAATTTAATTTGAAAATTTAAGGCCATGCATCTTTAGTAAAAAGAAAAGAATAGATCACTCCGTACATAATTTATGTAAGTCAAGGTCCTTCAATAAATATTCGTATTGTACCAACCTGATTATGCAGGAATGCATATATGATATTAATATCATCACTTACAATATATCAATATATTTTGCGATTGTTATGCATTCTGCATAACAATATAGTTATGAAGGAAGACATAAATCTACATATTCAATGTTTGTGTTATTAGTTTGACTTTACTTAATTGATCAAGGAGATGATAAACAATTCAATACCAATGACGAATCAATCATGATGATTTCGCGATGACGAAAAATATTTGTAAAGAAGAGGCTAAAACACCGTCTTTTTAAAGGATTTTCGATTCCATAAAATATTCATTAGCTCTACCTAAACTATTGCTTGCAACCGTAGTTCGGTTGCAAGTAATATTGCAAATTTGTTTAAAAACATTCAATCCAACAATGTTAAATACAAAATTGGCTTTGTTAAAAAATACTTTGTCGCATTTATCGTCCTTCTACTCATAAACTCATTAGAGGGTATATGTAATGAAGTAGGTCAATGGGGTTATCGGCACGCAAAGGAGCCGGGCTGGGCTAAATGTCAAGTGTAACAATGCCCTAGTACGGCTAACAGCTACCATATTGTGCTACTTCTTATTAATTAATATAAATACAGGGTCAAAGTACCTATAGTAGAAATGGATCATAATGATGAGTACTATGAGCCCTTTTCGGCTAAGCATACCCTTTCGTTATGAATCTGTGGATATCTTGTGCTCTGTTACCATGTGGTTGGTAAGAAATTAACAACCAGCAATATGTTAGTTAGAAACGAATGAAACTAGATATGCCTTTTCGTACAGCTTCTCATTTCTGTTACTATTCTCGAACTATACAAAATAATGGACCTTCCTCTACTGCTTGCATACAGCCCTCACCCCCACTCTTTCTAATGACTACTGAATTGTTTACTACATCTTTGTCATTGGCTTCATTAAAAACTAGTCATCCCACATGGCTATCTACAACCATAAAATTCCCGTTCTCGTACACATTGTTTCACCAGTTTTTCCACGTCCAACTTTATGGTGCATACTCGTATTCTCGCCATAATTATGGCGTTGTTTAATATTCGGTCAAGCAGTAAAAATATCATACGGTCGTTGATCTGAGTCTCAGTATTAGCTTAGTAATAGACTAGGTTTAGGTAGTAGTAACTATAATGTATTCTGTAGCCGAGGGCATTTACTTAAGCGTTTTGATTACTGCTATCTGCTAAAGTGGATTTTACTCTCATGGGTTATTTATTTTACTGTGGTAGTATACAGGGTTATTCATAAAGGGTATGCTAAGCCGAAAAGGGCTCATAGTACTCATAATTATGAACAACTTTTGCTATGGGACCAACCCGAAATTGGCGAAAAAAAATCAGCTGTTCCATAGAAAAATGTCAATGACACTCAACAAAATGTATGGCCTACTCACTATGAGCCCTTTCCGGCTTAGCATACCCTTTATGAATAACCCTATATACAGCAGTGGCCTTAATTGTCTTTGTTAATGGAGTTTAGTATTTGTATTTACGACGTTTATGCTTTTATTAAAATCGGAATTTCAATAACTTTTAATATTATTTCCAAAGTTAAATATCCTTCTCTTAGGCAAGTTCAAGCCAGGCATCAACTTGAAGCCTACTTGAAGCTTTCTTCTATTTTCAAACTTATTTCCAAAGAAACTTTAATTAAACAAAACTTGATTTACTAAGTTTGAATTTCAATAAAGCTTTTGATAGATTTACTTACTCTGTTCTCGAACTAGAATTGATTATGTCCATAAGTTTTTATTTCCCTACAATCAAACCTTAGATGGAAAACAGTATAGAGTACTTAATATAGACATTTATCACTGTATTATTCAATCATATTTAGGACTTCCTCAAGGGTCCGGTACTTGCACCACTTCCTTTCCTTTGTTCCATTGACAGCCTTTCCATTCTTGACAGGTCTTTTGATTTGTTGCCTCTACAGGCGATATATTGTGATCCTTGTCACTTATAAAGTTATAACCCTTCACAAATGTTCGATATTCTAAGCTGTAAAGTCATTTATCTCTTTCTCTCGGATGAGAAGTTTCATGCGCG
Organism: Alcis repandata; assembly: GCA_949125135.1. Lineage (NCBI taxonomy): Eukaryota > Metazoa > Arthropoda > Insecta > Lepidoptera > Geometridae > Alcis > Alcis repandata. The sequence goes on along the minus strand of OX421246.1, from coordinate 3,310,367 downwards.
AAAACGAGACAATGCACAATTAGACGATTTAGATTGAGACTAAAGTTTGATGATGTTGATGATTCGGGTGTTAGGGTTTTACAACACAATCGCTCAGGTTATTTTTCTCCAGTCTTTTGGCATACGCGATGACGATGACGTAGTAAAAGAGTGGTTTAAACTCCTTTGTTTTGTTTTAATTAACTCGGGAATTCTCACGGAAATATTATTGTAACCCATCTGATGAAGCTCACCGAATTTCATCGAAACTAGTCGCAGCAAACGACTACATATTTATAACCCGGTCACAATATCTGTGCACCTCGCTGGAATGCGTATAGCCTTATATAGTCGCACTGTCGCACCGGGGAGTGCGCGGAGAGGTGACAGGGGAAGCGGGAGCCAGCGAGGTGCACAGATTGTGACCGGGTTGTACGTGAGTATTCCCGTGTTAATTATAACAAAACGTTTATAAAACCAACGTTAGTTTCCATAGTAAAACTCATTTGTTACCATGAATATTTCTAGTAAGTGAGAGGAGTGATTGCTCAATGAAGATGAGGAGTCGAGAAGAAATAACACGATTTATAACCACTTCAGCTACAATTTAATTTCAACTTCAACTTCAACATGACGACCTCTTTGGCTCAGCGGTAATATATCCGCCTTTTAAGCCAGAGGCCCCGGGTTTGATTCCCGGCCGGACAGATGTTTGAGTGAATTTAAAATGTCTGCTCTGGGTCTGGGTGTTAGTTGTCCTTGTCTTTGTGTGTGTTCCATGGCATCCCCGACACAGGATTATCCTAGTGGGGAGCTATGAGTGTAAAACGTTTAAAAAAAAAAAACTGTTTCTCCGAAAAACACTGAAATATCCTAAACTTTTAAGAATCATCTCTGGTCGGTCCAGTTATAGACTTCTCAGAATTAACTTTCAAACGTCACTTAGAACGAAATGTTGATACGCCTGTTTCGTGTTACTGGAAATACCGTCATTCCGTCTAATTATTATACAGTACGATGTCGATTGTGTCGTTCAACTTACTAAACTAAACCGGCCATTAATATATAAATTAAAAAAAAAACAATTTGCAGAACAAAAATTATCTGCGCCTGTTTTTATTTAATTTGAGAAAATAGTAGCAATAATTTTAGATTGCTATAAAAACTACATAAACAGAATTGACATCATTATATTTTAATGAGCTTCTCGTAGTAAAATATTCAATATACTTCAAGTCTGGGCTTGAAGAGATAAGTTGTCTAAGATCTTAGAGCTAGTACTCAACAAGTTTCTAATTTATGCAATTAAACGAGGATTTTAGCTAATGATTTCCTTCATTGAACTTCATTAAAGAGTAAACAGCCTTACTTATAAAGCCTGCTTAATATTAGCCACTGCTTAAATTACATTCCCGATTAATTCACCTTCCAAACGAAACAAGAACATTATTTTTACAAAACAAAAAACAAAAACCGACTTCAAAAGACCGACTATTGAGTTGTTCATCTATTTGTCGCGCACGTACTTAATGCAAATTTAAGACTTATATAGTTTTCTCATGGATACCATTATCAGAACTGGACTAAATTGAAATGGGACCAAATGGGAAGCGTCAGCTTTCTAATAAAAAAAAAGAATCATCAAAATCGATTCACCCAGTCAAAAGTTATGACGTAACAAACATCAAAAAAAAATAAAAAAAACATACAGTCGAATTGATAACCTCCTCCTTTTTTGAAGTCGGTTAAAAAACAATCAAAATCGATTCATCCGTTCGGGAGCTACGATACCGCAGTCCCACACACAGACACGTCAAACCTATAACACTCCGTCGTTTTTGCGTCGGGGATTAAAAACGAAACGAGACGGGGAACTTTAATCAATGATTAACTTTAAGCAGGCTTTATAAGTAACTAGCTGACCCTTGCCCACTTCGTTGGGCATAATGTTAATTAAACCCGAAGCCATCGCGCGCCGTTCGGACCGTTTTTTCTCCGATTCACTTTGCAAAACGGACTACCACGTAAAAGACTTTTTATTTTTCGGTTTTTTATATAACCTATGACACTCAGCAATAATGTGGCTTTCTATTGGTGAAAGAATTTTTAAAATCGGTTCATTAGATCCCGAGATTACCCCTTACAATTTAACAAATATACAAACACACAAACTTTACTTCTTTATAATATTAGTATAGATAGTATAATAGTATATATAGTATATATAGTATAGATAGTATAGATTAAAATCAAGTTTACCGTTCAAAATGATCTTTTATTTCGATTGAAAGTGGGCCAGCGAGTGAGTTAATTTAAGGATGGAAAGAAGGTCAAGATTGTACAGATTCGTGACAGCGATTAATTTAAATGTACAGTATGAGTACGTACTCAGTCAGACAGTATTACTGTCAATAATATTTAAAAACTAGTGCAACAAGGCGGCCTAATCAATAAGGCAGTCAAGCGCAAGCGCATCAAAGAATAAATAATTGGCTGTGACATACAGAGAGACACCGAAGCCTCGCCTTATGAGTTCTTCCTAAAAGGAGGTTCACAACCCTAAAAAGAAGATCCTTCTTTCAGATAGACGTAAAAAGAGGCGTGTAAAGTTTGACCGTTATGTGTGCGTCTGTGGCAACGTAGCTAATTTGGATGCGGTTTTTATTTATTTGAAAGCAGGTTTTTTTATTAAAAAAAAAAAAAGAGAAGCGCGCTAGCGTTGGCCTTATTAACCGACTTCAAAAAAGGAGGAGGTTATCAATTCGACTGTATGTTTTTTTTTTATGTTTGTTACCTCATAACTTTTGACTGGGTGAATCGATTTTGATGATTCTTTTTTTATTAGAAAGCTGACGCTTTCCATTTGGTCCCATTGCAATTTAGTCCAGTTCTGATAATGGTATCCATGAGAAAACCATATAAGTCTTAAATTTGCATTAAGTACGAGCGCGACAAATAGATGAATAACTCAATAGTCGGTCTTTTGAAGTAGGTTTTTGTTTTTTGTAAAAATAATATTTCAAAATCCGTTCAGCCGTTTCAATGTTAGGGGTTTTTAAATTGTTAATTTTACATGCGTTCGTATTCATCTACTACACCTAATTTAATGTTATCTCTATAAAAATAACTTTTAATTGCGATAATGGTCTAGGTTTTTCTCTATCATAATCCTGACTAGTTTTTACAGAGTCTTTGTTTTTTTCCGTCACCGTTACGGACAATGTTTTATACAAATGTAATTTTCCTGTGAATCATAGTTCATTTGTTGGCACGTGAATGTGTCCTTCCGCTTTATCTAACAATAATTTGCATCAATTGTAAATAAAAATATATGTACGTGTATGATAGGTTTTCTATCAGACAATTAGTTAAACAATAGGTACTTTTAAATATATTATGGACCATGAACAATCGTTCACTTATTTGAAATTATGGAAAAGTAGTGAACACAATGAAAAAAAATATCACCTGTCTTTCAACATGGAACCCTTAATTCTAATCTTTCTGTCCATGTATATTGCTAATTCTCATGATGAATACTTTGATTGAAATTGAGTTCTAAAAAGTTGTACATGGATACATCGACTTTACCTAATTACCTAGTCTTTACAGTGCTCATTATAGGCCCTCTAGTAGATGCTATTATTTTTTTATCCATTGCCTTCCAACGTAAATGACGATGTTGTCTCACCATCGGGTTGGTGGTTTGCCTCTCCATGTCGTAGCCCATTCCGGATTCTGACGATTTATTGCATCCTTGTAAACCAAATAGGAAAAAAGCATCAGTCATAGCAAATCCAATATACTCTATTGAATAAACTTGGCAAGTCAACGTACTTCCTGTATTTTCATTATGCCTTATCTTATTTGATATCTGATCCTCCTTGACACAAAGGTGTATTGAATGTTTGTCTCGACGCCTTTTAGGCGCCCGTGATGTCACTACTACGAGAGAGCTTATTCTGGGGCCATAGATATTACATCTGGGACCTGTCAATCTTACTAAGACAGACACGAGCGAGAGCGACAAGCGATAAAAAGTCGAAAAAGTCGATAAAGTCGAATGCGCCAGAATTGCCAGTCTGTTTACGTTCTGCGGTTGGTCTCATTTTTCAATTGTAGTGATAATGGTCTTGTGTGGGTTCCCTAGTTATTAATTATTCTGTGGTTCCGTATCATTATCCAATTCAATTAGTAGATAATTGGCTAGTAACTTAATCACTTGAGTTGTAACTTCTGTGAAGTGGTCGTTTCAGATCTATTGGAAAATAGAAGAGGCTGCGTCTGTTTTATACAGTTTTAGCAGTTTGTTGTGAAGTTTACGAGTTAGGTTTACCAATGAGGAAGTCAATAGATTGGATAAACTTTACGACTACAGGATAATAGTGTGTAAGGAAAAAGACACGCTGGCAATGCCTCGCTTTGACCGTACTTTGATCTGACAGATCAAATCGTGCGTCTCATACGATCTTCTCTAATTTTAATCTTAGACTCCCAAGACTCTTCTCGTATCAGCACTTAGAACAGGCTCACTCATCAAAAAAAAAATTACTTACTCGAAAATGTTTTTGCATCTATCATTTTGGCACCTGGCGCATACAACGACCACTCTATCCGCTGTACCCCTAAACCGGCGTTGATATTAGTCCTGTTTCTCAATTTGGGTTCTAAAAATGATAATGCTAATAATATTTTTCCTTGTTTTCAGAAAACCCCGCCTTAGACTTCAATAGTCACAGTGTAGTACACCCGATTTTACATCATGGCCGAACGAAACGAGAAATATCATCGACGAGAGACACTGTGAGTACATTTACACAACTTCTCAACAACAATAAAACCGAGGAAAATCTTTCAAAATTTTGAGCTATTTATTAGGATAAAAACCTTTGCGTGGTTCTACACTAACCTCGTCATCTTCAGACACAAAGCTGACTAATCGCTTTAATCTCTAATTTCACTGGAACTGTAGCTCTTGAATCCAGAACATTTTTTTTAAATAAATAATGTTAAGCAACGATATGATAGTAACATATTATATGTATACTACAGCTACGTGGCTTAGCAAACTTGTGATACTTCGTCTTGCGGACTTCGTCGAAGAATCATATCTACCTACCACTAATACTTTTAATCCACTTTCAATCTTACGCTTATATTTAAGTGTCTACCAAGAGATCTAACCGCAAAAAACCGTTACTTCGTCCACATTTCAGCAATATTATTTATAGACAATGATAATAATATAATTTTCGACATTCGGAACGGAAGCTCGTAATGCGATTGACCTCTCGTGTTGACGACCGCTTGATGCCTAACGCTGTTATAATTTACACTATTTACGCAATTATGATGTTTACCTTCCAGTTTTGTAGTTGTTGACCGGGACTTTCATGGTCTTGAGCTTCCTTTCGATGATTATCTGAAATACCATCCTCATCCTTGATATTATCTGCATCAACTTATCGCCTAGTCCATTAAGATATGGGAAGCTCTACCGCTAACATTAAAGTTAGAGATTTTTTTATTCAAAGATTGGCTTGCTTTTGACGGCCACCTCGCTGGATGGTAAGCAATGATTGTAGTCTACGATGAGTCACGCTTGCCTAAAAGAAACCAATTCACTCTTGACTTAAAAACACTCAAATTATATTTATCGTGCCTAACTCAGTCAGAGCATTTCACACTCTAGCGGCTTGTGGGCTTTCCCAAATTTGTAGAGAGCTTTATTTATAAATTGGTGGTATTCTGTTTTTCAGAATAACGCACATCATTCAGACGTGCAGGTGACGGTTCCTATTGACGGTGAGCCATGGCTTCTGGATCTTCGACTCAACGAGGACCTAGTGGCTGGAGGCCACACTCTGCAGTACCAGGAGGGAGGGAAGACTGTAAAGCATATACCTAAGAAAGAGGTAAATATCCGTCATCTTCATATCTAGTTACGCTACTGGAGCAACTGTATCTGCGACCCAAAGTCTAGCTCCGATACTTCAAACTGAGATGGCTCTAGTAGATGCTGGGGGAGAAGAAATGCGCAGTAGATCCAAGCATGAAATCTCAGAAGCAAATATGCTATCAGGTTCTCCCTCGTCATCCTGAGATAATTAGTTAAAACAAATTCTATTACGGAAGTTCATTGAGACTCAAAAATAATCTTGTAGAGACGAACAACTCGCTCATCGATAAGCGTCTTTACGCTACCTTATTATAATTGCAGTTCCTCCCATAATTTACAACTTCGGCAGTACATACTCCAAACCACCTATTAAGCCGGTTCTTGTGATCGTTTTAAAGTCTAACCAACGTCACCTCGCAATTTCCAGGAGCTAGATTTGTGCCACTACTCGGGCAGCGTGCGAGGCAAGCCGCAGTCCTGGGTGGCCGTGTCCACCTGCCACGGCGTGCGTGGCGTCATCTTCGACGGACAGAAGATGCGGTACATCGAACCTGCTCAAGGTACGTTGCATATACAGAATTCTTCCTATTATACGTGGCATACTGTAGAAGTTTTCAATATGATATGTTATTGATAGTAAAAGTTAATGATATCATTATTTGGAACAGCTGTTTTTGTCTGTTAGCAGTTTTTTGCGATCTTAGTGTGAGTTTTTCACCCATTGTAAAAGTTTTTTCTTTGGCTTAGCAAACTTCAACTGCCAAGCTCACTAACCTTGTAAATGTCATAAAAACTTGACAATATTTGTATTATTCTTTACAGGTTCCGAAATCCAGTCCGCGCACTACATATACGACCACAACGACCTCAACACTGAGAACCACTGCGGCTACAGCGGGGGCGTCACGAACAGCACTACTTACGACCCTGAGCTGTCGGGGAGGTATCACGGACAGAGGAAGATCAAGAAGAGTCGAGTTAGTAGGGTGAGTGACATCAGACAGTGCTGTTACTTTATGTTCTGTAGAGACTAGAGCGGGTGCTGATCGATGTTTGAGGAAAGGCCTTGAAACTCCTCAAAATCTTTTGTTTACAGGCACCAAAATGTTCATTTGCAGTTGCATACCCCTGATATCGTGAAAAAATGACAGCAAATGCATTGCAATATAATTCAAATAATACCATAGCAGTCTATTCAGACCAACTGTAGCGCGCAGTGACTCTGTGTTGTGCTGAACGCTGATTGGTCCGCTCAAAGTTACGACCGTGGTTCTGACACGTCATTAGTGGATGTAGATTCTATTAACGCTATTTGCATTAAAGGGTTGACTGAGAGTATCCGAGTCAAGAGTAAAACCACTGAAAAAAAAACAGTACACTATATACACCTGAAGCATTTACAAAGTTATAAATATTTCATTATAATTCCAGTACAAAAGAGAGACAGACAACACAGAAGTCCGAGGGCCCTACAACGCGAACAAGTTGTCTCGCTACGTGGAACTGGTGCTGGTGGCCGACCACAGGGAGTTCCAGGCCAACGGAGACAGCGTGCGGACTGTGCATTCGCAGCTCATACAAGTGGCGAACATTATCAACTCGGTAAGTATCAACTCTTATGAGTTGATTATATGTAACGACTTTACGAGTGCGAGACAGTAAATGAGCACTCTCGGCCGAGCAAAAAAAAAACGACGGGTTGCACTCCGGGAGTGCCGGCAGAAGTGAAAACTTAAGTATTAACGTTGTGCGTTTTGGATATTTTGGAATGGTTAGGGAATAATTTTGCACGAATTGCTTTAATTATTTTAATAGAAAAATGAATCGATATCGTGTCCACTATAATCACTAGATCACAACACTATAACTGTCAAATTAGAACATTCGCGCAAGCGCCCTGCGCCGCCTAAACGAAACAGCCGGCGCAGGCATACATTTTCGCCGCGCCGTAGAAAGAGAGGGGGATACTAGCTGTCTACTCTCCATCCGTCTTACGAATTTTCGATCAGGTCACGTGACCCTGTCGCGTGTTTAACATTTTTTACCCATTCCAAAAAAGTGTACAACGCCGCTAAAGAAGTTTTCACTTCAAAATTCATGGTTCTAGCGACTGTCTCGCCTCGTCAAACTGTACAAATCGAGTACTCGGCCGAAGGCACTTTCGCGCCACTGTACTCGTTACGTGTAATCAACTCATTCAGGGGCGGAGGTAACGATCATCACCTATCTTTTTCGAGGAAGATATAAAATTACTTAGTGGAGATTCTCAACCCAGATTTCGGACCCAAACTTTGGACTTGGGTCGCTTTAGGAGTAGTTTGTCAAATGGGGATACTCAGACGCTGAAAACACACTGCAGTGAGCACAGTGCGACTGCGGCACCCGCTTTTGTGTACAAAGCCTATCCTAGTGGGGTCGCAGTAGCCAAATACTGGAGATCATCTACCTACACGAACAATCAAAAAGAAGTGAGGATTAAAATTAAATCATTTAGATTAAAAATTGTGAAAAAACAGTTTGTTTTTTCATTTCAAATTTTGTAATTTAAAAAAAAACGTAGATTGGTTTGAGACACCTAAAATGTTTTAGTCTGTTTTATTAAAACTAAAATTGCCCTTATCTTTAACAGGTATACTCCCCTCTCAACATCTACATAGCTCTAGTGGGAGCAGTGGTGTGGAGCGAGCGAGACGAGATACAGTTAGTAGAGAACGGAGATACCACGCTCACCAACTTCCTGAACTACAGGGAACGGCAGCTAGTCATTGATATACCAAACGATAATGCACATTTGTTGACGTAAGTATACTACTCTATAAGTCAAATATAAATTGTGCCAAACGGTAATGCACATTTGTTGACGTAAGGATACTTCTCTAAAATTCAAATATAAATTGTGCCAAACGGTAATGCACATTTGTTGACGTAAGGATACTTCTCTAAAAGTCAAATATAAATTGTGCCAAATGATAATGCACATTTATTGACGTCTCTCTTCTTCTCTATTAATGTACCCTTTATAAGAAAATAAAATAATTATAGTCGGAGTATCTGACTCAATTTTACGTGTTTTTATAACTAAATTGGAGTAAATAAGTCTAATACAAAATTCGCGAAAATGTGTCTGAAATTTTCTTATAAATAAATCCCGAGCTTCACGTAATGTACAAAAAAGATGTATTTTAAACCGACTTCAAAAAAGGAGGAGGTTATCAATTCGTCTGTATGTTTTTTTTTTTTTTTTATGTTTGTTACCTCGTAACTTTTGACTGGGTGAATCGATTTTGATGATTCTTTTTTTATTAGAAAGCTGACGTTTCCCATTTGGTCCCAATTTAGTCCAGTTCTGATAATGGTATCCATGAGGAAACCATAATAAGTCTTAAATTTGCATTAAGTACGTGCGCGACAAATAGATGAATAACTCAATAGTCGGTCTTTTGAAGTCGGTTTTTGTTTTTTGTTTTGTAAAAATAATGTTCTTGTCTTTGTAACACACGATTTCAAACGAATATTTTGTTAAACTAAGTTGTTTGTCATGGATCGCGGAGTCTGTAATGTATAAACGCCATTAAAAAAAGATTTATTAAATGTATTTCCCCTCTTTTCCAGCCGCCAAAAGTTCAGCGACGGCGTAGTGGGCAAAGCGCTGAAAGGCCCGATATGCACGTTCAAATTCTCCGGCGGCGTGGCCACCAACCATTCAGAAGTGATCGGGCTAGTGGCCACCACTATTGCTCATGAGATGGGACATAACTTTGGCATGGAGCATGATACTGGTAATTATAATACTATTTTTAACCGAGGATAAAATGGAGGAGGTTCTCACGTCGACGCGTATATTTTTTTTGTTACATAATTTTTTATTAATTGTTTATTTTATGATAGTTTTTGCTATGTTAAATGACTTGCCCAGTGTAACAATTTGTTAAAAGGCCACTATTACTTTGAGGAATTTAAAATTAATAATTCGAGTAGAAAAGAGCCGATATAATCTTCAAACGTCTTATTAGATTTTTTCGAATCAGATAAAATACTATCAAATCACATTTCGAAAAAAAACGTATCAAAATCGGTTTATTCCTTTGGGAGCTACGATTCCACAATCAGACACCCAGACACATAGATACACTTTAAACTTATAACACCTCTCTTATTGCGTCAGGGGTTAAAAACGTATAGTTAAATTTCTCTTCATTTCCCTGCTCAAATGTTCAAAACAAAAAAAAATACAATTTTTATTATGGGGTATCAGGCACAATAATGTATTTCGATATTTATTAAAGCTGTATTTTTTGTACCGTCACAGACGAAGACTGCGAATGCCCCGACGAGAAATGCATAATGAGTCCATCCAGTACTTCAGTGGTTCCCGTGCACTGGTCTTCCTGCAGTTTGAAGTCTTTGGCTCTTTCCTTCGAGAGAGGGATGGACTACTGTTTGCGGTGAGTCTCTTTCGCACAGATATATAGAGTTATTCATAAAGGGTATACTAAGCCGAAAAGGGCTCATAGTAATCATCATTATGAACAACTTTTGCTATGGGAACAATGCGAAATTTGCGAAAAAAAAAGTCAGCTGTTCCATAGAAAAATGTCAATGACACTGAACAAAATGCATGGAATAGCTGATTTTTTCTCTACTTCTACTTGTTGAACAAGCTTTCCTTTTTACTTGTTGAGCAAGATTCGGAATGGGGGCGATAAGTCCCATACTGGCGTCCCGCAAAGGGTGCATTGTGCGTTTCCCCCTTGCCAGCGATCACCCGAGCCAACCATTATGTACATATGTGTGTTCGTAGAGGGTGATCTCCGAAACTACTGGTGCGATTTTAAAAATCCTTTGAAGTTACATTAGGTATAACAGAGTGCCATAAATTATATTGTATAGCATCAGACTTGTGAGGCAACAGGCCGAGTTGCATCGGGTACCAAGTCCCGAACATCAGTTTAGTATTACATAACACGATGGTTTTTTGACATGTGAAGAAGTAGGTCTAAAAAATACAAACAACAAACAAAAATACAAAAAGGTTTAATTACTAAAATCAATACAAGTCAAGAAGATTATTGCCATAGTTTCTAACTTGTATCTTCGTACTAGGAACAAACCGAAGCGCCTCTTCGGGTCCCCAACGTGCGGCAACGGTTTCATCGAGCCGGGAGAGCAGTGCGACTGCGGCGTCGCGGCCGGCGGCGGAGCCAACCCGTGCCACGCGTGCTGCCACCACCACACCTGCATGCTGCGCGGGAACGCGACTTGCGGGGCTGGGGCTTGTTGCGATTTGACGGTGAGTGGGTGTAGGAGTGGTCATGCAGGTGCTAAATGAGGCGCTGAGGTGCTAAATGAGGCGCTGAGGTACTAAATGAGGCGCTGAGGTGCTAAATGAGGCGCTGAGGTGCTAAATGAGGCGCTGAGGTGCTAAATGAGGCGCTGAGGTGCTAAATGAGGCGCTGAGGTGCTAAATGAGGAGCTGAGGTGCTAAATGAGGCGCTGAGGTACTAAATGAGGCGCTGAGGTGCTAAATGTGGCGCTGAGGTGCTAAATGAGGCGCTGAGGTGCTAAATGTGGCGCTGAGGTGCTAAATGAGGCGCTGATGTGCTAAATGAGGCGCTGAGGTGCTAAATGAGGCGCTGAGGTACTAAATGAGGCGCTGAGGTGCTAAATGAGGCGCTGAGGTGCTAAATGAGGCGCTGAGGTGCTAAATGAGGCGCTGAGGTGCTAAATGAGGCGCTGAGGTGCTAAATGAGGAGCTGAGGTGCTAAATGAGGCGCTGAGGTACTAAATGAGGCGCTGAGGTGCTAAATGTGGCGCTGAGGTGCTAAATGAGGCGCTGAGGTGCTAAATGTGGCGCTGAGGTGCTAAATGAGGCGCTGAGGTGCTAAATGAGGCGCTGAGGTGCTAAATGAGGCGCTGAGGTACTAAATGAGGCGCTGAGGTGCTAAATGAGGAGCTGAGGTGCTAAATGAGGCGCTGAGGTACTAAATGAGGCGCTGAGGTGCTAAATGAGGCGCTGAGGTGCTAAATGAGGCGCTGAGGTGCTAAATGAGGAGCTGAGGTGCTAAATGAGGCGCTGAGGTGCTAAATGAGGCGCTGAGGTGCTAAATGTGGCGCTGAGGTGCTAAATGAGGCGCTGAGGTGCTAAATGAGGCGCTGAGGTGCTAAATGAGGCGCTGAGGTGCTAAATGAGGCGCTGGCGAGCTCCCGGTGTGTAGGATCTAGGATCGGCAGTATAGGTGCTACCTGCGGCGACGGCGCATGCTGCAACCTCGCGGTGTGCGGTTTACGAGCAAGAAATTGTGTAGATCTTTTGACCTTTTTTAAACTAGTTTTCTCTTAACAAAAATCGATTTGTTTTGTTTTTAATTACAAAACTGCAAATAAAGTTTCCAGAAAGTCACAAAATCTCAAAAATATAGGAACTATTTCAGTAATATTCAACCTTAAATTGAAAACTGTACTCATTCTGAGAAGTGCTGTTTTGGAAGCGTATTAGGAAATGCTTGTTTTGATTCGTTGCACATTTCGGGAACTGCTCGGTCTGACTGTACCAGTTTTCTAAACTGTGTTTGTATTGTTTTTTGTAGTATCAATAAAGCATATTATCATATTACAGACGTGTCGTCCGAAGCCCGCCGGCACCGAGTGCCGCTCGGCAGACCGCGAGTGCGACCTGGCGGAGCACTGCTCGGGACACTCCGAGTTCTGCCCCGCTGACGTCTACAAGATGGACACTACGCCGTGCGGGGCTGGGCATAATGAGGTATGTACTTTGCAGGAAAGATCTGTTCTTTTGGCTGTTTGATAGCCTGGCAGAGCCCGCTAAGGTCGCCAATCATTGTACTACTTTTAAGTGTTATTATCATTTTGCTTGTATATTTTTGGTGTGAACAATAAAGACTTTATCGTAGGTTTACTTTACTAAACACACACACTAGAGCGCAATAAAGCAGAGGAAAAGTTACCATTATTCGCGTTCTTCGTTATCTCACTTCTGAGTATAGGTATTTTCTTTTCTAACTCTTACTGCCTCGATTCTGTGCCAAGTTGCCAACAGAAACATTATCAGCATTAATCCCACTTCTGAAGGTAGATTCACTTTACCTAACTCAGCAATTGGCCTTCGTAATCCCACTGAGTGTAGGCGTCTCCCTGTAGCTGGCTCTGTTAACAGCTACTCGTCCCTCCCCCAGGCGTACTGCGTGCGCGGAAGCTGCCGCTCTCGGCGCGCGCAGTGCCGGCTGCTGTGGGGCGCCACCGGGGAGTCCTCGCATCTCAAGTGCTACACCAGCTCCAATCTCAAGGGGACCAAGTCAGTATTACCAATAAATATGTATATTAGGGTGGTGTACGTTTGGATGAGAAAAATTCAAACTCTAGTTAGGTTTTCGATGATGTATTAAAAGTTTCGACAAATTATCTCAACTGCAAGAGGGTGCTCAATCGCTTCAAAGTTTGAATAAATAGCAAAAATTTCGTTCACAACAAAAGTGTCAGGAAATGTATAAATGTCTGGTTTTCTAAAATCTGTGATTTATAACACCATTAGAGAAATGTGTGAATATTTCACAGAAGCGTGATGGGCGTTTCTATTGTACATTTGTCCGACTATAACTTGAGTATCGTTAATCTGATCTTCATTAAATTTTGCAGGCAGATAAGATCAATACAATTTATAGGTTTAAATATGAACGAAATCGGTCTAAGTTTTGTGTTAATTAAGAAACGTATTCCAGGAACGGCAACTGCGGCTACGACGCAATAAACCAAGTATACAAACCGTGCGCGGCGGGAGACGCTCTGTGCGGGCTGCTGCAGTGCCGGCACCTCAACGAGCGCCTCGAGTTCGGGATGGAGTCCGTGGCCTTCCTGTCCGCCATGTTCATTAATGATAACGGTGAGTGTGCCTCTCACTCGCACGCGTATGCGAGAGCAAGAGGCAAGAGAGAAACAAAAGTGCTTATTAGTGGTTTGCGCCGACTGAATCGCGTGGCTAGCGGTCAGATGTCGGTCGAGTGACCATGACTCAAGTTTCGGAGAGCGGCCTCAAACAGGCGAGTTGGTGGTCAAACGCGAATTTATTCGCGATAAAAAGAAGAAAAAACTAAAAACAATGTTTCATTTTATTTTAAAATATTTTTTTTTTCAGTACAACGTAAGCTTAAATTACACCTGTTATAGTTCAAAAAACTACCTTGCAAACCTTATAAACCTGATAATATAACAAGAAATAAAGCAAAAAGTAAACCCTAGCCCTTTTATTCCAGGCACGATAATCCCGTGCCGCACCGCCATCATCGACCTCGGAGTCAACGACGTGGACCCCGGGCTGGTGCCGGATGGGGCCAAGTGCGGGGACGACAGGGTGAGTGTTTCCTATTATATGTTTGACCACTGGCGGATTTACACATTTGCCAGTAGTGGGCTATTTAAAATTTTGCCACCTCTACCGAGTACTACCGACCTCTTTTTTTATGTTATCGAGTGAAAAGACGAGCAAATCGCTCGCCTGATTTTAAACGTCACGTTTGCCCAAAACAGGTCTGCACCAAACACAAATTTAGAATTTTTAGAATGCAAAACCCTGCGCGGCACAGCACTGCGCTCGTCACCCTGAGATATAAGATGTTTAATCTCCTATTTGCCCTGAAACAATGGAAACAATGCCCTTCCAACCGGAACACAGTAATGTTTGCACATTACTGCTTGGCGGTGGAATACCTGGCAAAGGTGTGGTACTTCCCCAGGCGGGCTCTGCAAAAGAGCCCTACCTCTGCAATTTGATAGTATTAACATATAAGCAGGACTTGTCTAATAATGTTGTTTCTGCAGATGTGCTTGAAACAGCGCTGTGTATCGGTGGCGGCGGTGCGAGAACAGATCGCGATGCGCGAGTCTTCCGTTTGCCCCTCGAATTGCTCTGGACACGGAGTTTGCAACTCGGAAGGTATGTTACCTACCTACTCAGATTAAGAAGGAAGGCAGATAGAGTCCCGCCTTAGATACAAGTGAAGCCAAAAAAACTACCCTACTTCCCATGTACGTATACTTCAAGTACGTATTGACGCATAAAAACTACCCGAACCAATCGTCAATTCTTACGTCAGTTGCTCAGAGAACGTGGACAAGAAAAATAAGTGGTAATAAGGGTAGTTTTTATGCGTCAATGTGTGCTTGAAGTATACGTACACGGGAAGTAAGGTAGTTTTTTTTGGCTTCACCTGTATCTAAGGCGAGACTCTATCTGCTTCCTACTTGATCTGAGCCTACCTATAAGAAGAAAAAGATAATCAAAAGAAGAGTCGCAGAGTCGCTCTTGGCAATAATGCCACTACTTGTGGAACTAATATATCTTTTATTATTTATTTTATAATGTCAATAACACGATTGAAATTAGCATCTTATCGATTGTCGATTGCCTTATTTGTCTCGATGCCACGTCTCCTTAGTAAAAGTTATTTGATGTTGAATAACTTTATTTATTATTACTATTATTCATATATGCGAAGACGGGGCAGGTCGCTAGTATTTTATGAAAAAATATTTAACATAAGTGTGTTTCCTTAGGTCACTGTCACTGTGAGGCTGGTTTCGCTCCCCCACTGTGCTCGTCCCCCGGACCCGGGGGATCTGTTGACTCGGGACCCGCCACCGACCCCAGTGGTAAGATAATCATGATCTCTAAAAATCGTGTTCTCGTTAGTATTAAGTAACAGAATTATAAAATATGTTATGCGGAATACCACATAATAATATAACTTAAGGTTGCCACTTTAAAGAAGCAGGTGATGATACCATCGGCACTTCTTGTGATATCAGTCCGATCTCTATAAAATCGATTGAGCCGTGCTAGCTATGAAGCCATAGATAATAATTGACTATGACATACGGACGGAAGGACGCAATGTCTTGCCACTAGGGTTCTTCCCCGAACCCTAAAAAATGGACATCAAACTTATAAAGCGTCTCGTTTTTCGACGTCCACTAAAAATGGTTAATTATTTTGACGTCCGCTAAAAATGGTTAGCGTATATAAACTGTTTATTAAAAATATATCTTTTTGTGTCCACAGTGCAAAGAAACTTCATGATCGCGATGTACGTGATATTCCTCGGCATCATCCCCTCGGTCATCTTACTTCTGTTCCTGATCTACTACTCTCGACACAACGTGCTACTCTGGTGGAAACGACCGAGGAAATCGTACGTACATCTCTTCAACTGCTGCTCTAAAAACGACTCTAACTTCACTGGCAAAAAGTCTAGATTCCAAAAAAGCACGTCGTCGTTACGACATTTAATAAGCTGCAAAAGCAAAAGGAACAACTTAGATAATGTATGCGAAACTGAGGAGCATATCTATGAGTCTGTTGATCGGAATTATAAATCGCCGTTTGCTAAATTAAAATTGACAGACAAAAGTGACAAAAAACCGACTATGACAGTCAAACCGGAGTTCAAAAAGCCTTTGACTAAACCGTTCAAGAAAATTAGCAAAGAGGATATTCAAATGGCAACAGATGAAGTTAAATTTAATCCAGTAAAACCTATAGGGAAAATTAGCAAAGCTGATATTAAAGTAACTACTAATGAAACTAAATCATTAATGAAAAATAACGATGATATTCTAGCAGCAACTAAAGGGGTAAAACTAAAGCCTGCTAAAATTAGCAAAGCTGATATCCAAGTAGCGACTAATTCAATCAATAACGTTAAATTAACTCCTATACATCAAAACAAAAACTTTAACAAAGACGAAACTCAAATACCAACTAATGGTGTAAAATTTAACCCTACTAAACCTATGGTTAAAATCAACAAAACTGATATTCAAGTAGCAAGCGCTAATTCCAATGGCGTTAACCAAAAACCTGCAAATATATATGAAAATATTAACATAGATGTAATTAAAACAGCACCTTTAAAACCAATGGCTAAAGTCAACAAAGAACACAACCAGAAAACCAATAACGGTATCAAATTAAACCCAACAAAACCGATAGTGAAAACTAACAAACCTGAAATTCTACTAGCATCTGATGTAAAACTGAAACCCGTTAATAAACCAATGATGAAAATTAACAAAGCTAATACCCAAATAGCAAGCAAAGCAAATTTGTCACCTGAGTCTACAGTAGATAACAAACCGAAGCCTCCGGTGTCGCCTAAACCGAATAGGTTAAACATTAACCCAGCAGTAATGATTGTAAAGCAAGGCCTCTCTTCTACTACCAATGAAATGTTAAATAAGGGATGCTTGCAAAATGTTGCCAAAAGAAATGTATAACAAAAATCAACAGTTAAAAATACATATTTTAACCAAAATAAAAACCATGCAAAAGGACAATTTTAGACATCGTCGCCTATATTTATTATTATATGTACATTGTTTATCCGAATTCTCGCGAAGAAATTGCATCGCTTGTATTTTTTTATTTTGTCTTTTTGAAGTTAGACCATTGTTTGTAAATATAATTATTGTGGTCTGTAAAAGGGAGCTATCAACAAATTACGACCCACGAATTTCATGATTTTTTTACTTTCTTTCCTACCTTGGTGTGACGTCACATATTTAGAAAATTACAAAAATATATAGTCATGCGGGGCTATTACGTCTGCGGGGTTATTACGACTTTTGTCTATAACTTATGTACCCTAATGTTTTATCAATAACGACATCTATTGGGCCACTTCTTTTTCTTTTTCCACTTTCCGCCCATAGATGTCGTTATTGATAAAACATTATGGTACATAAGTTATAGACAAAAGTCGTAATAACCCCGCAGACGTAATAGCCCCGCATGACATTATATATAAAATTCTAATTCAAACAAAATAGACTGCTCTCTTATTTATGTATTACCTAATTTCTATTCATAAATAATACATTTTATTTTATTATTTATTGTTTAATTGTTGTTTCTATTTATTTATTATCAATGTGTGATGTAATTTATTGATAGGCCCCAGCTTGTATTGTAGTCTTGTATTAGAGTTAAATCTGTGATATGTTTGTGTGATTGGTTTGGTGCTTGGTATTTGTGGAGTTGCACATTTTTACTTAATATAAGTTTTTCTTTACTAATTATTTAATAGTCGTACATATACTATAGCCAAACTGTTTATCTTAGTCCTCGCCTGCGCGGTACAGAGGCGCGGGGGTATGACGGTGCGGGCGAGGACTAAGATACATTATATTGGCTATACATATCATATCATATTTTGTAGTTTTTGGTTTTCATGTTTCAATTGCTTTATTAATTTCTTCCGTAGTTGTAAATACTTTTTTTAATAAACGGAATCTTTTTATGCTCATTCTTCTTTCTTTCTCTTCTGTTTCATTTCTCACTCTCACGACTTGATAACAGTCTGACAAGAATCTAAATAAATTAACCTGAACTTGATGTTTCTTCATATAATTGCAAATTAATTATATTTGAAGCAATATATTTTGTAATATTTGTAATATCAATATATTTTTTGTAATGTTTGTAGTGGTAGGGCTCTTTTGCAGAGCCCGCCTGGGGAAGTACCACACCTTTGCCAGTTATTCCACCGCCAAGCAGTAATGTGCAAACATTACTGTGTTCCGGTTGGAAGGGAATTGTTTCCAGTGAAATTACAGGGCAAATGGGAGATTAAACAACTTATATCTCAGGGTCTATTTAAATTCTTGTCATACTATATTATGTAGTTTTTAGATGCACTACTAGACATAACATTCGGATACTTGGTGAGTTTGCATTGGGTTTTGTTTGAAAACTGCATGAAAATAATATAGTAAATGCCCAAAAATATGGCACATTTCCTGATATACTGCAGGAGAAATTGTCTATTGTCGTGCCATATTTTTACCAGTTATTGTGTATTGTTTTACTAATTGTTGCATGTTTGTACTATTTTGTGTTTTATAGCATGAAATTTGGCAATTCTGGCTTTTTAAAAAGTCTGCGATAAATAAATGTTGTTATGCTTTTACTAATAAAAAAAAAATAGAACAATCTATTTATTGTTTATCGTTATCCATTTTATGGATAAAGTTTAAATCGATTGTTATTATTATGTTTGTCGATTTTTTGAATAATTCATGCTAGTGCATGCATGCATGCATGCAGCTTCATAATTGTTTCTTAACTAATAACAAGCTTCTATTGTATAACCAATCATATTAAGACATAAGCCATAAACTAACAAAAACCGCACCTATTCTCAAGTCACTAAAACACATTTTCCCTGCAGGGCCCCATCGCCGAAGAAAGCGAGTCTCCAGCATCGCATATCACGAAGCGCGAGCAAATTCGCTGCAAACTTCCAGAACAACTCTCAAAACACCAGCCAACCTGTCAACGTACACACTCTGTCTAACCCTGACGATATGAGCTCGAGCCTGCTCAGATCTGATTCCGACAGAAGCCCAGCGGGGAATATTAATCCTTCAGTCAACTTCTTTGGAAACTTCAAAGGATTTTCGCTAACACCCATCGATAAAGCCGAAGAAAACAACACGAAGAATGATAAGAACGTAGCCGTGATCGCTGTGAAGAATAATACGGTTGACAGAAAAGCTGCCAAAGAAAATGTTCAGAGTAAAAGTGCGAAGATAACTCCAGTGCACAGAAGTAGTAGCAACAGCCAAAGTATTGTTAATCAAGGGGTGTTGAAGCCTGTCTTAAGAAGCGCTCCGCCGTTACCAGTCGTTCCAGTGACAAATAAATCCAGTCCAACAACCAGTCCCTCCGTAAAACGGACGAACAGCAACGTTCAGAATAGAATCAAAGCTTTAATAAGCGCTGAAAAGGATGAAATTCCAGCAGCGAACCCGGCACCGAGACCTGTTATATCCAGCCCCATTCTAGAAGCTTCGACGTGCACGGCAAAAGAGCTGATATCACCGCTACAAGGGTCCAAAACTCTGGGGCCAATCAGGGCAGCGCCAACTATACCGACAACGTCACCAGATTTACCAAAACGACCTCTGAGCATGCATTCGGGAACTGTCCCTCAAAAACCTCTCCCAGAAGAACCGAAAAAAGTCAGAGAAGGCATATCCTTGAACCGAATCGCGTCGTTCCTAAAACACGACAAATCAAAGGAGAAAGAACGAAATCCAGTAGAACGAAGTCACTCTCTACCGAAGAACCCGAACAACCAAGTGAAAATAGTCAAAAACGCCGACAAAGTGGCTCTGCGCAACTTGCAGATATCCAACCCTATTTTGCAGAAAGAAATAGAACTCCCAGTGAATACGGTGCCCGTGGTATCAGATTCCGAAGACGGGGACGATGGGAAGTCGTTTGTGAACAGAGCTCAAAGTATGCGAGTGCCAACTACTCAGAAACCAGCTTTACAAAGTTTCGGGTCAATGAGACAAGCGCCGGGCGCCCCGAGACCATTATCCATAGTAGGCAGACCCACTGCCCCGCCCCCACCCTTACCAAACCAAGAAGAAAAACAGGACGACTCGAAGACGGACTACGTAGACTGCATAGAGGAGAAACAAGCTCCATTAGCGCATATAGACGAAGAATCTGGCGACAACATCTATGCCATCATCGAAGAAAGCCCTATAAGAAACTCCAAACCTTTGCCCGGCGTGCCGTCTGTCGTCAAAACCACGCCCCAGCCCCCTCCAGTAGGATACAACGCTCCTAAAGCCATCCCCTCCAATTCGGGAGCCAAAGGAAGCAATGACAGCATGGGTCTGCTAGGAGAAATAGTCAACGAGATACAAACACGGAATTTTGACTCAATTTACTCCGCGTCAACGCTTTCTAGGAAAAAGAAGGGGAAAGACGAAAACAGAGATAGTACGTACGTGAATTCAGAACATTACAAGACACCGGAGAGCGTATACAGTAACTCTGGAGCGAAGTCTACCTCATCGACCACCAGCAGTGGGTATCTGCACCCGTCAGCTGTGAATGTACCAACACATTTCAAGGGCCAAGACAAAGTTGACCACGAAAAAGCACCTCCATCGCCCACGCTAAAAGGTCCAAACTCGAAAATACCAACGTTCGCCAGACAAGTAACACCACCCGGCCTCAGAAACACGACGTCTTTCAAAAGCGTCCCCCAATCGCCGAAAACCGCGATCAAAAACGTTAACTCCATAAACGCGAATGTAACGAAGATATCCAACAGTCCAGACGTGGTTTCCAGCTGTACTTTACCAGATCCGAAGAACATAAAAGCTCCGGATGTTATAAACAATAATAAATTACTTCACGAAGCTCCCAAAGTTGCTTCGAAGCCGTCTGTCACAGCTAAACCCAACGACAATCGACCGCCTCTAAGACAAGCCCCCACAGTCGACAAGAAGCCAACAATAAAGAATGGTCCAACACTAAAACCCGTAAACTCCTCATCGAGTTTAACAAACAAACAAACCGACAAAACTCAGCCCTTAAGTCGTGCCAACTCTAAAATAGAGTCCGTTAAAGCCATAGCTGATAATTTGAATAAAAACAAACCTAAAGTGGTCCCGAAACCTTCGATAACGAACAAACCCGAAACGAATCCGAAACTGACGGGAACAAAACTGTCCGCCAAACCATCCAACGTAGCCAGCCTACAACAGAAATTCGAAAATAGAAAATCGTTAGGGAAAGAAATTACCACAGCGAAAAAATAATATTTAAACAATTTTGACTTTACTTGTAAACACTGCCAAAAGATAATCACTGTTTAAACCGCAACAGGACCGAGAATTTTAAGCAGTGCTTAAATTTTAACAGAGTTTTAAGTAAGACCCTTTAAGAGTCGCGTAAATAAATCTAGAGATTTTTGTGCAGCTATTTAAATGTAATTTCTAGTCGAATTAATTAGTTTTTTGATGGCCATTTACTCAGACGGTAATGAAAGATCTGAATTCATACAGAGATATTTTATTTTGTCGAAATTATTTTAACGGATCTCATGGGTTTTCTGACCGGATGAACAAAATGTATTATTTTGTGAAATTGAACTTTATGAAAAGGATAAAAGGATTATTTTTGTTCGTTTTTACGACAGCTACTCGTATTTTTATATCGAAACGTATTTTGGTGAAGAAATTGAAATGGTTTATATTTTTAAGGACTTTGCTGGACAAATAGGAGCTCAGATTGTTAGTGCTTTATAGAGCAAAGATATGCAATTATGCATATCTTATTATGCATTGATAGGACAAGATTTATACAGAAAAAAATTATTAAAAAAATTTACTAATATAAATTTTCGTAGCAGGCAACTAGGTTAAATTTTAAGTCTTAAATTTTATTGTATTTGAGTTCTTTTTTGTTTGAACATTCTGCATATCTTGTCCGTCGCATATGCTCCAAAAATTGAAACTAAAAATTAGCGTGTATTAAATAAAGTACATTTTTCTTTGCATTTGATTCTCGTGACAAAAATTAGTAATTTAGTTCTATGTTAATATATCCTACTATTCCTTTATTTTATATTTGT
This sequence comes from Alcis repandata, assembly GCA_949125135.1. NCBI lineage: Eukaryota > Metazoa > Arthropoda > Insecta > Lepidoptera > Geometridae > Alcis > Alcis repandata. Next base: position 3,288,041 of record OX421246.1, on the reverse strand, counting down.
ATGATTTAGTGATTATACTGTGAAGTGTCTTATAATATTAGTGAATAATTTGTATTTTTATAAAGACTTAGGTAATTTGAATTTTGTATATAGCATAGTTTAAGAGAGGATGTCGAGAGAGAGAGTTGTGCGAAGAATATTTATACAGTACCCGGCGATAAACATTGCACATCGACCTTTGGAAAGAGACAATCGGCTAATTTCGGCTTCGTAGAGCATTATCTCTGTCGCACACTATAGAATAGATACTGGACTGTTTGTATTTCGTGCGACAGAGATAACGCTCTACGAAGCCGAAATTAGCCGATTGTCTCTTTCCAAAGGTCGATGTGCAATATTTATCGCCGGGTACTGTGCCTACTTTTATTTAAATTCAAAGTTAATGGTGCTACAGATGTCATGCTTTCAAGCCGATATTTTTATAGAGTTACAGAAATGTTGAATATTGAAAAGCTTCTACGCAATATTTATAGTATGTATGACTCCACAAAAATAATATGAGGAAGAAAAAGGTGGTTGCTACATTTGTTATATCAGGATTTTTAAACACCCTATTCTACCCTCATAAACAAAAGAGCGATATCTCAAAAAAAAAATGAATTCTGTTTGTGACGCATCAGATGCATAATTTTTCAACCTATCAGATGCGCGAAACACAAAAAACAGTTTTATTTTAGATACCGCTCTTGTTCTTATGAGGGCAGAATTGTTGATAGCTGAACCAATTCGGATAACGACTAAACATAGATAATGTAGATTTTGGATTGGTTGTTTAGCTATCGATCTTCGAAAATTCGAAAATTATTTTTGTTTTGGTTACAATTGATATCATACGCAGTGTTAGCCTTTTTGTTAATGGACTGCGCAAACGACAGACAACTGACACAGATATTGTGTCAGTAATTTGAGCAGAACAGAAATGTCGCCCACATAGCTTGCCAACAAGCGAGTATTTAAAAAAAAAACCAAAACCTGTCGTATGCTCATTTCAGTTTATTAGAATTGGATATCATCCTGTTTCATTTTTATATGTCAAACTATTTAAACAAACATGGCGGCAAATAAAAATCGACCAATCACAGCAACAAAATCTCTGCAATGAGTTGTTTTTTTTTTTGTTTTCTTGTACAATTTCAAACTTAGCAGAGTTGTGAATCATTTAAAGAGCCACAAACAAGAGTTGAAGTTATGTATTTCCGCAGTTTATCATTGGTCCATTGTCCGCCATGTTTGTTTACACAGTTAACTGTCTATGAAACATTCTAACGACTAATTTACGTCCATACATAAGTAATTACATACATACAGGGTTATACAAAACAGGTATGCAATGCCGAAAAGAGGTCATAATGAACAACTTTTACTGTGGGGCCAACCCTGAAATTCGCGAAAAAAATCAGTTGTTCTATAGAAAAATGTCAGAGAGACTCGACAAAAAGTTTTATTTGACAGCTGATTTTATTTTGCAAATTCTGGGTCCCATAGTAAAAGTTGCTCATAATGATGAGTACTATTAGCCCTTTTCGGCTTAGCACCCTTTCTGTACAACACTGTATAATAGTGACTATAATCACTGCCATGGTTCTGTACAAAATAACGAAGGTGCTGTCGCAAAGCTTAGAGAGCAGAATATGAGGAATATAGATAGGCTCTTGAGTCTTGATACAAGATAATTAAATGATAATATAGATATTTAATAATTAAACCAAATGTAGATTCAATCAATTTGGTGTGCATTCAATTTACTAAACAAATAACGCAAATCCGAACGTAAGAAAAATATTTATTTTCTGAGTTATCATAATTATAGTTTTACGGAAAATATACTATTATTAAATTCACTTCATCAATTAAAACAGAGGGCAGAGGTGGAGATTCTGGAGTAATTGATTTGGTATCTGTCCGTCTTCCCTATGTTCATTTCAATGAATGACATAATAAAGTCGATTATTCGAGAATAAACTCGCAGCTAAAGTTCATCGAAATATATTTTGGTAATCATCTGCATATTTTTGTAGAGCTTTTTGGAAAAACATAATGCTTTGCGTATCTTAGTTATCAATGCTAGATGCTGTGTCAATGAACCTATAAAATGTTGATATTGGCGTCAATTCTGTTGTACTATTCTGTTGTAAACTAAACTAATTTGACAGAACTAAAACCAGCGACTCATTTTCATTCGATATCTGAGAAAGGAATGAAAACAAATTTCAGAACTATGTTTAGTTTAGAAAATTGTACAATAAAATCGACGTCAAAGTGTGGTTACTTGATTAGTGAAATTCTAAATGAAAAGTACATAAAGTGTAAATATTACCAAAGAGATTTGTGTGTGTTCATATTTCGAGAGTAGAAAGTAGGATTTGTAATTTTGAGGTGTATTTAGTTTTCTTTTTAACCGACTTCAAAAAAGGAGGAGGTTATCAATTCGTCTGTATGTTTTTTTTTATTATTATTTTTTTATATTTGTTACCTCATAACTTTTGACTGGGTGAATCGATTTTGATGATTCTTTTTTTATTAGAAAGCTGACGCTTCCCATTTGGTCCCATTTCAATTTAGTCCAGTTCTGATAATGGTATCCATGAGAAAACCATATAAGTCTTAAATTTGCATTAAGTACGTGCGCGACAAATAGATGAATAACTCAATAGTCGGTCTTTTGAAGTCGGTTTTTGTTTTTTGTTTTGTAAAAATAATGTTCTTGTTTATTAACAAAATGTTGTAAAATAAGAATACAGGCTTCTAAGAAAAGGGTATGCTAAGTAGAAAAGGGCTCGTAATTGCTCGTAGGCTCGTAGTAGCAACTTTTACTATGGGACTAACCCGGAATTCGCGAACACGTGTTTTTTTTTCGCGAATTCCGGTTTGGTTCCGTAGTAAAAGTGGTTCATAATGATGAGTACTATAAGCTTTTTCCGGCATATCATAACCTTTCCTTAAAACCCTGTGTATAAAAATGCACATACAGTACGAGGACCTTACAATTCACAAAGTGTATCGTTTTGTTGAAACAATCGTATAGAACAATGGGACAGGACAAAACTGTCTTATTTCACACATTTCATTAGGTATATGAATAAAAATATGAATCAAAACTAAGTATTCCTCAAAATTATGATAGGATAAAGTGCAGTCCTTGACCAGATGGTATATTTATGTGTAATCATAATAAATACTTTAAAGTTGCTAAGAATTTGGTTGTAAATTATTTAGTTTTACTTATGCTTTTCGCTGAGTCAGCTAAACTGTCAAGGGCTCGTATTTTGTAATAGATGTGATTCTCTAGATATTCATAATAGCTTTTATTTTTATAGCAAGACTGTCTTATATATTATAATATTTACCTTTGGCACTTAATTTAGAATAAGATTGATTTTTCGAATTGTTAAAATAAAAATGGTGAATTGTGGAAATTATTCATCACAAAATATTTTTTTGTTTTATTTTTAGTAGCATGGTGATGTAGAGACCCAGGAATATTACAACTTTAAGAATCAGTTTTTACGATAAGTAACAAACAAGTAACAGGTTTCCACTACCTTATTATGAATTTAGATATTTTTCGAAAAAGAAACGTTTCTTAAGCTTCATACATAATAATAGTACCATCACGTTTCCGCCAGGGGCGCTTTACTGTAATTGTAATGCATGTGGATCTTACGAAATGTTTGTTCGTTTCGAAAACTATTATCACTGAAGTGGCGACCACTGGCTATTGGTAGGGCTACAATAAGTGCACACCACTGCCTGCACCTCCAATAAATACCCCAATGCATTTTCAGTATGTTACCTTACCTATCCGATTATGGTACATAATTGTCAGGCCCGGCGCTAAACCACGGGCGGGTGTCAGAAAAAAATGTCAATAACACTACAAAATGTATGGAACAGCTGATATTTTTTTTTCGAAAATTTCGGGTTGGTCCCATAGTAAAAGTTGTTCATAATAATGAATACTATGAGCCTTTTTCGGCTTAGCATACCCTTTATGAATAACCCTGTATAATGTATATACAAGACTAACTATTTAGCCAACTTTAGAAAGGCAGCTAAAGTGCTTAGCTGCCTTTTGGCTGGGGTCATTCTTCATTACAAGAAATAGCCTCTTCAGACAATCTATTGAATCAAGTTGGAAGATTAAAGATAGAAAATAAAAAACCTAGATATTTAATCAATTGTTTATTTACTATTAAAATAAGGATTACCAACTAGGTGCTATTACAGCATGGTTACATTAATTATGGGTACCTATGTCTCCAGTATGAGGTTCTCGCTATACTATGAACACATAAGTACATAATAATATATGAGTAATGAAAGGATCAGATTATATGCAACATAAAAAGGAAAAAAGTGCTATATTTATTTTTTCTAAATCAGCATTTAATTACGTACAAAAGAGCATTCAAAATGTTTGCTCGGCTGAGTACGCTTTGTTAACCATGCGATTTAGGTACCCTTAGATTTGACCGGCAATAATGAATTCTTTAATATCATAGTTACAAAGTAAATTATTACAACAGTTTATTTTACACATATCAATAGGGTAACCTACCAAAAAATGGAGTAAATATAACATGGTCACTAGATTTTATGATGAAGTCCATGCATAAGACAAAATACGTAATAATCACTGGAAATGGGATAAATAATTAAATATGCAAATGCATATAATCTGGTCCTAGTAATGACCAATCACGCCGGACTGCTCACAGATTAGCCCCTATAAATACCAACATTATTCTGGCCTATATTCCCGTTACAACTTTTTTATAATGAATAAAAGTGCGTTTGGCTGCCAACTCACCTGTTGGTAGGCAATGAGGCTAAGTTTAGAAACACACCAATCTAATTCAGGGATCGTATTTTTTTTCACAGATAGATCTTATTATAAGGCTTTCTGCAACTTAGTTGCGTAAACACATTTCAAGAAATTAATGTTTGAAAATCAAGAAATTCACCATATATTTTCACATTCACAACCTACGTTTCACAATTGAGTGTTCCGTTTCACATACTACGAATTTTGAAATACATGACGCAATTATAGAAATTAAACTTACTTTTACTGGATTAGCAACTTGTAAAAACAAAACAATCAAATCTTAACTGGATTTAACAAACTTGTAAAAACAAAAACGTAATCAATTAAACTAACTGGACTTAACTTGTAAAAACAAAACGTAATCAATGTATTTGGTTGGGTTTGGAATGGATGACAGATCCGACATGAGTGGATTAGGTTCAAAATGAGTCCTGCTCCTCCTTAAACCAATTGGTGCGATTCTAAGTCAGAATAGTTATACCTATAGTCACCGCGTTACCAACTGAGTTGTGCGGCCATAAATAATTTCTCTTTGTCTATTTCACTCACACTTGTGGGTCTTATGAAGCCGCATAGTGATGTGCGTAAAATGGATAAAGGCGCATATCGATAAGAATACAATCAGATAGAAACATAGTACATAGATAGTATTGTGGCCCTGATCCTTATTGACGTTTACGGCCCTACGACTCAGTTGGTAACGCAGTGACTATAGCAATAATCTTTGAGAAATGTTTATTGTTGTGTTTTGACTGACTCATGGTAGACTTCAATCATTATGATTATCAATCTATAGGGGCTACTCTTAGGACAGATTCTGCTTTAGCACTAAATCAGCTTAAATTACTTAGCGGAGGCAATAGCTAGCGGATTCCTAAGGACTAAGATAACGGAGTCGCCGCGCAGAAACATTTTTGAGATGAATTTGTCCTTGTTTACAGCTTTACCCTGAAACAACAATGCGGTAAGTTTTATTCTGTTTTTTTTTTAAATAAACATTTCACAATCATAGCTCCCCCCACTAGGATAAATCCTGTGTCAGGGATGCTGTGGAACACACACAAAAACAAGGACAACTAATACCCAATACCCAGACCCAGAGTAGATATTCAAATTAATCTGCCCAGCCGGGAATCGAACCCGGGACCTCTATATTTTTCGGAGCAGTGGTTTAAAAAAATGTCAATACACATTCTCACATGTTTACTACTCAAAACAAAACTAACTTTGGTCACAGCAATTTTAAAACTAAAAGATTACAACTTCTATTCTTGTCATTATTGAAATTAATACTAGAACAGCAGGTAGTAGAATTCTAGGAAGATAAAAAGCTTCTGACTACAGAGCACTTACAATTCAAATTTATCCTAACCTATATCCAAAGAACACAGTCCGGAGAATTCTGTACCTATATTTCTAATATGTATAAACTGAAAGAATAGAAGATTATGATTGGAATATAAGAACATACCTTCTTGCCCTTGCCTATCCTAGGCACTTCAGTCCACATCTCTTTGACATTTTCTAGAACCATGTTACAATGCCTGTCAAAGGCCTTGACGCGGCCTAGTAGCTTTTTATTGTTACGGCAGTTGATCAGCACTTGTGTATTGTTTTTGACTGATTGAGTTAGTACTGAGAGAGGGCCGGTACTGAATTCTTCGTCCTCAATCTTTGATAGCTCTTCAAGAGTCATTTCTGAGCGTGGTTTCGTTGTGGATGCCCTGAAAACAATATTTGAGTTCAGTTCACTATTATAGCAAATATACGAGGGTAAATTGTATCAATAAGCACTTATACTTACATTTTAGGCGTTTATAAGTCTTTTTGAAGTTTTAACACTAATTAAATTATCTTATTGTGAAAAAATAAAAACCACGGCGCGAAACAAGCCTTGCCTTGCCCTGCAGACGTAAATTCAGATTCTCTATGAATTATTCTATAGAATGAATAAGTGAGCGACTGAGTGAACAAAATATAATTATTATATTAGTCTATGATTCCCTTTGCAAGGAGGTTTCTACTAGAATTGAACCACTTTAAAAATCGGTAAATTAAAAACATAAAGCCTGAACTCTACTTTTTAAACTTCTTGTTGTTTTTAATCTGAATTTATTTTCAAAGACAATGAGGCGTTTTTATATAACAAAAAAAAGTTTGTGGTTTTTTTCGCAGGTGGCGTAGTAAGCGTCTAGTATTTTCTGTCAAATCGATTGGGTATGGTCACCTTTTAACAATTCCCCAGTTTAAAGGGTAAAAATTTTACCAATTATTTTGAAAGTCTTTGTACACAAACTTTTGTGGTAAAATTGCCATGTTACAATGTTTGTTTTCAAAGAAATAGATAAACAAAAAAGATGATGAAATGAGGATGATGATGATGATGATGATTGATGATGTCAGGATGATTTGTAAAAATTGTCCACTCTAATCTAATTCTATTTGAAAAACAGACAGGAAATTGCACTTTTTTATAAAAAAAAGAACTCTCCCTTCCTTTTAGATTATTACTAAATCTATAGGCAACACAATCTGTCATGTTTTGTACCTGAATGACCTATTTTATGTCTGTCATATCATTATGACGAGTTTTGGCGGGAACATGGAAGAGTCATGTTGCTTCATTTTGTTATTTTACTAAACTTGTGTAATTTTGAGTGTTAATGTTTATTTTAAGTGGGGAAAATAACCATTAAGTGCTTGAGGACGTGCACGAGTGTGGGCAAATCATAAAATGCAGTGAATCGTGTCATTTCGTGTTGCTTCCAAAACTCCTTAGAAAAGCCTCTAGTATAGTCTCCACTACTTTACTCTGGCACGTACCTATCTACTCTATCCACTTGACATTGGCTAAATTGTGGCAACCCCGCAGAAGCCATTTAACAAAAATTGAATTGAATCATTAAGACATTGAAATTGATATCTAAATGTTGATGTAGTTTTCTTTTGCTTTGGGCAGGCTTCAGGCTTTTGATCCATTTAGAAGATACGACTAGTCAAGTAGATATGACATAAAAATAGCAGGGTAAATCCATGCCACCTATTTTACTTTTTGGAACTAAAACTTTTTAATAACTTTGTTATAAGGCCGTAGTGAGGCGTTTAAAAAAAAAGAAAATATTGCTTTCAAAAAGCACGACAGGTGGTGTGGATTTAGCTGATATCTTATGTCATTAAGCCCAAAACTTGCCCAATAAATCCCAAAATATCATAGATATATTACTTAAAGATGGAGCCATAGTATAACTGCACATGCGACAGCTATATTTCTGAAATAGTGCTAGGATAGAAATGCTTCCCCATTTTAGGGGAAAAATTAACCCCTTGATGCACCGCGGGGACTAGAGTCCCCGTTTTGCAAAACTCCGTCGATGCACCGCGGGGACTAGAGGCCCCGAAATTTTATTTCGCGCCAGACTCAGAAAAAGTCTCTATCCTGCTTTTACTAAGGCAAAAAGACATAAAGTATGAATGCAATCTCGCTCCCCTTGAATGGGGCAATATTTTGTAGCAGCAACATTATAAACTCGGTGGATATTCGATTTACAAATAAATAATATTCCGTAAGTCAAAGTCAATTTTGTGTTGACTTTGACTTTGCCAGGTGTATCGACGGTTTTTACGTAATTTTTTCGATACTAGGCTGGTGTTCTTGCATAATAAGCTTTATACTCTTGTTAACAAGGCTGATTACAATGTATTTTAAGGTTTTTAGGTCTTTTGTGTTTCCAAATTGGCGATAAGTATTGCGTCATTTTCGGTAGACGGCCGTGTTTCTTATTTCTCAAATTTTATGTGTGTTTATGTTATTTACTGTGTTAGATGTTATGATCTATTTAAAATATAGTTAAACAATCATCCAAGAAGTGTTGTGTTCAGTTGTTTTTGTGAAAGAACAATTTACGACAAAATGTAAACAATAATTGTGAAGTGGGAACAAAAAAAATCGCGCAAAATTTTTTTTGCGTTGGTTTTTATATGCCTGATATTAAATACTTTTAAGGTGAGTAATGTGTTCTTATTTTGTGACAAAGTGCAGATTGAGTCTATTATTAAATATAAATCGTAACAAACATACATTATCGCTTTACTTTTTTTAGTAAAAATATGTAAACTTCAAAGTCCATGTTTTTTTGTAAAGTAAGCGGTTATACGCTGATTTATATTTAAACCAGGCCAACCAATGTTATTATAACGTTCGTCATTCGACACGACTATTCAATCGCTACTCAAGAATAACATACAAGTGGGGACTTTGTTTGAATGTTTAAGTCATAAAAACCATTCAAGTGATCCGCCGCCCGCCGCGTGACGTCACATAAACAAACGATGACGCGCGGGTGCATCAACGGCAAGAGGCGCGGGGGCGCGGGTGCAGCAAGCGGTTAATTAAATATTCCAAATCTTTATATTTTTCACAAAATAAAACATTATTATACAGGGTTATAAGGAAAAGATAGGCTAAGCCCCAAATGGCTCATATTAGGAAAAGGTCTAATAGTAGGAAAATGACTAGTACTATACTAATCTACTCATAATTTTGAACAGCTTTTACTAAAAGGTAATCTTGCAATCGCGAAAATAATGTACCTAATCTTAGTTTTGGGTCAGAAGGAAATCTGAAATAGTCCAATAAATATTTATTGGTTACAATCCTGGGCAAACATAATTCACAACCTGGCAGCTCCAAATCGTAGTAACTATTATTCCTAATCTGTGGTTTGCCCACCTTGACACGGTTACAGCGACGGGGACAAAAAATGAAATGTCTGTCTCTCTTTTTCAACCGTATTTGGCACTTGCTATCTTGCTCTTTTTTTACAAAATAGCAATTATGGTTCCATCTGTATAATCTGAGCAAAAATATACAAAATCAACATTCAGATGTAAATTTCAATGTCACATTGACATTGACATAAAATAGATCATTCAAGTACAGGACAAGTGTTGCCTGTATATATAAATATTCCTAACTATATGGACTGCCAATTAACTGTCTGATTTCCAAATAGTAATTAAAGTGGACAAAGAACACAAATCATCATAACAATATATTTTTTTACTACTGTTACTTTTTTTATGACAACGCTTCATTGTATGACATGACAAGTCGATATGACATAAAACAGCAAATTAATCCATACGCCATCTATTGTACTTTTTGAAACTAACCTCTTTTTTAAAACGCCTCATACCTTTTTTGTCACTGGCATCACTCAGACTCTCCACCCAAACTGTGATTCTTCAATTTCAAAGGTTTTTAACGAATTTTTTCCAAGTTGTTTTTGACACGGGAATCCCGCGAAATTTGTGTTCTTTAATGTTTTAACTTTTGTGAATTTGTTTGTGTACCTCAACACATCTCGGACAAAGACAAACCCAGAACAAAACTTCAGTAAATGCCGAGTTGCTGAAGCAACTGGTGAACTGGTCATAGTTTTAGAGGTCCTGCACTGAGCCGTCCTTGTGTCTCAAGTGTTAAATCTGGTGCCTGCGGAGCCCAACAGAAGACCTTCTCCAAGTCTATTGCATTAATTTTGAGAGGTGACTATGTACTTTTTCTCCCGACTCGTCCTGGAAATAGCTGTCCAGCTATTTTATCCATGTATTACATTGTCTCAGGTCAGGTAGAAAGGATACTTGATACTTTCAACTTTATCGAAGTTCATTGTAAATAAATTAATCTTTTAAAAATACCTATATTAAAATATGTATGTGAATCACTTTGTTTACTTGATATTCTCATTAATATTATCTTATCTTTCACTTTTTCTGATTTTGAAAAAGTACATAATTTTCTATTGGTCCTTGGCTCACATTCTATAATAAGGTTAAGTACTTACAAAAACATTTAATTGTTATAGATGCATGTTCAATCCAAACTTCACCACAATTCCATCCTCACGGGTTCAGTAGACAGCTACTGCCTGGTGTGTGACAACTATCTACGTTCAGAAGATGAAGCCTTTACGCACACAGAGAAACCTATCCATAAAAAAAATATGTTAGCAGCAACCAGAGTGGAAAAGTTCATAGGTGATAGAATCATTAAGGTAATCTTAATACTACTACAGTAGAACTCCAATTATCCGAACTCCGGCTATCCGAATCGCCGATTATCCGAATCACAAAAAACCCCCGCGTGTGTAGGCACAACGGCAAGTTAAGACAAGTTCCGGCGCATTGCAGTCACGGCGCACCTGTCATTGTTTGTTTTGATTAGCCAGTGTGCTATTGACCTTGCTCGAGGACGCTACTCTTTCGCTACGGCTTACTTTTGTTTGTGCGTGTACAATACTGTATTGTTTTCATCATGTAAAATCCGATTATCCGAATATTTGATTATCCGAATGGGTCCCGGTCCCCATTAATTCGGATAATCGGAGTTCTACTGTAATAGTATAAATTTTAATGTTATGATGTTTATTGTTCAATTACCAGAAAATGGTTGAATTGAAATTGTGAATTTGGTATGAAGGGAGAAGCTTAAATGCTGGTTTAATATATGGGCTATTTTAATGCCAGAAAATGCAGTTAAAACTGCAGGAAACATCTAGGAATATCATAAGTACAAAAAGTGAGTTAGTCTGTTACACTTTGACACTTACTCAAGTGATCATCATGAAATTTGCATAAGCATTTTGAGAGGCGTTAGGCAACTTTTCATGAAGACATTGCAAGTGAAACTGTGGGTACAGCTAGTTAATAAATAATTATGAAACTATTAAATAATTATGGAATATTTTTGTTATATTGGTCGTAGGATAAGATGGCGGTCTAATGCAAGCCAAGTAAAAAATCTTTTTTTCTTACCATTACAAAGGCAACCCATTTTAATTAATATAATTTTTAGCAAGCAATCCGGAATAAAGATGTTATTCAGGTGATTTTTGTGTTTGTAATATGTCTCGCATGTAGCCTGTATGGCTTAACACTTTGGCTGCGGCTAGTACATGCGCTTGCCCCAGGCGCGGCTCATAGTCAAACGCGTAGTGTTTTACGCACCTGGCGTGTGCAGCCGCACTCGCGTCGCGCAAAGGAAAACACAAGGTATGTGTTTCCCGCAGCCAAAGTGTTAACAGATTTAGAAATGTGTTTTTTGTATTTTGCTGTATGAGTGTTTTAAAAACATGTTTAAGAATGTTTTTTGTGTAGTTAGATTTATTCTCAACTCCCTAAATATCACAAGCATCTTTTCATAACATTTTGTAGTCAATAGTCAATGTTAACAATTTATCAAGTAATTTTTTTTTAAATTTAACTTTTTTTCTTTTAACAATTTTTCTGATTTTTAGGTGAAAAAGGGGTACTACTGTCCATTCTGCAACATGCTTCTATCAACAACTCCTAAAGTGGTGATTCACATTGACGACACAAGCCACCATGATAACAAGGGAGCTCAAATGTTAAGTCGTATCGGAAACAATGTTATAGCATTTGACGAGTTTGCAATAACCCTGGATTCATGGAACGGCCTGATGGAGAATACTTGTGTTATTTGTAACACTGAGTTTGATCAAAATGACTTGCATAAAACAGATCAAATTCATGTACTGAGACTAGTGCAAAGCAAATGCGAGTTTGGCGATAAATATGTGTACAGGAAGGTGGGTATCTTATTTATTTAATAATAAGTGAACATAAGCTGATGTGCCTATATCTAGTAATGTCAAAATTAATTCATTATCACTCCGTATTTATCCGTCAGCACAATTTTCTTTTTTTTAATCCTAAGTCTAATTTATTTTTAAAAGTGAATCTCACTGAAGTAAAGTCTCACTGAATATTAGAATTAAGAAGCAATGTCAATCATTACATATTAGCGTCATTCTAAGGTTGCCTGGAAGAGATCGCTCTTAGCGATAAGGCCGCCAGTTGTTGCACTAGTTTCTAGCATTATTATCCTTTTGCTTGCAATTTCTATTGTGAACAAAAAGAGATTATTTATCTATAACTCAATCATACTATGTTTTTTCAGGTTGACGAAGAATCATTTTTCTGTTTAATTTGTGGAAGTCTTTTCTCTATCCATGAAAAGCTGAACCACCATGAAAATAACAGTCACAAAAATTTCTATGAAGCTGGTATACGGTTAAAAAATAAAATCTCATCAGAGATAAGTCAAAATAAATCAGAATGTTTAAATGGTACTGTTGCTAATGAAAAGTCTGAAAAGGAGGCGCATGAAAAAACGGAGATAAAGAAACAATCTGATGTCTTGGATAGAGTAGATGAGTTTCAAAAAGCAGGAATTAACATTAATTTTACACGGGAACGAGCGAGATGCATGCGTTGCGGTGTAGATTTGCCATTCGACTCTTTTGCTATACAAGATCATATTGAAAAACAACACAATATCAAACCAAACCCGGAATTCAACAAGCAAGGTAAAAAGTTGGACACTAATGAATTGAAAATAGACACTAAGAAATTCGAAAATGGAGTGAAACCAAAAAAAACGAAGGAAACCGAAAACGAAATGGAACTAAAACCAGATGCAAAGAAAATCGACGAGAAAATGGAAGCAACACCAGACACAAAGACACACAACAAGAGACTGCAACCAAAATCACACTCAAAGAAGCAAAAGAAATCAAAAAATTTAGGGATCCAAGAGGATAAAACGCTAAATCAAAACGGGGTATTGGGAAACAATATCCAAATATCCGATTTCATCAAAACTATCATCCGATTAGACACAAATCTGCGATCAGACATGGTTTTGAACAACAAATATATGTTGCATCTACACAGTTTTCACGTCATCAAACCGGAAGAACCGGAGGGTTACAGATGTATGCTCTGTAATATTGATTTTACAGAGGCAGGCGAGCAGTTGACTCGACATATGAATGAGCCCGATCATACAAACAAAGTGTTCACTTGTCCGGTTGTACGCCTTTTTCCTGAGGAATTTATTCGTGAGGTAAGATTTTTTTGTCTGATGGAATAACTGAAAATATCTGTAATTATATGTCTTATTATTTGCTGATTGTTTATAAATTACAAACCAACAATTATAGTTTTAGTTAACAGCAAATTAAACCAGATGGCGCTTTTCACATGCTCTTCATATCTTAAAACTATTTTGAAAACAAACAATGCAACTGTACTAATAAATTATCAGAAGACCAACACTAAATAAATACTAGTATTCCATATTAAAACCAATTAATTCTCTTTTTCAGATAAACTTACATGTGTTTCACTGCGGTTACTGCAACGTAATTTGCAACGACTGGATAGAGATGCAAGATCATCTATCTCACTTGACACACTTATGTGCTCGTCGACAAGCTCGGTGGAATCTCGAACGCTGTCATTTTCAAATTCGAAACGCTATACTGGAGCAGATCAGCAGTATGCCTGCTATCAACTAAACATAGATATAACGAAGTCTACGGTTAGACAGACATGCAAGACCACCTCTCATCGCACCGGGAACCAATTAGCCATCCGCTGACTGCCTATGTATAATTGTACATAGATAGATATTAATGAAGTTGGGTTAGACAGGGATGCAAAATCACCTATCTCATTGCTCCTGGAATTATATTGACCGCCACCGCTTACTAAAGCGCTGGTTTGTATGAAAGTAGCTATGATCGAATAAGCACAAAAATGTGCATAAGAGCCAAACTGGCGAGCATTTTGAGGGTTATGAATATTATAATACATATAAGTAAAAATTCACATTTTTTTTAACTTGTAAATATCGTGCGTTTCACCATCAACTCGCTTGATGGTAAGCCACGATGTGGTCGAAGATGGTGCACGCAGACATAGGGTCGATAGCGATACACATCTGACGGAAAATGCGTCGCGTATTATCGGTCGCGTAACGCCAGAACAGAGAAATGTATAATAAAACATCCAACCTTTCACACTCAACCGATGATGCGCTAGTGCGTCGAGTATAGTATGCGATAGTACGCGACGCATTTTCCGTCAGATGTGTATCGACCCTTAGAAGATACCTATTCACTCCGACCTTGAAAAGCCCAAGATTGTATCTCTCAGAAAACAAGAAAGCCGGCAGTCTGTTCCATTCCATAAGCACAAGCATACACGCATACACACAACAAAAACAACATACTCGTACATACATACATACATACATATTATCACGCCTCTTTCCCATTGGGGTAGGCAGAGACTACATCCCTCCACTTGCTACGATCCTGACATATGTCTTTCGCTTCTTCTACTTTCATAAGTGTTTTCATACAAGCTCGTCGGTTGCGGGTACTTTTTACGTGGCCTTTACTGAGAACGTCTTCGATTTGATCGTGATACGTTCGCCTACGTCGACCTCTACCAGCTTGTCCATTCACACTCGCCTCATAAATCTGTTTCGTCAATCGTCTTTCATCCATCCTCTCTACGTGTCCGAACCATCTCAGCATCCCTTTTTCTATCTTTGTCACTACATCTTCTACCACACCACAACGTTCCCTTATCACGCTGTTCCTCAACTTATCCATCAATGTCACTCCAGCTATACTTCTCAGACTTCTCATTTCCACAGCATTAATCTTACTTTCATGCTTCTTCTGCCAAACCCAACATTCACTACCATACATAAGTGTGGGGACCAGCACTCCTCTATGTACAGCCAATCGTGCCCTCTTCGATACGTTCTGGCTGCTCATAAAGTTATGCAGGGCTCCATTCACTTGGTTTCCTGCCAACACTCTTCGCTCAATATCACAATCATACTTGCCGTCTCTCGTAAACTTTGATCCCAAGTAAACAAACTCTTTCACTTGCTCCACTCTTTCTCCTTCAATCATAACTCTACAATTCGACATACTTTCTTCTCTTTCAAAAACCATTACTTTCGTCTTACATACATTCATTTTCATACCTTTGCTTTTTAGGGCACCATGCATAATATCAACCATCGCCTGCAACTCCTCCTCTGATGATGCTAATATAACTTGATCATCAGCGTATAGGAGGCATTTGACAGTTAAATCATTCATTCTTAACCCATACGCACTTTCTTTCAAATCCTTCAAGCAATTGTCTATAAATAAGTTAAACAGCCCCGGCGAGGCTACACATCCCTGTCTAACACCCTTTTCGATGCTAAACCAGTCTGTGCAAGCCCCGTTTACCCTAACACAAGCACTGGAACCTACATAAAGTGATTTCAGCGCTTGTATCAAGGAGCTGCCTACCCCATACATAGACAAGGTCGACCACAATTCATCCCTCACCACTCTGTCATAGGCCTTTTCCAAGTCCACGAATGCGCAATAAACCTTTTGACTTTGAGCCAAGAATTTTTCGGTTATGCTTCGTAAGGAAAAAACCTGATCCGTACATCCCATTCCTCTCCTAAATCCCGCTTGCACATCCCACATTTTCTCTTCAGTTTCATTTATCACTCTCTTAATCAACACTTTTGCATACAGTTTACCGACAATGCTGAGTAAGCTAATGCCTCGGTAGTTCTTGCAGTCTTGCTGCGACCCTTTTCCTTTATACAGCGGTACGATAACGGCCTTGCACCAGTCTACTGGTACCTTGCCGCTCCTCCAGCAAAGGTTAAAAAGGCGGTACAGCTGACTAGCTACCAGGCCCTGTCCAGCTTTCAGCATCTCGACCGTAATCCTATCATACCCAGCAGCTTTGCCGACTTTCATACTGTTCAACGCTTCTACAATCTCTTCCATACTAATTTCACTTTCATCGCAACTTTCATGCATGTCTCCAGGTGGGGTCTCTGCTTGCATATCCTCTTTCTCAAACAAACTTTCGAAGTATTCCTTCCATCTCTTTAGAACACATTCTTCTCCTCTCATAATATTTCCATCCTGGTCTCTGATTATATTCAGCTCTGAGGTCGTAGTTTTGCCTCTGGCTGACCTTATGGACTTCCAGAAGAACTTAATGTTATTCCGGAAGTCGTCAGATAACCTTCTATCAAACTCATCTCTATCATTCTCTTTCTTTCTTTTTACAACCTCTTTTGCCACACCCTTTAATCTTTTATACTCCTCCCTTGCCTTACTTACGTCCTCATTCGTTGCCTTTTGTATTCTTTGATTGGCTCTTGTAGCCAACCAGTCTCTCCAAGCTTTCTTCTTCTCTGACACTGCCTTCTGCACTTCTACACAAACAGTCCTGAACTCACACCCTTTTCTTCTCTTACATACACCACACACGTCAGTAGCAGCTTCCACAATTCGTTCTTTCAATGGCTTCCATAATTCTTCAATCTCACATACCTCGTCTAATTTGTCAAAACTTTTGCTCAACTTCTTCACAAATTCTTCTCTCACACTTTTCTCTTGCAATTTTTCAACTTTTATGCGTTCTAGCACACTCACAGGCTCATGCACACGATGTCGCCACCGCTTAAAAATACCTCTTATACGGCTCAACACCAGGAAGTGGTCTGTATCGATGCCAACACCGCGGCATGCCCGAGTGTCTAGCACTTTCTTTCTCAATCTTTCATCCACAATCACAAAATCAATCATACTTCTCAGGCTTCCTTCTTCCCTCGTATACAAGTGGATCTTTTTGTGGTCAAACATTGTGTTAGTTACCACAAGATTCCACTCCAAACATACTTCCAGCAGACTTTCTCCATTCGCATTCACTCTGTCGTCACCAAACTTACCAAGCACACTTTCATATCCGTCACGCTTAACTCCTACCCAGCCATTAAAATCACCTAGCATAATAATTCTTTCATTTTGGTTGCATTTATTCAAAACATCTTTCATACTATCCCAAAACTCTTGCCTCTCGGTTTGGGCTTTTGAAAAGCGGTTCCAACTAGCATCTTGTGGAGCATAAACTCCTAACACGAAGATGCGAGTTAATCCAACCTTCAACCTCACCCACATGAGTCTCGGGCTCACACATTCAAATTCAGTCACATATTCATTCATTCTAGCAGAAAGCAGCACACCAACACCCTGACAGCCTCTGCTGGTTTCGGGGACTCCCGACCAATAGGCTGTGTAGGGTCCATGCGTGGTGGTGTCGCATCCTTTCCGCTTGGTCTCATTCACACAAAGAACATCAATCCGTCTTTCACTCATCATCTCGCATACTTCCTCAATTTTGTCATACATACCTCCTCTAACATTCAAAGTAGCAAAGTGGCTATCCGCAGCCCACTTTTCGCCCC
The DNA here is from genome assembly GCA_949125135.1 of Alcis repandata. Classification (NCBI taxonomy): domain Eukaryota; kingdom Metazoa; phylum Arthropoda; class Insecta; order Lepidoptera; family Geometridae; genus Alcis; species Alcis repandata. The sequence goes on along the minus strand of OX421246.1, from coordinate 3,270,063 downwards.
CCCGGGAAACGAAGACGTGACGGGTGGCGAACCACGTCGCCGCCATTTGGCGAAGAATTAAAATTTGTGCTCCTCATTGCGTTCCCACGAGTAGCTAGGGAAAGGGTCGTCCACCCAAACAGAGCCCCGCGTGCTTGGGTAAGGCTAGCCTTGTTCTGGGGTCGCCCGGTCCCAGGGCAGATTGGCACGTTTTAGGCTATTTTGGCCTAGCCATGGCACGGCAGCCATGTTTAGCGGAAAGGAAGGGAAAAGGACCAGGTCGTAGGTGGATTTGGGGTCAGGAAAGTGGAAGTTGGGAGAGGAGTTAGGGTTTAGGATACTACTCTCTCGGAAGGAGCGGGAGGAGACAGTAGTAGCTAAGGAGGCCGGGGTCGCTTCCCGTAGTACTCTACCATAATTGCCGGACAGGCAATTAGTTCAAGTACTCCTTGACTCGTACATAATGCTTATAATAGGCTATTTGACTGATTTTGAAAAACTGTTTTAAATTATTCGTTGGCATATGATTAATACACCACATTATTTCTGCGAAAGCAGTATTTTTCGTAAAATACTGTGTTAAAATTTAAATTACAATATTCGCGCTAAAAACGCTGTTTCGGTAATGGCGGACGACATGTGATTTGCGTGACGTCACAGGCAAGTAAGCAAACTTTATTCTTCGACAAACGTCAAACTTGTACCAAAGTGTACATTATAAAATCACACAAAGTGTCTTAGTTAAACAATGTTTACTTGCGTGTGACGTCACGCGAGGCGTAGCCAATCACAGAGCGTTCTTGTGGCTGAAGAATTTAAAAAAATAATAATGCTAATTAATGCTTATAATTGTGTAGGCATAAACATCAAAATGACAAGTTTGGTTCAGACAGATAGAAAAATGTCGCTGATAGGTTTTTTTTTGTGCCTGGACGTATTCATTTTAAGCAACAACAAAAAACAAAATTTGACTGGTTTTAAAATAAATAAATATGTTGCCATCTTTGTTTGTTTGATTTAGTTTTTCTACAATAGTTTGAAATAGGTCTTATAAACTATATCTCTTGTAATTTTAAAATTACTATAACTAAATACATTATAATTATAATTCTACATGGTCTTAAACCACCATCCACCAACCTGCACTTGGCCAGCGTGGTGGAATATGGCCTAATCCACCCTTCGAGGACAGACCTGTATCCCAGCAGTGGGAGGATTAAATTAGGTTGCTGATGATGATGACGGTCTTAAAAGAACATCATAGCCATTATTGAGCAGGTAAAAACATGTTACTGCCCACTTCGTTTTTGTTTTGTAATATTTTGTAACAGAATATTTATTTAATGCCAACATTTAATGACCATTAGGGACTATTTGAAATGATAGAGCCCCTAAACTAACTTGTAAGTAGGTATGTCCTGAAATTCTTTTTTAAACCAACATGAAAGTTTTTACCTACTATAACTTTATTGTTACAATGCTTATGCGCTGCCATCTCTATATTTTGTTCCTAAAAATCATACCTCTAGGATAGGATAAATTTGAACCATAGGGAAAAGAGCCTTTAAATTCTAGAACCATTTTGTTAGTAGCACAGTCTAGTTAAAATGAAACTCCATAGATGGCGTAACTAGTACCACACAGAGACCCGTTCAATAGCCTCAAACAACCTCACCACAAAGCGACCTTTCGCGCCACAATTCTATCGCGTCCACAACAAAATTGTTTACATCGCATTTTCGTACCGATTCTCGCAGTGATTGCGCGCCCAGCGCTCAATTACAAACAAAAATAATTATTAATCATACATGAAAAAACATCTTGTTCAGTGACTCGAAAGAAGTGACAAAAATGGTGACTGATTGATTTGAAATTGGGATTGTTTTCCCGCCTTTTAACATTTTTAATTTAGTGATGTGCATGTGCAAAGGAACTTGAGTTTATTCATCCTGGTTTGGTGAAAAAACTTGGACCATTTTGAGCAAAATAAATTGAAACCCCCACAGGTGAGTAGTGTGCTTTATGTGTAAGTAAGCTTCTATATAACATTAAATTGCAATATATGTATGTATATGTACCTATATCTAATAAACATTGATTGCTAAAGTCCGGCTCGAAATTGCACTGCGCGCGTTGTCATGCTAGAATCTAGAACGTTATAAGTCTGAACATCTGTTGATTCCCACAAGTATAAGTAACGTAATTTTCTTCTTTGCCCTTAACCTAAAGTCCTAAATAGCAATCGGTAAAAATCCATATTATCTGTACTTATCTATACAAATTGATTACGCACGACGAAAAAAATATCAAAAAAAAACATTTAAACTTGTCGCCTATTTTTTGATTTTATTATACCTAACTAAACTTTGATTTGTTACCGAGATAAGTCTTTTACTGAAAATCAAGTATTTTGAATATTTTATACAAATACTTCATACGTAATTTTAAGTAGATAAAAAAACAAAAACCAGATAAAGGTAGTAGGTAGTAAGTACCTCTACCTACTTACTAAGTATTAGGTATTTTGTACTAGCGGTGATGTTAATGATGAAAATAAAATATGTCCTAGGTATATGTTAATCCAGGTTTTATGCCTAATTTATTCCTAATTTCATCCAACTCCATCCAACCGTTATAGCAAGCAAAGTAAAAAACATACGGACAATCATTCGCATTTTTTTCGAGATTCTTCTTAGTCACTTTAGAATTGGTGTGATGTTTGAATTTCACTGGCAATTCAGCGCGGGAATGCAGCCAGCGTTCTTGGTACTTTGCCACACGGGCAAAACCTACTTTTTGATTTTTAGTTTTGTAAATTTCTTTGTCCTAGTTATTTTAGTTTTTTATTTTAGCTTATTTTAAATTTAAGATGTAAATATATGTTTTATTGTCCCAAACAACTCTAATATAAGATTAGTAGGTACTGCCGTCTCTCAATCCATCACTGCTATGAGATTTTCTCAAGGTCTAATTTAATAGTTTTGTATTGTACAGAGACTGGCAAATTAATTTGGCGTGAAATTCGAGTTTTCCTGGAAAATGTTTTTGAACTTTGACCACGTTTTGTCATTGTGAATTTAAGTACCTAAGTAAGATAAATTACTTCTCAAAGAGTTTAGAAGAGCTTACATTATTTATTCTATTAGATACACACACATAGATCAGTCAGGAACTATTTCGCAGTACAGTAATACCCCGGACTTTAGCGATAACAGTGTAAGTCGAATTCGCGTAAGTCGGGGTTTAACTTTGTTAGGGTCAAATGACTCTTTTTTGGTCTTTTGGATGAAATAATTAAAGATAATCAATAATGTGCACTGCGTACGTAATCACACGTAACTACCGTAACCGTAACTGCATACGTAGGTACTCATACCGTAATCAAAAATCAAAAATGCGATTAAAAATAAAAACCACGTACCTTACCTATCTCCGAATTCGCGTAATTTGGGACAGCGTAAGTCGTACCTGCGTGCACCCTAATCCCTAAACTGAACCGCAAAACAAAAAAAAACAATCGCTCCTCAGCCAAGCCACTAAATTTTTCTGACATTTTTCTATGGAACAGCTGATTTTTTTTCGAAAACGGGTTGGTCCTATAGTAAAAGTTGTTTACTATAAGAAAAAAATGAGTACTATTAGGTATTTAAAAGCCCTTTTCTGCTTAGCTTACCCTTTCATTATAACCCTGTATTTTCATCATTTAACATTTTGATATTTATCTTAACCTACGCCGACATTTAACTCTTTGAACAGTTGTCAAAAACAGTCGGTTAAAATTAATTCGCCTTGTCAACTTTTCGTGAACTTTGGCCTTTTGCAAATAAATTAAATATTTATTGCTCTGATTAATTTGCTCTTACTGACTAAGTACACATACTGAGTAAATTATTGTACCTCCATCAACATAACTAATTTAATCTGAGATCACTCTCGCTGCTTATTAGCTTCTGTCGGCGACTGTACCAAACAGTGCTTTATCTTTAATGAAACAATAATTGACCGAGCGAGCGAAGCGTCTCTGCAACGACTGTCCGGATGTTTGTTTGTATGTTGGTACTCTACTCGCACAGGTTGCATTTCTCAAAAAGTCTCGACGAAACTTGGTATACAGGTTCAACGATTTAATAGTTTTTTTTTTTATCGTCGGGATTTTTTGATTTTATTTCCCTCAAAAAGGGGGAAAATTTGCTGCAGCACCATTTACAGACCGACTGAATTGAAATTCTTTTTTAGAATTGGGTACCTTATTATACTTACTTTGCCAAATTTTGTCAAAATCCGCCGGTAAAAAAAATGAATTAGCGAAATTGGTCCATTCTTTCACGCGTGATGCGATGACCGAGGGAAATAAAAGCCTGTCTTAAACACCGTCGTAAGGTAGCGAGCCTGTCGATTTTTTTCAGGATTCATTTCGGAGAATGTACTTCAGAGCTTCACGACCTTCTGCCATCCCTTTTCCACTACAGGACAAGTAGAAAGACGCCATACTACCAGCCACACACCGTGGATTTTCCACGTTTTGAATCTACGTTTTTGATCCGTACAGCCAGGGAATGGAATAAACTGCCGGTTACCTTGTTTCCTGAAAGATATAATCTTGGGCTTTTCAAGGTCAGAGTGAAGGTATCTTCTAAGTCTGCGTGCACCATCTTCGACCAGTTCGACCACAGCGTCGCTTAGGCTTACCTAGCGAGTTGGTGGTCAAACGCGGACTTATTCGCGATAAAAAAAAATAGAGATTCATTTTTAACCGACTTTAAAAAAAGGAGGAGGTTATCAATTCGTCTGTATGTTTTTTTTTTTTATTATTTTTTTTTATTTTTATTTTTTATGTTTGTTACCTCATAACTTTTGTCTGGGTGAATCGATTTTGATGATTCTTTTTTTATTAGAAAGCTGACGCTTCCCATTTGGTCCCATTTCAATTTAGTCTAGTTCTGATAATGGTATCCATGAGAAAACCATAAAAGTCTTAAATTTGCATGAAGTACGTGCGCGACAAATAGATGAATAACTCAATAGTCGGTCTTTTGAAGTCGGTTTTTGTTTTTTGTTTTGTAAAAATAATGTTCTTGTTATATAAATAGTTTAACAAAAAAACTAAAAAAGACAAAATACATAGTAATAAAAATAGAAACAAAATAAAATTATAGATTCGAATTTTGAAAATAAGCAATTTCTAGCTAAGGGCCTGGCCACGGGACATTGCAATGAGTTTATTTCAGTCGCTAGACGCTTCGCCGTTCGCACCGCGCGAATATTCGCATCGGCGAATATTCGCATCGGCGAATGTCCCGTGGCCAGGCGGTAATTCTTTAGTTGCTTTTTGGATTACTTTCTCCTACATTATTAGATTTATTCTTGTCTCTATGTAGTTTATCATAAACTCTATTAATAGATATTAATATAGCCATATTAGATAATATTAATACAAGGTTATGAGGAAACGGTATGCTCAGCCGAAAAGGTCTCATAGTACTCATCATTGTTAACCTTTTTTTTTACTATGGGGCCAACCCTAAAATAGCAAAAAAAAAATCAGCTGTCGCAAACCTTTCGTCGAGTGTCATTTGTATTTTTGTACTAGCTTCCGCCCACGGCTTCGCCCGCGTGGACTATACCTCGGGAACCGATAATTAATTTAACCCTCCTTTTTTGAGAACATGTAAAAAGCGTCATACAATGGAAGCAGGGACCCCAAAAACCCCCAGATGCCAAAACAGATGCTAAATCAGCCCCCTCGAATCATGTAGAAAAAATAATGGCGGCCATTTTGAATCATTTGGATTTTTGCCACAACCATCAAGTAGCCCTTGCTAACTCCTATGACATCTAGTCAAACACCCACCCATCTTCAACCGTTTCGGAGATATAGACCCTCAAAGTTTGTATGGCGGCCATGTTTTTGAGGCGACTATGTTATTTTTAATGGCTCCAAAAAGGTCCGAGATTTTGGTGACTTATTAGTCTCAGCGCTTTGGTAAAAATGTTTTTAATTTTCGAGATAATTAGCAGTTCCACCTCGAGGATATGACTTTTCGAAGGTTTTGGATTTTTTCCTGATGTTGTTTACCCGCCTTAAGTTTAGTACATCTGTAAAGTTTCATTGAGTTAGCATCAAACCAAATTCTTTCACCGTACTATCTTTACCACGCCATTTCACCCCCACAGTGGTTGATTTTCCAAAAATGGTGAAATAGGTGTTCGTTATTTTGTTAAGCTTCGTATATTTGTAAAGTTTCAATACCGTGACGTCAAAAACAATGCTTCTCCATCCTAACTTTAACACCCTATTTCACCCCTTTAGAGGTAGAATTTCAAAAAATTCTTTATTGGTACACGTTTACTCATCAAGACAAACACACCCTCCATATTTCAAATTTCTACGGCCAGCGGTTTAGGCTGTGCGTTGTCTGTCAGTGAGTCATTACAATTCTCTCTCCGTACTATATTTACTACACCATTTCACCCCTTTAGGGGTTGTTTTTTCAAAAATAATGAAACATGTATCTATTATTTTTATAACTTAGTACATTTGCAAAGTTAAATAATCGTAGCATTGGGAAAAAAATATTTGTATACAAACTTCAATACTCCATTTCAGCCCTTTAGGGGTTGATTTTCAAAAACAAAAATATACTTAGGTGTCTATTATTTTTTTTAGCTTAGTAAATTTGCAAAGTTAAATAATATGTAGTAGCATTAAGAAAAAAATATTTCCATACAAACTTTAATACCTCGTTTCACCCCTTTAAGGGTTGATTGTCCAAAAATAATGAAACAGGAATCTATTATTTTTTTATCTTAGTACATCTGCAAAATTAAATAATCGTAGCATAGGGAAAAAAATAATTTCATACAAACTTCAACACTCCATTTAACCCCTTTGGGGGTTGATTTTCAAAATCCAAAATAATAAATGTCTATTATTTCTTTTGGCTTAGTATATTGGCAAAGTTTCGTAACCACAGCATCAAAAAAATTCTTCATACAAACTTCAATACTCCGTTTCATCCCTTTAGGGGTTGATTTTTCAAAAATGATGAAATAGGTGTCAATTATTTTTTTAACTTTAGTATATTCGCAAAGTTTGATAATCGTAGCATTAAGAAAAATATTTTTTTCATACAAACTTAAACACCCCTTTTCACCCCTTTAGGGGTTGAATTGGGCAAATTTCTTTCTTAATGTGCGTCCGCTTTTTGGTATAAAACTTTTGTCCAAATTTGACGTTTGTAGCTTAAGCGGTTTAGGCTGTGCGTTGATCTGTTAATGTTGATGCGTTGATTCAACACTCTGTTTAACCCTTTCAGGGGTGGATTTTCAAAAAATAATGAAACAGGTATCTAATATTTTTTTTAGCTTATTACAATAGCAAAGTTAAATAATCGAAGTAGTAGGAAAAAAATATTTTTATACATACTTCAACACTCCGTTTAACCCTTTTAAGGGTTGATTTTCAGAAAACAAAAAAATAAGTGTCAATTATTTTTTTTAGCTTAGTATATCTGCAAAGTTTCGTAGCCACAGTATCAAAAAAAAAATCTCCATACAAACTTCAATACTCCGTTTCACCCCTTTAGGGGTTGATTTTCAAAAAACAAAAAAATAAGTGTCAATTATTTTCTTAAGCTTAGTATATTTGCAAAGTTTCATAACCACAGCATTAAAAAAAAAATCTTCATACAAACTTTATTGCTCCGTTTCACCCCTTTAGGGGTTGATTTTTAAAAAATGTTGAAATAGGTGTCAATTATTTTTTTAACTTTAGTATATTCGCAAAGTTTGATAATCGTAGCATAAAGAAAAAAAAAATTTTCATACAAACTTAAACACCCTTTTTCACCCTCTTAAGGGTTGAATTGGGCAAATTCCTTTCTTAGTGTGCGTCCGCTTTTTGATATTAAACTTTTGTCCAAATTTGAAGTTTGTAGCTTAAGCGGTTTAGGCTGTGCGTTGATCTGTCAGTCAGTCACGACCTTCACTTTTATATATATTGATGGAACAGTTGTTTTTTTTTTCTAGATTTCAATGTTGGCCACGGCCACATAGTAAAAGTGGCTTATAATGATGAGTACTATGACTCCCTTTCGGCTTAGCATACCCTTTCCTTTTAACCCTGTATTATAGCAGTAATAGATAATTAATATCGCCGATATAGCTCAATAAACAGGTTAATGTAGCACTTATATTGTAATATCTTAAGTTATGGTTTTAATTAACTTCTGGAAACAGAAACTAAGGGAAAATGCTCTACGAACTGAAAGTTACATTATCAAAAAATATTTATATATTTTGTTTTTCGTATACGTTTTTGTTTAGGCAAAATAATTATAAATACAATAATAATAATGTGTACTTATTACGGCAGCCTTGGTAAAATGTTTTTATTGTTTTTTTATATCATAAAAATTCTGAGCTAAGATTGAAAATAAAAAATAATGAATATAATTATGGGATTACTGAATAAATATAAAAATAAAATGAGCTTAAAAACATATTTGAACAATAAGAATTGGTACCTAAGTGAATACAATTAAATTAAATTTTCTTTTTTTTTTCCTTTTAAATTGGCTTACATAACATAAAAAAAATAATTGAATGTGTGAGCGAGAGAGAACGAACATTGCTTTCTCAGTCACTTAATATCCACTCCACTTATAATCCACTCATCCACAGATGATAAAAATAGTTAGAACTGCAATAAAATGTACCTAACGAGGTTGGCCTTCTAAGAGGACGCGTGCTGGTATTGAGGACTGTTTGTCTTATATTAAATTTATTGGCTGAGTTACTTATGATGTTGATTTACCTGCTTATATCGCTTTTCTTACCTTGAAGACTTGTCTCGGGCAAATGTGACGTTTTTATTTGAAAACTAGCTGTGTCCTGCGGTTTTATGCATGCGAAATTACGATGATTACGAGGAAAAGTAGCGTATGTACAAAGTGTAGCGGAAAGGTGTAGTGATACTTAAAGGTGTTCTTCTACACGTCAAAGTGAACTTTTGTGACACAAGTTTGCTAAATTCGAGAAAAAAATATCGAATAAAATATTTTGTTCAATACAGTCACATGAACAATTTTCCATGGAGATTCAATATTGTCATTTAGCAAACTTTTGTTCTAGAAGTTTACTTTGACGTGTAAAGAACACCCTTCAGTATTACTACACCTGTACGTTAAACCTTGTATACGAATTGTATTCCAAAACCAAAATCTATCCAAATTTAAAATTTCATCAAAATCGGTTTGATAGTTACAGTGCGTGGTAAGTGGAAACAAACATACACACGTACACACAAACTTTCGCATTTAGATATATATATGTATAACATTAGTAGTAAAGGAAAATAGGATAGGATTCTGTATTTTACAAGTACCTACTACTCTGCCGTCTTTAGCCAAAGAGCAGTATTAAAAAAAAAAAACAGTTTTTTCACGCATCTGCTGCGGGAAAAAACAGAAATCGCTTTTTTTAGATACCGCTTTTGGGCAAATGACAGATGCTAAAATCTTGAACCGTCGTACTTTCAGTGTGATCAAGTTAAATGCTGATGGCCTTGCATTTTACGTACCTACTTGTGCCTAATAGAATAAAATTGTTACGACACCAAACCGATCCTCTATCTAAGAACATAAATCGATTTATAGGGTCAGGTCAGGGCCTGTTCTGGTGCGGTCGAGATGTCTGTCATGATGACGTAAGAGCGGTTCACTCCGGGTGCCACGCACTAAGTACTAAGGGGTGACAACGACAAGTCAATCGCACATCCAAGGAATCTTTAATAAAGCCTTAATATGACTTTATCGCTAGGTACTTTCCTTTTTTTACCATCGAATATAATTTCCTAAAAGAATGCACGATAAAAAACCGTGCTGGGTGTCAACTTACACTACGTGTCAGTGCGTGTTTTCCATTGTTTTCTTGGTGCCAGTGTAGAGGAAATGGTGAAATTAACTATGTAATCCTATCTATCTCCTCCAGCAGGCTCAGCATGAGCCGTGGACAAATAGTCTTTCCAGCGGTTGTCACATCTACGCGTAGATAAAGACAGTATGATGATAAAGACAGCAGTATGACAGACAGTAATTTGTCCGCTCCGCGTACTAGGCCCGGGTCTAAAAAGCCTGAATTCTCGACCACATCAGAATAGGCCCGGTTCTCCCTTGTTTGACCTGGGCTAGTTAATGTAATTCCAGATCCATTACTTCAATCGATGAAATTGCTGCAATTAAGTATTTACCGGTTTGAACCGCTGCAAAACAGACTGATCCAGTAAACGGCTATTAGCCAATTGTTTCCATGTATTTGTTTGCTTGGGGTCGTTAATAAATCGTTGATTGGTGAATCGGTCTCGTGTTTCGGTGGGTTTGTCCTCTTTTTATTTGCGAAATGTACCTACTAAGAAGTTAATGTAAAGTTGTAGTTGAAAATCTTAGTTAAAAAAGGCTTAGTTGAAAGATCTAGAATCTTAAAAGCGACATCGTTTTATGGTAGTCTACTCGTATACCAAAAACTCGTACGCTTTGATTCTACTTTTATTGTGCGCACTGCCAGAGTGTGGAATACTTTGCCCGAGTGGGTGTTTCCCGACAGATATAATTTTGGTGTCTTCAAGTCGCGAGTGAATCGGTTCCTTCTAGGCAAGCGTGCTCCATCATAGACCGAATCATTGGTTACCATCAGGCGAGATGACGGTCAAACGCAAGCCTATAACAGAAAAAAATCTAGAGTTTACTATATAAAAACATTTATTAGAGTTTACTATATAAAAACATTGTTTAAATTGACAAATGTCTTTAAATTTTCGCACAAGATAAGGATAAAAATAAAGACAATGGAGCGTACCTACAAATTTCAGGTCAGCATTGCAAGTATAGAACTTTGTCGATCGACTAACTGACGATTGAACTCGACTAAAAAATTCAAATTTTGTTGGTCCGAACAATTTTTCCTAATAAATCCGTGCTTTACCACCAACACAATGACATTTTTACTAACCGTGACGTCAAATCGACGCCATGACACAAGCATGCTGTTTTCGGGCACTGTTGAAAACATATGTGAAAAATGTGAAAAACTTCGTTAAACTTAAGTTTATTACCGAAATAAAGGCTTTTTTGTAAATAGTAAATGTGTACTCACATTATGGAAGAGGATTTTAAAATCTTTCGTCACGCCTATTGTAATATATTATAAGTATAAAATTGTAAATAGTGTTTTGTGCAGTGTTTATTTACCTATGATCGCTAATTATTGATATGCCTCCTATTAGACGAAGCAATTTTGGTAGAAGAACCCGAAATGCTACAAACCAAGCTAATTACCGTTCTAATCATGCTGCACAAGAAAGTAACGGCCAAAATGAACGTTAAAGAATTCGGATATCACAAACGCGTGAAGCGCGAGCGCGACATTCAACTAATAATCGCGCAAGTTTGAATCGAGCTGCTTTCAAGTAATAATAATAATAATAATAATAATAATAATAATAATAAAAGCCTTTATTTCAGAAAAATACATTGAAAAAAACTTACATTTAATTTTACTTGCTAACTTAACCTAAACTTTTTCTGTTTGCCCTTGTTTGGCAAAGGCCTCCCCCAACTTCTTCCAATTCTCCCTGTCTCTGGTATTCCTTGACCATAGTTTTCCCGCTACACTTATCACTTCGTCTTCCCATCTTTTAAATTGTCTTCCGCACTTTCTAATTCTATTTTTAGGATACCAAGTTGTTATTATTTTGCTCCATTTGTCAACTCCCCTCATGGTGTGACCAGTCCACTTCCATTTATTTTTCCTTATGACGAATGTGACATTTTCAAGTTTTGTTTTTTCCCTGATTTGTGTATTTCTGACTCTATCCGATCTTTTTATGTTAAGCATACTCCTCTCCATTGATCTCTGGCAGACTTCTAATTTTTGGTTATTCGCTTTAGTGAGAGCCCATGTTTGGCAACCGTATGTTAACACTGGGAGAATACATGCGTTGTAGAGTTTTCGCTTTATGTTTACACTCATTTCTTTATTCTTCATAATTTCTTTGAATGTCCAGTATCTTTTCCAAGCATTCCCGATCCGTGTTTCGATTTCTTTAGATGTTTGGTCGATTGGTGAAATGACTTGGCCGAGATATGTGTATTCGTCTACGTATTCGATTGGATTTCCGCTCAATGTTATTGCCTCTGCTTTGCTGTTAGTCATGGCTTTTGTTTTGCTACTATTCATTGATAATCCTACTTTATGGCTTTCCTTGTCTAGCTCTTGTATCATTCTCGAGAGTTCGGATGGAGTATTAGATAAAATTATCAAATCGTCTGCAAATCTCAAGTGATTGAGCTTTTCTCCATTTATGTTTAAGCCGTAGGTTTCCCATTCTAAATGACGGAATATTTCCTCCAGAACTGCTGAGAACAGCTTTGGCGATAAAGGGTCACCTTGACGTACTCCTCTTTCTATTTTTATTAACTTCCCTTCTCTTTCTAATTTTATTTTGGCAGAACTTTTCCTGTAAATATTTCTAATAATTCTAATATACTTTTTCTCGATGCCTTGATTTTTAAGAGCTTGCCATATTTTTTCGTGATTGAGCGAGTCAAAGGCCTTGCTATAGTCTACAAAGCAGCAATATAAGGGCATATTGTACTCCTTGCTTTTTTCAATAATTTGCTTGACAACATGGATGTGGTCAAGGGTCGAATAGCCACTTCTAAATCCTGCTTGCTCCCTTGGTTGATTCTCATCGAGCTTCTTTGTGATACGATTTAAGATTACTTTTGAAAATATTTTGTATATATTTGACATTAAGCTGATTGGTCTATAGTTGCCTATGTCGCTCTTTTCGCCTTTTTTGTGTAACAATATTATGGTGGATGTCAGCCATTGCTCTGGAATAGCTTCAGTTTCTAATACATCATTGAATATTTTTGTGAGGACTTCGGCGATCACATCTTTGGTCTTAATTAAAAATTCGTTGTTTATATTGTCAGGTCCAGGTGATTTGTCTTTCTTTTGTGTTTCTATCGCTTTTTCTACTTCCCTTGGTATAATTTCTGGTATTGCTTCGTCGTCGCCTGACAGATCGGTTTCTGGTGTATTGTTTCTACTCTTATACAGATCGCGGTAGAACTCAGTTGCTGTATCAAGTATACCTGGTCGGCTGCTGGTGCAGTATCCCCTTTTGTTTTGAATTTTTGGTATCCATTCTTTTTTGTCAGTAAGGATTTTTAGGGCTTTTTTAATGCCTCCAGTTTTAGCGATATGTTTTTCAAATGTTTCCAATCTGTGAGCTTGACGATCTTTCCTGATGGCTACCCTGATGTCTTTGCTTAGGTTTGATATTTGTTTCCTTGTTGCTTTTGTCTTTACTTTGGTGCTTATCAACTCTAGTCTTTTTCCGAGCAGATCTGTTACTTTGTTAGATTTTTTATTTTTGTCCTGTCCTTCGCTTGTATTCCTTTTCGCTGCTGTACTTAGTATTTCGCTGAGTTTGTTGTACTTCTCCTGTAGGTTGAGTGATTCTACTGTTTCTGGGAAATTTTCGAGCTGTGACTTTAATTCATCGGTATTTATGTCTACTTGTTTGTTATATGAATGTAATTTAAATGGTCTACGTTTATTTAGTTCTTTATATGTTAGTTTTGCTCGTATCATTCTGTGGTTGGTGTGAAAGTTGATGTGTTTGACATTTCTGCAGTCTTCGAATAGGTTACTTTTGTTGGTTAAGATGTAATCTATTTCATTCTTATACACTCCGTCCGGTGATTCCCATGTCCATCTGCTGCGATTTTTGTAGTTTGTGTTCAGGATTTTTAGGTTATTTTCATAAGCCAATTCTATTAATTTTCCGCCATTACGTGTTCTTTTTCCATAACTAAAAGGTCCTAGGATATCTTCGCCACGCTTTTTCTCGCCTACTCTTGCGTTAAAGTCACCCATAACTATTAGATTTTTATGAGCATGTTGTTTTAGCGAAATGTTCAGCTTGGTATAGAACGAATCGATTTCCGTTATACTGGCTTGTTCGGTAGGAGAATAGATTTGCACTATAGACCACCAGAGGCGTCTCTAGCCCATGTAGCGCCCGTGTGCAAACATTACCCGAGCGCCCCCTAGTAAGCGCGTGCGCGTGGTCAAAATGAAATGGATACAAAGTACAAGTAACAGCACATCAAGTTGCCTCAAACTGTCAAATTTCCCCAATGTGCGCCGCATAGTGACAAATTCAAATAGTGGCGGGCCGCATTTGTTCATTAATCAAATAAAAACGTGTTTTTTTTTTTCAATAAACAAAATACATAATTCAATTTTGGAGAGCTTTGTGAATCAAGTACCCACATCACAGTGCTTGATTAAGTAACTTCAAATCTCATAGTAGTTTTTATCAATCGGCATTTGGATGTTATGCGCAGCAAGTTTAAAAGGACAAATAAATAAATGCGCGAGCGCAGCGAGCGCGAAACTTTTCGAGATGGTTCATTAATTCAAAACATAGAATTTTCACGAATTAAACTTATAACACAAATTAAACACCATGAATACGCGAGCGCATCGAGCGCGAAAATTTGAGATTTTTAAATCAATTTACGATAGATTTAACGAAAATTACACAACACTCGCGTCGGGTAAAAAACTTGAGATATTTTCAATCAATTCGGAAATAGTTGTGGCCTTTATAAAATAATAGTAATACGCGAATGAAGCGAGCACAGAGATTTTAAGATCTTTTGTTTTTAGGACGGGCTATTACGTAACGGTGTGTATTTAATAGATATCAGAAATCAAGAATACGCGAGCGCAGCGAGCGCGAAATTTTGAGCTATATTCTGTCATTTTGAAACTAAAATTCACGCGCTAGGTCATACGAAACACTAAAAAAATAATAAAGATGTGGAAATGATTTATGACGTATTTTTAGCAATTCAGAATATATTTATTATACAAGAGGCTGTTTACAAACGAAATTACACTTAGTAATGCGTAAACAGAGCTGAAATAATTCATCCATCGCTGTTCTTTCTTTATTAAGCTTATTTATTAAAATAAAACCGTTGAAATTTGACAAATCAATTAACTCCGTTTTGGATAGCTTTGTGTATTAAGTTTTGATTTAAAAATTGAAAAATAAAAATGTTTTTGCAAAAATTTGCTCTGCCCAAAAACAGTATTCGATTAATAAGCGGAAACTACAAAAAGCCTTTGTATGTCGTACGTATGTCGTACGGTAATAAAAAATTATTAGGCATTTTTGATCAATTCAGAACAGATCGATCATATTTGACAAGCTATGCACATAATGCACAACGGGAATTAAACAACAAGAAAACGCGAGCGCAGCGAGCGCAAAAAATTGGGACGTTTTTAGAAATTTAGGACAGGCTGTTTACAAAGGAAACTACTTAAGGAAACTACTAAGTACTAAGTCTTACTCCGCGCTCTGTGTATTGGTCGAGTTGATATGGACATGACTGTACTTGTACTATTATTTATTCCGTGGTCAAAGTTTAGTAAATGATGAGATGTCTATTCGTCTGTAAAGTGTGAATTTGGCGCCCCCTGAACTTGACGCCCGGGGCATGGGCCCCGGCTCGCCCCCCCCCCCCCCCCTAGATCCGGGGCTGAGCTACAGATGCTATACAAAATGTATGCAGAGCGGAGCTCTTTTTACGTTGGTCATTGAAAGTGCCGCGACCGCGCGGCCAACGCGCCCGCCGAGTGGGGCTCCGTAGCGAGCGGCGCTCGGCGCCCCCTAGGACCGCTGCGCCCGTGTGCAACGCACACCCTGCACAATAGGTAAAGACGCCGCTGTAGACCACCATTCTTTGCCAATTGTCAAGTTTAATATGACAATGCGTTCTGATATGCCGATAATCTCTTCGATATGATCCTTTAGCTCTTTCCTGATCAAGAACCCCACTCCATGTTTTCCTGGTGTTTCTCCTTTATAATAAAAAATGAATTTGTCGTATTCTTCTATTTTCTCGCCGTACCTCCTCACCTCGCTGAGGCCGATAATTGTCCATTTTATATTTTCTAATGCAGTTACCAGTTCTTCTAGGCTTTCCTCTGTTCTCAGAGTAAGTGTGTTGTATGCCGCTATGTAGTATGAAGATTTATTTAGGGTGTTTGATGTTGCTGAGAAGTGTTGGAGTATATTTGAAGTTGGGAGGTTGTAGTCTACTTTCAAGTACGATGTGTCAATCTATGCGCCAGATAATCAAACAAAAAACCGAGTACACTCGGGTTAGGTATCTGTGACATCACACCCATAACCGCGCCAACAATCTATATATATAAAAGAAAGTCGTGTTATGTTACACTACTTATAACTCAAGAACGGCTTTACCGATATGGCTGAAAATTGGTGAGGAGGTAGCTTAGAGCCAGGAAACGCACATAGGATACTATTTATTCCTATTATACTATTTATTTCTGTTAAATAAATTCGATAGCATTCAAGTGTGAATTGACATAAAACATCAGTCACTAAAACGAGGTATAACAAAAAAGAATCAGACTTGGAATAACAAAACGACTTATTATACTCTTTGCGCAAATGACAGCTATGTAATGGACGTATGGATGACAATTTAACAGCTAAACAGATTTTGACGAAATTTGGTATGAAGGTAGCTTAAGCCCTAGGTAATATGTAGATTACTTTTTACCCCAGAAAATTGAACGGCTTTCCGCTATTCTTGCAGGACAGCGGGTGAAACCGCGGGGCGCAGCTAGTAAGTTTATAAAGTTATTGCAATTTAATTAGGCAGTACCATAGAGAAGTACTGTATGGCAGTACGAAGTCTGCCGGGTCAACTAGTTTCTAATAAGATTCTTCGAATATTGCACACCAAACAATTTACAAGAAACAAATTGTGTTTTTCTCATTAGTTTATACTGTAATTCGTTGGGATTTCATACCATCGTTGTACTGGAGCCTAATTCTTGCAAGTAAAATACAGAGTTGTACAGAAAGGGTATGCTAAGCCGAAAAGGGCTCACAGTACTCATTACGAACAGCTTTTACTATGATACCAACCCGGAAATAGAGAAAAAAATATCAGCTGTTCCATAGAAAAATGTCCATGACTGTCGACAAAATGTATGGAACAGCCGATTTTATTTTCGCGAATTCCGGGTTGGTTCCATTGTAAAAGTTGTTCATAATGATTAATACTATGAGCTCTTTTCGGCTTATCATACCCTGTATTACCTCGGTCACTGTCGCCCTAATTAGAAATGTCATAAGAATGAGAGAGACGGCGATAATCTCGAGCGCCCAAGAATAGGGTATCTGTTCCTCGTTGGGAATCTTACGGTTTAGGCCGGAGCTCGACTGCGAAATGAGCGAGGCCTTTTTCAAAGTTGAGGCCCAAACGCGAAAGAGGCTAGCGGAGCGGGTTGACTGTGAAAATTATCGCTGCGAGTTAATTTATTTATTCAATTTACATCAAAAACTTACAGTCTTAACGCCAAATGTCGCGAGGTATCCGTGAGTTAGCAGGCTCATTTCGCGTTCGAGCTCCGAGTTTTAGCGTCGTAAGGCCAAGTCAAGAAACGTCTTGCCAAGTGCCCGCGCCCAATAACACAAGTACTCGTACTTACCTCTATTAACGAGTAAACAAACCACTCCTGCGCATTGTTCTTGCTCTTACGACCGTGCAGCCTCGATAGCCTACAAAATCATGTCGAATAGTATTATTAGAATAAGAATACATGTTCATGGTGATCAGTCGAGTAATTAAGGTGTGAAAGAATAACGAACAAACTTACTTTCGCATTTATACCTATAATATTAAGTTAGGAAAAGAATCATCATAATTAACCGTTTTCCACCCAATGCTGTACTTATAGGCGCCATCGATGGGCCTTTTTTTTTTTGTTTACCCAGTGGAAATCTTTTATGGATACCCTCGGCCCGGGGGGACCTCGGGTTATGTGGGAGTCTCCGCCCTGCGGCGGCATACCCGCACTAAAACCACTGGGGTGTTCGGCATCCGCCTGAGATGGGGCAAGGTGGGGTCGCGTTAGCAATCGCCACCTCGCCCCGGCGATGGGCCCGATTAGGGCCCCCCGCGCCTATGGAGTCGGGAGAGTCCCCCGACTCTCCCGGCAGCCCCACTGCAGAGGAGCGAGGAGACGGGCGAACCGCCTCCTCGCTCCCCCGTCTGCGCCGGAGCGGGTCAGATCGGGCGTCGTCCTCTCTGACCCGCTCCGCGGCCTCCTTCTGCGTCATCACCTCTTCGCAGAAGGAGACCCCGGCCTGCCACGATCTCTCGCCGCCGAGCACGGCTTTCACCACGCTCGGCAACGAGAGATCCCGGCCTATGTAGGCCGAAAGCGTATGCCGCTGGGGGGCCCCATGCGGCACACGCTTCCAGCGTCCACCCTCCTCCTTTCCTTGCACTCCCGACCGCAACCCACATGCGGCGAGGAGCACAAGGAAAACCCCCCTGGTGGCAGCAATGCCACCGTCCAAGCCATCACGCTGTGCCCTCTGCTAGTCAGAGGGACACGCGGATGGGCCCACCGTGTCGGGTTATTGGCCACCGTGCGGTACTACTGCATAAAAGCTGCAGTATTACCGCACGCTGTTGCCCAGGGTGCACCACGTGGAGGTTACCCGACCTAGCACCCCGCCATCGATGGGCCTGGCCATCGCTGGGCTTTTATTACGTCTAGGAAAATAATAAAGGTTGATTATTTATCCATTTATGTATTGTATACCTCTGGCTAAGTAAAGTAAGTACGTAATAAATCTCATAAATATCCCTCGGACCTATCACGTGCACGCGTGCAGTTACTTCCGCCATTGGCTTCCTCTTGCTTATATAAACCATTTTACGTTAACTACAGCATATAATAATAAATGCGATAGTTTGTGTGAATGTTTGTGACTCGTATCTTCGTAACTTCTAAACTAATTTTGATAAAATTTGGAAGAGGGAGAGCCTAGCTTATATCCTGGATTGATACATAATTTTTTTTCAGTTTTTTGCAGTTTTTCATCATCGCGCGGGTAAAACGGAACGCAGCCAGTAAATAGTACAATTTACTAGCTCACCGTTTATCATTGTCAAGGTCGTGTTGTTATTTATCATTGCAACATTGGTACATACCTACTTCTATGGGGAAATCTGAACAAAATAGTCTTTTGGGCAGTCGTGTTATATAGTAATAGAGCTATTTGTAAGTTTATTTGTGCTGGATGTAGTTATAGCTTTCGTAAGAGAAGAAGAAGGTGAGAAGTTGTCCAGGTATGTCAAATCTCGGAAAGAATTTGACATTCATCCCGAAGGCGGAAAACTTTTCGAAGATAATCCTCGAATGCATTCGATGTTCGGATAGCTGCATCTGCCTGTAGATCGCCTAAATCACTTCTCTACATTTCTTTCACAGGGAAAGGGGATCGGTAGATGAAACACTCATGTTTTATCTACTGATAAAATTGCAAAAGAAAAATAGAATTAGAAATTCCGACTACAGTGCTGCAGCCGACTAGCAAAGGGCCGCGGACCAACTGTATTTCCATCGCTTTTATTCAGCAAGAAAGACGAACATATCCATATTCTAGCTTTGTCACATTTACGCTCGGATAAAAACGGGAAAAAAAACCCGTCCACGGCCCAAGAATGGTAGGTATCTCAAAAAAACATGGTTTTGTCATGCATCTGATAGCTTGAAAAATTACGCATCTGATGCGTGAAAAAACAGAAATCACTTTATTTTTTAGATACCGCTCTTGGTCTTGTGACGGCAGTACAGTGGCTTTCATATCAAGGGATAAAAGATAAATAGCTTCATTAGACAACTTCCAATAACTCAAGAATAAGTATAATATAACACTATAATATAATAATATCATTACGCGACGTTAGGTATATTGAAAACAATCGAGCTCTCGAGAGAAATTAGATCTACGACCGACGCGACGGAGCCACAGGGGCACAGGGGCGGCAGCGGTCTGGAGATTGAGGTCAATGTACTCAAACATTTATTTAGACATTTGTATAAGTAGGTAACTCTTTTTATTTGCGAAATACAAGGAATGGGTATGCCAAGATTGCCAAGCTAAAAAGGACTCAAAGTCCTCATCATTTTGATCAACTTTTACTAATTTACTATGGGACCAACACTGAAACCGACAAATAAAATAGCTGTGATATTTCGTCAAGTGTCATTGACATTTTTCTATGGAACAGCTGTTTGGGCAATTTTCGGATTGGTCCTATAGTAAAAGTTGTTCATAATGAAGAAGCTAATGAACTAATGAAGAAAGAAGTACTATGAACCTTTTTCGGTATTATTATGTAACATTTTACTGTTACTAACCACTGGCTTTACGGTGAAAGAAAACATCGTGAGGAAACCTGCAGACGTCCAAAGAAGAAAATCAATGGCGTATGTGAACCTACTCGTGCACTTGGAGAGCGTGGTGGTACGGTATGTATGGCCCATTCACTCTTAAAACAGTTTTTTGAAGATGGAACGCCTGATTTAATGAACTACTAATTTTCGTAAATAGATGTAATTTTAGTATCAGAATGTATTTTATTTGAATGTATGTCTACGTATGTACATTATGTAAAGGTTTATATGACACAGATTTCTCAAATATTGCACACCCCGGTGTCTATTTATATTATGTGTCCTCTCCGTTCTAAGGTTGCCTGGAAGAGATCGCTCTTAGCGAGGCCGCCAGTTGTTGCACCAGTTTTAAGTTGTATTATTCTTTTGTTTGTAATTTCTGGTGAGAACAATAAAGAGTTTATCTATCTATCTACTATTATTATAATAGTTATAGTTAAATTACAATATAATACTAGCGGGTCGTCCTGGCTTCGCATGGGCAAAAAAAAATAATATAAAAACTATCCTATCTGTTAAGTTAGATCGAACCGCACACGGTGTGCAAATTTGATTGAAATCGGTTAAGTAGTTTAGGAGTCTATAGCGAACAAACAACGTGACTCGTAATTTAAATATATTAAGATTATAAATACTAATATATTACTTATTCTATGCCGTCATCTAAGAAAAATAAACGCACTGGTTTCTAAGTACCTAGTAAAATAAAAATGGTAATGACTGGTTGACAGTGGATATCCATTAACTTTTCCTTATAAGAAGCCTAGGCCATTTCCGCGTCAGATGTCTTACAATACTTGGTACATACGAGTATAGTTAGATGTAATGTAAAAACTCGTCTAGAGACGGTTACAGTTATAAACGAGCGTTTAGACTGTTGATGGTTAGTTATAGACTTATAGTTATATAACACGGTTATACGGAAAGGGTATGCTATGCCGGAATGGGCTCATATTACTCATCATTATGAACAACTTTTACTAAGGGACCAACCCGGAAATCACGTAAAAAACAGGTGTCCCATAGAAAAATCTCAATGACCACCGACAAAATGTATGGAACATCTGATTTTTTTTCGCAAATTCCGTTTTGGTGTTATAGTAAAAGTTGTTCATGTTGATGACAACTATAAGCCCTTTCCGGCTTAGCATACCCTATCCGTATAATCTTGTTTTAGAATCATTATTACTTTCGTTTGCTTAGCACTTGGCAAGACAAACGTTTTCGCGTCAAGCTTGTAATCGCTCCTTGAAAAAGGTCAAACCTAAAATCGAAGTATCTGACACAAAAGTATTCCGTGTGATAACAACAAAACAATAATACTTACTTCTGCAGGTAAATAGTACTGACAATAAAGTACAGTTGTGTCATAAAGTACATTGACTTGTCGGCCGAGTCACGAGTAAACGTGACGGAGTGGAACTTGACACGTGACCTCGACGTCACTTGGGATCTTAGTGGTGACGTTAATAATGTCAGTGTCACCTGTGGCGTCAGGGCCGTACTGTGAACTGCCGTACTGTGGAATTCTATTTTTTGAGACAAACGGAGCAAGCACAATAAATGCATAACGGTCGCAATAATTTTCAATTATTTTATTTATCAGACAAAAACTTCTTTATTCAGTCAACGGGAATACTCACGTAAAAATTAAGTTGTTTACTACGACTAGTTTCGGTCACATTCGGTGACCTTCATCAGGTGAGTTTACAAACGTGACGCGCTCGCGGTTGCGTCTCGCATGGCACAAAAAAAACACGTGAAAACCATTTTAGTTTCCATAGTAAAATGTCGAATATAATAAAAATTCTTTGACTCTAGAGAGAACTACTAAACCTTTGTTTCAAAACTACTCGCGGCAATAGCCATAATAAAACTAAACATTTTAAAGAATAAAATAGATAGATAGATAGATAGATAAACTCTTTATTGTTCACACCATAAATTACAAACAGAAGGATTAAAGCACCTAAAACTAGTGCAACAACTGGCGGCCTTATCGCTAAGAGCGATCTCTTCCAGGCAACCTTAGGATGGAGAGGATAGATAAAAAAAAAAAAATATATATGTATATATAAAAACGGGGTGTGCAATATTGAAGAATACTCATATAAACCTACATAAAAAATAATAATAATAAATACTTAGAAATACATTCAAATAAGTACATACTAAAAACTACCTACATTTCCGAAAATACATATAATATACTAAAACGTATATAAAATAAATATATATATATTTAGATATATAAATATATAATAATACTAATAGGGAAGAATAAAATACATAATAAATAAAAACAAATCAACAATTAGTGAGTAATAATAAATAAATAATCACTGAGAAAATGGCAATTGCGACAAGTGATGTTAAAATAAAAATGATTTAGACTAACGGGCGGGAAATGTTTTTCCTTTAGCAAATTCTACGTACCTATTAGAGTAGGTACGTGTTTATCATTGAAATACCTACAAGAAAAGGATTAATCACTAATTGGTATCCCATTACCAGTTAATTCTTATTAAAGTCACGTAGGCACACGAATTTATAATTGAGGACTATTAGAAAACAATTAAATATTATAACATTTTTTATTAACACAATTTTGTTTTCTGACCTAGATACTTTGTAAAATGCCTAAGATTTTAAAGGTTAAGTTTTACCGTAACATCATTTAGCGTGTAGCTGTAGGAGCTAGCTGTAGCTGGAGGAAAAATCATATTTTTATGCAAATTAATTAAAAAACTTTGGTTATAAATTACAAAAGGAATACATGGTGACAATAGCAAAAATAGTATGGCAATTATAGCTAAAAGAAACCTTCTACGCAACCTGAGGGTGGAAATGATTTAATTAATTTGAATGACACAATACATGTCAACTTGTCAACGTGTCAAAATGTTAAATTTGTCAAATTCATTAAATTCAACAAAGCCTCCTTTGCAACTCTAGAAATCCCACTAAAGATCCCATCTAGAATAAGTGCTTATCACTTTTGTTGCCGACTGTACCTTACCTACAATCGGAAACTTAATCCGTAAAATTCCGCAGATTTCTCGTACAATAACCGTTTAAGCAAATCGGTGCAAAGTTGACAATCTCCTCGTAAAGAACTGTGACCAACTTTAAATGACCTGTATAGTTACGATGGCCGCGGAGCCACTGTCGTACTTTCTCGCAACGACACCTGACATCCGTCAGAAACGTTTAGTTCTCCCATTTAGCCACATGTACAGTTAAGTTGGTTGTGGCCTTGCGTTCATAGTTTAATGGTAAACAAACAAGGTAGCGACAGGTCGGAGGAATTTTTAGTTCCGTGTTCATATAGGATTGTTAAAGTTATAGTTGCAGTAACTTCATGTAATTTGGTAATATACTGGGTTATGACAGTTAATAAGGAAAGGATATGCTAAACCGAAAAAGTTTCGTAGTACTCACCATAAACAACTTTTACTAAGTATGGGACCAAACCAGAAGTCGCGAAAAAAATATCAGTTGTTCCATAGAAAAATGTCAGACACTCGACAAATATATACAGGGTTATTCATAAAGGGTATGCTAAGCCGAAACCGGCTCATAGTACTCATCATGCTGAACAACTTTGACTATTGGAACAAACGAAATTCGCGAAAAAAAAACAGCTGTTCCATAGAAAAATGTCAATGACACTAAACGAAATGTATGGAACAGCTGATTTTTTTTTCGCGAATTCTGGGTTGGTCTCATAGTAAAAGTTGTTCATAATGATGAGTACTATGAGCCCGTTTCGGCTTAGCATACCCTTTATGAATAACCCTATAGATGGAACAGCTGTTTTTTTTTTGCGAATTCCAGGATGGTCCCAAAGTAAAAGTTGTTAATTATTATGAGTAGCTACTGTTATGAGCCCTCTTCGGCTTAGTTTACCCTTTCCTAACCCTGTATTGTATTTATGTGGAAAATGTGTGAATGGAAAAGTACTCTTTTTAACCGACTTCAAAAAAGGAGGAGGTTATCAATTCGTCTGGATGTTTTTTTTTATGTTTGTTACCTCATAACTTTTGACTGGGTGAATCGATTTTGATGATTCTTTTTTTATTAGAAAGCTGACGCTTCCCATTTGGTCCCATTTCAATTTAGTCCAGTTCTGATAATGGTATCCATGAGAAAACCATATAAGTCTTAAATTTGCATTAAGTACGTGCGCGACAAATAGATGAATAACTCAATAGTCGTTAAATACTCAATAATAATCGGTTTTTGTTTTTTGTTTTGTAAAAATAATGTTCTTGTTAATGGTGATGATGATTTGATAATATGGAGCGTGTTTTATGAAATACGTGATTATCTCCTCTATGGTTTCAGCATTGTCATTTTTTTTGAGAACAACGATAGGTAATCTAACTCGTCGATATGTCTGATGTTTAAAAACACACAATAGCCGATTTACGGTAAACTCTTTTTGTTTTGATTAATTTATATTTATTTAAACAAGAACATTATTTTTACAAAACAAAAAACAAAAACCGACTTCAAAAGACCGACTATTGAGTTATTCATCTATTTGTCTACTCGTACCTACCTACTTAATGCTAAGACTTATATGATTTTCTCATGGATACCATTATCAGAACTGGACTAAATTGAAATGGGACCAAATGGGAAGCGTCAGCTTTCTAATAAAAAAGAATCATCAAAATCGATTCACCCAGTCAAAAGTTATGAGGTAACAAACATAAAAAAAAATAAAAAAAAAAAACATACAGACGAATTGATAACATCCTCCTTTTTTGAAGTCGGTTAAAAAGTTTTTACACACTAGCACAAAAAAAAAACAAACCAATTTGCTACCACTGCATTGTAAAAAATTTACATCGGCTTAATATTTATTGTTAAATTCTACATTTTCAAACTAATACCACTGTCCACAACAAAGTTACTTCCAGTAATGCTCCTTGCTTTATCACTGGCCAAATATAGAACCATGTCTGCTATTTCTTCTGGCTGAGTCAAAACCTTCAGCGCGGTCTTAGCTACGATTGGACTCCAATCTGTGCTGCCACTCCACTCTATAATAGGCGTTTCCACGGGTCCTGGACTGACCAAGTTGACTCTCACTCCTTTATCAGCTAATTCTAAAGCAGCTACTCTGGAGAAGTGGTCTAGTCCAGCTTTGGATGCACAGGAAGCCGCGTAGCCTGTTCCAAATAACGTCATTGTTGTGGTTCCAGCAACGCTTGATATGTTGACTATGTTACCTTTAGTCTTAATAAGGTGTGGTGCAGCGAAGTTCGTCAGCAAAACGACAGATCGGAGATTAGTGTTCATTATTTTATCGAAAGTCTCTGGCAGTTTTTCGTCTACAACCGTGACGGAGGCAATGATCCCGGCGCTGTTGACTAATACGTCAATTTTTCCATATTTGGCGATGGTTTTGGCTATGATTCCTTTGAGGTCTTCATCGTTGTTGACGTCAGCTGTGATGGTGAGTGGTTTTTTGCCGATTTTGCTGATTTTCTCGGCGATTTGGTTCAGTCTTGCTTCGTTTCTGCCGACGATGGCGACGTCGGCGCCTTCTTTTGCGAAGGATATGGCAGTGGTAGCTCCAATACCGGAGCTGCCTCCAGTCACAATAACGACTTTACTTGAGAAACTCATGTTTAGAACTAAATTTTGTATGTTTTGGTTACCTTATAAGTGTATTGAAATTAAACGTCATGACATGACCAAAGCAGAAATTATAGCTCGCAACAAATTTATAATTAGAGTTGAATGAGGGCGCCACCGTTGCTTTTTCTAAAGCAACCTGAGAGTTACACGGGTTTTTTTTTAGTTTTATCGTTTAGCCTTCTGTACAGATAAGTTTGTCAGTCTGTACCTACATGACAGTGAAAAATGTCCGCGTGATAAAATTGTGTGTATAATTTGTTTGTTATCATTACTAGGAATATGGTAAGTAGGTATAAAGTATATTTAAACCTAGCGTTTCCGCAAATCACCATTATCGTTATATTGCGTACGTACCTAGATAGCCCAAGATTACGTATACAGAGTGTCCCAGTTTTTTTTTTAATTATTTAAGAAACGCCAAAAGAGCAGCGAGCATAGCATAACTTCTGTCGTAAAATACGTAGCGATTGTTCGACTATTCGATAGAAAAGTGTACGCCATTTACGCCCGCCAAGGACGCCACTGACGAGCATAAATGGCGCACACTTTTCTATCGAATACTTGCTTCGTAATTTGCGTCAGAAGTTATGCCACAGGTAGTTATAAAAAAAGTATCTCAGTAAGACTGCTATCCTAATAGGTGGCCCTGGTGTCAAAGTGTTTAGGCCGCCTAAAGGCCTCTGACTTGGCTTACCGGTTGTCAGTTGGCATAAGAGTTGTTAATAACATAACAACTCTCATGCTTATCCTAACTAATGTTATACATAAATGCGGAAGAGAGTTTGTTTTTTACGCTCTCATGCCTTACCTACTCGACCGATCATCATGGAAATTTTGCATACACGTTGTCAGTGGCACAGATTATTATAATAGTTACTACGTAACTACTATCACTGTTACTGTAGATGATTCTAATTTATTCTGCCCGAACAAAAAAATAGAAGAGAGTTTGTCTGGAAAGGATCGCTTTTAACGATAGGAACGCATTTTGTGGCGTTTTCTAATTTTTTTATTATGCTTGTGATTTATGACTGTGGTGTCAGTAAAGAGGTATAGTATTGTACTGTAATAAATGATTTGCACTTGTGATGTACAGTAACGCTCCGTCGCGTCGCGTCGTATAATTCGATTCTACGTAAACCTATGACATCACACGTATCAGTTCCGGTATGTACAATTCTTCTTTTTGTATTCAGATAAATCATTCGCCAAGATATCAAAACTTGCTTAATTAAAACAATCATAGCGAAAACCGGATTTTTCGCAGAAACTGGTTTTGTTTTTATACACTCTGTAGACAACGAAATAAAATACCTAATAGGTAGATATCTAGATATGTGATTCCATCGAAAATTTTGTGCAATTTTTAAAACGATGACAGCTCTAAAAATAGTGCTATCCTTTTCACACATATTGAATTTAAATGAGATGCAGATATACTTTTAGTGTTAACAAACTAAATTAGTTTAGAGAATAGTACGACGGAAGCCACACCAACGATTACCTAAATTGTTTATGATCATGACCGATTAAAACGAACATAAATGTAATTGCGTATTACGAAGTATTTTATATATACCTAGATATACAGGGCTATAAGGAAAGGGTATGCCAAGCCGATATGACTCATAGTACTCATCATTATAACAACTTTTACTATGGCACCAACACGAAATTCGCGAAAAAAAATCAGCTATTCCATACATTACGAGTATGTCGAGTGTCGTTGACATTTTTCTATGGAACAGCTGATTTTTCTTTCGTGAATTCCGGGTTGGTTCCATAATAAAAGTTGTTCATATTTATGAGTACTATGAGCCTTTTTCGGCTTAGAATACCCTTTTCTTATAACCCTGTAGATACTTATTAATGGTAGGTATACCTATACCTAACGTATTGTTTAAGTTAAAGTAAAACTAACTCAAAGTCATATAATTTTAAATTAAATTAACGTCTGACATTTATAAGGGACTAGCTGACTCGACAGACGTTGTCCTGTCAAAAGCCATTGCGTAACTATAGCAACCGTAGTATGTTGATGCTAACTTGTCAATTTATAGTAAAAATTATCAATATAAATATAATTTGCAATAAATTAAAATTGCGACTATAATTTGAGATTTAAACTATCCTATCTCTCAAGTTGGATCGAACTGCACATGGTGTGCGAATTTTATTATAATCGGTTAAGTGGTTTAGGAGTCCATTGAGGACAAACATTGTGACACGAGATTTATATATATTAAGATTAAAGGGTTAATAAGGGGTTTTTAAGGTTAATTTAGGTAACTTTGAGTTTAATTTACCTCAGCAAGTTTTTATATAACATAGTAATACATACCTACCTATTAGTACCTATTTTATTTAACTTGCATTTTTAGTATGGGCTTGGTATGGATAAATTTTGGAACTGAATTTTGAACCACTTCCCGATGTCTGATTCGATTGAGGTGAAAAGTAAACTCTTTTGATTATGGACAAGTTTGGAAATGGGCAAGCCAACCGGAGGGAATTTTGCCACACATTTTTTTAAATGAAACTAGCTGCACCCGCTGTATTTTTTTACTTTTAAACTTTCCCTGAACTTTCACAAATATTTCAAGATCAAAATTAGCGAAATCGGTCAAACCATTCTCTAGTTAGCCAGACAAACGAACAGCGATTTATTTTTATATAAGAAGACTAGCTGACCCGTGCCCACTTCGTTGGGCATAATGTTAATTAAACCCGAAGCCTTCGCGCGCCGTCCGGACCGTTTTTTCTCCGATTCACTTTGCAAAACGGACTACCACGTAAAAGCCTTTTTATTTTTCGGTTTTTTATATAACCTATGACACTCAGCAATATGTGGCTTTCTATTGGTGAAAGAATTTTTAAAATCGGTTCAGTAGATCCCGAGATTACCCCTTACAATTTAACAAATATACAAACACACAAACTTTACTTCTTTATAATATTATAGTATAGAAGAAGAAGAAAATTAATAGAAAATAAGCGACAGGCCACCTGCTGAATATAAGTGATCACCGCCGTAGGTATATGGACAATTGGACCTTCAATAACCAAAGCAATTCCGATGACAATGCATAAAAAAATTGTCAAATGAATATTTTTTATAATCCTTTTTTTCATAGTCACCTTTAAATATCATATACTTAATGTACGCAGTTACGTAGTAGGTATTTATAATACAGCCTCGGCCACTGCTTGAACTCTCCCATATACTACTCTCCAATCCGCGTATGACCTGTGGAAATCGCACTTTTTACGCGATCGTAAAACCACGCACCTTTAAAATGTGGCATGATTCCACTACACCGGTAGTACCTATTTCCGAGTAACAAAAACATTGTTCAAAACGTGGGTCACCTAGACGCAGTGCTGCCAACCCTGACTAAGAGAAAAACTGTAGACTAGCGCAAAAATAACTGCGGAAAAGAGTCAAACCAATAAAAAATCAGTTTTGGCTAAAATGCCTTGTTATGATAAAAAAATCCTGTCAAGCATTTCTAGATAACAGAGGCAGCTTCCAAAAAAACTGTAGATCTACTGCTAAAACAGTAGGGATGGCTACACTGCCTAGACGTGTCACTGTGTTACTCGTTGGTTTTTTCCCTAACGTGTGTGTCGATAAACATTGTTACATGAGTGAATGAGTGACTCGTTGGGAATCTTTTTGGAAAAAATAATTGCAATCACTAACAGTATGTACTTATGACTCGTTAGGAAAAAACTTTTCAAATAAGTAAAACTGATTCGTTTGGTGTGACTTGCTGAGTGCCTGCCCTTTAAAAGGGCTGTTAATAGAGTCTTAAAAGGTCGGCAACGTATTCGTCCCGCCTCCAGTGTTACAGGTAGGTATCTATACTTAACTAGACGACGCGACGGTACGACGGCGATCGCTTACCATCAGGCGGCCCGTCGGTTTTTAGGGTTACGTAAAGGGTAAAACGGGACCCTATTACTATGACTCCGCTGTCCGTCCGTCCGTCTGTCACCAGGCTGCATGGTTTCTCATGAACCGTGATAGTGGGAGTTAAAATTTTCACAGATGATGTATTTCTGTTGCCGCTTTAACAACAAATACAAAAAAAAAAACAATAAAATAAGTACATATTTAAGGGGGCTATACAACTATTACGTGTTTTTTTTTTACGTTTTTAATAGTAGGTACGGAACCCTTCGTGCGCTAATCCGACTCGCACTTGGCCGGTTTTTATTTTTGTCACCTAAGGCTTAAGAAACGTCCAAATTATCCCCCTTATTAAAAACGTTCTATACGCTTATCTACCTATGCTCTTATCTCAAGGTAATATAAAAACTTGACCTACAAGTCAATGTCAGGGTCAGAGACGGAAAGGAAAACATCGCTTTAACTTTATTTAAAATATTGACTGTGTCCCGTGGTATTGCATACTAACATACAAGTTTAGTAGCGCACGTTTTTGTCTGTAAAAGATCGCTTTTAGCGAAAAGGCCGCTATGTAGCACTAGTTTTTAAATGTTTTAATATCTACTACTTATTGTTTATAATTTCTGATGAGAACAATAAAAAGTTCATTAGTCAATTATTAAGTATAACTGTATTTATGTTTTTTTATATCTGTCATGTAACTAATTGCTATAATATGTACCAGTTGTACCTATTATGAATTATGTTGTTCAGTTCAGCCATAGTGCATACATTTATTGGCTTGAACTGTTGACTAATTATTATCGGCTATGCGCTGCGCTGAGTGTACTATTTTCTTGAGATGGGAATGGAAATGATCTGTCTACGCGCTATATAATCTGCGCATTTATTAAATCAATAAACTCGAAGTTTTATTTAAGTATTTGGACAATCGAGTGCGAAATGTGCAAGTTTGTCATAATTCTCTTCATGTGGTTTCATATTGTCTCATCACTGTAATTATATGACGTCAATGAATAACAAAACGCTGATCTAATTTCATTACGACATTTACCTACCAAATGATAGGTTTGCGACCACTGGCACTCAAGCGTAACTGGGTTTTCACGGATTTTTACTACTCAGTGGGTCTAGCACAACTTTGACGTTAGGACCTATCAATAACTGGCAGCTTTATCGCTAAGAGCGATCTCTTCCTGGCAACCTTAGGATGGAGAAGATACATAGAAAAGATAGAAAAATGAGGTGTGCAATAATAGAGAAAATTACCTACAAAGCTTTTTTTATGCATTTTATAATTTTTTTACATGTAGATTGTAGGTATAAATGTTTTTTTAAATCCTGATTTTTTATTTATATATTGCCAATGCACATACATGTTATTATATTATTATTATTAGTACAAGGACCCTGTAAGAGCGCTGCTTTGGAGGAAACATAAAAATAGCAGACAAAACTATTAAGATTCTTACTTAAATTAAAATATGACCTATTTATTAAGACCTCTGCTTCGTTCAGTCAATCATCCGTCTCTTTCATGTTTTCCGTCTCCTTCCTACGTGTCACGAACTGGGTCAACCTTTACGAGCCCAGACGTGTCTATCCTGAAGGATAAGCGTCACTCACATCAATACACGCTCGAACGCACCAGTAAGGATTCTCATTCGTTTTGGGGTCATCCAATAATCACGTGCTGTTTTTATTTTTCTCGCTCCACCTTGGCGATACATAGTGAGGTTATATATCACCCTCCCCCCCCCCCCCCCACTCGCCAATATTTGTTTGATACAAATTGTCTTTAAAATTTTCAGAATTTGTCTAATAATTAATACACGTGATGTTTCTCTACACCCCTCCCCCGTGATGTTTTCCGAACCACTTCTCCCCCCCCCCCCCGAGCCTTACGTGGTTAATGGACGATCCCTTTTGGGGCTTTGGGTAGTCATCCATTTGAATGACTAGAGCGAATACGACGATTTTCATTTGCTGTTCTCTTTCGGTATTATTTTCGTTATTTACTCATTCTTTCTACTCGTACTATGTACTTATATTCCTTTTATTTACTGTCAATGGAAAAGTTGCCCATGAAACCTGGTTTATTTATCTGTACCGAAAACGTATGGTACTCGTTAGTGTGTATAGAATTTGAATTTTTAATAGCCTGGTGCAGTGGCGGATTTGCCAGCAGGCTGAGTAGGCTGGAGCCTAGGGCGGCAGATTTTAGGGGCGGCAAATTCAGAGCCATTTTTTTTATTAATGTGGAACATGATTTCCTAAACGAAAGTGTTGATGTAAGCAAGAATGGGGGGGGGGGGAGGTCCACTAGAGTGTAAATAGCCCACTGGCGGCAAATGTGTGAATCCGCCACTGGCCTGGTGTCAAATGTGTAAATCTGCCGTTTACTCCCACCTGTTCTGTTGACAGAACTACTGGGATTTTTTCTGCCACTGCGTCTAAAATAAATATCGTACGAGCACTATAAAACAAACACCACTAATCGACCCCTAGAAATACCTATTAAATGCAAGTGACATTTGTTTCAGAGACTTTTGTAGAGTTATCTACATAATAAAGAGAGGAGCTAGATATTTTGATGCATTAAAATATTGAACTTTATAAATACTAGGACAACCTGTGTCGGGGATACCATGGAACACACAAAGACAAGGACAACTAACACCCAGACCCAAGCAGATATTTTATCGTTTACTCCCACCTGTTCATCATCATTCAAACATCTGCCCGGCCGGGAATTTAACCCGGGACCTCTCGCTTCTAAGGCGGAGGTCATACCATCCTTACTGGAAGTACTGTCAGTTTTAATATCAGCGTACATTCTGCTCATCTCTGACATTCTCCTCGGGTATGGAAGTAATAAATGGAATTGCGTTGAACCTCGCTTCTGACATAATGTAATTATTTATCTAGTGTGGTCTAAGGCCGCTAGCTTACTGCAAGGTGGTCTGGCTAGCTAGAGGTTGGACTTACTGACCTTTTTGGACTACAAGCAATGAACCTACTTTGTTGGCGTACGATCCAAATTGTGTCGTAGACTTCTATAGTAAGACAACAAACAACAATAACAACATTTGTTTTGTTGAGAAGGGGAAGTCTTCACATGATATCCGCGGCAGCTGATTGATGCTCTACTCGAATATGTTCAACTATTTAACCTGTTGATCATATTGGATAACTTTTTAGCCTATGTTTTAGTTAATTAATGAAAAATAATGATGAACAAAGTAGCCTATGTTAATACAGGGTATCAGATATCTCTATTTCTAAATTTTATTAGAATCGGTTTCGGTTTGTCATGGCGATACGTGGTAATAAAAATCACACACACTAACCCCACTTACACAACTTTCGCATATATAACAGGCATTAGTACGATAGTAATGCAAAAATAATGAAACATTCCTTTAGTAAGACAAAATCACTTTAATTTGGCAAAGGCCTTATCCCCGACGCAGTGATCGAGCGCCATCATAAGGTCCACAGTCTCCTCGTGGCAGGTCTCGGCGGTGTACTCCTTGGAAAGGACACGTTTCTGACATGCGTCTAGAATCTTCCAGTATTTTCTAACGTCGCAGTTTTCTGACAGATAAAATAAACTCTTAAAAAAAGTTGATGTTTACGCCTCAGATAGTCACATACCTAGATAGAGCACTGCCGCATGCCGTTAGATTTAGGTGAAGCCACACTGAGAAAAATTCCACCTAAAGTACGGAGCATATTGACAATCACGAAAAAGTACGATGATTAGCCCCAGTTTTTACGATGACAACTATCATGTTCTCACCCTAAAAACTGGTGCTAGTACTAGTTTTTACGGTGACAACCATATTGATAGTTGTCACCGTAAAAACTGGTGCTAAACATCGTACTTTTTGGTGATTGTCAATATGCTCCGTACTTTAGGTGAATTCATCGGAATATTGATTGCCATTTTTCTCAGTGCAAGAACTATTAATACTCCCCTACTCGCAGCACTGTAGGTAGAACTTCGTGCTCAAACGCGCGATAGTAGAGAAGTTCTTGGCTTCACCCAAATCTAAAGCAGTGTTCCATCTTTCTCTCTGGGTTTATTCAGATAAACCTATGCCTATGCCAGATATACCTACCAGGTCTATGCGTGGTCATAAAGTAAGTGTATGCTAAGCCGAAAAGGGTTACTAGTACAAACCAAAGTTATCAGTTTAATTTTAATTTGTGACAGTCACTGTTTTTAACCGACTTCAAAAAAGGAGGAGGTTATCAATTCGACTGTGTTTTTTTTTAAAATGTTTGTTACCTCATAACTTTTGACTGGGTGAATCGATTTTGATGATTCTTTTTTTATTAGAAAGCTGACGCTTCCCATTTGGTCCCATTTCAATTTAGTCCATTTCTGATAATGGTATCCATGAGAAAACTATGTAAGTCTTAAATTTGCATTAAGTACGTGCGCGACAAATAGATGAATAACTCAATAGTCGGTCTTTTGAAGTCGGTTTTTGTTTTTTGTTTTGGAAAAATAATGTTCTTGTTTATGTATCTTATCAACGGTCATTGACTCTGTATACCTACTTTAAATTCAAAACTGTGTACAAAATTAACGAAACAAAAATATTTACTGGTCAAACATAACCCGCGTTCCTTAGCAAGCTGGTCCTTGGCTTCCTGAAACAAAACATTTAATTACTTTTAATTAGTCCTGAAATGAACTGAAAAAAGTCGCCGAGAGTCGCATCGAGTCGGTTACAGTCGGTTTTAATTCCAGCACAATTGCTTACAAAGTTGTGCGATATTTCAAGGTTAGGCGGAAAGGGTGCTAGGTCAAACGGGGAGTCCTGTTATGAGTCTCTATCAGAATGTAGCAAACTGACGATATTGCCCTAAGGTCTTGATATATAATTGTGATAGTTACTAAAAGTAAGGTCGCATAGGCTGGCCCCTGGTGTCAGAGCTTTTAATCCGCTTGAAGGCCTTTGACATGGCTTGACGGTTGTTGCATAGAACAAACATCCTAGTTGGTCACTAAAAAGATATAAATGCTGAATGCCGGCGACTGGTTTAATACTGGACACAACTGTATACTCTACAAAAAGTAGAGTACCTACTTATGTTTTGTTCAGGTTTGGTCAACATTTTTTAACCCTGTGATAGGCTTGCGTTTCACCTTCACTTCGCCTGATGGAGCAAAGATGTGGTCTACGATCGAGCACAGTGGTTCATATTGATGCATACCATATTCATTATTCATATTCATACCTACAAAAAAAAGAGCTTTTTTATGTAATTGAGTGACGAGACGAGCAAACCGCTCGCTACTTTTGCTTTTTTTTGCAGCCTTTCTGTGTACTCTGTATTGTAGCTCAGTCTGAAGACGGTCTAGAGAAAGGTCAGAAGGATATTGAGCGCAGAAAGGCAGACTTTTGAAAGTTTGGAGAGTCTCGTAAGTTCTAGACTCATAAATAAGTAAGCAGCTTTCTCTTGAATTCTTGAGAACTATTTTATTGCTCAAAGGTACAGTTAGGTATAGAGGTAGTTTTGTCTGCAATTACAGATTTTTTTTAAACTAAAACATTAAATCATACAGGCCAATAAGGCACTAACTAAGGTCCGGCGCCCATTATCGGCATCGGCAAGGAAAAGGATCCTTCGGCATCCTACATGCAAGCGCACACTGTCGGAAACTATGCTTTGGCATGCTGCAACGTTCTTAAGGATGACGAGGCGTCCTTAAGCATTAGGCAAGCTATCCCCCCGAGTGTTGCCTCGGCGCCGGCGGCGTACCGAAGGATGCCGATTGCCGAAGCATCCCGAAGCATTCTCAAGGCTGCCGATACAGCAGCCTCAAGCATACCGAAGCGGTATTTTTTGTTATTACGACCATAAACACGGCAATTTCTACTTTATTGCCATTATGTTAATGTATATTGCTATTTGCCACCTAAAATCCTCAGTCGTGCCGATGCCGATAATGGGCGCCGGGCCTTAACCATTGGTTCTCAAACTTTTGGTCCACGGACCACTTTTGGTAGTTCAGCCGGTTGTACCAAGGGTTTGTCTTACCTGTTGTACAAGGGCCAATTATTTTTTTGTAGTTGGATATTGTAGATTTTGTGAGTTGATTATGTATACGTGGTTACATCATAGTGTAGAAATTACTAAATACAATGGTTACGGTTAGATAGTCGCGCAATAGTCTTTTTCGGAAAATTAGGTTTGGGCATTTTAGGCCTGCTTAGGTATATCCCGGAGACAATGCACCTATCAGTTTATAGTTATACCATTATTTTATTATTTGCCGCTAGATATGAATAGCAGATAAAACCGCGGGGTGCAGCTATCTTATCTCACCACTCCCGAAATACAATCAAAAACAAATAGAGCACTTGATGAAAAATCAATTAGTGGTC
Organism: Alcis repandata; assembly: GCA_949125135.1. Classification (NCBI taxonomy): domain Eukaryota; kingdom Metazoa; phylum Arthropoda; class Insecta; order Lepidoptera; family Geometridae; genus Alcis; species Alcis repandata. The sequence continues at coordinate 3,233,742 of OX421246.1, read as the reverse complement.
CCGTTTCAGAGGCTTACCTATTAATTATTCTGTGGTCTAACCTTAAAATTAAGGACAGTTCAAGAACTAAGGGTGGGCGTATGCTGAGACGCAGGTTCATGCATCGCAGGGTAGAGTAGATTTGTTATGCATGAACGTACTGAGAGCTGCGTACTGCGGTGTAGGCACGTGCGACGCAGACGTGTGTCTGTCCTGCTCTGCGTCCTATGTCTGTCTCGCCTGCTCTGCTAAGAGCTGCGTACTACGGTGTAGGCACGTGCGGGACGGACATGTGTCTGTCCTGCTCTGCGCCCTATATCTGTTTCGCCTGCTTTGTCCTGCAAAATCTGTTCTGTGCTGTGCTACGTCACTGTGTCTCAGCATACGCTTAGCTTTAAGGTGCGTACATCAAAGCTAGCGAATCTTAGATCAATAGGTTCGCCAATCAGACAAGGTCAATGCCTGCCGCTCGCGGTCGAGATCTTGTTGACTTCTTGATGAGCCCAATGACAAACAAACTGCTATTACAATGTTATACCCATTAAGGTTTTTTATTTAGTAGTAAACAACCGACGGGTCAACCTGAGGCATTGTTAGTGCGTTTTTTTACCTCTACAAGCATGAAATCGGAAAAGTACAGCAGTTCTTCAGCTGTCCTACATTTCGTCGCAAGTGAAATGAACCTTAAGCAAAATTTGTACAACCTCTCTAAGAGCCTCAACGTTGCGTTTTTTCGGGCATACAGCAGTTGCTTGTTAGTTTAGGATACGGACTAAACCTCTGTAGATATAATCAGGCTTTGGACCATCATTGGCAAAGAGTATCTAGTAGTAATTCGTAGCTAGTAAGTACGAGGGCGGCACTAAAAGTATCGGGAATGGAATATTTCCGCTGTTCCTGTCATATTTAAATCTTTTTAATTGAGAACTCCTTGGTTTTAAAAATCGAATACCATTTATTTATTTTAAAAAAGATTCTCGGTCTTGTCACAAGGTCTTCTCAAACTTGTTTAGTCGTTGAGAAAATGGAATTGACTCGAGAAAATTCAAGAGCGATGATTTATTATGACTTTCGAAGTGGTTTAACACAAAAACAGTGTGTTGATCGGATGCTTTCTGCATTTGGTGATGAAGCCCCATCAAAAACCACAATTTATCGCTGGTTTGCTGAATTTCAACGTGGACGTGTCAAGCTCAGTGATAATCCCCGTCAAGGTCGTCCAAAAACTGCAGTCACCCAAGAAAACGTTGATGTTGCGTAAGCTGATTGAGGAAGATCGACATGTGACATACCGCGAAATTCAGGCAACTTTAGACATTGGCATGAGTCAAATACAAATAATCTTGCATGAACAATTAGGTGTAGAAAACTTGTTTTCCCGATGGATACCGCATTCGCTCTGTGAAGAGCAAAAAGCGGCTCGCGTTACTTGGTGCGTCAGAACTCTCGAAAGATTCCACGCAGGATCCTCAAATGCTGTATACAACATCGTATCAGGTGACGAATCCTGGATATATGCGTACGAACCCGAAACAAAAAACCAGTCACGAGTTTGGGTGTTCGAAAATGAGTTAAAGCCAACAAAAATAGGCAAAAAGGCCATTTTGGAGACCCCAACTTCCGAATGGAGTGGTTGCTTCAATGATTGGTTCCATCGTATCGTATGGAAAAATGTGTCAAATTTCGCGGAGAATACTTCGAAAATACATATTTAAATAGTAATGTTGTGTCACTTCCTTGATTCCCGAAATTTTCAGTGCCGCCCTCGTAAGTAATAGATAAATTGACTACTGCTACACTACACTTTCAAAACTGCAAAATCACTGTTTTTTCCATTCTACCAATTAATACGAATATTAAATATACTTTTACGATGACAATTATTTAAAAAAAATACATTTTATCAACCGAATAAAATTGACATTACTCATTTTAACTTATTAATATAATTTAAGTATTAAGCTTATTATTATAAATTACTAGCTGACTCGACAGACGTTGTCCTGTCAAAAGCCATTGCGTCAATTCTATGTCAAATGTCAAAAGTTATGCTATTGCGTAACTATAGCAACCGTAGTATGTTGATGCTAACTTGTCAATTTATAGTAAAAATTATCAGTATATATATAATTTGCAATAAATTAAAATTGCGACTATAATTTGAGATTTAAACTATCCTATCTCTCAAGTTGGATCGAACTGCACATGGTGTGCGAATTTTATTATAATTGGTTAAGTGGTTTAGGAGTCCATTGAGGACAAACATTGTGACACGAGATTTATATTTATTAAGATAAATAAATTTATAAATTTTACAAATTTTATAAACTTTATAAATTATCGTAGGGGCAGTCGAAATCGTCATTGGAAAGGACTTATAAGTATAGGTAAATAGCTTTTCGTGAAAAAATAAGTTTTAATAAATTACGTTTCTTCTTTTGTAATGACTTTGGGTTTACAATTATTTTGTCCACAACAGCTATTAACAAGGGACAGTCTCGTGTCGAGTTGCGTAAACCTATTTAACATAATTCGGGACTTTAATGGCTTCTTTGTAAAGTTTTAACTTACATACCCACTGAGATTACGGCGTGAAGTTCATCTATATATATATAAAAATGTTATGTTGGTTTGTGTACGCTTCAAAAACTCAAAAAGTTCTGCACCGATCGAGCTGAAATTTTAGCATGATATAAAATACGCATCAAGGATTGTTTTTATCTTTTTTTTTCTTTTTATCCACAGCGAAGCGTGGCAGTGAACAGCTAGTATTTTATATATTTTTTATTAGAGGTTAAAAATGTTTTAGAGGTTGTAATTTAGGTACGTACATTGCTTGTCGTGCACATGTCTAGTGCATATTATGCAATATGCATGCATGTAAATGTACAATGGAATAAGTAAATAGCATTTTAAAAGATACACCTATTTAAAAAAAACAGCTCATTTTATTCATTGAAAAGCTTGTGTTTGACCGCTGTCTCGCCTGACAGTGAGCAATGATGCGGTCTACGATGGAGCACGCTTGCCTAACAAGTTAACAACCCGATACACTCTCGAAATGAAGATTTTGCATTGAACATCATTGGAAAGAACCCAACCAAATTACAGTAACAACTTTGGCTTTGGAGCAGAATTTAGATGAGACAAAAAGACAAAAATCATATTTTTAACATTTTTTTAACAGGGTTTTAAGGAAAGGGTTTGCTAGGCTGATAAGGGGTCAAAATTCTCATCATTATAAATAACTTTTACTATGGGGCCAACCGTCAAATCGCGAAAAAAATCAGCTATTCCATAGAGAAATGTCCATGACTCTCGCCAAAATGTATGGAACAGTTCACTTTGTTTCTTGACTTGTTTGGTCCCATAGTAAAAGTTGTTCTTAATGATGAGTACTATAAGCCCTTTCGGCTTAGCTGACCCTCTCTTTTTACCAGACTTCAAAAATTTGGTCCCATTTCAATTTAGTCCAGTTCTGATAACGGTATCCATGAGAAAACTATATAAGTCTTAAATTTGCATTAAGTACGTGCGCGACAAATAGATGAATAACTCAATAGTCGGTCTTTTGAAGTCGGTTTTTGTGTTTTGTTTTGTAAAAATAATGTTCTTGTTAACCTTGTATAAAAGGTCTTATGAAAACCGCTTAAAATCCCCAGGGAAACAAGACAAGATGACATCGGACGAAGACGTTGAAGTGAACTTAATAAACCGCGATATTTTCCTTATGTACCTACCTACGAAATATAAACATTTTCATAAGAGGAAAAGTCAACAAACATCAAACCGACGATAAATCCTTGAGATCCACGTACATCTTAAATAGGGTTACCATTTGATAACTTGAAAAGTCTGTGCAAAAAGCCGGAGACATCAATAAAAGTCTGGACATTGGACTCGCGACCTTCATGTCGATAATTTAAAAAGAAAAACTCGTACGAAATGCTTTGATTCCACTTTTATTGTGCGCACTGCCAGAGTGTGGAATACTTTGGCCGAGTGGGTGTTTCCCGATAGATATAATTTGGATGTCTTTAAGTCGCGACTGAATTTCCTTCTAGGCAAGCGTGCTCGATTGTAGACCGCATCATTGCTTACCATCAGGCGGTCAAACGCAAGCCTATAACATAATTTAAAAAAAATCGTGCACTGCGCAGGCACATTACATAACGGGGATAGACTAATTTGATACTGCTTGTGTAAGGTTACTCGTATTCTATTTTAACCCAAAAAGCTGGACAAAACAAAAGACGGAAAAAGTCCGGACAAAGGCTATAAGTCCGGACATGTCCGGACAAATCCGGACGGATGGTAACACTTGCGTATCTTAGAAGACTCAAGTTGTTTTTCTTACAAATAATAACAATAAGTAAAGCAAGCAGATGTGGGAAGCCAACGGATAATCTATTATGCATGTTCGAAAAACTTGACTGTGGAGGCGAGCAAATTGAGGAACTAAAAGTTTTTCAGAAAAAGCTATGGGTTTTGTTCAGTAAATGCGATGGTGGCTCCCTCGCTCAGTTGAGCAGATGGCTTCGTCGCTGTGTTCACAATTCATATCGATTTGTTCTCATTTGTTAATTTACAACAACAATATTTGCACAGCTTGTATTCTGTGAACATTGATGGCGTCATACTATGCTGCTAAAACAACTGTAAGTATGTCTGTTTGTAAACTCGGTAGGAGCTTAGTCTACAAACAAAGCACCAAATCTTATGTCATGAGATATAAAATATAAACAAAAGAATTAAAAAAATAAATAATGTTTCACACTCATAGGTTCCCATTCCCACTAGGATCCCTGCGTCGGGGATGCCATGAAACACACAAAGACAAGGACAACTAACACCCAGACCCAGATTAAATTCATCATTCAAACATCTGCCCGGCCGGGAATCGAACCCGAAACCTTTAGCTCATAAGGCGGATATACTACCGCTGAGCCAATCGTCTAAAAACCCCTAACGCTGCAATCTGAACCGATTTCGATAAAACATGTCTTAGAACCATCGCTAGAAAACCTGCTATTAAAAAAACAAGCAAATAAACACAAACACACACAAACAAATAAAATAAAAAAACAGCGTCAAATCGGTTTACCCGTTTAGAAGCTACGGTGCCACAGACAGACACACACACATCACTACACTCAGCGGTCAAACTTATAGCACCCCTCTTTTTGCGCCGGGGGTTAAAATAGAACCATGTTGAAGTGAAAGCAATCACGTAATACCTAGCCATAGTAGGTTGCCAGACTTGCCAGTCCCAGCCTGAAATAACTCCAAAATATATATTTTTAAATACACCTTGCGGAGGCTGAACCGCAAATACCCGACGGCAGCCTTTTTTTGCTATCTATTAACCAGCCATGCCTCGCGGTTTCATACGAATTAACTGGGATAAAAGTAGCCTATAATTATAATAATTATGTTAATCTAGCTAGGCTATATACATTGCCGTTCTTAGCCGTTCAGCTTTTGCGTGATTGAGCAAAAAACATCCAAACTTTGACATTTATAATATTAGTGGTAGGTATTTATCTTAACCGCCAATAATAATTGTAAACGTCCAAAGTCCATAGATACTTAGTATGCTTACCATCAGGCTGTTGACGCTCTTTTTATATTTTTTTTGTTGATTGGCAGGTATCCGTGTGTCAAGATGGCGACAACAACAATGGTGGTGTCTCCGTTGGCCACCCAGCCGTCTCCGAAGAACAAGCGGCGTCTGTTCGCGGAGGCCAGGCAGAACAGCTTGCAGAAACTTAGTATCATATTCGACCATGGCCATAAGAATGGTAAGCCATTAATAATAACCATAGACAAGACTCCTAATGCAGTACATTGAATGGCCCCAAAAAGGCCAACCAATTTTACCTACCTCCTTCAAGTCAACCAATCCTGGGTGATCCTGAGGGCTGAGGGGTGATAACTCGTCAATGTCGGAAAACTTCTCCACAAAATGGTGAACAAATTTTTGTGCCCCATATAAAAATCGTGTTAGTTTGAATACTATATTTCTGGACCCTATGAGATAATAAAAATTCTGTGTCGATAGTGTTCATTGTATTCTTATTCGGAATGGGGGCGACAGGTCTCGCACTGGCGTCCCGCAAAGGGTGTATTGTGTGTTCCTCCTTGCCACCGATTACCCGAGCCAACCCAGCTCCTTAAAATGACGGAGCGAGGCACTAGGCCGCTGGCACAACTGCTCTAGTGGCAAAGATGGTATGATCGGTGATGAGCTACAGTCAAGCTGTTATGACGATGATGTTCATCCTGTATTTATGAGAGTTGCTCTCTTTTGTAGGGGCATTTTCGGGCGCGGTGGTCTTCTGCTATGTTTTATACTTTTTTGTATGACTTCATATTTGCCGTCTCATTTGTCTGGTCTAAAGGGGCGTCTAAACGGGCCATATTTTACGACAATTTGTGGCTGCAATACTGTGGCCGGCAACATTGCTAGCAATACCAGCCACACTATGCAATATTTTAAGGATGGCCCGGCATTATATCCACATATTGTTTGGTATGTCAAAATGTTTTTATGAAATCATGGGTTCTGAATCAAAGGCCATACTATTGCAGCCATATTGCAACATGTTGCCTGCAATTGATTGCTCAGCCATAAAATGCACTAAAATGTTTTTTTGATGGCTGGGCAATATTTGCCAATAATTGCAGACACAAATTGTCGTAAAATATGGCCCGTTTAGACGCCCCTTAAGAATGTTCTTCTTGATTACCTTAGTTCTATTCATAGTGGTAGAACTACATGTAGCTATAGCTACATCTAGCGCTTACTATACGAGTATCAAACAGATCAGTGAAGCTCTTGATAGCTAAGAAATTCAGTCTCCAGTAATGTTAACGCCATGTAAACGCATACCTACCGAAGCAAGTAAAAACTGTTGGGACTAAGTCGGAAATTTCCGTTACTAATTTTACTATGTAATTACTTTTACAATGTTGTTGTTTTACACATATATTATGACCAGTGAATATCGCGAATTATGGAGTAGCAAACCGGTTCAGAGGCCAATAAGTAAGTACCTATTTTTTATCCAGTCGGGATTGCGTTTTTTTCAACCTAAGATTCTTCAAGGCTAATAAATAACTAAAATTAATATTTAGATAACTATCTAAATATTTTGTTGTTTGTGAAGTAACGCGCAAAATCATCTTACCGGATCAAACAAGTCTTCTTCTATAGGCATTGTGAAAAAAATAATCTTCAATTCAAGTTCGTTCGATAAAAACAACCAGAAATAAGCTAGAAATAGTAGAAATTGCAAAATTATCACCTGTCATGTCATTCGGTAACATGAAGTTTTAAAAAATTCAAACAAAACCGCCGGAAATACTAATTATAGCTATTACGTACGCATTACTACATTATGACTTACATTGAAATTGAAAGACTAAAATATAATTTTAAAAACATTACATATTATCGCGCTAAAATGAATAATATCATATTTTCCTTGCTATTCAAATAATTAGAATAAAAAGTTTATCAACAAGAACTACAGCATTGGTAAAGCAGACTTAGTTTACAACGTTGAGAGTAGATGGCAGCACATAACGTGACGTAAAATGCGCGTTGTTTTGCCGTTCAAATGTCATTTGTGAAGTTTCAATGATAGGTGTTGCTATATTATTAAAAAAATCTCACAAAGTAGTAGAAAAAAATAAAAACTAAATACGTAACGTCATAATTTTAACAAAAAAAAAAAATCGAACACTTTTCATTTCTTTATAATTATCATTATTTCACATCAGCATATAAAAACAAATTAAACTAAATTTTATTTAAAATATTTGTATTTTTGCTCATTTACATCAAGCTGGTAAAGTTAACAAGCTGGTAGAATATTAAAATGTTGAACTACTTGTAGTTACACTGAGACATAGTTTTGGCTCATTCCTAAGTATATTGTAGTTTGGTACCTTGATAGTTATAATAAACTTTTATAACGTATGACTATGAAACTACGTTTGTCAGCTATCGCGCGTTCAGGTTCTAGGTAGGGTGGATGCACGGTGGGGCGGTGGGCGCCGAAAACGGGCAGCCTAGCTGGCCGGTGATACGACAATAGATAACCGAGTGAAGTATACGTTGTTTGCGATAAAGTAAATAAAAAATACTGGTTGTGGTAAAAATTATATCGAGAACTAAACAAATGAGGCGTTATATAAGAAAAGTTTTAACTCCTAACTGTACAATAGATGGCGTGGATTCGTTTGAGCTAGGTATTGTCATATCTACTTGTCATGTCACTTTTGAATGGGCCGACACCATTCTGACATAAAAATTTATTGTTCATTCATTGTTCATACTAGTATAAAACATGTGACAATTATATAATTATTTCAGATAAAATGTTTGGCAATTAACCATCTGATTTCAAAATAGTATTAGATCAGTGGTTAATAAATAGAAATTAGCATGACTAAATAGTTTATTATGAAAACTAATAATATTAATTGGTCACATTATAGCAATTTTACCACAAAAGTTAGTGTAAAAAGGTTTTCTAATTATTGTGGTCATATTTTTTTTCCAAGAATTCGGAATTGATAAGGTGACGATGACGACAGTGACGATACCTAATCGATTTGACAGAAAAAAGTTGATGCTTACCCACCTATTAAAATACCTAACACTATTTTTGTTAAAGTAAAAACGTCTCATTATTTAAGATTTTTTTGCTACATCATCGAGAAATGGTAGAATTTTTTATTATAAATATAGCAATACTAAATTCTGCAGTAATTATTTGTATGTATTTCTGAGCGCCATTGCTTTTTACCGATGTAATGTTGAAATGTTTCTAATCCGTTTTCATCGGCAAATCTGTGTGATGTTTTAGCGAAACATTCAAGTGATTGTGTACTAAAACTATCAAACTTCTTAAAGTTTTTGTGCTGGGCTTTGTCATGGCCGGTAAGTGGTGACTTTTTGCGCCCGCTAGTCAAGGGCGAAATCGGATTTGGGAATCGCAATAAGTCGAAGATGTTTTATCGTTCGAACTCCGACGGTAAATGCAATGTTATTGTCATTAGTTTGGTTTTTAGCATTCTGGTGTTTACATACCCAATGTAACGAAAGCTTGGTTTGATGTTTGGTTATCACTTATGCCGATACTTTTATCCTTTACCTTCTCATTTCCACTGAATACGTTATAAATTGTAGCAAAAATACAGCTCTCGTGACTTTCTCGAGCGTTCGTTTCGTGGAATAACCAATTACTAACACTGAATTTTGTGTGTCAATAAAATTGTTTGTTAGAGATCAGATGATTGTAATAGTCAGTACCTCTTGTTGATCTTAACACAGTATAGGCCATCCAAAGGCAAATTTGCATTAACAAAGCGTTCTTTGCAAGTATTCCTCCACTAAAACATCAAATATCTTTGTTTACATCTCGAAAAAAGATCGTTATTCAAATGAGGTTAGATGCAGGTGACAAAACTTGATCCCAAATTGCGTACAGCGTCATTTTCATGGTCAATAAACGTGCGGCTAGTGATTCACAACAATTCACTCAATTAGTTTGTTTCTGTGCTATTTATAAGGCACTACAGTTGTTAGTTAGTTTTGAAGGCGATCATAGAAAGATCCTAGTGTATGAGTGAAGAAAAATATCATTGTTTTGTGGCAATTCTACAACAAACCTGATTCTCGGGCTTCAAAGATGCGTGTAATGAAAGGTGAGTCTGTAAACAATAGTCAGTCGTTGGATTGATTTACATGGTGCATAAACTAAGCATCACAATAAATATGGCAGCTGTGCCTTTCATTATGAGTAATATCTAGTTTTCTACAGCCACAGAAAGTAATAGTGTCCTTTGCCCTAATAGTACACAAGACATCCTTGCCAAATGCCATGATAATTGTTTAATCAGTTATAGAATAAAATACCATGTACAAACACAGCTACAGTTACATTTTCTCTTTAAAACACTAGTGTAATAAAAACTAACCATATTGAAAACAGAATAGCCTCGTAAAGACAATATTCATAAGCTGAGAAAACAACCTACAAGATGGCAATGTAAGTTGACAGCTCTTTAACTTTAGTAATCCAGACAGGGGTCAACTTACACTAGACTAGCGACCTGCCCTGGCTTCGCATGGTTATGAAATATAGTCTACTAGCGGCTCGTCCCGGCTTCGCATGGGTAGACACTATAAATTGAGATCTTAAAAAAAAAATATCTTAAACTATCCTATCTCTCAAGTTGGATCGAACTGCTCATGGTGTGCGAATTTTATTATAATCGGTTAAGTGGTTTAGGAGTCCATTGAGGACAAACATTGTGACACAAGATTTATATATATTAAGATTAAGATGTTACTTGCTAAAAATGAAACTTTATATTAGTAAAACAATTTTTAAAGTTAGTCCAGTAGTTTTTGAGCTTATTCATTACAAACATACAAAAATACAAATCTTTCCTCTTTATAATATTATAGTAGATAGGGGTCAACTTACTTTGGACAGGGTTCATTGCACCTTTAGTTTTTGATGGCCCAGAAGATGTTTTTCAGATGTTGGTTCATAAGTATGTTCAAATGTGACCTACCAGAAGACTTGACCAATTTTGAATTGCAAAGTGTTGCTACACTTGTCTTGATCTTCAGAATGTCATAAACAGAATAGGCTATGTTATGCCGTTGGTTTTTCATTTTTAATTCAATACTTGTTAGTCTACAAATAGCGGTATTTGTTACTGTACTTACACATTAAAATATAATACTATAGGTTCTGAGCATCCTAAAACACTAAAAGATATTGCAATAAATGAAATAACACATGAAACTAAACAGAAAGATGTTCATTCTTATCTAAACTTGTCTGAATGGCACTATATCACTTACTATGGCTTGTATGCAATATTGGTACTTTGCATAGATCTCAGGTTGTTACTAAGATAACCTCAGTGTATTGCAGTATCTCTGTACTATGTTATTGTATGCTATGTTATTAAATCAATTTATGTCACCTTACATACTGCATTACTATGATTTATATTAGAAAATTGATGCATAATACACCCCATGCTGGACATCAATGCAGGTCTTATCAAACCTGTCTGAATGCACATATGGTTAATAATTTTCTAGCCTAAAACTGCACACACTCCAATGTGTCTATGCTCAGATGCAAAGTGAATAGATACAAAACAAAAATTGTTCCTTGCTATTGATCAGTCAGTTACCCGCTGGCATACACACACAAGTGACATAGAGTCTATCAATCTCTACAGGAGTAGGTACGCTTACACTTGCTTATAGGTATTTGGCTGTCAGATCTAAATATTATGTTTGTAAACAAAACTCTCAATAGGATATTAGTTTCAGAAACAATACAACACAATAACTGTATGTATATTTTATATCAGTTCTGGGTCTGGATGTTAGTTGTCCATCTCTCTGTGGTGTTTGACACCACAAATAGGAAAGCACAAACAGTAAAATACATAAAGGAAAGGCAAAAACAGTCTTATCGCTAAGAGCATACTACACATTCAGAGGCTTTTAAAATTACCTATCGAAATCTCCAATCAATAAACAGAAAACCCTGACCTAGGTACCTGTAGGCGATGTGTATCAGTTAAAACAATTTACCCTTGTTACATCACCTTGAGCCTTGGCATTGATGGGTACTGCAGCTGTTTCACTATTACAGGCCACAACTGACATCCTAGGGAATAATGACTTTAATAAGTAGGAAAATATAAGATAACCAGAAAATATCTGGGGTATTTGAAGATAGCCTTTGTAATTGATAGAACTTTGTACAAGCTTTTAATTAACTTGTTTAGGCCAAATCTTGCATTGAATTTGAAAAAAAAATTTCTTTTCAGTGGGCTTTTACGGGCTGATAATAGTAACATTCTATTCTAACTGAGTAGTAATTTATCTAGGCTAGGTGCATCTATTTTTTAAAGCAGGAAATAAAACGAACAAGGGCGCGCTTTATTCTACTGGCGTGTCAGCTATTGATCTAAACTTGGTCCCATGCCAAATTAGAGCACATATTTATTAGTCTACACCCTACAATTTATGTATTTTTTCCTGCAACCTCCTTTAAGGGCGGTGTTCACCTACCTCGAAAATTATCACGTTAGAAATGCGTATGTTTGTTGGTCTGTCAATCTGTAGCGGTTGAACGGATTTGTTTAAGAAATTTTGAAGAGAAATAACTTATATTATACTGGATTAACACAAGTCTATTTTTATCTCAAAAATCCAAAAAAATATGCTTCCTCTAGGATAGCGGTTGACGCCGCAGGGTGCAGTTAGTAATACAATAAAGTTTTACTATGGTCAGTGTACGAAACCTACTGGCAACAATTTGTCCACTCTACTACTTATATCCCTTCTATTATAACTGCCTAGTTACGCTGGGACTACAATACTTACCGTGTTCTGTCAGGCAAAGCAAACCCTTTGTTTCAACACCCATTGTCTTACCCTACATACAATACCTCAAAAGGAGGGTGTAACATTACATTTACAGTCCTCACAAAACACAAGCTTAAGTTACCATTTAACCCAACAAACAGGTTCCAAAACCAACTTTTATTTGTCATTACAATTCGAGACATGTCCAAGATCAGCCGTGGACGGCTTTTACTATTTTTTTAATGTAATAAAACGTGCATTGTGACTTATCTGCCTCATTAAGTATAAGTAATTAATGTAGTTATAGCAATGTTGAAGAAAAAAGAAGTGCCATGGTACTCGAACCATCGAATAAGAATTCAAGATAATTTCGCGAACTGGAGGCACCATTCGTGCCGCCTACATTGGAATACTACATGTGACTGTATGTACAATAGTGTTGTTAACCTCTTCCCATTTGGTTTGCAAATGTCTGATTTGTATGCCATATTTTAAATTTAAAATACAGCCTATTGGAAATACAACAAAAATGGGCTGCTAAAAATCGAACTATGGCATATTGTTTGACGGAATATTAATGATAGTTCAATTAATGAAGATGCCCCCTTTTCTATCTTCTTTTGTTAGTATAACATCACACCTGTGCTGTTTATGGTCCATTCACTATTAGACGATTGTCTACAGCTGTGCTAAAATGCAAAAAAGCAGAATGAAGACATTTTAAATATTATTTTGTTTTCAAGTATTTCGCAACTTATTACATAGCATTTTGTTATAATTAACACGGGAATACTCACGTTAATATTAAGTCGTTTACTACGACTAGTTTCGATCACATTCGGTGATCTTCATCAGGAGATTACGAGCGTGACGAAATTTTTATTGAAGTATTTCACAACTTTTTACAATTGCAATACAAAATCAACCAAGTAAATGGAAGCATGATTTTCATCAAAAGCGATCATCAGATACCAAAAAGGAAACGAGATAAGTTGCAAGGGGAGGGAGGAGTATGGGCGGCGTCTTTGTAGATTGCGCTATCTATTCTATGTCTTGTGAGTTCATTACTTACCCAATTTCGGTTTCTTAAGTTTTGATTTTTCTATTTTAGTGTTACCACTAACATAGATCTAAGGCTCTTTTTCTATTGTTTTGAAACTAAAAAGCATGCACCTCTTTTCAAAAGTCTTTTTTCTGTTTTTAAAACTTGTCTGAAGCCAGTACTTGTAACACCACAACTATGTATTTTGGTGGGTCCTAATAATGAGCGTCAGCTTTTTGTGAAGGAAAAGCTCATACAAATATTTGTGTATTTGTAATTAAGCGTGCTCCATCGTAGACTGCATCATTGCTCACCATCAGGCAAGATGGTGGTCAAACGCAAGTCTACAATCAAATAAAAAAAGACACATCTCATAAATTCCTGTCTTAAAAACTTCTCAGACCCGCCATGGCAACATGTTATAATATTAAAACTGAATATTAAAGAGCACACGTTTTGCCAAGGCATGTTGCAAACATGAAAATCACGGTTTATATTGTCAAGAGACAATTGTATGTTATTGCAGGCAACTTCTTAAATCACATGTTTGTCCAAAGCATGTGGCAAAGATCAAAATGATAGCTAAAATTGTTACGATTTAGATACATTTATTGAGCAAATTGTAATTGTAATTTATAAGCTAGATGTCAGTGCATTAATTGAAATTATCAGTTTACCCTCATCAGGTCAACATTGAAATGTGCACAGTCAAATAAAGTCATTTCTTATTCTTATTCTCATTCGGAATGGGGGCGATAGCGATAGGTCCGGCACTGGCGTCCCACAAAGGGGTGCATTGTGCGTTTCCCCCTTGTCAGCGATAACCCGAGCCAACCCAGCTCCTTAAAATAACTATAGCTGGCACAACTGCTCTAGTTAAGTGTCAAAGATAGTATGGTTGGTGATGAGTCAAACTGTTGTGATGATGATGGTAATGCTAGAACCACTTCATGCAATCCGATGGCGACTCTGGTCTCCTCTGTGGCCCCACAATGCCACAGCACATGCTCTACAGTCTCGTTCTCCGCTACTATTGTTGAGAGACATCTGTTTGTTGTTACAGGCAATGGTGGTGAGACATCGTGGTGTTTCAGCCAGGTGAAGGGCACTTTGGAGGACGACGTGACCGAGGCTGATCTCATCTCCTGCGTCGAGTTCAACCACGACGGCGAGCTGCTGGCCACCGGCGACAAGGGCGGCAGGGTTGTTATATTCCAGGTCTGAATTTACTTGCATAAACTTGCTCAAGATACAGAAAGATGGCGCCTCTTAGCACAAGCTAAGACACAATTTGAGTTGCTGCACCGAAGTTAGTTTTTGTTATGAAACTAAAGTAGTCTGATTCATCAAATTATGTACCAATACCAATAACAAAACAACCTGCATCTCATGTCGCAAACTATATGCTTTATTCACCTGCAAAATGTGATTGTATCTGTGTTAAACAATAATATGGATATTAAAATAATATATCATACCTCAGACAGCAGCAAAAAAATTACATTTTAACCCAGTCTAGCTCCAAGCTCCAAACCCAAGTAGACCTAACACAGGCCAACACAGACTTCTCTTTCCCCCGTTTTCACACAGGCCAACACAGAGTTCTCTTTCCCCCGTTTTCATCCACGCATAGCTTAGACAAAGCTAGAATACGTAAGTTTGTCTCTTTCTCGCAGAGTAAAAGCAGTCTAAATACAGTTTGTCTGCGGTCTGTGTCTGTGATAAGCCTGCAGGTGGAAACTTAGCCTAATAACCGATTCTTTATTTCCACAGAGAGACCCAGCGTCAAAGCAATGTGTCCCCAAGAAGGGGGAATACAACGTGTACTCGACGTTCCAATCACATGAGCCCGAGTTCGACTACCTCAAATCGCTGGAGATTGAGGAGAAGATCAACAAAATTAGATGGCTCAAACGGAAGAATCAGGCGCACTTTCTACTCTCCACCAATGATAAGACTATCAAATTGTGGAAGGTTAGTATGAAACTAATATGCTTTTGACACAAAAAGGAAACATAAAATAAAGGAAAACACACACAAAGGACACATAACACACACACACACTTATAAACGATACATAAAATTTTAAAAAAAGCCTCGTCTAGAGCTAATTATTTTAAAACCAATTGGTTGTACCAATTTACTTAAATGATATAGTTGAATTGTATAGTCACATTTGAAACAAAAAAGTAAATTAAAATCAATTAAGCCATTTGATAGATATGAGACGTACACATGCTAAATTTTAGCATTCCTCTTTTTCTGTCGTCTGTTAAAAACAATAGGCATTCTAAAGTTTCTAAACTTATTTACACAAAAATAATACTATTGGTATATTTTAACATCAGTGTATGTTTGTGATGCAAAGAATATTCATGGATCGAAGTTTAATTTTGCGAAAATGTTAAAATTACCTTTACCTCATTCAATAATTTATACCTTTTCAACCTTTATAGTGATTTGTATGATGCAATAGCTACACCAGTCATTGCAGTTTTTCCCCTCTATTTTTTCTCTCGTTTGATTTACTCGGTAACTACGTGCGTTTGCGCAACAGCGCTTCGGACCGCGTCTAAACAATAGGGTTTTCCATTGTGTTGACGCGGTCTGAAACGTAGTCTTTATTTCAAATAGGGTGAATAGGTTCATGTTACACTATTAAATGTGGAGAAGAAAGCTTTTAGCGTTTAGACTGTTTTTAGTGTGTATCTTCAAAGTTTAGCTGTGGTATTGAATTTTTGTGGTGTCAATAAAGTGTTATTGTATTTTATTGATTTCAAAGGGACAACATTTTTAATTTGACTGATCAAACGCATTAGTAAAAGTCTGAGATACTAACCTTAACTGAGTCAGATCTAGAATTAACCTTGTCTGAAGTAGACTGATTTGAAGATCTTGTGCGGTACGAAACTACGAATTTTCCTGTCATTTCGCAAAAGTAAAAAGTGCCTCTGGGTGTCTACACCCCAATCGATTACCGCTCGATCGATGATAAAATAGATCAGTCGAAGTCGATCATCCGTTTTTGGTAAATCTGTGATAAACAATCCGTTGTCGGTTGATCGATTGGTGTGTAGAGTTTAGCCATCATCACATAGTTTTATTCAAGTCACAGTGTTCTACCCACGAGCGTTACCTCTATGTTTCCGTGTTGTCGGTCTCAATAGTTCGTTGTCGCCAGGTGTCGGAGCGCGACAAGCGCGTGACGGGCTACAACACGCGCGAGGAGGGCGGGCGGCCGCGCGACCCGGCGCGCATCACGCAGCTGCGCGTGCCCACCGTGCGCCCCGCCGAGCTCATGGTGGAGGCGTCGCCCAGGTGAGACCACTGTGCACTGTGAGACCGACCCACTACTCGGGACAGGCTGCAACACGCGAGGAGGGCGGGGGTGAGACCACTGTGCAGTGTAACCCATTGTACTCGTGGCAGGCTACACGCGCGAGGAAGGTGGGCGAGGAAGGATCTCGGTCACTCTCGCTGTCATGACATTTATAATAAGAGCGACAGTGACCGAGATAATATCTCGCTCGCCATAATAGCGCAGTCTGACGCAGATCTCTCTCAGGGATGACTCGGCATACTTTTTGGTGGTAACGCTCTTGACTGGGTTGTGGTCGTCATGCAATGTTATTGGGATGTACAGGTGTAATGTGTCTCACAATATCAGCCGCGTGTGCGCTCATGCATTAGTTTAACATTGCTGTCTGCCGTTTACGAGCTGACGATCATACCTTCGCTGTATAGAGATCGAGAATACCCTTAGTAATCTAGCCACACTCGTCATCCTACCTAAACTAAACGCCCTAAGCAATAAGGAAGCATACTGGAACTTTCTACGATGACGCTTCACAGACGCTCCGATCTCCATTAGTGACGTCAACGAATATGTAAGAATGAGACTCGTGCGTCAAAACTTATAGCCCCATAAAAATTCAGCAAAACAATTCAGAACATCTTGCGGAATGGCCATCGATTTACGACGTCTATCAGCAAAATGCTAAAGTTAGTCGCTGTGTACGTGGGTCACTACAAAGACAGTCGGCCAGATATAGCGTATGTTATAAAAAAACTAAGTTCCTATAGGCGGAGTGGCTAGACCTGGTGTCAAGAGTAGGCCGCCTGAAGGCTTCTGACATGGCTTGGCAGATGTTATTAAAGGACAGTGTTTAGGCCGCCTGTAGGCCCTTGGCTTGGCGGTTGTTTTTAAATGACAATCAACCGGGGCTTATAAATAATTTAACGTGTCATTCGGCCCACGGTAGCACTCATGTTATTTATTGCATAGCTGTAAATTCAAAATATTTTATTTAGAAAAATTTGTACATTACTCTTATAATCACAGCTTACAAACTGGGAAACTTCCAAAAATACGGCTAGATACTACAAAATAGTAAATACGGCTAGAGATAACTACATGTATTTAAATTCTGTTTCTGATCGGTAACCGGATTATGTTCCAATCTAATCGCGTTTGTCAATGCGTATTTCATGTGGGTGATGAATCGATCTAACAAAACATGTTTTCACTGGTACTAACTCGTTCCACAGGGCTATAAGGAAAGTGTAATTGCTAAGCCGAAGGGCTCATAGGGGGGTAAAAGTTGTTCATCATTATGAACAACTTTTACGACGAGACCAACGCTGAAATCGCAAAAATATACTTATATAAAAAAGTAACGTGCTTTTGACACATTTTTTAATCTTTTGAAGTGTGTATTTCCGTTTAATTTTATCACAAAAAAACAATCATAAAATTCTGTTTGTTATTTGGGATAGTACTTACAGGTTCTTGTAATTTAATAATTCAATCAAAACCAAATCAAATATCACACACAAATAACTAAGTTTCCGTTTGTCGGGTGCGATGAAAAGGCACAAATCAAATTAGGTTCCAAAGTACAAGGGTAAAATAACTTGAAGGGTGTTATCAAAGCATTGATAAAAATCAACAATTTAATATAATATTTGATTTTGTACGTAATATGATGAAATAGATTATTAACTCGGTTTGCATCAAAGAAATGTAATACAATTATTTCTAGCTACTTCCAATAAATGTAATACAATTATTTCTAGCTACTTTTAATAAATGTGATATAATTTCGGGACCGACAGACGTTATAAAAGGTAGTGTCAATATTTATTGCACTCGTATATTAGTTATCAACTTATCTCAAATTGATTGAATTCTCGAGTATATCATTGACTGCGGCTGATAAAGGATATAATGATTATTAAACTTTGTATAGGATAAGGTGTGACGCGTGGTTTTGTCTACGATTTTCAGTTATCCGGATAAAAAGAAAATCGCGTTTAAAATCTATACCTACAGCCTTTTGTCTTACAGTTCCTATATGTGCGATTCCATGAAGCTAACAACTCCCTTGGCAATTTTTCAATAAGATTTTTTTCATTAGTTTTGTTAAAAAAGTAACACGAGATTACTTTTTTGACAGAGTTACTTTTGCTTTTATAATGTTTTGTATCTTTTTCTTCTGTGAATATTCTCTCTAAATTCGAGAAAAAACACAGTAACAATACAAACAACAAAATGTATTAAGACAAAGTTTTCAAAGTAAAACTCACTTCTATTATAAGGTTAGTCTTAACTGAGATGGGTGGAAATAAACGCTCAAACATTTTGTACTTTCATAAAAGTCTAATTTATTTTATACGGTATCTTTTATCTCACGTTATTCAATAGCGACCTAATTTAGACTTTATTGCCCACTTAATAAAGACAAGCGGCGTCAACATTCATGAATTTAGATATTTTATCAGCCGGTGACGTACGTACCACTAATTGTGCGGAGACCTCGCCGTGACACTCGAATGACTCGATATGAAACCGGAATGTGTACGTAATTTTGATATTTACGTGACGAGATGCACGATAAGGTTGCTATCGTATATTGTCAAATTGTTATCAGAGATAGGTGTTTCGTCTGAGATAAGAAGTTAGATAAGTCTGTAAATATATCACAGAAAAACAAAATCTTCGAAGATATGCGGCGGTATCCAAAGCTTGAAATAGAATGAATAACAAATCTGAAGGATGGGACGTACTAATATCCTTGTTGGCCTACTTATGTGCCTGGCGGAGGGAAATATATTTCTACTTTGCACTGTGTACAGCCAAGACTCGCTAGACGTGCCAGAGCCCCATATCTGCTCATCCACAAGCCCTTTTACAACAACTTGTCTCCAACAAGTAGCATAATACTGAATTTAATGCACCTTTTTGTCAAAAGTAGTCAAGGCATACTGAATCTGTCTCCATTGCTTCTAGTTTTGATTACTTAATCATCACAATTTATAATCGAATTCAAAATAAAACCGTTTAAAAAGAAGGAAATTCTCAATTCGGTTGTAGGTATTTTTTTTTTCAGCTTTATTTTTCTAAATTCCATAGTAAATGTATTAATTAAATTTAAGACTGGTAGTGCTTTTTCTCTTTTGAAATAAATATATTTGATTTGAGCTAATGGTGTCTTATATAGTGCTGGGAATAGGCCTCTTTTAACACCAGTAAAGTTAATTAATTTTATGACCTGAGCTAATTTTATCTGTAGACAATAGTTAAGATTTGTCCTCAAACTAGTAGGTACGTAATTGTTCCAGACGGATATTCGCGAACGCGCACACCTACCACATAAACTCGATCTCGCTGAACTCGGACCAGGAGACGTACCTGTCGGCCGACGATCTCCGCATCAACCTGTGGCACCTCGAGATCACGGACCAGAGCTTCAACATCGTCGACATCAAGCCAGCCAACATGGAGGAACTAACGGAGGTAGCATCCTTGATCTGACTAGTAGAATGTTGGTTGACGACTTGGGACCCAATTCAGGCAAGTGAGATTATCTCGGTCACTGTCGTTCTCATTAGAAATGTCTTGACAGTTAGGCCGGTTACAGTGCTCCACCGACCGTCAGTGCGTACCGTCGGTGCTGATGATGCGCATTGACCGACCGTCAGTTTGTATCATTCAGTGCTCTGCGTACCAGTAAACTGACCGGACGTGTACAGTCGCTAAGATTCATGTTTTTCGTAGCGACAAAGTCGTGGCGTAGGCGAAATGGACGCGTTTACAAATAGTTTAATTGCTGCATATGTTGCATATGCATGCATTTGTTTACATAGCGCGTCAGTCGACCGACGGTACGCATGCGCACGCGCTCGACCGACGGTCCTCGTACGCAGTGCGTAGCAAAATACGCGTGCGTACGGTCGGTCTAGCACTGTACGGTTTATGAATTTTCATACATATGACAAGCGCGACTGACGTACGCACTGACGGTCGGTCGAGCACTGTAACCGGCCTTAGAGTGACCGAGATAATCTCGAGCGCCCGAGAATAGGGCGCCAACCTGCTGCCAACCTGATCTGACAAGATGACTCAGTTGATGTTTTGCAATAAAGTATTGAGTATTGACGGCTTGCTACTAACTCGTGACACACCACAACGATATAAGCGTCAACATTTTCATGGTTGACATTTCAAAAACCCGCTTTGATTTCACGCTGAATGCTTCGCCTGAATAGTGTCTTCAAGTCGAGACTATCGGTTTCTTCTAGGCATTGCTCACATCACCACATCAAAATGGCCGTTGAACGCAAGCCTAACAATAAAAAAATATTTCTGTCGCCTAAATGGTAAATAGCAGTGGAGAGAGTATACATTCTTGCTACACTCCTCGTTTTTTGTCGAAGTCTTGTCTGTCTTGAATTACTTACTACTTTCGTTGTCAAAAGGCTTTCTCACTGAGTATTGTGATAAGCTTAGTTATTTTGTATCCCTGAGAGTCGTTTCCAAAAATAACATAACTTTATTACCCGGTTTCAGGTTATAACCGCGGCTGAGTTTCATCCGACTGAATGCAATCTCTTTGTATATTCTAGTAGTAAGGGTGAGTACATCACACATTCAATACACTTATTATATGTCAGAAAGTAACACTTCAACTGTCTGTTTCTCACCTCTTTACATAAAATTATAGCAAACCAGGATTCCCTGTGTCGGGAATGACATGGAACTCGCAAAAAGACGAGGACAACTAAAGTCCAGATCCTGATCACATAGACAAAAAAGTACTCAAGTCTTTGTACTAAAAGCGCAAAAATTACAATTTTTGCCTCATAAATAGGCATTTAGTCAAAAAACATAAATTCGTCTACAATTTTTTTTGTCAATGTAATATCAACCTAATCTTGTTTCCCCCAAGGTACAATAAGGCTGTGCGACATGCGCGCGGCGGCGCTGTGCGACCGGCACGCGAAACTGTTTGAGGAGCCGGAGGACCCGCACGCGCGGTCCTTCTTCTCAGAGATCATATCCTCGATTAGCGACGTCAAACTCAGCAACTCGGGCAGGTGGGTTGGGATTACTAAATCCTAATATCTTATTAATATTCCGACAAAGCGACAAACCTCTGATGGTTTCTTGGTGCAACTACAAAAAAACTATTTAAATTACTTAATTAATTGTAAAATTATTTAAAATTACTTAATTAATTGTAAATTGAAAAAATATATAAATGTCAATGTTTGGATGTTTGCGACTTTGAATTGTTGCTTGGTAAAAAAACGGCTGAGCGGATTTTGAACTTTTTATTCTGGAAAATGCGGGTGAAACTGCAATTAAATAAGTAAGTGAGAAATAGATAGTCTTTGTTGTTCGCACTAGAAGTCACAAGCAGAAAGATAATAATGCTTAAAACTAGTGCAAAGATAAAGACAATGATTATGTATTTATTTGCATAAAATGTGAGTGGATTGCACAAACATTGACATATTGTACAATTGCATGCACAAAAGGTGTTAAAACAATAGAATTGTCACTTTAAGATCATGTTTTGCCTATTAGGCATACAACTATGTTGAGAGAACATCACTGAATAAAGTTAAATTACATTACAACTCATAATGAAAAAGTTTAAAGATAATGCCAAATGAACAATAACTGCAACAACTGGCCTTATTGCTAAGAGTGATCTCTGTCAGGCACCTCACATTAACTAGAATAGATTAAATAGAAACTCCAGAAATTGTATTGTGTTTAAGATGCATAAACAGAAAAGACCTAACTATTTAGCACTACAACTGCTTTATCATTGTACATTGCGTATTGTAAAATAACAAAGCTAACCTGACTGACCGTCCCGTCACCCGTCCCCAGATACATGATGTCCCGCGACTACCTCGGCCTGAAGGTGTGGGACCTGCGCATGGAGACCAAGCCCGTAGAGACGTATCCGGTGCACGAGTACCTGCGGTCCAAGCTGTGCTCGCTGTATGAGAACGACTGTATCTTTGACAAGTTCGAGTGCTGCTGGAGCGGAGACGATACGAGGCTCATGACCGGCTCGTATAATGGCTTCTTTAGGTAAAGTATACTCAACAAGCGCAGCACATATTAAACACTATAAAATTTTGCTATTTTTCAGGAGAGACAAAATACTTAACTCTTTTTTATTTAGATGTTGTAACGTAGTGAATTTTTTGATTAAAATATAGGTAGTCATACTGCACATTCTTATAACTAAATTAAAAAATCACTGTGATACAACATCAGAGTTAAGTTGGACTGTTTTTGTCTCTTGAAAAGTTGCAAAACTCTGTTTCTCAAATATGTACTGATACTTAAAGATAGTTTTTCAAATACTAGTTTTCTGTTTAGTTACCACTGCTCATATATTGGTATGTCTTTGTGGAATAAGTAACTCTACTGTAAGCACCCGTTGATTGTGCTAGTGAGTGGTCATTGTCACCTCTTGGTGTTTAGCACCCGCCTGCCGACCTTTACACCGCCATTGGCTAAACTTTGACTGACTTAGGTGGACCCTCCCTTACCGGCCCCGCTCTATTGGCTAAACTCTTGACAGATTGTGTTACTCTTAGTATATTTGAGCGGAGTGACTGACTATTGTATCTCTGTATAGTCGAGCGGAGTGACTGACTATTGTATCTCTGTATAGTCGAGCAGAGTGACTGACTATTGTATCTCTGTATAGTCGAGCGGAGTGACTGACTATTGTATCTCTGTATAGTCGAGCAGAGTGACTGACTATTGTATCTCTGTATAGTCGAGCGGAGTGACTGACTATTGTATCTCTGTATAGTCGAGCGGAGTGACTGACTATTGTATCTCTGTATACTCGAGCGGAGTGACTGACTATTGTATCTCTGTATACTCGAGCGGAGTGACTGACTATTGTATCTCTGTATAGTCGAGCGGAGTGACTGACTATTGTATCTCTGTATACTCGAGCGGAGTGACTATGTTATATCTCTGTGTATAGTCTCGTGTCTCGTGGTGTGAGTGATTGTCCTGTCCCGCAGGATATTCGAGCGGTCGCTGGCGGGCGGGCGGCGCGGCGAGCTGACGCTGGAGGCGGCGCGCGACGCGGCGCAGCGCCCGCGGCAGCCGCTGCGGGCGCGCCGCGTGGCCGCCACCGCCAAGAGGAAGAAGGTAATAGATACTATATGATATAACTGTTTTATGACTATTTACGAAGGCCAGTAGACGTATCACCTTACCGTTACGAAACCTTATCGGCGTATCTTCGTTTATGTCGTGCGTAAACGTAACAAGTCTATCTGATCCTAGGGGGTATAAAAGGTACTCGAGGGGCACATGGAAGGTACCCACCTTCCTTGCGAGGCCTTTTTCAATTGATGTTCGCTTGGCCGGGCTATACGATTTCAATTGTATAAATGATAAACAAAATCAGCTGTTGCATAGGAAAAGTATTCGCTCAACGAAAAACCATGTTTACATCCCAAGCTTATGAGCCTTGCCCTGCCTTGCCTTGATCTCAGTAATACGATAAATAAGTCGGTAACCCTGTAAAAACAAACTTTTGAAGTCTGTTTTAATTTTTATATAAACATTTTTTTTAACACCATCTCACATTTTCACATAGCACTTTACCCCAACTAACAAATACCCTCTCCACAGGACGAAATAAGCGTCGACTGCCTAGACTTCAACAAGAAAATCCTCCACACGGCGTGGCACCCCCACGAAAGCGTGATTGCAGTCGCGGCCACCAACAACCTCTTCATATTCCAAGACAAGTTCTAGCGGCCACCGCCGCCGCACCCGTCGGCTAACGGGGCGGACTGAACGGCCACCAAACATCCAAACATCCAGTGCTATGCGGATTCGGGCATAAACGCCAGTACGTTCTGTGCTATCAATGTAAGTTTTAGGCCGTACCGTGAACTCGCGAGTCTAAGGCTCGTGTTCACTAGAATTTGACGGTTATTTATTTAATCGTCCGTTGTTGACATTTAAGTTATTGTAGAGTTGTCAAAAGAATTGATTAAGAATTTTAAACGCCTCGTCAAGGTTCGGTGAGCTAAGGTCTAAACTTAACGATCTAGTGTGGATGGCACGGCGTGTCGAAGATATTTGATGCTTGAATCGCCATCCGCACTGAATCGGTTGATCGGTCTGGTTTTTGTCTTGCTCTAACAGCTAGAGGAAGAGCGAGACAGCTAACGCCATTTAGTTGAGGCTAGCGTGGCTCACGGTACGGACCCTGATCGACAGTCATCAGTTAGTTTACCAAGTTCCCCTTCGAGTTTAAGAAACACTGCTATGGCGTCGATGTTGTATCATTTGCTTTACTAAATTTGACGGATCTAGTTTTCTGGCCTTTTCAGTTTGATCATTTTAGACAAGGACAGGTAGATTTTACCCTGCTTCACTTTCATGAAAGCGAAGATCATTACTAACATAAAAAAGCGAAGGTCCTGTCAAATTTAGTTTAGAAAATGGTACGACAAAATCGACCCCCAATATCTGTTCTAAAAATAGCCTCAACCAGAAATCTTTCCACTTTTGCACCGTTGTAAATATGTACTGCCTGAAATATCATTTGGCTACAAACTTTGTATACTGTGATAAGAACCGTTCCGCTGTAATACCTTGCAAAATCTGATCAAAATATTTGTAAAACTTTGTACGAGAGCTAGGTATAGTTGTGAAGTTCTTAGAATGATGCTGTTGTACACAGAAAATTGAAATCAGCTTGAATAAAAGGTTATAAATTCAAATAACATTCAATCTATCGAAGCTAACAAATATTGGTTTGTTTCTGTCTACTTATTCTAAATTGCAAACTCATGATTTCTTGACGAAAATATTGACTGATATCATTGTAGATCTAATTGGAAAAAGCAATATGTACATTTTCTAGCAGTCACTAAACATCTACAAATCCAAACGGCAAACTCAGTTAGTTCCATTTCTTGTGCTTATTTCTAAATCGATCTTATTCAGAAACGTTTAGTAGACTTGCAACCAGATTACGTTAGCTGTCAACTCGCAAAAGTGCAATCTCACTCGCTTTATGCGCGCGAGCGAGACAAAGCTTGTTTCCCTTCTTTTCTTTTCATACATGTCGTCGTCGATTTGACAGCGTTTTATTATTACAGCGATTAGTTTATCGAACGTTTGTGAATACGTATTTTCCGTTGAGTTCCGAATGGCTACTAAAACTGAGAAGTTGTAAAAATTGTGTGTCCGATAACCTCGTCGGTCGGCGGCTAGTAACGTAATGTTGAAGGCGAAATAGCTGTCAGTACGATAAATTAGCCTAGTCCAATTTGAGATAGAAAACGCCACTGATTTTTTCTCCTTTCCCCCTAAAAATAATATTAATATCTGCTCAGGTTTAGAGCGTTAGTTGTCCTTTTTCTATGTGTTCAGTTAATTTATTTTTCAAATATGGGTACAATAATATACACTTATGAAAGTCATTTACAATAGTGTTCCATGGCATCCCTGACACACGGAATTCTAGTGAGGAACTATGAGCGTAAAACATCATTGAAAAAAAAAACTAAAATCAACTTCACTTATCATCAGGAGAGTTGTAGTCAAACGCCTAGCCTGTCAACCAGAAAACAGTAGCAAAGTGCGAGCATGATAAGGTACAGATTGTAAGATTGCATTTATTATGTTAGCAGTGGAATCGGTTTTGCCAGAGCTTGTATGCGAAAATAATACATCAGTTAATTCAGAAAATTTGTTAGAAACACTGGACTTTTCAGTCTGGATTTTGACTTAGGCTTCAAGCCTCAAGGCAAACCACTCTGAGATAGTATCGAAAAAGTAACAGTAACATAAAAGTAACTCACTCATAGAAAAGCAATTGAAGGAAAATGGCGGGTGTCTTGATTTAAACATAGCATCAACGTTGCCAGCATCAAGTCCAATGATTTTGTATAATTTATCACATTTATTTGCATCTCATGGCGATAAATAGCTTTAATAATATAATAACAGAGTATAAATTGTACTGACAGCTACTATCGCCCACTTTGTTAATGCAACATGGTCTAGAGTTGTATGACAGTCATACAAAAAAATCTAGCACTAAAAAAGACTGTTTGGTTAAAATTTCCGACTTCAGATCTAGTATTTTATAATTACCAGTGATTTTTCTTTCATACATTTTTGTATGACTCCCATACAACGCTGCGCCATACAAACTAGATAGGTAGGAATGTAAGTACCGTTAACTCTATCTGATATAAATTATACGCTTTTCACACTTAAGGTTCTAAGCGATATAAGTATTTATTGTTTATTATGATAACGCGTTGTCGGACGCTTCAACTTATCCCTTAGGATTGAGATTAGTTAGGTATATCAAAATGGTGTCAATATAGGACTGATTTACTAAGGCTTGTTTGCATTGAGTATCAATCCAGCGGTAGACTCCAGTGACGCTGGACCAATGTAAACATAATCCAAGCCAGTCCAGTTGGCAGTCGTCTATTAACGTAAGTGTAAACTGGATCGTCCTGGTTTTTGTTTTGCTCTGCCCGCTAGAAAAAGAAAAGAAAAAGCGAGAAGTAAGCCAACGCGTTTTAGATCAGGCTTGTACCTAAGACTGCGGTGCGACCTCTTCATTCAGTATTAGATTGAAAAAGCAGCTGATCATTGGTCTAATCGTTACTGGATTGTAAAGCTGGGTTGATCTGTATCAATGTAAGCTAGCTTTTATGTGGTTCTGTTGAAATTGTTGAAACTTACAGCTGATTGTTTGTGAAATACAATCTAATACAAATTGGTTACGACCATTCACTCAGCACTTCGTCACTTTGTTGCGCCACACAAGTTGCATTCTTTTTTCAAATCGTTTTGTTGCGCTACTATTAACACTGGAAATATACAGGGGATGTCTGGGCTGCGTTAAAGGATATATTGTTCGTTGTTTCGTTCTACTCTGGGTTCGCCGTACGAATCGACCCAGTTAAGACTGGCGGGGTAATTTGGTATAGCTATTGGCACAGATTATAATATTGATTATAATAGTTACTACGTAATTAATATTGTTACTTCCGTGCCTGTAGCTCAGATGTGCGGCCGGCCTTACAGTGCATATGTGGAAAGTTTCGCCCGAGACTACATTAGCTGTAATTTCATAAGTTTCAACAGAAAACCGCCAAAAAGATTGGTATTATAAAACTCGATATAGGTCGTGAAATATCAGAATTGTCCATAGTTTAGAGTAAGTATTTGATATCGATAAGAACATGAATACTATAAAAAGATATCCACCGCCATTTTTTTTTAATTGACAATTTACAATAGCCCTTTCAGTCTACGTTTCGTTATTATTGAGTTATGGTTTTACTTATTAAATGGGACATTAGCAATGCAATGTTCCATTTAATTGTGGCCACTGTGCCACAACTTACTCGGGGCAATGCTCACTTACAACTCACTTTTTAAAACTCTGAGAATTTTTCCCTGACGTGGAATGTCAAGTGCGAATACATGACGGAGATTTTTTAGCAGTGGTTAAGTTGATAAGGTTCAAAATCATAAGTCGGACCCTTCAGCTTTATTAGAGACATTTTAAAGACTATTAATAGACTTGTTGGTTCTATCTTGTAAAGTAAAGTAAACCTTGTTGGTTCTACCTTGTAAATGTAAAAGGGATGATGTAAATTGTCATTTTCGTACAACTGCAACACATACGTAAATAAAATTTAAAGTTGCGACCCTTTCATTTGGCGGTCGTGCCTTACGGTGTATGTAACGATTTTGTTAATAACTACTTTATTTATTATTATGTACACTTTTTTGTAAGTTTGTGATTGGATTTTTACTTGTCTTATGAATTGGCGTTTCTGAGGCGGTTGTTTTGGTCGAGTTTTGATTTGAAAGTTGCTGGATTCGTTTTAAATGTTCTTAGTAGAAAATCCAATTGTGAAATACTTTATAAAATGATTTTTAAGCTTTGCCGGAGAGGGTGATTCCCGATAGATGTAGTCTGGGCGTTTTCAAGTCGCGAGGGAATCGGTTTCTTCTAGGCTAGCGTGCTCTATCGTAGACCGCATCGTTTCATGTGAAAATAGTCTGACCTTGATAGCACAATTCAAGTCGAATACCAGTTTTCAACGATTTTTGTGGAATCTTGTGCTCAAAACTTAAATCGCGAGGTAGCTAACATGTTAATTTAGCAAAATGCATTTAGGCTTTAAACAGTTACTGAAAATGTTTGGGAATTGGAAAAGAACAGTATTATGCAACTTTACCACTGTTTTCTACTATTAGTGACTATGTTTTACATTCTGAAAGAGATTCGGCTTTTTCTTGCCAAAATTTTTATCAAACTTGACCAAGGCTCGATCCAATCGCTAGCAGTCACATGTTACCCTCTATAGATACCGCATTACTAGATATTCGTTCAGGTCAAAACGCACGAACGGTTTTGAAAAGGGCTGATTGTGGGCACAGATAAAAGTTTCCTTTCAAAGTTACGCTTGATAATTAATACAATGAAAAAGGTTTCTTTTGGTGGATTTTGACCAGTGGTTTGAATTCAGTTCTTAAGTACGGAGTCTACGGAGGGTAAACTGTGCTTGTACACCTATACATTTCGGGCATACAATACTTATGGAAAATGAAATTTTAAATGTGATTTTAGTTCTCTTACGTACTATAAGTGGAAGCTTAAAATACAGTGTGTTAAAATAAAGGAAAAAAAATGTAAATAGCGAACGAAAGGGGCCCGTTGAGGGCAGGAAATGTCACAACACGTTGTATTAATGTACAGAGTTATATATATTTGTACTTGTATAGCTATTCGAAATTATGTTTCCTTACGAATATTGAATGAACTTTTTTTGTAATATTTTTTGTGTGCATATCGGATTGGAGAAAATGTCGAAACGGTAAAATCAGGTTTACGTGAGCTAGAATAGAATGTTTGCAAATTGAGAGGTCTACTATCGAGCGGTCATTCTGCAAATGGTCTACTAGAGTTCTCTCGGTGAAACAGAGATTTCTGTGGTTTAGCATAGGTCGTATACAATTAAGTATTTGTTTTAACTGTCCTGTAACCGGTCACCCTTATAGTTTTGCTCAATGCCCGCTCGAGTCATAGTGTAATATTTTTTACTGTTAACGTGCTCTAGTTCGCTTTAATCGAGCAAGCGATTTTATATCCTGTAGACAGGTGATTTTTGGTGTAAAGAATTCAGAAAACAGATGCGCGGGGGTGGAGTTCGGAACGCTGATTCGTCCGTTCAAAGGTGCTGGGCTGTTATTGGCGAGCCCAGCAAATTTGGTGGATTAGCGCTAATGTGTTTTCTGAAAATGTCTACGGGGTAGGATTTCGTTCAATCAGACACTTCCAATATTTTGTATCATTTACGAACAATCTCCGCGAGAGTTTTTGATAATGTTGATCGATTTTGTATAGGGTTCGTGTTAAGTTTTAGTTATGTTCTTTTTTTCTCATTTTTTTTGTAAGGGGGCCGTGTCAATTCCTCGTTCTTCGAAAACGCTGTACGCAAAATAATTGTAAGTGAAAACGTGTGATAATTAAATTATGCCTTGCAGCTTTCACCTTTACTTATAAGTATAACAAAATCGCTTATAAGTCGAGGTATATTTGTGTAAAAATTGCTTGTGAAGCAAAAATAGTGTAAGGAATTGACTGTCCCCTAGATATATCAATGTAAAATATCGAAATGTTATAGAGTAAAGACAGAGCGAACGAATGAGAGAGTGAACGCGTGAGTGAAGCGTGAACGAAGTAATTTAAGACTAGTATAATAGTTAGGCAAAAAAATCTGCGCGCGAACAGAAAATCTTTTTTTTTTCTTGCATCGAGGGATCAACAGAGTTGCTTGAAATGTGAT
Organism: Alcis repandata; assembly: GCA_949125135.1. Classification (NCBI taxonomy): domain Eukaryota; kingdom Metazoa; phylum Arthropoda; class Insecta; order Lepidoptera; family Geometridae; genus Alcis; species Alcis repandata. The sequence goes on along the minus strand of OX421246.1, from coordinate 3,203,128 downwards.
ATGTCGCAATAAGCGGTGTGTTAGTGGACTAAAGTGGCATGTGTTGACCTCGGCCGGAGACGACGAGTGCGGCCCTGGCGCTCGCGCTTTACGCAGCCGCGCAAATAACAGAAACTTAAAAATATTTAAAAAATATGTACAAAATGTATGAAGAAAATACGAAAAAAAATATAGTACTACAAAAATGTGTAATGGAAGCTTGGTTCAAATTATTTGGAAAGTTTAAAAGAAAAGTATGCGAGTTTTTGTAATCCTTTTTCACGATCCTGTATTTTGAAATCGACAAATGACGTTTTAGTTTCTAAACCCAAGCAATTTTTCTAAAAACTTTCCTCATGATTAGAATCAGGGCATAACAGAAGTTACTAGACGATTCGATTATAAACGAAAAAAAAGATCTCATACTGATGTCGATTCGGTCGTTAATGTTTCGAGACCAAAACTGACAGCTCTAAAATGATTGCCATCTCTCTCTCGCATTTCGAATAGAAACGAGACGGATAATTTTGGTGCTGACAGATTGTCGTGGTTTTTCGCATCGTCTAAAAGCTGACTAAAGTCGTCTAATAACTGTTAAGGCCAGTAATGTTCCTACCATTGGTCGATAAGCTAGTTTTCGCATGAATGTGCCATGAAGGCGGGCTCAGCGCGGGCGCCACACGGTTAGTGTTGTTGAATCCAAAATATTTCCTATAATATAAATTTTTATATCTGATTTATGGTGTTTTATTCACTTCATTTGTTACAAATACATTTTAGAGTAACCTTCATATTAGGCAGGGTTTAGACATCCTGTTGTTTAGTAGAGTTCGGCAAAGTTGACAACAATAATCTTATGATAGGTTTTCTCAAGTGCTATAAATTGAGCAAACAAGTTTATCAGTGTAGGAAAAGCTACTATTGCAAATTGCAAGTCTGTGGAGATTACTAGACTTGTGAACTTGTGTAGATTAAAAGAATAAACTCAACGGCATACGCATTATTTAAAATAATTATCATGGGAAATTAATAAAGAGGCCCCAATAACAGCATACTATGGTATGACTGAATCTGTTTTGAGGTATGGCATTATCTTCTGGGGCAACTCGACTGACAAAAAGATTGCTTTCAGAGCTCAAAAGAGATGCGTCAGGGCAATGTTTCATCTCCATAAAACTGACAGCTGCAAGCCATACTTCAAGGAACACTGTATACCACTGTGTACGTTACCATCTTTGTACATACTGGAAATTTCTTCTTTTGTAAAATCAAATATACACCTGTTTGGAGGCTGGACTAATGCCGGGGTTCGAACCCGCACACAGAATGAGATGAGACTTTGCCCACGTGCATCTAGGACCGCACTGATGAAAAAAAGCGTATTTTGTATGGCTCCCATAATATTTTCTAAAATTCCTAAAGATGTTAGAGATTTAAATATTGGAATGTTTAAAAATAAATTAAAAAGAATATTAGCACAAAAATGTTATTACGAAGTTTCGGAATTTCTCATAGATAAAAAATTTATGACATGTAACAATGATTAACCAATTGACATACTTATTAAAAATGTAATAATTATTGACTTTAACCCTAGAATCAATGACTAATTATTTTTTTACTACTGACTTTGACATTTTTATTACTTAATTTTAATCAAATCTAATTTATTAACCATACTAATATTTGTACGCCACACGTGGCAAGAGCATGAGACTAAACTAAACTAATAATACCTACTAACACCATGTACCTATGCAATTCTGTATTTTGTGTACGACCATGTTCTGCAAATAAATGTTCTGATTCTGATTACATAACTAGGGCAATGCAAAAGGGAACGACAACTATTGGCTGCTGTGACGATGGCTTAGGGGCCAACTTTGCCATATATAGGTTGAGCAACTGATAATAGTAGATAAACTTTTCAAAATAAACTTTTGCACATAAACTTTTCAAAATTATTTGGTACAGTAACTAACCAAAAAGTAGTAAAAAGTTTAGGTAGGTATATAAGCAGAAAAACAAGGCCGTATCGTAAAAAAACTTTATTAATATAAATACCCTCATCACATGTTTGATATCACGACACTACGGCAATACAAACAATTTCCACATAAATCTAGCGCTTTTACATTTTCAGACATTTTCTGGTACATTCAAAACTGAAATGCATGTATCAAATACAAAGTCACTGGATTTCTTACACATTTCTAATATGCCTAGGTATCGGTATACATCACTTAATTTAATCTATTTACAGTTTACCCATAGAGCTTGGCTCTAAAATAATTATAAAAATTAATTCTGAAGTACATTTTCAGACATTCGTTTCAAATTTTCCTCTTTGTTCACGAAGGTGATTATCACGTAAATGAACAAAATGGAAAAAAACCGCTTAAACTAAAATCATCAACGTTTAGAACAAACAGAAAGACAAGACGCAATTTTACACTGAAGTGACTTCACATTGAGCGTTACTTATAAAATCCACTGTTTTGTCTATATGTAGGTAATTCAGATTTTGAACCCTATGACATTCTATAAAATAGTACTAAAAACAAGAGTCTCGAAATGGGAAAGTTGCATTTCTCATCACAGCGTGACCTCGAATAAGTTTTAAAAGATTTCGTTTGTCCAGGTGATCCATTTCGACTTAAGTATAATTAATGTTCTGTTTTCACACAGACAAAAAATCGACTCATGTATTCCACTTTGTCCACTATTATTAATTTTAATTTATTCTAATTTGTTCACCTGAGTGATTTCTATTTTATTTCTCTGTGAAAAAATAGTAGAACCTTTTGAAAAACTATTAAAGTACCTATCCAGATTTCCCAGAGATTTCCTTACCGAATTATTTTCCTAACTTCCACTAAAAATTTTTGAAAGTTCCTTTTTAAATTTTCTGTGAAAAATTTTTGTCGTAAAAAAAACTTTCCCCAACTTACTAAACATATAAATCCTAATCTAGGATTTCAGCCTAAAGTTAGTCTAAAGCTAACTTTTCTTAAATTTAAGCCTAAGGAAGACTAAACCCAGCGTTAGTACTACCCAGCCGATGGTGACTAAGAATCCGTAGTAGACGCTGGGGTCGGCGAGAGTAGAGCCCTTCTCGAGGATGTCTCGGAGGGACTTGGCGGGTATCGTGAAGGGCAGCATAAGGGCGAAGATTCGCAGACCTGCCGACATGCCTTCTAGTGGCCAGAGAATACCTGCGAAAAACAAAAAAAAAATAAACGACTTGCACATCCTTGTAATCTATTTTTGGCTAATTTTTGTTTGTAGTTTGTAATCTTAGTTTTATGCGCGAAGTGAATATTTCTTCTACACAAGAGTGCTCCATCATAGACTGAATCATTGGTTACCATTTAGGCGTCATGGCGAGGCAAGCCTTTCACAAAAAATGCTCGTTCATGTTTTTGTTTGATAAAGACTACAAACCCTAGTTACGTATTGCTCAATAACCGGAACCGCTGACGCTGCATAGGCCGTGCTCCAGATTCACAAGCGACCTAGGCACCGATCACGAGGCGCCGATTCAGCAACTCACCGAGATGACCAGATGGAAGCCTTCTCGTTTTCAAGTCATTACTACTCTTAACTTCAGATAGTATTCACCTAATTAAGTTTTAGACTAATTGTAATTATTTTATTAATCTTAATAAACTAAGTAGCCACAATCTTGGTTTCTTTTAAAGTCCTCCGATCGCAGCTAACGTAATTGGCGCAGTCGGTAGGATCCTAGAGTCAGTACGCAGCGGTCTCCAGCATCTCGAATCGTCCGACCTGACTACCGTTCGTCGCTGACAGGCTCCTAAGCCTTCATCTGGGATCCGGATCTACTAGCCGCGGTACGGGGACGAGTATCCAGAAATCGATACGCAGAGGAACCAGAATGTGCATGTAAGTACGCAGAAACTTCCTTTTTTGTGTTGCTTCCGGACCCTATCTTGTGTCCTCCCTATCCTATAAGTTTCCAAAATTTTTCATCCCAGGAATCGGGACGACCGGGAGACTGCATCTCGTCAGTCTCGCCGTAATATAGAATTAGATAGTGTTAGAGATGTAGGTTTAGAAGTTGATTCAAATAATTCAACTAGTCTAATTATAGGAATGGCTCAGCAGCTCGATTTAATTTTTAAGGCCTTACGCCCAGTACCCGAGTTCGACGGGAACCCTAATATTCTTACCAGGTTCATTGAAATATGCGACCAGCTAGTAGCAACTTATATGTCCACGCGGCCTGGCTACGAGCTAAGGAATTTATGCCTCCTTAGCGGCATTCTTGATAAGATAACCGGGCGGGGGGCAACAATAATCAACTCTAATGGCGTCCCGGATACTTGGTTAGAGATTCGGGAATCACTAGTTAACTACTTCGCGGATCAGCGCGATGAGGCGGCGCTATATAATGACCTCTCTTTAGCCTCGCAAGGTCATAGAACGCCGCAAGAATTCTATGACTATTGTCAAACGTTGTGTAGTACTTTAATGACGTACATCGCGCTACATGAAAGCTTAGAGACTACTATAGAGTCGAAGCGAGTTCTCTATAGGAAACTGACAATGCAGGCTTTTGTTCGCGGTTTGCAGGAGCCGCTAGGTTCTAGAATACGTTGCATGCGACCTGCAACTATCGAGCAGGCGTTGCAATACGTCCAGGAAGAGATGTATAAATTTTATCTTCAACAGCGAAATGCTGACGCGCAACCCAGGTACCACAGAGTACAACCCTCCATACCTATACAGCAAAAGTCACTTGACCAACCACCACCACCGTTGTTAGCATCCCCTATTCAGAGACCGATGCTCGTACCTCCTCAAGGGTTTAAGTTTAAACCTCAACCCCCAGTTGAACTAAACCCAGGGCAGAACAACCAACCCCCTGTGCGGATGCCGACGCGCACGCAACAAATGTTCAGTGCGCCGCCACCAAATTATAATTCGCGGAGCAGCACGTTCCAACTCCAACCTCGACCATTGTTCCACCCTAAACCGATGAGCGGTGTGCAACATTTCACCCCTAGGGCACTATCCCCAACAGCGCCTAGGTTCAGAGGACATGACTGGAGTAGGCACGGCAACCCCCCACCAACAAACTATTTTAGGACTCGTGAGATGAATCTAAACGAGTGCACTAGTGACGGGTATGCCGACTATCACGACGGTTACGGTGATAGCTATGGGACCGACAGCTATGAGTACTATCCTACTTACGAGCAGGATGGCAGTAGCTACGTGCATGACAGTATCCACGTACAATCGGATTATGATCCGTTTGAGGTCACAAATGTTCATGCTGTTAGTCGAGACGACTACTCGATAACTGTACCCTGCTTTCCGGAAATTAATGAGTACGACCCGATCAAACTCTTCGTATACAAATTGCATAACCATTTCGATGGACTAGTTGGCCTTGACTTGCTTACAAAATGGGAAGCAAAGATTGATTTAAAACAGCTGTCGCTAAACACAAGGTCAGCGGTGACACCAATTTTATTGCATGACTCGCGAAATATTAACCTGTACGAAAGCATAACTCCGGCAAACAGCAGGAAACTCGTTCGGTTACCAATTAACGCCCCAGATAGCGAGAAAGTGTTATCGCGACTTCGCACTGATCATCTAAATGAAGAAGGAAGGGCTAATTTGATGGCTCTTTGTTCAAAATATGTGGATGTATTTTATATTGATGGTGAAAACTTAACTTTTACCAACCAGATAAAACACCGAATCCGTACAACCGATGAGGCTCCGGTTTATACAAAATGCTATCGTCATCCATTTGTTCATCGGCAGGAGATTAGCGATCAAATAAATAAAACGCTGACGCAAGGTATACTCAGACTTTCCGAGTCCGCATGGAGCTCACCAATTTTGATAGTTCCTAAAAAGATTGCTTTTGTGCGCGCCTTAAGCACGCATCATTCTATGATAGATATATATACATTAGGTAGGTAGATAGACTCCAGATAATCCATGGAGACACTAGAGTATTAAGCTTAGATTTACGGGATTACCATACTGTTATAAAACCCGGGTCATACTTCATCAATAAGCAGTTATAGTTTTCCAAATTCCAATAGCGCAGGGACATTCGATTTATACAAGCTCTCGGTCGCTCCGAACAGGTATAACCAAATCCTTATACCCCCCCCCCCCCTAATTCCTTGCAACCAATAAGGATGTGTATGCGTACATGGAGGCTGAATGCCCGAAGGTAGACAAGCAGTACCTCTGCGTGGAAGACATCATCACCCTAGTCAAGTACCAGCATGATTGCGCGCGGGAACTCAGTACGCACCACTCACTGGGAGCAACCTGCAATCTCACCACTGTTAACCTAGACACGGAAGCCATGGAACAACTAGGAAACAAGGAATATGTAGCAACCTTTCCTGGGCCTACTGAAGTTCACCTGAAAGACAGCAAGGAGGAGTACAAGCGACTCCAGGGAAGCTACCTCATAACCTCACCATCGAACTGCACCCTGTCAACACCAGAATTTACAATAATTAACTAGAACGACGAAGTATCTTGCCAGCCGCTGCTCATCACCGTCATCGATTTTAACTTCAAGGAAACCTCACCCTTACAGGAAATTTCACTGGAAGAATTTTCAGCAATATTTTAACTACAAGTTGGAAAATAGTTGCTGATCTACGGGTGGAGGAGTTACGTATTGCTCAATAACCGGAACCGCTGACGCTGCATAGGCCGTGCTCCAGATTCACAAGCGACCTAGGCACCGATCACGAGGCGCCGATTCAGCAACTCACCGAGATGACCAGATGGAAGCCTTCTCGTTTTCAAGTCATTACTACTCTTAACTTCAGATAGTATTCACCTAATTAAGTTTTAGACTAATTGTAATTATTTTATTAATCTTAATAAACTAAGTAGCCACAATCTTGGTTTCTTTTAAAGTCCTCCGATCGCAGCTAACGTAATTCCCTTGTTACATATTCATCTTAATCATAAAAATAAAAGGTAAATGAACACCAGTTTGGATACAGATTTCGTAGGCATAATTATCTATTAATCTACTGTCCTGAATGAACTCCTCATAAAAGACTGGGTTGATAGATACTAAAATACGACTGCAATTAAACCCAAACTCACCACAAAGCAGGATCATCGGATAGAAGCTCCCGGTGGACACGAAGAAGGATATCGTGTGGCTCGAGCAGTACACCGACAGCAGGAACCCGTAGCACATGCCCGAGAGCCCCTGCAGGCAGAGCAGCGCCGCCACCAGCAGCGGGCTGCCTTTAGACGGGATGCCGTAGCCGAGGAACGCTAGCGCCATCATTTCGATCGTCTGGGGAATAAGGGTTACCTTATAAAATATTTTTATTTTAAATTCTATATTTGACTGTGTACATTTTATTGACAGATTATTGAATCCCCGATGTGGTAAACTAATAATTTCAATGCAATAACATCTAGCTTATAATTTACAGTGTATTAGTTGTTCAATAAATATATGTTTATCTGAATCTGAGTTCATAATTCTGTGTAGTGCAGACCTGTTAAGGGCAAACGTGATGGTTAACATCAAGCGAGCGATTTGATCTACGGAAGAGCTCAGTCGTAAATGCCTCCCGCGGGTAGGGTTACCAGATGAAAAAATCAAAAGACCGGAGAAAAGGCCTGATTTCCATGGAAAAGTCCTGAGATTTTATACAGTTTGAGAATTTTCTCTCAAAAACGTATTATTGTCATTTTATACACTGCGGATCTAGCTCACGCGTTGCAACTTGCACATATCGCACTCAAAGCGGCGGGGCGGGGGGGCGGGGGGTGGCAGCGGCACCGCCCATCGCCGCGCACAGATTATTTTTAGTTGGTTTAACTTTTAATTTAAGAGATCTTTAAAATCTAACCTGTGTTTTATGGAAAATCCTGAGATTTGCAAGATCCGGCCGCAATCCTGAGAAAAGTCAAAAAATCCTGAAATCTCAGGACAAATCCTGAGATATGGTAACCCTACCCGCGGGTAGTATGATGAATGTAACATATTTTTGTTTGTTATTCCTGGCCTAAACGAGATTTCTCGTTCAACTTATGACTTTAGCAACTGACACAACAATTTTGTGTAGAGTATTTCAATCTAAGTTAAATAAAGCTAAAGGTAAAAAAAAATGTCTCAGTTACCTGCATCACAATAATAAACGACTGAAGTCCAATATGCACGTTGAGCATCTCCCGCGGCTTGACGCCCGCCACCGCGCTGCGCTCCCACACGCCCTCCAGCCGGTCCGTGATCATCAGCGTCGACGTCACCACGGCGGGGAGGAAGAAGATTATGCTGCAAGAGAAGAGAACACTGCCGTGAGTATCTAGCTTGTCGAAACTGACCCTCAGTTATCATCGAGACGCTGGCGGTAAGAATAATTTATGCTGGAAGAGACTGGCGTAGGTAAATAATAAAGTTGTTGCAACGCTTGAAACTATCACCAAGACTCACTCCAAAAAGTTAGCTATCTAACAGTTAGTTTTCATAGTAAAGTTTATCTTATTTCATGGTCTCGGATTTATGTGGCGGGTCCAGGATTTTGGTTTGGGAGGCTTCACCTTGACTTAGCTATTAAGCTGTTGGGTATTAAGGAAACACTAAACACATAATTCAGGTCGTCCCCTGGATCCATTACTGTTGGACATTCTAATTAAACTTAGAAACTTCGGTTCCTTTAAAAAAAAAACAAAATAAATAATAATAATTAAATTGTGTAATAAATAAGGGCTGGTAAAATCGTAGAGTAAAAAAAAAATTCTTCTTAAATACCTACATATTAAAAACTGCCTGTAACAACTTAATTCAGGTTGAATCATTGCTACAACTTTATTTATTTGGATTATTTCATTGTGATTAACTATGTACTTACGTGATGAGAATACCAGGAGCCATGTAGGTCGTCATCTGCGCCTCTCGCTCGCCGTAGATCGGCTCGTGGAAGTTCACTGGAATCTACCACATAAAAACAAGTTAAACAGAATGCATAGGTTGTCATGAAGATCTAAATGCAGACCTAATAATACAGTCAAATATGATATAATTGACTAAGTGTTGATGTCCTTATCTAAATACTTAATGGATGAAAAAGACAAAGCATCTATTGTTAGTAGTTCTAGTATCGGTTATAGTATCTATTGTTGTTAGTCGTTTAGTATCTAGTTTATAACTGTCAGCAAAGCTTTCTTCTTTAAAATATTAAAAAAAACACAATTATCACAAATGATAGGTACTACTTTATCTCAAAAATAAGTATTTTTAATATTCAATCCTTAACATTTTTTTTTATTTCTACTCCATGCTTTTCCCCAATTATCGCAATTATTAATAGATAATATTATTAATGTATGCAACTATGCATATATACTTTATGAGATATAATGTATATTTTATTACGTTTTAGCCATGGATAAATGTTACCTTACAGTGGATATGGATAAATGATACAGTGTGATTCTCCGGTCTGAAACTTTGCACATAATAGAAGCAGGTATATAAAATAATAAATATAATAGCGTAGATACATAATAGTAGATATATTATATGCTAAGTATGAAGGTAAATGTTGAAGAATATTTAATAGCATTATATTTCATTTGTGTAAAATTAAATATATATAATAGTAAGATGAAAACAGGTATGTAGGTAATAATTAGATTTTATTATAAAATTATTATTTTGAAAGTAAATCGAGTTACAGTGTGTGGTGCATTTTCAGGGTTTCCAGCAGAGGATCTTGTGATCAGATTTTAACGATCACTGGAAGTCGGACCACTGATTGACCGTGCGGTCTTGCCACCATTGAAAACACCAGCACTACTAATTCTTTTCATCCAATTTGTTTAGAAGACAATTTCAAGCCGCTTTATTGTTATTCAAGTTTAAGACACATATTTTTCCGATATAGATACTTATTTCCGATCGTTTCTGGCGAAGGTCAAGTCTAAAAAGACAGTTGAAATAATTAAAAGGTATCTTTTAGAACGAGTAAGTATGTATTACGAAATGTTTATAATTACCTGCACAAGGTTTTCGGGTCTTCCGCATGCTCGCATCGTTCGTTTAGTGAAGCTCTCGTACGCTTTATGGAGGGTGCCTTTCAGGAAATAGGATATTTGGTGATCTGAAATGGAAATAGTCAAGATGAGTTTCATGCGAATTGGGTTAAGGGCACCCAGGGCAGTTTTTTATAAGTTCAAAAAACTACCGTTATTTGAAGATGAGCTTCCGCGTATCGCCTAATTCAATAGAATACCTAAAAAACTAACTTTTAATAAATTTCTTTATTTTAATCAGGGGAGGGACAATCTTAATCTTTAATCCCCTAATAAAAAAAAACTCTACACGGTAACGGGATTTTTTAAGATTATTATTAAATTTGAGGTTGTACAAGAGAAGCTATTTATTTATTGGTATTTTTGCAGAACGAGCAATTCTTCTGTAAGTAGGTATTGGGCCCAAGTTTGAAGGCATTATTTGACAGATCTAAACTAACTAAAAATATATCTGTCTTTATCATTGTAAGCCATTAGACAAGGATGCCAATAGTTTCAGAAAATTTAGATCTGTCTTAAAAAGCCTTCAAACTTGGGTCTATTATTTAACTGTGCCAGTAAGTCATCATTATCACCCTTTGGCTAGTGAGTGCTGTGGTGCTCCTACCTTAGAGCTTTGTTGACATTTATAGTGCTCCACTGATGGTCCCAGGACGGCTGACTTGGCTTCTGTGGTGTTGCAGCTATTTAGAGTAACTCACTCGTCATATCCAGCCAAACATTTGACGACTTTTTGTTTATTCAGTAATAGGCTTGCATTTGACCGCCATCTTGCCTGCTGGTAAGCATCGATACGGCCTACGATTAGGGTTGCCATCCGTCCGGGTTTCCCCGGATTTATCCTAGTTTAGAGGGCATCCGGGGAGCGTCCGGGCAGGCCTCCTTAAAAATTCCTTAAAGTCTTGGGACGCCCGCTACACACGCACTGTGCCCGCACGCCGCGATCAACCGAGAACCGACGATGGTGACATGTTCGGGTTCTGGGCTCTAAAATTCGGGGTTTTCACGCGTCTTGTCCTAGTTGCCAAATTTTAGAGATGGTAACCCTACCTACGATGGAGCATGCTTGCCTAGAAGAAACCGATTCACTCGCGACTTGAAGACACCTAGATTATATCTACTGATTTTACACACACACTGATGCTCCCAGGACGGCTGATTTGGCTACTTCTGTAATGTAGCTATTTAGAGTAACTTAACTGACTTAGCTTCCTCTGTCGTGTTGATGCTATCTAGAGTTTGGAGGTGTCTATAGGCGATGAGGACCACTTACCTACCATCTGCCATCGCTTGTTTGCCACTTAAAAAAAAAAAGACGTGGCACTCGGGAACTGCCGCGGTAAGTAAAGCTATTGCATAGCATTTTTTATCAACTTATGCAATTATAATTATTTTTCGAAACCACTCGACACCTAGAGGCGAGTTGCTGAACTAAAGAGACAAGCGTGATATTTAATTACAAAAAGTAATTAAAAGTTCTGCTATTCATCGATAGATGGCAACAAAACTAAAAAGTGTAAGGTTATTTTCGTTACGGAATTTCTGGATTCGGTCTCCACGCTCAAGGCCCGCGATAGAAGCTATGCAATAGCTTAAAATTAAATTTAAAAAAAACTTACTCGTCATATCGAGCCACACGCTGATACTGCCGTCGCTGACGACGTCGTCCGCCACCTCCCCCTCGGCCACGCGGCGCGCCATGGCCGCGCTGAAGTTGCGCTTGAAGTGGATGGCGCCGTACACCTGGCCGGTGAGGACGGCGGACTTGGCAGCTTCCGTCGTGTTGTAGTTGTCCTGGAACGTGGAATATTTTAAAATACAAATTTGTAAACGAGTTCTTTTTTGTATTCTCGGTTGTACCCCTTCGAGAAAGTTCATTACGTTAATGTTAATTTTTTACCTTTTTTCCTAAAAGCTTATTTTTTGCAAAAGTGTGGCGCGCAAGCAGACGGTTAGCTTGATGGTAAGCTGCTCACTGCCTATAGGCACCTGCAATACTAGTGGTGTTGGCAGCACCCGCACTACTTTTCACTAATATTTTAAATGAGGAAGTTTGTTACTCAATTCCGTAAAAACATATGAACGGAGTGAATATTTGGATAAAATTTGATTTGTTCTAAGCTACCTCAGCTTATATCCTGGATTTACAAATACTTTTATCTTGGTAAAATTAACGAATCCTGCATAATAGCGGGTGAAACCGGAGGATACAGTTTTATATTTCTACTTGATAGGGATAGGGTTTCAAGAAGGTTTCTTTATAGGGTTGATAACTTACTTGAAACAAGTTTTTCTTCTCCATTTCCTCTATGAACCAGCAGCTGAGCATGAAGAAGTCGCAGGTCTCGTCCTCCTGCAGGGTGATGTACGGTAGACTGTGGTTTTTGCAGATGTCTAGGCCAACTGGAATCAATTACGAATATTACAATAAAAAAAATGAAATAAAAAATCATACACTATTTATAACAAAAAAGATATTAAAATGTGTTTTAGTAGACCGTTGGATTTTACGATTTTGATGTTCATTTGTTTTTGTTTGTTTATGCGAGACGATTTTCTATTTAATTTTAGGCATAAAGTGTTTAAATATCATCAATATTATTATAATTTTTTACATGATATGAAACAATGTGGTTAAAGATATCTTACATAATAAAAAATAGGCTGAAGATTTTCATAATGCACGCACGACCATCAGTTCGCATGATACGCAAATATCCACCTTAGTTCCTAACGTTACGGTCGAATTCCACTCTAATTTAAAGCAATTGTGGCGAGACTCAGTTCTTCGTCTTCCTGAATTGAAATTCTACCTTATCATCAGGTAGTCAGGGTAGATAATCGCTAACTGAGAAACATGACTCACGTGGTGAGAAAGAAGCTTCGTCGTTGACTACAGCGATGTGCAAGTCCTTAGGATCGTGTCCGACCGCCGAGAAGAACGCCACCACTTGGATAATGGGGAACATAATTGAGAATATCAGCCCTCTGTGAACAAAATATATGACCATTCAATTTTCAATTTAATTCTTGTATTTATAGGGTAATTTATCGTCCTATCCTACTATTATTATGAATGCAAAAGTTTATAAAAAGTAAATGTTTGATACCACGTAGCTATCTCTGTGACTTCTAAACCGATTTTGAATTGAAATGAAATTTGAAATTTAGATAGTTTAGGTTCTAGAGTAACGTACAGGCTTCGTTTCATAACATCATTATGGCCGTTTTTCGCCGAGCAGGTAAAACCGTAGTAGGTAATGAATATAATTAAATGCTTTCTAGTAGACAGCTTCCCAAAAATAACTAAACAGACGACAAACTTTTAATAACTACTTAAGGTTCGAAACGTGTAATTTTATACAGTTTTTAGACACTTAGGAATTGCAATAAGTTCTGTAAAAAGTTAAGTAACAACTAGGTAGGTAGGTATATTGTAAAGAAGATACATTAACCAATTCATCAATAGTCCCGCAAGAGACTTCCTTCATGTATTTCAGATTTGTTAACTAATATTTTGAATATACGTACCCAGGATGTCTAGAGAATTGCTGTATGCTCTTGATAAATACAGCTTTGTATCTCGAATTCGATAATTTTTTGCAGTCTTTTGATTTCTCTTCTTTTTTCGTCAGCACCTGCACATTTGGAACAAATATCATGTTAGTTATAATTCTGACTGGACCTTTAGTAAAACTGAAAAAAAATAATACATAATATAACGTATCAAAATGTGGCAGTGCCTTGTGAATGGAAGCCATCGGATGCAGATAAAAACAGCATTTTTAATTTCTATCAAAACTTCTTTCTTCGAGGTCTGCTGGCTGATTCAGCTATCCGAAAAACAACTTGTTTTTCGATTTCGGATCATGTTTCCGTGCGGGAGACACAATACAAATATAAATAATGAATTTATATGTCAAATCTTTCCGATCCGACCAAGTTCCGACTTAACGAATCGAGAAAAATTCCCGACTTCGAATTCTTTCCGAAGGCGGAAGACTTTTTGAAGAGTGTCGTCGAATACATTCGAATTTCGGATAGCTGAAGCAACCTGCTGAACATTGCACGTGTCTAAATCTAAGCACTATTTATTATAATAGATGTCAAACATGTTTTGTTATTTTTTTGCTGCACAAATCTGACATGGCATAAGCGCCCGCCACAGCCACACGTAGCGTTCGGACCGCGGGAAACACCACGCGTCGCGCCATCCCTCGTTCCAAAATTCCAAACCGAACTTGTAGACGAAAACGGCGCGCGGCGGATGGCAGTTCGATGCAGTTTGGAACGAGGGATGGCGCGTGGTATGTCCCGCGGTCCAAACGCTTCGTGTGACGGGCGCTGTTGTGATACCGCACACTGAGCAAATGATAGTTACAAATTGACACTGCAAATACGTGGCATAAGGTCATCTTTTTGCATCTGTAGAAGGCAGAGATTCTTAACTATATCTTATAAAGTTCTTTGAAGATTGAGTAAATTTTGGATGGTTGGATTGGATATCATTAAAATCGCGAGGCAAATCGGGACCATACCAAGATAAAGCAGTATGTCCAGCCAGCAGCGGCCTTAGGGGGTGGCGAACAGGTCAATCGCCCGGGGCCTCGCTCCTTCAGGGGCCTCGCGCAACAACCCAAGCAAATTAAAAAAAATATGGATTTTTTTGACTATATTTTTTTGTCTTAGGAAAAACCGCAAACATATTTTAAAATTCATCATCTCTGTATTTGTTAATTTTGTAAATCTGTCATTGTAAAATATTTTAAAACTCAAATTTTATTTATTTGTATAACTATCATTTCTCGTTAAACATGACAAATACCTAAACCAAACCACCAGACCCACTTTCGCATCACATACTTTTCACGAATAACAAAGGGCCTCGATAAGGCCTGCTGCTGCCAGGGGCCTCGCAATGGGTAAGGCCGCCGGTGTGTCCAGCAGCGGGATAAAGACGGCTATGGATAGTGATGGCGAATTATTTTTATTTATTTGGCCTTTACTTATACTTTCACCTCTTCTTTACCTTCACGCTATCGTTAGCACGAATATTTTAGCCTATCACACCATCCTTGTCATGTAACGTTGATCCTTACTTCATTGGAGTTAGATACTAAAATCCGTTAATAAGAAGGGGGTCCTTACGTCAGTGCTGCTGGTGACGACGTTGAACTCCTCCCGCGAGTGGTGGAGGCTGTCGGCGGTGGATATACTTCTCGTGGGGATCACATCGGGAGATGAGGATGGTAACGCTGCAAAAACGAAAAAATCGGGTGAGTAAATATTTATGTAAAAAAATAAAAAAAAGAGGTAAGAAAAAAAAATTCAGTGATTGACAAGATTTGGACCCAACAGCAAACTTTAGACAAAAAATCAGTTGTGCAAAAACTTAAGTCAAAATAAGGTACGCCTAGATTTAGGAATTTGTGAGGGGGCGTTGTGTCGATCTTTTAATACTTATGTTATTTAAAATTAATTAGATTAATTTTGTTGAAATAAAAAATATATACTTATTGAATTTTTATACCCAAGTAAGAAGGTAGTGATGTGAGGATAACCTATGATGATATTAAAATACTACAATAGGTATTCGTAGTGCTTACCTATATAAAAATTGCATTTGCAAGTCAGGGTTCAGAGAAGCACGCACATAGACTTAGGCTCTTCCCCAGTATCTGATGAACTCTTTCGTCCTACTATTGCCGCAAAAGGTCGCCAACCCCAGCCTACAGGTAATTCCTGCAAACTATTCAGAACTACTCACTGCTTCTCCTCGGGCGCGGCGGCAGCTCCTGCTGCCTCAGAGCCAGCTTGAGGAAGGCATCTTCCAGTGTGTCGCACTCGAACTTGCGCAGGATTTCCTCGGGCGAGTCTTCAGCTAACAGCTGACCATCGCGGAGAAGACCAATCTAAGAAGAAAAGAAAATAAGTTAATATTAAAAATGTGAAAAAAATAACCCATCCACGCATCACTGTCGAAGTTATAACGGTATACCAAACAGCTCAATATTCAGGTCAAAATTCAGTTGCAAGAATGTACATACTGACATACTAACACGGCAACATAAAAAACGAATGATAAATAATGAGAAGGTAGATGGAAGTTAAAATAAAAAAAAAAATGGTCTTCATAGGGTCCAAGTTCAAAAACTTTATGGAGCTGAAAAATGACCTACTACTATGAAAACCTACTTACCTATGCTACTAATATTATAAAAACGAAAGTTTGTAAGAATGGATGTACCTATGTTTGTTCCTCTTTCACGCAAAAACGGCTGAATGGATTTACATGAAATTTGGAACGAAGGTTGTTCATGGTCTGGATTAACACAGGCACCGAAGTCTAGATCGATGCACATAGGCTACTTTTTATCCCGGAAAACGCGGGTGTAACCGCAGGGCGCAGTCTTCAATAATATACTAGACACATTGGAGATGCACATCATCATCCACAGCCTTCTTTATCCCACTGCTGGGTATAGGCCTCTCTCTCACTGTGCCATCTGCCTCGGTCCTGCGCCAATGGATCCAGGTTCGACCCACGACCTTGAAAATGTCGTCGGATGCACATAATACATATAATATGTAAATATTATATTTACAAAACATACAAACATGTGTACAAGTGCATATTTATTTTACGGATGTTGTTCGTTCATCGTTGGAAAGTTCCCGAGAATTACAAACTTGTACCACAGATGTACGTAGCAATTTAGTTTGATACCTAAGTTCCTTCCTGCACGCATCGGTTTCAGTACCGTAAAAGCAGTAATACTTATTAACTACATAGAACCTAAGATAAGTGTCTACAGGGTTATAACGAAAGGGTATGCTAAGCTGAAAACCTCATAGTTCTCATCATTATGAACAACTTTTACTAAAAGACCAAACTGGAAACGACGTAAAATAAAAAAAATCAGCGGTTCCATAGAAAAATGTCAATGATACTCAACAAAATGTATAGAACAGCTGTTTTTTTTCGTGGTTTTCTTGTTGGTCTCATAGTTAAAGCTATTCATAATTAGTACTATGAGCTCTTTTCGGCTTAGCATACCCTTTCCTCATAACCCTGTATAATTAAGCCTGATAAGTATCTATTATATCAAATCACGGCGGCTTGCATGCAACAGTGTCTCGTAATTTGTAAATGCACTTAATAAGACCGGCCTTGAAAATAGGCAGCCGCCATCACTACTAAAATACACTAACCACCATAGAACTTTGTCGTAACAAATTGGTGAACACTTTATTACATCAATTACATTTGAAGCGATGAGAAATTTCAGGATTTTTTACTGTGATACAGTACCTAATAGGCCATTGAAGTTTTCGTTCTGTTACTAAATATTCTTTCTCAATTTAGTTCGGTCATGGCGCTTGGAGGTTTTGCCATTTGATAAATTATGTATTTAGCTGTAATAGGTAGGTGTATCTAATGTCTACTTAATAAAGGTATCGTTTATGATTGTGACATTTGGTGTTTTTGTTTGTATTTGTACCAATTTGTTAAGGCAACGAGTTTAGTTGGTTTTTCCTGTTTTCTCTTCGGTTTAAGGGCACTTATGGGCACTAGAAAAATATTATAAAACTTTATTAATAGGTATAACACTTTCACTTCTTGGTCTTTTCATAGATAACCAAGTATTCAATTCAATTTCTGTGAATTTAGTGATTAACTTGGTAATGGAGCCAGCGTTTTGGAAACGATTCTAACATGCAGCGGTCTTTTAGATTAGTTAGTTTTAGTCTAAGTTTAGTTTTATTTACTGTTGCGTAGTAGCTTTGTTCGGGTGCTAACACCCACAATACTCAGAATTCAGATACAACTACATAATTATACTACCTATATAATATTGAATACCAATTAGGTACTGTTATTTATTTAGATTAACCGTACCTGTACCCTGTACCTATATTAAACTACTCGTAACAGTTCCACTACTATTGTACTTGTTTTATTGTTAAGAATTAAGAAGCCTTTTAAGAATGTTCAATAAATTAAATTATTTATAGTTTTAAGTTATGGTTACTGTAATATTTATATAGTTTTGTTACCTTATGCGCTTGCTTCGTTTCGTCGATGTAATGCGTGGTGATGATCACAGTGGTGCCCCCTCTGGCTTGCTCAGACAGGAACTCCCATATTCTGAAACAATGCAATGTTTCTGTGGGAAACTCTTCGATAGGTAAAGAAAAGTTACGTAATGGAAATAACGATTGATTCATGGAGAAAGAATGTGTGTACGACACATTCTTAGTAAGTTTATTTAAGACTGGCCTGCTGGCTGGCTGACTGGCTTTAAGATTTATTTAAGCAAGGGCCGTGGATAAAGTCTTTCCATTCTTTTTACAAGTTTTTTTTTTTTTTTGTAAAGGCTTTTATTTAACCTGCAATGTATGGATATAACTATTGTTCGGGTGGAATCTTGTAACTCAATTTTGAACCACTTCCCGATGTCCAATTGAGCTGAAATTTGAAGTATCCGTGTAATTCCGATGACAATGCAATGCAAGCCTGTTTAAAAACATTTCTTTAAATTATTATCCACGCAAAAATGTGCTATAGCTACTCTTAAAATATGGATGTTTATCACTTTTTCGCGGGATAAAAAACGAGGAAAATACAATTTGTCCACGGCCAGTTCTAAGCGGGTAGGTCACAAGCTTTAATGCATTTTTCTAATTGTACCTTTTTTTCTATTTCTGTTCTAATTCAATTTTAAATTTTTTTGAGAAAAAACTTTTCTATGTCGGTCTTTTTTAAGATTCGAAATGTAAAGATGATCTAGAATCAAGAAAGAACTAAGTGTTCGCTTACGGCCCTGGTGTATTTCCATTCGATTACGAGTAATAGCTATGTACCATTATTCTTTATCACAATGTCTATTAGATAGATAAACTTCATACCTAATAGATAAACTCTTTAATGTTGTTTGGTTTATTAAAAGACCTCTGCATAATTTTCTTGTATTATAATAGGAAACAATCCCACGTATCTTAGTTCATCTCTACATAGGTAAGGTATTCATAATTACTTTTAATTAGCGAATGAACGATCAGTAAACACGCAATGGTTGCGCAAGAGTCGTTTGTTTGAACTTAGAATCTGAACTTATAGTTGGAAAACAGTAGGATATCTGCATGTTAAGAAGTATCAATAACAAACGATATCAAATATTTTAGAATTTAATTAAGAGAGATGGGGGAGGCCTTTGCCGAGCACTAGGACACACAATAGGCAGAGAAAAAAAAATGAAGCAGGTTTTTGATTTTAGTTAATAATAATTGTCGGAATTAAAAAAACAAAAATGAATAAAACCCGTCAGGCAAAGGGTTTGTAGGTGTTTGTAGGCACAAACACCTCTTCGGGCTGGCAAAGCAACGTCAACACCAGACTGTCTGCTTGACTGCCGCTCTTTCTATAACGAAAGAGAAGCTTAGGGCAAAGTGGTGGTCACTTTGCCTAAGGATGTCTTTGCACAATGAAAATATTTAAAAAACGATATCTTTTAACCTAACTACTCGTGCCTTGTAGTCAGTGCTTGTCTTGTAGTATTAAAATCAACAAAAACAGAATCAAAATATATTTCAAGTCTCAACAGTAGACCCATATCGGGCGTGCAACATTTGGTATTGTGGTCACCAAAAACCTATGTATGAAAATACCAATATGAGTACCAATTTGAACTACCTAGTATTGTGTTATGGCCTTCGTGATAATTTCTAAATCAACCTTACTGTTTATCTATTATAGTGCGTTCATCAGGAGAATGTATCTACCTGCAGGCATTTAATTTTGCAACAATAGTCGACCGAGACATTGCGCTGACGCAATCACTGTTGATAACAATGTGGGTTAAGGGAAGCGGTAATTTGATTTTGAGCTGGTCTTGCACGTAACTTCGGACTTGAAGGGCGTTTTGGTAATTAATGGGTACCGGTTGTCGAGAATTTACGTAAAGTGACACGCACTGAAAATATAAGGAATTAAAAATTTCTTGGGCGTTTTTTTGTTCACTGAGTTTTATTTGGCTTTTTGTTAATTGGAAAAAATGACTGTAATTTTTATTTGTTTATTTTAGCGTCAACGACCGGTAGAAAGCAAAATATAGAATTAAGTATTCTAGTACGAAGCTGGTGCACAACAATATTGACCATTGAACAAAGAACATGAATGAGACTGGCATAGGACTGGAAATATGGACGAAAAATATGATACGCTGGAGGGGAGACTTATATTACTCTGTAGTAGGTGAAAAACGGTTGATTATCATGATACAATGTTTGCAGTATGTTCTTCA
This sequence comes from Alcis repandata, assembly GCA_949125135.1. Taxonomy (NCBI): domain Eukaryota; kingdom Metazoa; phylum Arthropoda; class Insecta; order Lepidoptera; family Geometridae; genus Alcis; species Alcis repandata. The sequence goes on along the minus strand of OX421246.1, from coordinate 3,182,771 downwards.
TCTTAAGGGACAAATCTACGATTGTATGTGCGAGTGTTTGCCAATGAATTGAGCTATGTTTTCTATCAAACGTCATCACCAATCATCATTATTCATGTCTTATCTCGATGATCCGCAGAATCACTCACCAGGAAGGCAGTTTAAGGGTTCTTGAGCTGTCATTCTGGCGCGAAAATTTTGAAAATTAACCAAAAATCAACTATTCCATTCAAAAAGTTTATTGACCTTAAAAATAAGAACAGCTGATTTTTGTTTTATTTTTGAATTTTCGAAAATGGTTAAACGATAGTAGCTCGCTTATAATAGTAATGCATAGAAGACGCCTGCAATAGATCTTCAGTGTTTTAGAGTTGACCTTGTAAAGACAACAAGTCTATGACTACCCGGAGATTGCGCCACATACTTTGCTACCACTTTATTGTTACAAATCGCCAACGCATTGCCTGTTGCGTGAAACAATCACCTATTTATATTTCTGCAGCACCTGTAATTGCATTGTAAAAATAAACTAGCGCCGTGTCCCAACGTTTGCGAGATCCATTGCATTGAGCAATGCAATCATGTTGTGCATCATTGAACACCTTGTTGAGCTAAGTCTTCGGGCTTGTAGGACAATCTCTGAGAACCTAGAGAAAGATTGAGCACTAAGCCAGATTGTGTGAGCCAAGAACTCCTCTACTTTCGCGCGTACCTATGTCCGCAGGTCGTACCAACGTCCAGGTAACTGATAAGCGAGTAGAGCACTATTATGTATACTAGCTGCGCCCCGCGGTTTCACTCGCGGTCAAAAAGTTAACATGAGTTTTCCATGATAAAAAGTAGCCTGTGTTAATCCTGACCATGAACAACCTTCATTCCAAATTTCATGTAAATCCGTTCAGCCGTTTTTGCGTGAAAGAGCGACAAACATACATTCTTCCAAACTTTCGCGTTTATAATAATAATAGGATAGGATGGATTACACGTAACGAGTACAGTGACGAGACAGTACTCACGGCGAAGTACTCGGTTTGTATAAACAGTTTGACGAGGCGAGTCAGCCACTAGAACCGTCATTTTTTGTTTGTCATTTGTTTGCTCGGCCGAGTATGCCATTTACTGTCTCGCCACAGTACTGGTCGAGTAATCAACCCAATACCCAATTTTAAACATCATCTATCCATGAGTTAAATTAAATCAAAACGTCATTTAAAGTCCTTGGAATAAAAAAAAGTGTAAAAAAATATATTTTGAAACTTAGATGTCTGCTTGATAAATTAAATAATTATCTATTATGTAGGTTTTCTCTGTAAATTATTTTCTCGACTATACCTACTCGTAATATAACTACAAACTATTACAATCAAAATGAAGCAAACCGCGTTCTGAAGCTATTTACTTATGTACCTAGCTTGCTAAGTAGATAATGATAAAAACTTGTTTGCCAAAACTGTTCCTAAATATAGCAATAAATGTTTCTATTTAAATTCAATAGGTACTTTTTTAATTAAACTCACAATTATAAAATTAACATACAAAACAAACTTACATGTTTTACGAATGGGTCTTTCCTATTAGGTACAAGAAATCGATCATTCTAAAAGATACGAGTATGACTGCGTTTTTTAATTACGTAAATGAGTAATAAACATACCTACTTAATAAAAATAATTATTACCCTTATTTACCTCAAACTATAATTTATCTCTTCTATACAGGGTTATAAGTAACTAGCTGACCCGTGCCCACTTCGTTGGGCATAATGTTAATTAAACCCGAAGCCATCGCGCGCCGTCCGGACCGTTTTTTCTCCGATTCACTTTGCAAAACGGACTACCACGTAAAAGCCTTTTTATTTTTCGGTTTTTTATATAACCTATGACACTCAGCAATAATGTGGCTTTCTATTGGTGAATGAATTTTTAAATTCGGTTCAGTAGATCCCGAGATTACCCCATACAATTTATAACAAATATACAAACACACAAACTTTACTTCTTTATAATATTATTAAGTATATTAAGTATTAAGTATTAAGTATATTAAGTATTAAGTATATTAAGTATTAAGTATAGAAGAGTATGCTAAACCGAAAACCAACCCTCGCGAATCGCGAATATAAAATCAGCTGTTCCCTTGGATAGAAAAATGTCGACTCTCGGCAAATTGTATGGGACAGCTGAGCTGGTTTCATAGTAAAAGTTGTTCTTAATGATGAGTACTATAAGCACTTTTCGGCTTATTATACCCTTTCCTTATAACCCAGCATAATTTATATTTTATCTATCAATCCAAAGACAAAAAAAAATATTGTTGCATTAGTTTCGCAAAAACTCGAAAATCACACGACCGATTGGTTAAGGTAAAAATAATATTAGGAAAAACCCCAAGAAATAGATGAAAAAACGAAAAATTAAAAAAAAAAACTATTATTTTAGATAGTACGAGTATGTCAAAGGGTCATTTAGTAATCAATTATGTTTCGATTTGCTGACATTAATCGTAAATAAATATTTTATTACTTTGGTTTGTTTGTAACTAAAAGATGAATAAGTATCTTATTGACGACTTATTTTAACAAGCCATAATAAAATAAAATTATCATAAACCAACCGCGTTTTAAGAAAAGGTCTTTCCTGGTATACCTGTCCTCGGATAATTTGGGGAAGTTCTATGGCTTGAAGGATATTTTGAGGTTTTATGACGTCATCGCTAACCAGTTTCGTTAAAGCAAAAAGTAGAACAAAGTTAAACTTATGGGATGATTACACGTAACGAGTACAGTGGCGAGACACTGCCCTCGGCTGAGTAGTTGGTTTGTTTAACAGTTTGACGAGACGAGACCGTCACTAGAACCATGATTTGGTTGCTCGGCCGAGTGTGCCCATTTACTGTCTCGCCACTGTACTCGTTACGTGTAGTCAACCCCTAATGGGTTGACGACCGTGGTGTAGCGTCAGGCTTGGACTGTTGAGTTTGTAAGTCTGAGTTATTCTGCAGTTGAAAGCGGGTATAGCGCTTACCATTAGGCGAGTTACTTGCTCGTCTACTCACTAAGTTGTCAAAAAAAACTCTTGTAACTAATGTAGAGTTGAATTCAACTTTTCTGAGTATGCAAGGAAAGATTTTGTACAAATGTTCAGTTGATTAAAACTTGGTTTCAATGACGAATTTACTGTAGCCACTGGTAGCGCTACCACTGGTGGTGCTATTCGGCCAGCATGATGGTATACGGCCTATTCACCCTTCAAAGGTAGACCCAGTATCCCAGCCGTGGGATGATTGAGTTGTTGTTGTTGTTCCCACATACCAGGTCTACCTTTGAAGGTTAATTAAGTTTTTATAGGCCGAGTGGCTAGTCCTGTAGTCAGAGTTTTAAAGTCACGTGAAGGTCTTTGACCGGGGAATTTTGGAATGTTCACTGTACAAAACCCTTCAAAATAATGTGGCAATAACCTTGGGGTAACCACAATCAGAACTCGTTAAAAAAAGACTAGTTCAAAACCTGTCGGGTTAGCGGTCAGGTATAAAATACAGCGAACAATTCATCACACAATTTGAATATTTCCTTTACTCTCCTAATTTAGTCTTTAGGATAACAACTGTTAAACCTTAACCTAAAAAAGTGATTAAAAATAAGCATTAAGCATGTTTATTTTTTGCTTAGTCCGAAGGATAACAAATTATACTAAAAAACAATTTCAAACATAAGCGTTAAGTATTTTTTCTAAGTCCAATGTAACCTTCGGTCGGTCATCTAAAACTAGGATGAGCTAATCACAGAAGTGTAGGTGGGTTGACAAAATTTGCATACCTAATTACAGGGCCATATATAAAATCATCAATAAAACTGTTTTTAAGATTAGTTTGTTATACAAAGTCGTTTATTGCTAACGATTCATCTTGGCTTAATGAGCTTCCATCGTGAGTGAAACTGTAGATGTAGCGAATCGTATATGCTGTGGCATTATGAAGCCAGATTGGAAACCTGAGTGGCCACCGAATCGCAAAACGCGGCTTTGGTATCATCGACCATGTCAACACAACAGCTTGACTGCTGCATACCATCAATAATCTTTATAATAATAATGTTATGTTTATTGGGTTACTATAAATAGTTATAAACATTGCACCCAGGAACTCTTATTGGGCAAAAATGCAATTAACAATTTAACATCTACAATACTGAAACAGTGCGGCTCTGAACCATGCTCTGATATTTTAAATGGCAAGGGTGGCTCGAGTAACCGCTGGCTAGAGATAAACGCACCATGCACACCTGCGAGACTCCCCACCCGCTTGCATAGTTAGAAATAGTCAAAAGATTGTTGAAATCCGTCCAATAGAATATTCAAATCCACGTACCTTTCTCTCAAAACAGGGTCTAGCCCGACGGTTGGTTCATCCAAAATCAGCAGCTCTGGTTCATGCACCAACGCGGCTGCTAACGACACTCTTCTCTGCTGCCCTCCAGAACAGTTCTTTATGAGCTTCCCTCCGCTGGGAAGGTCTAGAAGGTTGCTAAGGAACTCGAACCGTTCCACCATCTGTTTGGTCTTCATGCCGTATATCCTCGCGAAGTAGAACACTGCGTCCCGGACTGTGAATTCACCTACTAGGGCTATGTCCTGGAAAATAAGTAATAAAACTCAATGTCTTGAGAAAAATTGTTGGTTGATTAATGGTAGGAACCTAGTGACTGGCTAAGCGGTAGGAACACAGAAGTCCACAGAAGCTCATAAGTCCATAGAAGCAGTAAATCATTACATTTTTATTCAATAAGCTGATGCTTGGAACTTCATCACTGGAGCTGCTTAGCTTTCAAATTCGCAGGTTTCGGGCCTATAGCACTCAGGGATAGTGTGACTTTTAGCAAAACATTTCAATTTTTTTAATCGGACCAGTAGTTTCTATTTCTTTATAATATAACCTACCTACCTAACTACCCAACTCGAACTTCCTCTCTCGTCTACCCTTTTTGTACCTATAGATTATCATACCTGAGGCATGTACCCCACCCTGGGCCCCGGCACGCCGCTCCCTTTCTGTCCAGGAGTTCCTCCTAGCACCCACACGTTTCCATTGTCGAGTTGCCGTCTCCCCACGATGCAAGAGAGTAGTGTCGTCTTGCCACATCCTGATGGACCGAGTAGACCATATCTGAAACGATGCAAAGAGTTAGAATGTAGATCAGGTTTCTATTCTAGTCTATGGGTCAATATCTGTGGGTCAAAAGTCTATGGAATTGTTCCTATTACAGGTGTTTCATATACAAATATATAATTATGTTTGCAAGTTGCAAGATATGCCTTAGGAAAATGTGGGTGTGTGTTGGCCATTTCTTCACGCTGAAACAGTTCATTGAGTGATTTAGAACGGAGATAGCTTATATATGGGTAAAAAGATAGAAACGGGTATGCCAAGCCGAAAAAAATTCATAGTCTTCATTCTTATAATTATTTTTGACGGGGTCAAACCTGATATCGCGATGAAAATATCAGCAGTTCCATACATTCTATCGCGTATCATCGAGATCGAAGATCGAAATTTCATTTGCTTACAAACGTTAAACAGTAAGTTCTGTGACTTTTCAGCAGCTTTTAGGACACCGAGCCAGTTTTGAGGTTTCAGGTCAGTGACTAAAACTCTTTTGCAGACCATTGTTCGACAGGTCAACGTCTGCCGGCGCCGCGTCGCGGTTGAACGAAGCCTCGGTCAAGGATAGAATATGATTAGCTTGTATTATAACGGCTCCGAAGATGCTGGCCACCATCATTATTATTAAAAACAAAAAAAAAAAAAGATATTGACGTATGTTACCGTTGAGTAGGAAAACTTTGTAGAGGAAGGATTGAATAAAATTACAAAAGCCTCGGCAAAAAAGAGGTAAATAATTTAGGAAAATCCATCGGAACCTTCCATTCGCTTCCCAACCTTTTTTTATTATACTACTAATTGCAATTATTGTTATTATAGGTATTGTATTTATCATTATTATAGTGCAAATATGTTACGGTGGACTCACACCTGCACCCTCCCACGAATATTGCGGGTTGCGTACCTACATCTTAGGAACGTAATTTTTTTTTAAATTTATTTATGAGACACAAATCACAATCGATATAGCAACACAATTCATACATCTAAATTCTGAACTGGATGTAATCCAAAAATTATGAGTAAGTACAGAAAAAAAAACCAAAATCATTGTCATGAGCCCATCCACACAACATTTTACTGTGTGGATAAGCAAATCAAGCACAGAATTCTTGTTATTACTAATTATATACTAAGACTTTATCTACTATATTTACTTAGTATGGATACTTTAGGAAATGTTTGCAAGCGGTTAGCATGTGGTTCACGTGAAAGTTATAATGTCCTCTCACGAACACGGACAGCGCGGCTCGCATGCGTTTTAAGCCGGCGACTGACCTGTAACATTTCGTCGTAACGTAACGTTACGTTACGACGAAATGTTGCAGGTCAGTACAGCGAGCCGATCCGCTCGCTGGGAGCGCCGCGTGCTCCACCACGCTCGCTTCGAATGCTACGTTACGGCAAAATGCTCAGGTCAGTCGCCGGCTTTAGGAACATGTGCGCGCATAACATGTGATGCGCCCACAGCCATTCAAGATATTTATGTATTAGCGTGCATAGTGCGCTATGCAGGTAATATTGTGGACCCGCCTTTAAGTGATTTATGTAAAGGTAGATGATGATAAATCTGTTTATTTAGGAACAACCTTTGAAAATTGATATGTCGACGCAAATAACATAGAATTAGAAACATTGAGAATCTATGACACATGCAAACGTATAAAACAGATAATTTTTGTCACAATTTTTTTACAATTATTAATTTTAATTTTTATTATTTACTAGCTGACCCGACCGACAGGCGTTGTCTTTTCCTTACTATGAATTTTAAATTAGAATTTTTCTAATTTTCCGCTCAACTTCTTTAATTTTATCTTTCAACAGAACCTTCTCCTGACAATAATTAACACAACAAAAAAAGAATTAGCGAAATTGTTCCATCCGTTCACGCGTGATGCAATGACCAAGGGAAATAGAGATTCATTTTTAAATAGAGATTATTATACACTTACATGATTCCTTTCTCCACAGTCATGTCCAAATCCTGGAGTACGGTGAGCTGGCCGTACTGCTTGTTGGCACGCTCCACGACCACCGCGGCGGGTCGCGCCGCCATCTTGTTAAAAAATGCGGGTACTTCAGTTAGACTTCATAATCTGTTGACAAAATACATGGTTTAGAACTAGAAATATGTAGGTACATATACACTTAGGTACATGTTATCTTACTTACTTATACTATGTGTTACTTACAGTGCCGGTCCTATTAACATTTTTAACTGGTGCGAGGACTAAAAATGGCGCCCCTCTAAATAAAAAATATGTTGAGCAGTTGCTTTATTTTCCACCAGAAAAAGCAGTGGCTTCAGATGATTCTGCTGTCAAAAGTTCATTTAACCAGTTTGTGCGAATACTTATTAGGTGAAGTGGTGGACAGCTGAAAAACAATTTCAATGATTGTCAACTTTTTAACCGACTTCAAAAAAGGAGGAGGTTTTCAATTCGACTGTATGTTTTTTTTATGTTTGTTACCTCATAACTTTTGACTGCTCCCACTTAAAAAATAAATTATTTTTAGAAAATAAAAAAAAAACAAAAACCGTCTTCATGACAACAAACTTAAACTAAAAAGTAGAAAATTATTAATTTTATTATTATAGTCAGGCCATTTTAATAGGTCACATTTGACATTTGTCAGTTTTATTTTCATAGTGAGGTGACCTGCTTAAAAACATCGATTAAAGTGAATGAATCAATACGGACTTGAAACATATGTGAATTTTAAAAATCATTAGGCGAATCCCTGTCCCATTATTATTTTATTAGTCAGTAAGATCAGTCCAAAAAAAGCCGGGTCAGTAAATTGTAACATCAATGATTTTTCTATTTAGTTATGTTTTGTATTTTTATAGTTTGTTGAAAGAATAATAAATATTTATGTTTTATTATAATCACAACGTGGATATTAATTTATGGTGAAATTTCTTCACAAGCAATCATTGCATTCGATTCAACTTAACAGCTTTCGATTTTTACAGTATCATCCCTAGTGTTAAAAAAGAAAAAGGGTTAACTGACGCAACATTGTAACAACGTTCAGTTCTTTACGAGATCGTAGATTATCTCGTAGATCAGTAATTGTTTATTATGATTAAAATGGTTTATAAAAAAAATAAATCATAAAATAACTCGTATCGGTCATTATTACAATAAATATGTAATCGTAATTGAAAAAAGTTAAGCAATTGTGCAGTTCTAACAAAACGAAAAAATATATTATTTTATGCCCGCCGTTACAAGGTTACGTTGTTGAATTTTGATGAATTGTCAAATGTGACCTATTAAAATGGCCTGACTATAGTTTAAAGCAAAGAAGAGCATTTAAGGACAACTAAAGATAATATTTAATAGAATCAGTTACTTTTGAAGTCGGTGCCAGCCAGGGACAGTTTTGCTGATTTTACTTTGACTGGCTTATGGCACCGACTCCAAAATTATAACTGATTATTTTATATCTTTAGTTGTCCTTCAATGCTCTTTGCTTTAAACTAATATATTTTCTACTTTTTTAAGTTTGTAGCCTTGAAGTTTAAGTTTGTAGCCTTGAAGTCGGTTTTTGTTCTTTTTTTTGGAAAAAATAATTTATCTGTACTAAATTTTGACTGTTTTGACTGTTTTTTTAACCTCGATATACGCGAATTTCAGTTAACGCGATTTTTTCCGGAACGTATCCCTCGCGTAAGGCAGTGGTCCGACCGCCGACGATGAACAAGAAACGAGTAGAACTAGACAAGTTAAATAAACAAGTAATAAGTTAGATAAACAAGTTGGCGATCAGCGGGAAGCGAGTGTGTAGTTTCGATAGTTTTGTCGCTGGGCTATAAGCGACTGTGCAAGTGCGACGAGCGATTACTCGCGCCACTCGCCCGCGGTCGCTCAGTCTGTACTGTAAACAAAAGATCACTGTAAAGAAATGATCAAGCGAGCGAGCATCGCTGAACGAGTATCGCTGAGCGAGTTTATTTTTGAAAGCTCGTCGCTCAGCGACAAAACTAGTAAAGCTAGTCGTCGCCGGCGGTGTGAACAGTCAGAAAGCACCTTTTAATATAATAATATGCATCTCTTTCGTTTACACTGAATGTACATTTATTGTACTTGAGAGAGAAAATCGCCGATAGTTAGTCCATTTCTCGCCGGCGGTCGGACCACTGCCTAAAGCTGGGTATTACTGTAATCTAAGTACGTACTATTAGCCGTTAACCACACTGTATACAAATAAATACACTCGCGCGCGTTTGAATTGACAATTCAATAGACAATGCCTGCCTAGTGAGGAAGTGAGGGACGAAAGTTCACCGCGCGGCCCGTTCCCCCGCAATTTTGTTCCTGCGTACGCGACTCGCGCGCTCGGTCGAGCATTTTTTGTTTCACGTTTTGGTTCATTTTGGCGCCCCCCCTTGAAGGCGCCCGGTGCGGTCGCACCGCTCGCACCGCCCTAGGACCGGCCCTGGTTACTTATAAACATGATACTTATAAACATGATTAACCTGTTAAAATAGGCTTTTTATTATAAGATTTTATGACATTGACATCACGCATTTGACCTAAGAATTTTTCCATCCACTTCAGACTGTTCTTGTTTGTTAAACTAAAAACTTTAAAAAAATCTAAGTAAAAAGGTGAAGTGTGCTTCTCACACGATTTTTTGTGATCATTAAAACACGTTCAATTCTAAAATGACGCACGTAGCCTAATATTTACAAAAGCTCTTCTTAATTATGTCACGACATTACAAAAACGGGTTGAAGATACATATTTTATCTGAGAATTAAAGCAGTAAGTATTAAATCATGGCTATCTTTTTTGTCGCCAACTCGATGTTAAGTAGATACTAACAAAAAATGTAAACCAATAATGGATTGAAGTAGACAAAGTCCTTGATTATAAATAGGGTTAACTCGAAAACACTGAAGACATTTGCGGGCGGCTTCTATGAGTTATTCTAGCAATTTTCGTTCAACACTTTCGAAAATTCAAAATAAAGAATCGGCTGTGCCATACATTTTGTCCAAGGTCAATGAACTTTTGTATAGAACAACTGTTTTTGTGACTTTTCGAAAGTCGTAGAACAAAACAAAAGTTGTTTGGTTCAAGCATCTCAGGCTGCCTGTGGAAGGTCTTTAGTGTTTTAAAGTTAATCCTGTAGCTTTTGAATAAACAACCGCGTCATTTGTGGGGCAAATTATAATTATTATTATACGATATAATTTACGATTTTTATAACTAAAAATTATCTGCGTTTGTATTGGCTGGCTCAAAATGCCGGTCAATCAGAGACGATAGGCTATACTGCTTTGAGAAGTAATAAATAGGTTCTGTCAACAGGTTATATGATCTGTGATAGCACGAAGCTACAGACAGACATCCTAAACAGACGTCTAAATGACACCCCTCGTTTATTATGTCTAAAAAATTTCCTCACAAAACAAAAAAAGCTTCGAAAAGATGAGAAAAGCAAGCAATAAACATGCTTTTTATCTCTTATTATTTATGACTAGCGACCTGCCCCAGCTTTGCACGGGTATAAAATATAGCCTATGTTACTCAGGGATAATGTAGCAATCTAATGGTGAAATAATTTTTGAAATCAGTCTAGTAGTTTTTGTGTTTATTCAACACAAACATACAAAAATACAAATCTTTCCTCTTTATAATATTAGTATAGATTTAAACATAGCATTGAAATCTGTTTTATTTAAATAAAATGAAAAACGACATTCCCGCACTGGTAGTCTTCGAATATCAGACAAAAAGACAATTATTCATGTTTTATTCATACGGTGTTTCTTTGTGGAATACACATACCATCCGGCTCGAGTTAGTCGCGGTTAATGTAAATAAAGACAAAGCGCAAACTCGTATGTCGAGGGTTAAGAACGTAAGAACTATCGTATTTTAATCGAACCCTAAAATCGCATCAAAGACAACACAAATCACATATCCATACGATAAGATACAAATGGAACTGAGATGATAGAGAGAGACAGTCAGACAACGAAGTCTCGCCTTATGGTTTCTTCTTCAAAAGAGATTCTGAACCCTAAAACAGTGGTTCAATATTATAGTTGGGTTAATTTTGTAGTCGCCACCCAAAACATGGTTTTCAACTTTTTAATAAGCATATTAAAGAGGTTTTGTTTTATTAGTATTTTAGAGCGTGAATATGATGGGTTGTATTCTGGACAAAAAAATCTGCCGTATTTCGCTACACTGGCTGTGCGGCTTAGTAATTTCACATACGCTATTGAATTTCTTCTCCGAACGGATGCAGATTTCCTCACGATGTGTTCCTTTCCTAAAAACTCTTCGTAATTTCACTCTCTTCGTTCTTAATTATCTTTTCGGTCAATAGTATAATGTTTTCCACTTGACAATGGTACATGTCGGTACTTCAATGTACTTCAACTACCAAATAAGGTGTACAGTTGATTTGTTTACGATACCTTCTCTTAATAAGAACTCACGGCAAAAGTTCGGAGCTCGGCGACAGAATAGCAAAATACAGATTTCAAAACATTTAGTAGACATGATCTATTCATTGCCTGGAAGAGATCGCTCTTAGCGATAAGACCGCCAGTTGTTGCACTAGTTTTAAGTGTTATTATCCTTTTGTTTGTAATTTCTGGTCTGAATCAAAGGTTCAAAAAAGAGTTATGAGCGAAATAGCGAAAGTCAATCCGGAAGTTCACAGACTGCACTTGCAAGTTAAATAAAAGCTTTTAAAATACGAATCACACTTCAAATTAGTTGATTGCAATGTAGGACTGAAAATGCCAGTTGTTGTAATCTTTTGCTGGAGTTGCCCTTCTGCGGTACTCTGACGTGTGCTCAAATCTAGGTCGAAGTCATCGTCGACAGACCTGTTGTCCTACTGAACTCCTTGCACACATACACCAATGCTTACCGACGCACCTCTGTTTGATCAGTGCGTGTTATTGTTGCGTGGACGTTGTATAACCATTGGTAAGGTGCGATCGTAAAATTAGGATGGGCTCTCAGCCTCAGACCAATAGGGCTTTACTAGCTTAGGTCGATAGCAGGTGGGGTTGTCAATAACTGGGCCGCGAAAGAGCCTATAGTACCGAAATATACCCTGATGACCTGACCTGTGTTTCAAGGTCGTCAAGGGAATACTCCAGAGTTTCTTTTTAATATAAAAGAACGGTAAACGGTAGACGGTCAGATTGGTGGTAAGCAAAACCACCGCTTATGAACACTAGCGGCGTTGATGCTTTGCCAGCCTGGAGAGGACGCTCTTTAATGACTTTAAAGACTTTAGTGGTAATGGGCTAGGACGGAGAGTTTTACATAGCTACTATAATGGCCCCGGGGCCGTTGGTATCCATAAAAGATTTTCCAATTAAAAAAAAGTGGATAACAGTCGGGGTGGTCGATAAGTGTTGGGGTGGGTAGGATAGCAATTGGGGTAGATAAGAAGCTGTGTTTAGTTTATTGGCGCTAGAGTAGGTGCAACTTAGGTGTCTCCTAGTAATTTCAGTACCTAAACATGTTCTGGGGCTTCAGCAAGAATTACTGATATCGGTCGAGATCGAATATTTGCAACGTTTTTTTTTGGACAAAATTCATGCGCAGTAGGTACCTTACCTACACTGATATCTTTTTAGCGAATCTATAATGTTGTAAGATAAATAGTTTCCGGATTACACGAAATAAATATTCTTAAAATCCGAATTACTTTGTAATAACTAGATATAAATGCAGTTGCGGAATCCTCATTCCGCTTCAATATTATGCGCAAAAACTCACGTTTTAAACTAAATAAATAATTATGTTGTTTATCAATTAGTGTTGTTTTTAACCGGTCTAAGTGGTATTTAAGATCAAAAAAACCATAACTTTGATGTCTATCTTTTAGACAACTAACAAGACAAATCAGGTAGGTTATATAAACCTACGCACGAGGAAAATAATTTTATACCATTAATTTGCTTTGCATACCAATTACCAATCAACCTTGCTTAAAATTAATTATTCAACTCTAAAAAGCAAACAGTGGAGTCTCGCAAATCCGATACTTCAGTATTTATTTATGGTCATCACTTCGAAGCACTCATCATTATTAACAATTTTTACTATGGGACTAACTTTAAAATCAAGAACTTGTGTAACAGTGTGACTGGTTTGGTGCGACTAGCTGGGAACCTACCGTTTTTAACACGCTTTTATTATTAGTTTCAGCTGTATGTTTGTAACCGACCCTTTTGGACTCGATTTTGCCCTACTTTGAACGATCAGATTTAAATCAAACTTTGCACACCTGTCAAAGACCGATGACAATGCGTGTTCTTTAGTTTTTTAAACTATATATTTTTTTATTAGGTATTATTAATAGTCCCGGATTAATAAAGACTATTGTATGTGACAAGATTTATGAGAAAGAAAAACAATAAGGATTTTCATAACCTTTAACCCGGACCGTGAAACGTGATAATTTGTACAAGCAATACATCATATACATGTGTTGAATTTAGTTATTAATGCCATCATTAGGAAGATAATGTTATTTTTACGTGACTTATAAGTTAATTTTACATATTTACGTACTTAATAAGGTATTTGATTTATTGGCCACGCCTTATCAAATTGATTTATCTCTAGCTTCGGTGGAATCAGGCGGAATCTTGGGATTTGTCTTTGTCTATGGAATTTGTGTTTGTCTAAGCCTGGATGCCAATGGGACTCGGGTACTGGCTCCATGGATGATAAAAGTAAAAGGGAAAATTTAATTGAAATTCAACTTAAAAAAAAAAGACCTAAAACATTTTATTTTTGTCGTTTTGTTCAATTGATTGACGAAACACGGAAATCGCTCGCCTGATGTGAAACGTCACGTTTGCCCATAACAGGTTTGCGCCACCCAGAATTTTGAACTCGCAGAATTCAAGACCTTGCACGGCACAGCACTGTGCTCGTCACCCTGATAAAATTACTTCACCTAAAATGATTGTAAAATAAGAAAATAGTAGTTAGAATTAACAGAGTAGCTATTGCTCCAAAAAAACTATTGGCCTTCTAAACCTTGCTCACATTTAACCACCGCTTAAAATGTTCAGACAACTTCACGCTGACGTTAAATATCACGTGCGAAAACAAGACGGAGAATTTAAAGCAGTGATTAAGTTTAGTCAGGATTTGTACGACCTTTTATCATTACTTAATTGTAATCAGGTTCAATAATTTTAATTTGCTTTTCAACTTATTACAGTTTTATGTCAATTTTTTTTAATATACAGCTAAAAAAGTGGCTTGTTGAGTAATCATTTTAAATAGAGTAGATGAGTTTCTGCAAAAAGGATATTAAGGTATTAAGCTTACTTTACTATTTACATTATTATTTTAATTTATTAACACTTCGATTTATTTATTAGTTTGATTCGATTTATTTATTTAGTAGTATGACAATATTTTATTTTTTGTTTTTTATTATTTTCTTTTTTCTTTTCACATTTAAAAAAATAATTACTGATATATTTTTTTTTTCTAAGAATGACATGTAGCTTTTTGTTACGTAATAAAAACTAGAACTAAAACTATGTTTTTTTTTTAAATTTAATTTTTAAATTTTGTTCCACCTTTTATTTTTTATGTCATTCTTGTATTACGATGGACCCTTGTGTCAGCATAAAATTTTATTATTATTACTAAATGTTAATGGAAACGCACTACGGTAGCGTATCGTGACGTAGGAATCATCGATATTCGGTGTGTGCCAACCCTAGTTATGTCATAGATACCGAAAAGAATCTGTCAGGTAGCTGTCAGTTATTAATGATTGCAGTCTGATCTAGTCCAATTTCTTAAGAAAGATGTTAATAGAGTTAGCAAAAACAACAACACTAATAGATGATTTAACTCTACATCTCGTAACTCTCAGAAAATTTTCAAAATTTAAACGAAAATCTGTTATTTTACCTTTGAAATTAATTGTTGCGAATTTAGAGTAAATCAAACGATTTAGTGAAATTTTTGAAAAAGACGTTTATAAAATAATATTTGCAGCTTTTGCGAAAAAAAAAAACTTTTAAATGTTAACTTTATATAATTATTATACCTACATTTATGTATAACAGAATTTCAACAAAATAAGTAAATGGAATAGTTTGGTTTTTCCTAGTTGTTAACCTTTTACAATAAATCAATAAGCTTATTTTGACGTAGAATCTTTATGTTACTTGTCAAGAATGAGAACAGGAAATGTTTGAAACTAGTGGTAAAACGAAAAAAAATAATTAAAAAGTTATACAAGAAAAAGTATTTACACCTAGTGATCGTAGGACGTACTTACTAAGGCAATCAGCACTTACCGAGAAACATGAAAGAAAAACATGTTATTATTAGAGGTATAATATTTATTACCAATGAAAGTATTTATCACCCTATGCTAGAATTTACTATGCTTCGTTGAATTTTGACAACGTCAAAAGCTTAGAAAGTCGGTGTGATTGCAATCACCACTTGAAAATTTCACCAAGTAACTAAGTGTTTGGTGCCAACAATACGATTCACCTCTATAAAGTCGAATGTGTTCATAAAAATTCCAGGAAAATAAGCTATGGCATACTACAGGTCTTCTACTACCCATTTGCAATGAAGATTCAAGCGCTGCGACCCAAAGTAGGTCTTGGCTTCCGACACCAGAGAGCGCCACTGATTTCAGTCTTGCGCTGTGTCGTCTTGGTCTTCAAAGAAAATAAGCGGTCCGCGGTCTCAGTGCCAGGCTGGACTGACAACGCGACTCCTTGAAAAATATCACTGAATGTGACCGAAACTAGTCTGAGTATCCAACTCAATATTACATGAATAGTCCTCTGGTAATCAAAACAAAATGTGTCAAAGCCACAATGGATTTTATAGTAAACTAGCTGACCCGTGCCCACTTCGTTGGGCATAATGTTAATTAAACCCGAAGCCATCGCGCGCCGTCCGGACCGTTTTTTCTCCGATTCACTTTGCAAAACGGACTACCACGTAAAAGCCTTTTTATTTTTCGGTTTTTTATATAACCTATGACACTCAGCAATAATGTGGCTTTCTATTGGTGAAAGAATTTTTAAAATCGGTTCAGTAGATCCCGAGATTACCCCTTACAATTTAACAAATATACAAACACACAAACTTTACTTCTTTATAATATTAGTATAGAAGAATAAAACAACCGTCGAATTGAGAACTGTCTCTTTTGAAGTTGGTTAAAAGTGGAAGAAAAAAAACTAATTTTGTTTGTTTGCGTGTGAATGCAATGGAAACACACCTCGTCGATAATTTGACGCAACACGTTACGTGCGTCGTCTTAGGATGACCGGAACCCGGTGTGCCAACCCTAGCTGGTTATGTCATCGACCTCGTGCCGAAATGCGACCTTTCGACGACCTTTTAATTTTTACCGATTGCTCTTTGACTGGTTAAGCGATTTCAATAAATGTGGTTTGCATTTCAATTGTAGCTTTAAATTCATCTGGTAATCTGGTTATATGAGAGGTCCGTCTGGCAGTGGACTGACAAAATGAAAGATAAATTTAACTTTGATACCTTTTTTTATAACGAATAAACTCGCGTTTGACCACGTTGGTAAGCGACGATTTCGAGTAATGATTTATATTGTTTTTTTTTTAAATATTTTCTTCTTCCATCCAAAAGTATTCTAACAATTTTCAAACAGATCTTTTAGAAGTATCTCGAAAATTGTATTTATTTTTACTGTCCTCCAAAAACGAGGAGGTAACTTGTCCGACTGACTGCAATTTCCAAATAATACACGAATTAATTAATTCAGTGATATTGTCAATAAAATTTTTAAAACAATAAGAAAATAAAAATGTCTGAGTATATTGTAAAATAATAAAAATTATATTGTTTTGCAATTAATTAATTTATCATAACACGGACACAGACAGCTGAATACATACTTAAATGACGTTATCGCCATATGAACAAATATTAACTACTAGCTGCGCCCCGCTGTTTCACCCGCGTTTTCCGGGATAAAAAGTAGCCTGTGTGTAAATCCAGACCATGAATAACCTTCATTCCAAATTTCATGTAAATCCGTTTAGCCGTTTTTGCGTGAATGAGCAACAAACATACTCCCAAACTTTCGCGTTTATAAAATTAGTAGGATACGGTGCCGTTTTTAATTAATCATAAAAATGGTACAGGTAATATGCATTTTTCTGACATCATGGTATTGTGAATTTATTTATGGGACCAAATTAATTAAAAACTGTACGAAACTTACTTTATCATCATTATTATCACCATCATTCACAATTGATGTGATGTATGAACCAGCTGATTTTTCTTTACTGTTTAGATACATGATTAAATAAATAATTTATTGTGCACGGTTTTATCGCTAGGAGCCTCTTTCATGCGATCTCATGGCGACATGGAGACAGCGACTGTCGCAACCCCGTGCAGGGCACGCCACAATAGTGGCGGTAAGTCCCCTCTTTGAGGAGTGGCTTGAGAGGCGCCACGGCGCCCTTACCTTCCGTCTGACGCAGGTTCTCACCGGACATGGTTGTTTCGGGAGGTACCTGCACCGAATCAGGCGGGAGGAAACGCCCGGATGCAACCACTGTGAGGATCGGCCGGAGGACACGGTGGAGCACACCGTGGAGGTCTGCCCCGCTAGGGTGGAGCCCCGCCGTGTTCTCGTAGCGGCGATCGGCGGCGGCGATCTCTCGCGTCCGGCCCTGGTGCAAGCCATGGTCCGGGGCGAGGAGGAATGGGACGCCGTCGCCTCCTTCTGCGAAGCAGTGATGCTAGCGAAGGAGGTGGCGGAACGTGAGAGGGAGAGAACCTCTCGTCCCAGCCGCCGCCGTGGGAGGCGCTCCGGGCGTCGGGGGTCACGTGACGACCTCCGGCCACCGTAGACGCGGGCCTGTGGACGGTGAGCTATTGGGCTAGCTCGCTGTCCGTCCGTCTTATGACGACACAGGCCGTGTCGACGGCGCGTTCGTGTTCCACGCGCGCCTCAAAGAGATGTCAGCAACATGGAAGGGGCCCGAAAGGGCCCATGCCCGTCGGGGCTGCGGGTAGAAGTTACCGCGGCCTCGGCGTCACAAGGGCGTAGAAGGAACATGGGTGGTTTTTGGTCAGTAGGAGTCTGACACTCCCTTCCGCTCTGCCCAAGAGTGGGAGGGGTCATTTGATGATTTCCCACCCCCCAAAAAAAAAAAAAAAAAGGAGCCTCGTTGAACGACCTTATTTCTGTGTTAGTGCCACAGCATAGTTACATAGTAGATATACCTAATATACATTTAATAGTAAAAGGTACCCTTTAAGCTTAACATACCCTTTCAGATTAGCCCTGTACGACGTGTTTGTGACAATCTCATACAAGCTAAGATTACGGACTTGTCTGTGACTGCAACTCAAATTATAACGTGGTTAGAATGCATCAATAAATCATTTTTAGAGTAAAGTCGACTCATCAGGTCCTTCGAACTTTCACTCCACCCACATCCTCCAAAAACGGGTTTTAAGGTCATTGTTTGGTGATTATGCAGGGGGGGATGCAGGAAAGAAACAAGGGGGTGCCGTTGGACAGCGTTAGCTATGAATGTATGAACTGTGCTGGCAGCCCAGAGCCTCGCTTCGATATTTTACGAAGCACGATTGGCTCGGATGACCGCCGATGGGGAAAACGCACAATGCATTCTTTGGGTGACGCCGGTGCGGAATCTGTCGGCGCCATATCGAGTAATATAAAAAAGGGCCCGTGAAAAACAAATGAACAATGTTCGGCGCGGTAGGTACACATTCGATCAAGTATTCGGGTACACATCCGGGGGGCCGGAGACAGTTGAACAAATAGGAAGAAACTCGTTTAAATACAACTGACTGATTGAACAGATAGTTGAACAAATTCTACTAGACCGGAGCTAATATGGTACTGGTTTCAGCGCCCCCTATTCCCCCATTCTGAATCCGTCACTGACTGTATGACTAACTCGATTTTTTTTTGATCTGCATTTTATTTTGGTAACCATCCGCGAATGTAACTTGCTTTACATTTTATTTTAGTCATTTTGAAATTTTCTATTCCTATGAACCATTAATATTTTTTTAGCAATGGAAATGAAAGAAGATCTAGAAGTTATGAGGAAACGGCGTAACATATAAAGAGCCATAATAGGCCATGTTTAATAGCTCGAGTCTGCGAGACCGGGCACAAAGTTTTAGTCATCTGCTAGTAATTTATATATCTCATAAAAATGGCTTAAATTTAAACTTAATTTAATTTAAATTTAACTATATCTTTCTAATATATAAAATTTTGAAATTTTTGAAATGAAATGAAATTTTGTATGCATATTCAGTAGGTCTGAGAATCGGCCAACATCTATTTTTCATCCCCCTAAATGTTAGGGGTAGTCCACCCCTAAATATTTTTTTTTATTTTTTGGACAATTTTTTTTATTTTATAATGTGGCTTATGTGGCATTAAAAATACATACAACCCTAAATTTTCACCATTCTATCACCAACCCCTATTAATTTATATGGCAAAACAACGTTTGCCGGGTCAGCTAGTCTTCTAATATATAAAATTCTCGTGTCACAGTTTTTGTTGCCATACTCCTCCGAAACGGCTTGACCGATTTTGATGAAATTTTGTATGCATATTCAGTAGGTCTGAGAATCGGCCAACATCTATTTTTCATCCCCCTAAATGTTAGGGGTAGTCCACCCCTAAATTTTTTTTTTTTTTTTGTAAAATTTTTTTTTTATAATGTGGCTTATGTGGCATTAAAAATACATACAACCCTAAATTTTCACCCTTCTATCACCAACCCCTATTAATTTATATGGCAAAACAACGTTTGCCGGGTCAGCTAGTAACAATATATAATAATATAGTAAAATATTTTTTTATTTTTGTATTGTAAAAAATTTAAAAACTAAGACCCTAAATATATACGTGAATAATAATAAATAATATAATTCTATTGTACTTAGTCTTAGCTTTTTGTCATTAGTTTGGTTTACAATAAATTTTGATAATCATTTACCTACCTACTACTTTTTAACCGACTTTTAGACCTGTCAAATAAAACTTGGGCTATTTACAATACAAGGAGGTGTAGTCGAATTGTTTTTTATATCCCCACTCTTTTCATCATTTTGCTTTTTCGATGACGTCACTTGACTCATGACCCAGTAACACTCCCGGACCTTTTAATTATCACAACTGATTCAGATTCAGATTCAGAAATATTTATTGAACAACTGATACATTGTAATTTATAAGCTAGATGTTAGTGCATTAGTTGAAATTGTCAGTTTACCCACATCGGCATTCAATATGTACACAGTCAAATAGTTTTAGTAGTTTTTAAAAAGTAATAATAATTAACAATTTCCATTCTATTTTAAATTCCTATGCATAATATGTCAAACAATTTTAATAAAATGTCAATAGTATTCAATTAAGGTAATATCATGTCAATTTCTTATGAAATGTCAAATTTTAAATTGTTTATATAATAATGTAACTTCCGTAGATCTATCTCTATTCACAAATTCATTCAAGTCATAAAATACGTTATTTAATAGCCACTTCTTCAGATTAATTTTGAACTGTTTATTATATGGTATGTCTGTTATATTTTTTGGTAACAAATGGTAAATGCTAATAGCACTGATGAAGGTGCTTTTCTTTTCTTTCTTTTTTTATATTACACAGTTAGTGCGTGGCTTAAAAAGGTAATATCATTGCCCCTCATAGTATTTTTTCTCGATAGCGCATCTGACTTGTTTTTGAATAATCCTTTGTTATATCTTACAAATAGACAAATTTCAAGAATATAGATTCCAGTCAGTGTTAAAAATTGTTTGTCTTTAAATAATTGCCATAATGTATCATCGCTTTATTACTATAGATTATTCTCAAACATCGTTTTGGTCGTTTGATTGAGTCGTAATGTAGGTAAGAACTTACAAACATACCAGCTGAACAAAATAACCTATCTTTTTATCTGTTGTCGGGTGAAAACAGCACATAATATATTCATTCACTGCTTACACGCACATTTTTTCAATCTAAATTTATCAGAGCGCATCCCTGACGATTTATCATTGTTTCTCAACTCTTTGTTCTTATAAAATGGGATCTTGAGTAAGAAAGATGTCCAATCATAATGAGTAATGAAGCTGCCGGTAATGACTAACTGGGCCAGGGCTGCTTATCTTTCCGTACATTTTGTAAAAAGTAAAAAGATTAATTTGGCTTAGACCGATGGATCAAACCACGCTGAATCACGAGGTCACAGCCTATGTAGTCATAGGGTAAGTATTTCTGCATATTTTATACGTTCTTATTTCATAGTCCATTATTTATGTATGATTAGAAGAAAACAAAAAAATATTTCTCCAAAAAATATATAGATACTTAACATTAAAAAAAGAGTGTATTTCTTAAAGAAAAAAGATTGTTTTCTTCCAGGCTGGGAAATGATAACCAACTATGTATAGGTTTTACTAAGTGCTATCGCTACTACATACTTACTTAGTTTTATTTTGGTATCTTATAAGGTAAGATTTCTTTCAGCTGGAGTTTAGTCTATTAGTCTACCGCCATCTCTTTCCCTAGCTATGTGTTCTGCCCATAATTATATACCATTGTCCAACTCCACAATTGGCGTATGCTGAAACGTAGCTGACGCAGCACAGAACAGATTTTGCAGGGCAGTGCAGGCGAGACAGACATAGCGCGCGAGAGCAGCCCAGACACATGTCCGCCCCGCACGTGCCTACACCGCAGTACGCAGCTCTCAGCAGAGCAGGCGAGACAGACATAGAGCGCAGAGCAGGACAGACACATGTCTGCGTCGCACGTGCTCTCAGTACGTTCATGCATTACACACTGCTCTACCCTGCGTGGACCTGCGTCTCTTACATCTCAGCATACACTTAGCCTTTCGATTTAATTGCAATATCTATTGCTAACTCAATTACAAAGCTCAATAAGACGGATCATTACACAATTGAGATTGCAATCAATAATTATCAATTGTTATATAACCTGACAATTGAAATGGTAACTTACCAACTTACCACCAATTAGTGGTGAAAGCTGGCCAGTGACAGTGGGCTGCAATGGACAGTGACTTGCTTTGGTGGCGACTGTCTAATAAGATGGTAAGAAGTAAGTGGTGGATAGGAAATGTCTGGACTATAATTTTACTAAAGACAAAATTATTGTACACAGAGAGAAACAAAGTTTACTGTAATTTTTGTATACAAGCTGCGCTTCACGGTTTCACTTGTTTTTTTTTACTAATTATTAAGAGAAACAAAACAAAATAAAAATAATCCGTTTTTTTTTAAACTTCGCAAAATCTCTAAAATGTTCGAGTTTTTCGAGACAAACGCACGGCAATAGGTTTTTACTAAATTTTTGACAAGAAGATGTTACCTTGCTGCGCTCCGCGATTTTGATATGATGAACTTCAGGAACCGATTACGTTCCGGGTTAAAAAAATGCCTATGTATTTGTCCAGGGTATAGGTAGAATCCATATTCACACAAAACTCTTAAGTCGTTTTAGTGTAAAAAAATAACAGACTCACTCATTCACACACTCAAAAACTTTCACATTTATAATGTTAGTGTGATTATACGTTTTATTTCAGGTAAAATGCTGCTATTACGTATTTTCTTCTAGAGAAAAGTCTTTGTGCGTGTGTTACGAATTTAAAAAGTTCATTGGTCTCGTCTCGTATGAAAAAAAGTCTAAAGCAAAAGGTTAAGCAGAAAGGATAAGGAAAATGAGTGGTTGGCGCGGGAGAAGGCACACATTTTTGATGACTGGTCGTTTCAAATTCAATCATGTGCTCAAGTGCGCTTAAAAAATACTATCTTACTGAATACGTGCGCAGATTTGGATTTTAACAACAGCTTTAAACATTGGACGGTTCAAAAGTTCGAGTCATTCGCAGTTGTCACCCTGTCTTTGTCCCCGAGGGTGACAATCGGAAATCATTTTTTAAATTTGTCCCAGTTGTCACCTAATGAAGTCATCTGGGAATGACTAATCGAATCATTGAATCAAATTCGAGGCTCTTTTGAGCGTATTTTTATGAGAGAGTTCTCGGAACTATCGGTCTACTGGCTATATGGTTTGTGCAGTACAGCACTTACGTACACAGTGCCTATCATAACGGGACCATCAGGTGAGATAGCTCACACCTGTCTCTTGTATAAAATAATAACATTAGCAAAGGTAAATGTCCTGGCTTGTTGATACAGGATCTGTATATGAATAAGTGTTTGATTGACAGTTATCTTATTGTTAGCACATGGTTAACAATTTTCCAAGTAATCGTGAGAGATTGTTTTATTAAATAGGAGAAACGTTAGAATAATGGCTTTGTTTTTATCCAAGAATCTCCATTATAGAGTTATAAGGAAAGGGTATGCTAAGCCGAATAGGGTTCAGTTCATAGTACTCATCATTATGATCAAATTTTACTACGGATTCGACACAGAAATCGTGAAATTGTTCTTCACACTTAATTTTAGTGTGAAGAAAAACAAATGACACACGACAAATAGTTTAAATGGAGTAATGCTGGGGCTACATTAGCGGGCTACAGCGAATATTCGTGTTAACGCGATGAATGTGGCCGGGTACATCGTGTCATCGCGTAGTGTTCGGGCGAAGACGATGTAGTTCGGGGAGCTGTCGGTAAACTGGCACGGATCAAAGGGATTTGTTGCGACAATATTCGCTTGGGTGGCTACACCTACGTCAATTCAGTGTCAATTCACAACACAATCCGGCACGATGCATCGCGTCAACTCGACACGAATCTTCGCCCGCCTTAATGTAGACAAGAACATCGCCTATGTCCGAACACGATGTTTTTGTCGCGCCAACACGATACGAATCTTCGCCCGCTAATGTAGCCGAAGCACAACTGATTTTCTATTCACGATTTTGGAAATAGTAGCAAACACAAAATAATGAGACATTTTGTTAAATAAATAAACCTGAAACAGCTTAACTTTGCGCGTCAAAGTTGTTTCAACGCCAAAGAAAATTGGGCCATGTTTACCAAAAATTAACATGGCGGGCTGGTGGGCCACGCTATTGTCATAAGACCCATTGTTCTCAATTTACGTCCACAGCCTCAAAAC
The DNA here is from genome assembly GCA_949125135.1 of Alcis repandata. Classification (NCBI taxonomy): domain Eukaryota; kingdom Metazoa; phylum Arthropoda; class Insecta; order Lepidoptera; family Geometridae; genus Alcis; species Alcis repandata. Next base: position 3,158,466 of record OX421246.1, on the reverse strand, counting down.
GATGTCAAACAAATAATTCGGGGTAAGGTCAGTTATTTTTGGAGGCACTCCAACAAAATGTAGTAAATCCAAAAGTCACCTTGATGTTCTGTCGAGGTTTTTTATGTTTACTTTTCGTATTATTTTAAGTTTATATTAATTCTTTGAACGTATTATTCAATGTTTGGACACCTCAGAGTCACATACGTAGAGACTACGCCTATGTCTATGTACTATGTTGTTTTCTACGCCAAGCCGTTTTTGAAAATGATACCCTTTTTCGAATCTTCATTTTTTATTAATACGGAACTCAAAAGTAAAAAGCTTGAAAAATTATGATCTGACTTGTTCTTGTTGCCAAAAAAAGAAATATTGGCGCCAAAACTACGCCATTTTCTTTTTTATATTGTAAATAATATATACAAGCACATTCTAATCGATCAAATCATGATCCTCCATTTTTGTTTCGCCAAAGTCGGTAAAGGACTAGAATTGTAGCTAATTTAATAAAACTTTTCTAGAAAAATATGGTAGTAAACCCTCAGATCTAGTAGAAAGGCAGATTATAGTCCCGCCTTAGATCCAAGTGAAGCCAAAAAAACTACCCTAGTGTCCGTGTACGTATACTTCAAGCATATTGATGCATAAAAACTACCCTTATAACTTATTTTTCTTGTCCACGTTCTCTGAGCAACTGACGTAAGAATTGACTATTGATTCGGGTATTTTTGTGTGCTTGAAGTATACTCGTACGTACACGGGCAGTAGGGTAGTTTTTTTGGCTTCACCTCCAGGCGGGACTATATCTGCCTTTCTATTTGATCTGAGAGTAAACCAAAAACTTGCAAAGGAGAGTACATTTATTTTAGTTATCTATTAAAGTTATTTAATGATCAGGTTTGCATGTCTGGCTACCCAAGCTTGAATGTCGTAAAATATAATGGTTTTATTGTTTAAATAATATAATTAAAGTAAAATAACTAGCGTAGTTTTTGTCATGGCGTTTGTTAAAAATATTTTGCTAATTATTGGTAAGCAAAAAATTCGCCGTTTTTAACAAAAATTTAATTATTATGTTGAAGTAATTTACCTATTTTACAATTGTGTTAATTTTATTTTTCTGCTATTTAGGAATATTTATTTGTATTATAGGTATAGTCGTATGTCTGTTTTTTAGGTAAATACTTATTATTAAGTCGGATATTTTACTTCTACTTCGTGTTCTTCTTATAAATGCGAAGTTTGTGTGTGTGAATGAACTCGGTAACTCCTAAATTGATTTTGATAAAATTTTGAGCTTATTCCCTGAAACGACACATTGGCAGCTTTTTACTATCCCCGTTTTTCTGCTCCACGCGGATGAAATCACGGGGAATAAAAAGTTAAGAATATAATCAATATCTATATAGGATATTCTTCTGTATGCTGAAAAAATAAACCGTTTCTGTAGGATTTTCCAAGCGGGTGAAACCGCGGTACGGAGCCAGTACTCAAACTAAGTATCAAACATTCTTCTTTACATTTAAATGTTTGCATATTTTGGAAAGTAAGTAAATAAAAAACAATGGACAAAGAAAGCGCCTGTAACTTCTTGAATTTTAGTGACTCAGTGGAATAAAAATTATTTCACTTTTAAAACAACTCTCACTTTGAGATTGGATACATTCAGATTTGATTAGCAAACTCATTTCGACAATTTTTGCAATTTTATAATATAAGTGATGTTGTATTTTCTGAAATTGTGAAATTGAAGCAATATTTGAAAATTGTGGAATTGGTCTATGATAAAGCACGCTTGCCCAGAAGAAATCTAATTACGAAGTCTCGAATTTTAACTTGACATTTTAAGTCGGTAAGTAATAAATCTTTACGAAATACTCATTTGCTACGGGATCCAGCCTTATGTGCATAGCACCTGTAACTATACCATTACCATGGAAACTAACGAGGTTTTAAAACATTTTGTTATAATCAACACGAGCTTACGTCAAATTAAGTCGTTTATTACTACTAGTTTCAAACACACTCGGTGATCTTCATCAGGAGATTACAAACGTGACGTGAGCAAATCGCCTGATGTTAACACGCCTTAAGCCTGGCCCATAACAGGTGGGGTGCTAGGTCGGGTAACCTCCACGTGGTGCACCCTGGGCAACAGCGTGTGGTAATACTGCAGCTTTTATGCAGTATTACCGCACGCTGGCAAATAACCCGACACGGTGGGCCCGTCCGCGTGTCCCTCTGACTAGCAGAGGGCACAGCGTGATGGCTTGGACGGTGGCATTGCTGCCACCAGGGGGGTTTTCCTTGTGCTCCTCGCCGCATATAGGTTGCGGTCGGGAGTGCAAGGAAAGGAGGAGGGTGGACGCTGGAAGCGTGTGCCGCATGGGGCCAACCAGCGGCATACGCGTTCGGCCTACATAGGCCGGGATGTCTCGTTGCCAGCGTGGTGAAAGCCGTGCTCGGCGGCGAGAGATCGTGGCAGGCCGGGGTCTCCTTCTGCGAAGAGGTGATGACGCAGAAGGAGGCCGCGGAGCGGGTCAGAGAGGACGACGCCCGATCTGACCCGCTCCGGCGCAGACGAGGGAGCGAGGAGGCGGTTCGCCCGTATCCTCGCTTCTCTGCAGTGGGGTTGCCGGGAGAGTCGGGGGACTCTCCCGGCCTGCACGACCCCACACTGACTGTCTGGGGGGTGATCCTGGGGAACAGGGTCACCCCTCCATATACGCGGGGGGCCCTAATCGAGGTGGCGATTGCTAACGCGACCCCACCTTGCCCCATCTCAGGCGTATGCCGAACACCCCAGTGGTTTTAGTGGGTATGCCGCCGCAGGGCGGAGACTCCCACATAACCACCCTGCCTCCCCCGGGGCGGGCGTGGTATCCATAAAGGATTTCCACTGGGTAAATAAAAAAAAAAAAAAATGGCCCATAACAGGTCTCCGCCACCCAGAACTTCACCCAAGTAAACCCTCACAGCGACCAAACTAGTAATATTTAGTTTTCACACCATTTTTACAATGAAACAACATATATATTATATCCATAGCACGGTGTTATTACACTTGATATCATCAACATCATTATAAACTATGTTCCACAAAACCAATAGGTCGCCTCAGCTGTGTTAGTGTTCCAAAAAAACCACTCATTAAGACCACACGTTTAAACCACCGCATAAACACCACTTAACACCATAAAGCTATCGAGAGAAAGTTCAAAGTGTCGTCAGCATTCATTAATTCATTTCTGCGAGCTTGCAAAATGTCATTTAATTTGACCTAGTTTCAGTTTTTTGACACAGGCAAGAGGTGAGCTCAAATACACTGGCCCAAGGCCGGCGGTTATATAATGCAGTTATGGAATGCACCTTTATTAGCCGACTTTATGAATAATTTAGTAATATGCTTGTAGCTGGGTTTTTGTCCAATACGTGTGGTTCGAAGTTTAATTATTACCTACACTATCTACACTAAGAAAGATTTGTATTTTTTATGTATGTAATGAATAAACTCAAAAACTACTGGATCGATTTTAAAAATTTATTCACCAATATAAAGTTACATCATTAGCGAGTAACATAGACCGAATAACATATATTTCATACCCAAAGAAAGTCGGGGCAGATCGCTGGTTGTGATAAGAAGAGATTGTGTTTTGTTTTAGAGGTGAGTAGTTTCTGTGAGTCAGATACTCTGATTATACTAGTTTTTGTTATAGTTTTAGTTCACGTTATTTATATATTTATTATTACAAGCTTTTTTAACTTGCAATCTAACCTAAGTATGTAACTATATTTGTTCGGATGGAATCTTGCAACATAATTTTGAACAACTTCCCGATCTCCGATGAGCTGAAATAACGTGTGTAACTCCGACGACAATGCAATAAAAGCTGTTTTAAAAATATATTTTAAATTAATTTATATTACGTTAAAGTTATGATTTCTGCTAGCTGAAGGGTTTTAGTTAAAAGTACTAATCATTAACTTTAAAAGCATGAATATGTGTTTACGTTTTTAAAGTTCTATTTTTTTATTTTTTTTTTTTACTTCTAATAAGTACCTACATAAAATATATTTACATCTTAATCATAAAATAATAAACTAAACTAAATAGAACTAAGACATTTACAAAAAATATATCAATATACTATTTTTATCTATTTTTGTAATAACAATGAAAACTTTCAGAAACCGTTAAATTTTCGGAAAAAAAAGAAACCTGTGTTAACCCTATACGCTTCTCTATTCCAAATTTCATTCAAATCCGTAGAGCTGTTTTTATGTGATTAAGCAACAAATATCCAAACATATACAAACCTACACATTTATAGTATATTAATATATAATATATATACTATATATCTAGGTAGATTATGATGGGGCTCTTATTTGTTCGACCGTACTTAGTATTGGAGAGGTCAGGCGTGATTGAGTGCAAATTTAAGTGCACAAATAAGAAAGGCCGTCAAATATGTCATTATATTTTTTTATTATATTTTTTTATTTTAGGTTTTACAAATATTAACGAGTGTGTACCTGAAGGTTTTTAATGAAGAATTAAAAGTACGATAAATATTATTTATTGGAGGTTTAGTTTCTATATATTTTTGTTATTGACTTATTAGGATAAACAATGGAACAAGCCTCGAAGATCTCTTGGGGAATACGCAGAATTTATTTCTCCAGGTTTCAAAAAACTAATTAGACTTTATTGATTTAGACGCGTTGATGTCTTTTCATTGAAGTACTCGTAAAGTAAGTAATAATTATTTTACCTGTTTCTAATATAAGTTAGCTAATGCCCAGGACATACATACATAAAAACATTACCCTTTATAATAATAGTATAAATTAGTATACATATATTTAATAACTATTTATTGTTCCCGTAACCGTAAGTACCCGCAACCGACGAGCTTGTATGAAAACACTTATGAAAGTAGAAGAAGCGAAAGACATATGTCAGGATCGTAGCAAGTGGAGGGATGTAGTCTCTGCCTACCCCAATGGGAAAGAGGCGTGATAATATGTATGTATGTATGTATTTATTGTTCACATCAGAAATTACAAGCAATAAATTAATGTTAAAATTAATTTTATCAACAAGCTTTTATTGCATTGTTATAGGAGTTACTCACGTATACTAAATTTCAGCTCAATCGAAAATCGGGAAGTGTTTTTTTACAGTATTACAGTATATTTTTAAACAATAATTGCCTTGAAACCCAGTCGAAAATTTTATTAAAAACAAATCTTCAAATTGATTTGCTTGATTCTACCTGACCAAATATACACGAGTTCCTATAGTTACATAGTTCCATTGCAAGTTAAATAAAAGCTTTAAAAAAGAATAAATTAGTGCATCTCGCATCCTTATTGCTAAGAGAGGTATTGTTTCGTATAACTTTCCAATCAGGAAGCATTTTCGATCACGTATCACGACGATATTGGAGCTGATGCGTAGCTTCCTGCTTCCAAATATCCATTGTCAATTGTGTCGTATCTTGGCAGGAACACAACGCTGTGACGTGCTGTGTTGATTGGTTTAGCACGTACGTTTTGGACGTTCCTTTATTTGTCAAAGTGAAGGCATTCAAGATCTAAACCACTGCCGTCTCTATCCCACAGCAGGCATAGGCCTCTTATGCCTCGAGTGACGTCTGATGGTCTGGCATGGACGGTTTGGATGTTCTTTTATTTGTCAAAGCAGAGGCGTGCATTATCTGATCTGAACCATAATTTTCACATTATCCCACAGCAGGCATAGGCCTCTTATGCCTCGAGTGACGTCTGATGGTCTGGCATGGACGGTTTTGGACGCTCCCTCCCTCATTTGTCAGTGGGGACATTCATTCATGGATGGTCTCGCACGGGTCTTGGATGGTCCCTATTGGTCAGCAGAGACATGCATCGTCTGAACCATCATTATCACTGCCTCTGTATCCCACAGCAGGCATAGGCTTCTGCCTTGATCTTGTGGCAATCGGGGCTAGGTCTAGAGGCATTAAATTATATAAAGTTGTAGGTACCTAATCCTGCTAATATTATAAATGTCAAATTTTGAATGTTCAATCACGTAAAAATGGCTGGACAGATAAATAATATATAGGCTATTTTTATATACGTAAAGTAGGTAGTTACTATAAATCTCAGGCTGAACTACGTACCGCAGTTAGTGAACCACTCTATTTCGTGATGGCATACTTATGTGTCATTGTCCTTCAACGCATTTTCAACACTTAGCCATGAGGAAATATTCTAGGGACTTGTCTGTAGATTACTTAGTAGTTACTAGTAGTCACGTCACAGAATATGTTCTAGTTTGTACCACCCAGACCACAGAGTATCTTGTAGTTATTGCACTAATTCGCAATTCCGTATGCTGATTACCACCCAAGTTACAGATTTGTTATCAGTTCCTACTATTCACGTCACAGTATACGCAGCAGTTTGTATTGTCATGCCACAGTTGAAACAACAGTTACTACAGCTCATGCCACACTTTATCAAGTAGTTAATACTACTGTTTACGACAGCATTTTATATGCAGCAGTTAGTATTTCCATCCCACAGTTGATCTAGCAGTTACTAACTTCGTGCCACAGCCTATCAAGCAGTTAGTACAGCGTGTACACAGTTCAGTTAGCAGTCAGTGCACTAATTTGCCATCTTGTATTCCTTAGGTTCACGAGTGAAATTGACCTTGGTCCGGCGATGCGGAGCACGTCGCGCTCGCAACTCGCCCTTGGACTCGCGCGCAATCAAACTTTAGAAGAATCCATTCGGTACATTGGACTGCGCACGCCATCGGCGGACTTTAGAGGAATCAATTCGGTGCAGGTTTATTGTCTATCGGTCTGAGCGAGTGGTAATCGGGATCGAATTTGTTTTAAGCCTAGCTGCGCCATTCAGTGGACTTTAGAAGAATCAATTCGGTACTGCGGGTTGATTGTCTTTGTTGTTCACACCAGAAATTACAACAAAAAGGATCTTAACACTTAAAACTAGTGCAACAACTTGCGCTATCTTGCGGTCGGTCTTGCGGGTTTATTGTCTAACAGTCTACATTACTGGTGATTGGAATCGAATTTATTTTGATAACAGTTGGTTGTGCGGTTTCACACATGTGGTTTTGAAATGGTTATGAAATGAAAATGTAATGAAATATTTATTGATAGCATAGCTACAAGATGGCGATAAAGATGATGAAAAGTAGCCTATGTTAATATAGGATATCAGCTATCTTTATTTTAAATTACACTAGCTTCCGTACAGCCGTTTCAGCGTAAAGAATTAAACAAAGATACCGACAAACTTTTACATTTATTATCAGTGTAACAAAGCCGAATCCGATTGCCAGTCATGCAGTTAGACAATAAAGCCCCTGATTCCTAATCTGCTCGAAGATCTTACATTATGTATTAGATGAGTCAGTGCAAAATACCGTGGATTCTATTCTATTCAAATATGTCGGATATAGTTGTTGTTACTGAGCATAAATAAATTAAATATCTTTTTTTAGGCGTGTAACTTTACAACGTAATAAAGAGAAGGTATGCTTAGCCGAAAAAGGCGGATAGTACATGAGTCATATAGTAAAATTGTTCGTAACCATGAGGTTACGAATTTTACTATAAATATAAAATTAATATAAAATTGTTCGTAACCATGAGGTTACGAATTTTACTATATGAGTACTAACCTCATGGTTACGAACAATTTTACTATATGATCACAACTAAAGGCGCAAATCAAAATCAGCGGTTCCATAGAAATATTAATGATACACGACAAAATATATTTGAGTATTTTGAGTAATGTATGTATGATGTGTTTATGTAAAACAGAGGTCTCAAGAAGGTTCTTGAGACCTCTGAGGTTTGTTTAGGTCTCATTTCGGCTCGTTATTCTGAAAAGAGCACGTTTTCTATAAGATAACGGGAAAAGAGAGTCTAGTTTTGTATAAAGCAAAACGTGTACCGTCCAACCTAGACATTGTAAATGGCTGGCACAGCGACGGGATCGTCGCAACCGGTCATGCTAATACCTCCGTGACCGGACTGCCAACATCATGGCTTCCTACGAAACTGAGCTGAAGTGTCGGTGGTTAGTCCGGAGTTTGGTGAACACATGAACAACAACACAACAACGATGCAGATTAAATTAAGGCCTGGGTATTCGTTGTCCTTGTCTTTGTGCGTTCCATGGCATCCCCGACACTGGTTATCCTAGTGGGCAGCTATGAGTGTGAAACGTTATTTATTTGTTTAAAACAATCGCTCTGATCCCACTTTTATTATGCGAACCGCTCGAGTGTGGAACGTGCTGTCCGAGTGGGCGTTTCCCGATAGATATATAATCTGGGTGTCTTCAAGTCGCGAGTGAATCGGTTTCTTCTATGCAAGCGTGCTCAATCGTAGACCGCCTCGTTGTCGTCAGGAGAAATAGCGGTCAAACGCAAGCCTATATCATAGAAATATACGCATTATACATGTATATAATACCTATCATAGTTTAGTCTTATTTGAATAAAAAGTGACCTATTCTGTTATTATATTAACAAAACACCGGTACAATTTAAAAATAGTTGATGAAATTTAGATAAAATGTCAATCTAAAATTAAATATCTAGTTTGACTAGATCAAAAATTTCCTGTTTGTTCCTTTACAGTGTTTTTTTGTCATATTTTGAATAATTAGTAATTTTATAGGTATGTTATGACGTATGTATATAGAAAAACCAATAATAATTATTCTACCCACCGTTTTTTTTTTGCTCTTAATTAAGTAGGTACTTATGCCTCACTTAACTTTTATTTGACATTGATTTCAAACGTCGGAGAGTTATTTTTTTGGTATGGCTTGTACTATACTTATTTTATATTTCAAATATGTAATATATTTTAGTTATACAAGACTAACTTGGGATGTAGACATAGGGTTAAAAATAATATACGCGTCGACTTGAGAACCTTCCTCCGTTTTTTCGTCGGTTAAAAAATCATCAGCCTATTTAATATTAGTCCGGTATTGGACATAGGCCTCTCCCAAGGAGCGCCACACGGCACAATCATCCGCCTCACGCACTTGCCGCTTTAGTGCCTTTTCACACGTACCGGTTGCCGGGTAGCCGGCGCCGGATACCCGGTGTCAAATGTACCCGCCTGCCGGATAAATAACGCCGGTACATGTGAAAGCTATGTACCATGCCCATACACTTCACCGCCGGGTGACCGGCGCCGGCTACCCGGCAACCGGTACGTGTGAAAAGGCACTTACGCAGCTCGTCGTTTCCCTTGGCCGCATGTTTTTCGATCCACGGAACTCATAATTCTGAACAACTTTTACTATGGGACCAACCCTGAATCGCAATAAAAAAACAGTAATTCCATAGAAAAATTACATTGACATTCAAAACAGCTGATGGAGCAGCTGATTTTCCACGTAATTTCAGGGTTGGTATACTTAGTAAAAGTTGTTCAGAAATACCTGTTCATTTTATTTGCTACATATTATTTTTCTTCACGTAATAAAAAACCGTAAAAAGAAAAAAAACCTGTCAATTACCTACCTACGCTTAATGTTGAAGTTGGCTGGACAACATAAGCAATGTCAATAACCTTGAATTATTCGTAAAATGGATCCGTTTACGTAAGCAAAATTACTTGTAGTAAAACTTTCAGAAATCAGAAAATGATGCACAAAGACAGAATTCTGTGCTCTAATGTATTTTAAGGAATTCTTATAAAGATGCACAGTGTGATCTGATATCTGAACTGATAAAAAATGTTGGAGCAATATTTTCTAGTCAAAGTACAGGGTTATCAGAAATGGGTATGCTAAGCCGAAAAAGGGTCGTAGTACTTATCATTATGAACATGAGGCCAACCCTGAAATTGTGAAAAAAATATCGGCTGTTCCATAGATAAATTTTAACGACACTCGACAAAATGTACGGAATAGCTGATTTTTTTTCGCGATTTCAGAGTTGGTCCCATAGTAAAAGTTGTTCATAATGATGAGTACTAAAAGTTCTTTTCGGCTCAGCATACTTTTTTATAACCCTATTGTTAAAACAGGAGCAATATCTTGTAGGCGTGCATGCATAAGAGTATGCTTTTTATAGAGCCAGTGGGCCGAAGTTTGAAGGCTTTTTATGGCAGATCTAAATTTTCTAAAACTATTGACGTCTTTGTCTAATACACGGCAATGATAAAGACAGATATATTTTAGATCTGTCAAATAAAGGCTTCAAACTTGCGCGCAGTAAGGTAACGTTTTATAGACTTAGACAAAGGTAGGTACATAAGGGTACACAAGGTTATAGCTTATGGTGTTGATCTTTTGTGGCCATTACCAGAGTTAATATTAGACTTGCTAATTCGATAAAAGTCACACGTCATACTCTTACGGATCTCTACAGATACACCTCTATGAATACATTGAGGCAAATATTTAGAGTTCGGTGAATCAAATATTGTATCCTGCTGTTTGTTACTATATAGTAACTAGTAACTAAAACACGGGGATTTATGAAAAGGCTGTTATTAAAGGTTTGGCAACGTGTCAGCACTTTAAATCCGTATGCGACGGTGATGGCTTATCATCAGGTGTTCGTTGGCTTGTTTGCCATTAATGGCATTTGAAAACTGAACTTTTCTAAACTTGTCTGAACTGAACAACTTTTCGTTGAAATCACTATTAACTGTGGTCTGTGTTGTATTTAATTGTAGGCTTATGTGAGATGAGTGCGTATGACTATATAGCCCACGAGAAGCGCAGTTTATATCATCACCATCCGCCGCCTTTTCTATCCCACCACCTTTTTCCTATGTGCCATCTGCCTCCGTTCTGCGTCAATCGCGTCTGTTCGACCTCGACCCAATACGGTACCGTATGAAACGTTAAATCACCCCGTCCTTACAAAGCAATGTACATGTCAATGGTATGTTTGCTAAGACCAATGACACGTGGCATATACATGGAGAACTAATATTAGTTTAGGACATGCGTAAGGCTTAATTCTTTGATCACGTAAGTTACTCGGTACTGGTAAGGACTTTGCATGACAAGTCTATAAAATTACAAGGTTTCCACGTAGAATTACTGTAGGAGTAGTAAAATAATAATAAATAAATATTATAAACGTGAAAGTTTGTGAGTATGTTTGTTGCTCTTTTACGCAAAAACGGCTGAACAGTTTACATGAAATTTGGAATGAAGGTTGATCATGGTCTGGATTAAGACATAGGCTACTTTTTGTCCCGGAAAACGCGGGTGAAACCGCGGGGTGCAGCTAGTATTAAATAAATTACTTTTTAAACCTTTTATGGTGGACAAATTTTTGCATATTCAAGTGGAACTTCAAGATTTAAGGCTTCAAAATCAACTTTGAGATCTATGCCTATTCAATAAATATAATTAATAATAATTGGTTAACAATGACGTAGAAATTGTATAACAAAAACACAAAAAAATACAGACAGCAACTGATCGCGATTTATGTCGATGTATGACAACAGTTTTCAAACGGTCGCAACCCAATAATTTTTGGTAAAAGTACAAATTTACGAAAAATGCTTCATGGTTATATTGGTCATGTTAGTTCCGTATTGGAGCATATTGGTTTTGAAAACCTCCCGGCTCCCTTCCTTCTTTAGTCGATTGAAATTATAAATAACCGGAGCAATGGTAGAATTTAAGTAAAAGTAAAGATCCTAATAAAAGTAATAATTCGTGGTAGTTCAGTGGGAGAACAGCCGCTTCGCATTCTTGAGGTGGCGGGTTCAAACCCCAACTCGCACCAATGAGTTCTTTGGGGCTTATGTACGAATTTACATACCACTGGCTTTTCGGTGAAGGAAAACATCGTGAGGAAATCTGCATAATATATGTCCGGAGAAGAAATTCAATGGCGTATTTGAATCCACCCACCCGCACTTGGCCAGCGTGGTGGAATACGGCTTAATCATTTCGAGGGTAGATCTGTATCCCAGCAGTGGGAGGATTAAAGGTGGCATAATATGAGAAAGATCCTAATCCATCCATCCATCCGTCCTAATCCATGAACATACGTGCGAATTCGAGTCACCCGCAAATGCAAACTCAATAATTCCATAAAAACCAAACACCAAATAAACCCACCAACCTCAGCTAGTATTCTTCTATTATTGACGATACAACCCATACAGAATTACAGACGTGCTCAAACATTAACGCCAGTAAATGACTTGACACATTAGCAGCCGCCATTTTCCTGTATCCGCCATTTTTTGCACGGCAGATAGATCTTCCTACATTTGGTTCCTGATTGAGTAACCTTAATAATTACTTTGTTATATCATTTTATTACGTTTAGATAAGAATAGCTAAGTTTTGGGTTTAAGCTAAAAAGTAATGAAACAAAACAAGTTAAAACTAAATACAGGGGTAAAGAAAGGGTATGATAAGCTAATAAGCATTAAAAGTACTTATGGTACTCATCCTTATGAACAACTTTTTAAGCATTAAAAGTACTTATGGTACTCATTCTTATGAACAACTTTTAAGCATTAAAAGTACTTATGGTACTCATTCTTATGAACAACTTTTTAAGCATTAAAAGTACTTATGGTACTCATTCTTATGAACAACTTTTTAAGCATTAAAAGTACTTATGGTACTCATTCTTATGAACAACTTTTACTAGTAGTTAGTTAGTAGGACATGATGAGTAGAAAAGTAATATTGGAAGTCAATGTACGGTTGCAAGGAAAGGATATTCAGGATATTCTAAGCCAAAAAGGGCCTATTGTATACACAAGGTAGGGTTTAATTAGTTTGTTTGTATTTTTTTAAATTAGGTAAAGATCAAAGTCATTTATTTTTTCACTAATTCCATAGTTTATAATATAATAGTTTGCCAACTAAAGCTTTTTTTAATACTATACGCCCTGTTGTAACGAGCTTCTTACACCTTCACTTCCAACTGAACACTGTTTCCCAAAGATCAGTCACCGATATATTTTTTGCCATTACCTTTGCATTTCAGATTGGACCTGCCTTTTATGAATGGATTCGAGTAAAAAAATCTTTTGTTTGTTGTTTGTTTGTGTTCGTTTTTCAGTATTTTTAGAAAAGCCTTATTTGGTGGAGGATACCGATATGTAGAAAAAAATGGGGGGTGCCTTTGCCCTGCAGCGGGACGCAATAGCTGAGATAAACAACACACATCACTTCCACTCTTCGCCACTGGTTTCATCCTATTTGGTATGAGATTAAAATTACGAATAGTGTTTTTCAATCGTTGACAAGAAGCGAAAACATCAAATAAACTGATTATTTTTTGATCAAATATAACAGTATCGACCAGTATATCTGTTTGTTTGTGTATTTATCTGTGTCGTCTATGCAAACCATTGAAGATTTTCTATACGGCTGAATCGATTTATACATTTTTTTTGATTGAAAATTATCCAAGAAAATCTGTACAGACGTTTGAAATTATCGGCTCTTTTTTGTCGAGATTGTTTTAATTTTTAAATTAGCTTTACTTTTTTAATTACTATACTGACTGACTGACTGTAACTGTCAGCGATAATCCGATTACGATCATTTAAACGAGTAAAATGTATTTAAATGCTTTATATGGGTAATTATTTATTTCATTTACTCAAAACTTGTATGGTAAAGACTCCTTAAATGTTGGTAAATATTTTTAAAGAGCTTAAAAATGTATTTACTTACCCTATTTGGATATCAGATTTTATACGGATTTATTTATCTTAAAGTTAATAAATATTGCTGCAATTTGCATTTTTTTTGTAATCACATAATAAAACTAGGAAATGTTTGTTTGGTTATAAAATGTTAAAAGCTTAAAAAAAATATATAATTCTCACTCATTTTGTCTTCTTATATTTTTAGTTTGCTCGTCTAAAGTAAAATTTATTATTATAACTGTTTTAGTTATTAGTAAATAAACATTAATGCTCCATTGTATTCAGCTTTGTTGCTTACCTACTATCCAGGCAAGATGGCGATAAATGCAAGCCTACAAAAAAAGGAATGTTTTTTTTAAATGCCTTAGTCAACTTTTAATTCTAACGGATCCTGACAACCTGCTGCTTTCGCATTTTTAGGCCAGAGATAATTTATTTGAATTAGTTATTTTGTATGCATCGCGCAGACCAACGGGAAAAGGCACCGGTAAACCCACGGACGCAAAAAATTCAAGTTTTGGAAAAACATACTGATTGGGTTCAAATTATGTCTAACTACAGTGATATAAGGAAAATGCATGGTAAGACGAAAAAGGCTTACAGAACTCATTTTGCGATCGGTATCATACCTGAAATTGCGAAAAAAACAGTTGTTCTACATACGTTTTGTCAAATGTCAATAACAGTTGACAAAATAAATGGATCTGTGGATTTTTTTGGCGATTTCAGGCTTGGTTCCATCGTAAAAATTGTTCGTAATGATGAGTACCATGAGCCATTTTCGGGTTAGCTTACCTATTTCCATCTAGACAAAATTTGATCCGGCTCAGTTTGTATTTTTTAAAACTTGGGTTTAGGATTCAGAGTTACTTTCATAAAGCGTAATAATAAAACATTCAAAAGCCAAAAAAAAAATATTCGAGGACAATTTATTGGCGGCAACTGTGCGTTGTGCCAGTTACAAGAGGGCGAAATCTCCACGACCGGTTAACGTACAAACCGCAGTTTATAAAAGTCACGTTCAAAAACTTCGCAGTGAATGTCTCGGGCCGTCATACGAGCTACGATTGACCGGTTTGTTTCACAAGTCGTCTTATGTATAATCGGCGTTGTGAAACGACTCACATAATAGCGCGACTTTGTTTGCTGTTGTCCAAATTTGAGCTTTTGCTAGTTTTCAGATTCAATTTTTGTAACCTTAAATCCTAATTATCTATGTAATCAATCTCTACCCACTACTGAATATATAATACTGCACCTCGCTGTTTTACTCGCTGTCGTGCAGAGGCAGTCAAATTACATACATAATTCAAAGCCACGCCACATCCTTACAAAAGGTCACCCAAATTCGTCGTTCGTGTTAGCATGCTTGGGCAACAAACATAAAAACTCGCACAATTATAATATTAGTAGGATAAGTAGGTAACAGGATATGCTAATTGCTAAATATCTCTTCTCATTCTCAACTAATATTTTAGTTTCGTTGGTAATTATTTTGACGGGAACTTAGCATACTGAGTTTTGAAATGACGGGTAAATTCCGTAGCATTGCGTTCTATCACACGTGTAGTTTGAAGTCTTAAAAAAACAGCTACATTAAAATCGGATTGGGCAGGTCTTATGGCACGCTATGAATCTTGATCGATGGGCCCAAATCGTCACAAACTAGTTACTTATTTAAGTCTAAGTCTAGTGTCATTCTAAATTATGTTTGAGCTAATTTTAGAATTAAATATGGAGACGTATGCACATGATTCAGTCTGCGGAGATTTAATGAGTCATTAATATCACTTCATAGAAAAAGTATTAAAGCTCGTTATTTCTCCTTGGTTAATATAAAAAATAAATGTTTACTTTAATAAATAGTTATAATTCAAGCTTAACAATTCAAAATCCCATCCGAACTCTCGAGAGCTCCGAACGATCTGCCGCCTTTTCTTGCCTTCCTTTTTCAAAAGTTTATTTTACTCAACTGTTCCTGCCAACTATAAAGGAAAGAGGTTCTATTACATAAGGTCTTAAATGTCACATCCAATATGTGACTGTAGCGAATAAGCACAGGTTTGAAACAGCATAAATTAAATAGACTCTGAGTGTTAATTCAAAAGGTTTAGATTAATACAATACTTAAGTACTAAGTGATATCAAAATATTACTATTCCTAACAGTATAATTCATTCATGAGATTTCTATGTAATATTAGTAAGACTTTACATAACATTATGTAATATATTTAGCACAGTACATCAGTACTAGCTTCTGCGTGCGGCTTCGCCCATTTAGTCTGCCGTAAACATCGTACATATTACCAGCGACAATTTGTTTGAATCAAACGTAACATTTTCAGGGTTGAATGTTGCAAATTGCTTTCGTAGTGGGTGCTTGCATTATACAAAGAACATAACCTCAAAATTTTATGTTCCTAGGACCAGCCATTTAATCTGTGCGTTGGTATGCCAGTCAGGTAATGCCTTTTTTATGTATGTAGAATAATATATCGATATATTTGTATTTTATTAAGTAATTTGTCTTCTAAATAGTTGAGTAACATTATAAGATTTAAGCGAGTCTAAATAGCTTAAATGGCCTTGGCCAATAATAATTTGGGTCTCTAACAGAATAGATGTAACGCTTGACGAACTCGAAGTAATTAAAGGCTGTTGCCAACTCGTTAATTAAGTTTTGTGACAGATACCAACCAACTGTGTAAAAATATACACTGCTAACAGGCGGTTAGAGAATTTGTTCATTAGCCACGAACACATTTTTTTAAAATCGTGAAGAATTTTGAAAATGGAATACGGATTTTGATGCCTTTTTATTTCGTAAAAAAGCGCATTTAAAAAGTTTAAATTCAATATTTTACTGTCCAAAGAGGTCAGCTAACGTATTTCACCTACGCTAGAGAATCGGACAAGCACGCGCTTCTTGCTTGCACTCTCAACCACAGACGCGGTTTCTGTAATTTCTGTTATGTAAGCGATAAAAAACCTAGAACTTGTAACTTTGGCAATTAATGAGGTATCGTAATTTTGTAAGTAGGTTACCGATGTAGGTATAGTAAAACCTTTTTATGTAAATATTTTTAATTGTTTGTATGTCAAAATAGGTACCTATAATTATTGTAATCAGCCTTTTTTACGGCGGCTATATTTTTACTGACCACGCATGAGCTAGGAGTGTGTGTAATGAAATATTTGGCAATCAATTAAAAACTTGTTCCGCAATTTATTTGCAATAACATTAGCTTTTTTGCGGAGTTTATGAAATAATAATAGGTATTGTTGATTTTGTTAAATTGAACAATTAAAAAAATCTCAATAACTGTGTTTTGTAATTCTAATAATATTTGTTTTAAGACATAATATTTGTTATTATTTTTACACACGCAATTTACTGTTATTCTGTTATAATACATCCTATTATAATAATGGGACCATTATCATGATGACAAAAATGCTACTCACCGCCTAAAATTACAAGTGTTGCACCTCCTTTCCTTTTTACACTCACACAATAATTTAAATTTTATGACAGTTCGATAGTTCACAAATTAAAAAAACACAAATTAAAAATTAAATTGCAAGAAGGTTTGTTATTATTTTTTTAATTGAGCGCGCGATTCGACGGAAATTCGAATTTGGAACGGTAATTTTTTAAAGCGTATCGTACGCAGCGGTCATGGGGCGACACTGGCTGGCTGCCGCTGGAACGCTCTCTCTTGGATACCGCTACAGTGATATGAATCTATAGACGCGGCAGATTTTGATGTGGACTTTAGACTAGCAACGAAACTTGCGGAAGTACTTCTGCAAGCCGTCGCCAAACTTGTAATCAATTGCGCCAAATTGAACCTGCAACAAGTGGAGTTAAAAATAAATACTTAATGCAATTAGAAAAAAAAATACTTAAAAGTTCTTGAATGTGACTTTGAACTAACTAGGCTAACTTGACTTAGGCTAATGAAAATATGCATAATAAAAAAAAACTAAATACATCCGAAATAAAATCTATTTTAGCACAGTTAAATGAGGTCGTTTTTTTTCCTTTTTTAAATCGGACGGTTCTCAATTGGATTGTACCTATATTGTTTTTAGACTAAAATTAAGTCCAAACTACTATTAGGCTAGGTTAGGCTTCAATTTCTGACATAGTTAATTAACGACATAATATAAAACGTGAGGTTTCCTTATTGTTACTTAAATAGATACCTTTTTAAATATTTTATGATAATATTAGCTTTGCTTCTGTTTGTTCTACCATTGACAAACTGTTTACTTTTGCATACTTACAATTGAATGCAAACAGATAAATAGTCTGGAAAATAACATAATTATGTTACTGTTTTGTACAAACTTGCGACGCAAAAACACATAAATATGGTATATTTATTTTTGTATTTGTTCGCTTATGTATTTGTTATATAGAACGTGGCAGTCTCATTGTACTAAAGCTACTTAGAAAAAAAAAACAATTAATAATACACATAATAAAGAAGCAATCCCTTGATTCACATAGTTTAGAAAATCTGTGAGTTTGTATTTGATTTAGATTTTGTATTTGGAAAGTAGAAGCTGTGCCCCGCGGTTTCGCCTACTGTTCTACAGGAATCAATAGTTTTTCCGAAATAAAATGTTGATTAAAAACTTACGTGGTAGTCTCGGGTATCAGCTATCGTCATTCCAAACTTCATCCGAACCCGTTAAACTGTTTTTGCATTATAAACTGACAAACAAAACAAGTATTCTTATCTTACTAATATTATAAAGGTATGTATGCTTGTTTCTAATTAACGCTGAAACGGCCGAACGGATTTAGATGAAACTAGCTGACCCGGCAAACGTTGTTTTGCCATATAAATTAATAGGGGTTGGTGATAGAAGGGTGATATTTTAGGCTTGTATGTATTTTTTAATGCCACATTATAAAAAATAAAAAAATAAAAATTTTGTCTAAAAAATAAAAAAAAATATTTAGGGGTGGACTACCCCTAAGATTTAGGGGGATGAAAAATAGATGTTGGCCGATTCTCATAGATACCGGATAAGCACAAAAAATTTCATCAAAATCGGTCAAGCCGTTTCGGAGGCAACGAAAACTGTGACACGAGAATTTTATATATTAGAAGATTTGGAATAACTTACAGTCGTTCATGGTATATATTAACACATAGGCTACTTTTTATACCGGTAAACGCGGGTGAAATCGGGGGGCGCAGCTAGTTTATAATATGAGTAGGTTAGTAGGATGCGATTTTTGATTTGTCCTGAATCTTGATCTAAACTAAAATATACCTAATTACCCCTGGGCCTTTATTCGCTATGAGCACACGAGCACGTAACGCGCCGCGTTACGTCAAATCCATGGAATCGACACGGAATGGTATTCCGTATGCCAATGTCAAAATTTAAAACGCGATGCCACGCTAAGACTCTGAGCCGCGTTCACGTTACGTGCGTGTGATGACGTCACGCGTTTTTGGCGTGGAATATGATGGTAGATAGCGATTAAGGGCCCTGACCGCTAAGTTGTTACAAAAACACTCTTGATTTTGCAAATCGTTCGACAACGAAAACATTCAATTAAGCATAATAAAAAGCTGTACTAGGCGTGCCAAATGAGTGTCTGCTGATGATAATTACAGAGATCTGTCTCTTTTTTTACAATCGCAATGTTTATGCCAACACTTAATGAAATATGGAAGAGCAGCATCCATTTTATTGCGGTGTTACTTAATTACATGACTTCTACTGAAATACCTACTTTAAAAAAAATACGTCACGCATACTGAGTCTACAGTCTAGTGATATACTTAACTTCATGCTGTCTTGTTCACGCGAATGAATATGGCCCATCACTCTATCCTTATCATCCGAGCCAATGCATATTAAAACGCATCCCATATCTTGTTACACTGAGAAAAATGGCCCTCAAAATTCCGATGAATTCACCTAAAGTACGGGACATACTGATATCACCAAAAAGTACGATGATTAGCACCAGTTTTTACGGTGACAACTGTAATTATGATATATGGTTGTCACCGTAAAAACTAGTACTAGCACCAGTTTTTAGGGTGACAATCATTTTAGGTAAATTCATCGGAATTTTGATGAATTGTGTGAAGTGAAGGGAATTCATTATTCTTTTAGCGGAATTTAGATGGACATTTTTCTCAGTGTATAGAAAAGTTAAAATGTCAACGGTCTCCCTCTGTAGGCAAACATACTATCTTTTTACGTCCGCTTCCTATTTTGACACTTTAATCTACCAAGTGGGTATTACTACGGCTACATTTGTTTTTTGACAGAATTTAATTGCCAATCCTACTGTTTTTAACTGTCATTCTCTCTTGTTCTGTCCTGTCAAAAAAATCATAGCTCTACGCTCGCGTGCAATGACGTCACAGCTAAGACACCTTTCTCTGGTTCGGCCATCGGAACGCAATGATTGTATGTAAAGGAGTCCGATATCAATGGACCATATTTAGATACAATACTGGCTGGTGCGCATTGACGTGTTAGTTTTATGTTAGACTCTTTGGTGCTATCTAATTGGTTGATGTGGCTGAATGGCTGGTACTTAATAAGCCAAAATACAATCCTACTCTTAGAAATATTATAAATGTCAAAGTTTGTATGTTTCGATCTCGTTTGGATGTTTGTTGCTCAAGCACGCAAAAACGGCTGAACTTTGTATGAAATTTGGTACAGAAGTATATTGTACCTTGGACTAACATATTATGGTCCTTTTTTATCCTACAAAATCCACTGATATGTTAGTGTCTAGTACGGAAGCGGCGACGCATCTACTAATCTACATAGGTACCTACTATGCTACGGTACGCAAAATCGATCCTGCCACATTCCACTACACATGCCACGTCAATCAGGATTCTCGGATTACATTACTGTTTTTTCTATAATCAGGCTACCTATTCAAACATAGATGTAAGCATTCGGTACCGATTATACCAAGCGTCTCGATTCCGTACAACTTCTAACTAACTAACTAACTAACTACTTCACTACTAACAACAATAGTTACTAATAACAAACCTAACAACATACTCGTAGGTGGGCAACGTATCCGTGACGCCTCTGGTTTTATTGGTCTATAGGCTATGGTGATCGCTTATCACCGGGCGTCCCGTTTGCTTGTTTGCCAACTAAAGCATAAAAAATATCATCAAATAAAAAAAAATACAAATGAGTAAATGCTCCATACCCATAGGCATAATCAGGCAGCCCGTTTGCTTGTTTGCCAACTATGACATAAAAAATATCATCAAATAAAAAAATGACAAATGCGTAAATGCTCTAAGGCAGAAAATAATGTCATAAAACTCCTTGAGAGGCCTACGTCCAGCGGTGAAATAACATTAAATTCGCTGATGATAATATGATAAAAAAACCAACCTAAACTACTAATGGCTACCTAGTGTATTCCTGCATTGAGTTAATTTACTCAGCCATCAATCAAAGCGGCTTTTTACCATAAATACATGCATTATTACAAAGTTTGAAGCTTTTCAAGGACAGTTTCTTAACCCTAGAGACAATCTGCGTAGATCTCAAAAGCAAGGACATACTCATTGCACACTTAATTATTTTTTCAATTTTTTATTCATCATCATCACACATCATTTTGTAGTGGTAGGGCCCTTTTGCAGAGCCCGCCTGGGGAAGTACCACACCTTTGCCAGTTATTCCACCGCCAAGCTGTAATGTGAAACACTACTGTGTTCCGGTTGGAAGGGCATTGTTTTCAGTCAAATTTCAGGGCAAATAGGAGATTGAACAACTTATATCTCAGGGTGACGAGCGCAGTGCTGTGCCGCGCAGGGTCTTGAATTCTGCGAGTTCAAAATTCTGGGTGGCGCAGACCTGTTATGGGCAAACGTGACGTTTAACATCAGGCGAGCGATTTGCTCGACTCGTCACTCAATTACATAAAAAAACCTTTTTTCCATCCACTGCTGAGTATAGGGCTCTTCAGCGCTCCATCCTTTCCGGTCCTGTGCCAGTCGCATCCACTGCCTTCCTGCCGTAATTAATTAATCAAATTAATTTTTAATTATTGTTAATTCATTCTTACATTATACAGGGTTATGCAGAAAGGTTAAGCTAAGCCGTAAAAGGCTCATAGTACTCATCATTATGAACAACTTTTACTATGGGACCAACCCGGAATTTGTGCGAGTGTCGTTGTATGTTTGAATTCGACTGTATGTTTTTTTTTAAATGGAACAGCTGATTTTTTTTGGCGAATTCCGGGCTGGTCCCGTAGTAAATGTTGTTCATACTGATGAGTAGGTACTATGAGCCCTCTTCGGCTTAGCATATGCCCTCTCTTATACCCTGTATAGATCATATTTCCTCCAAATGTCATGTTTCTAGGACCAGCGGCTTAGCTTAGCATCTGCGATATTACCAGTTATCAGTTTTTTTCGGTTTGAAAAATATTTATCTTAAATGAATGCAGAATATTCACTTACTGAGATTCCTTATTATTTAGTTATACCTACTAGATGCTGCAAACAAACATAAATAAAAAAAAACAA
The DNA here is from genome assembly GCA_949125135.1 of Alcis repandata. Taxonomy (NCBI): domain Eukaryota; kingdom Metazoa; phylum Arthropoda; class Insecta; order Lepidoptera; family Geometridae; genus Alcis; species Alcis repandata. Next base: position 3,136,221 of record OX421246.1, on the reverse strand, counting down.
TAATTATTGATAATTAATGCCTTTTTTAAGCTCCGTAAAAAGCGGTGTTATAAGTTTTATATAAATTGATTCAGCCGTTTTAACTGGAGCTACGTAAATAAAAAAAATTATAATAGTTTAAAAAACTAAAAAACACGCATTGTCGTCGGTCTTCGACAGGTATGCAAAGTTTTCATTAAATCTGATCGTTCAAAGTAGGGCAAAATCGAGCTCAAAGGAGTCGGTTACAAACATACAGGTGAAACTAATAAAAGCGTGTTAAAAACGATTAAATTCAAAATTTAACAAATCAATTTTGAATTTAATCGTTTTTTTTTCGTGATTTCTGGGTTGGCCTGGAGTAAAAGTTGTCCATAATGATGGAAGTATCCATCATTATGGACAACCTTAGCATACCCTTTTCTTATAACCCGGTATATACAGACGACTAGTATGAGGCTTTTGGCATAACTACAACCCGGTCACGATATCTGTGCACCTCGCTGGAATGCGTATAGCCTTATATAGTCGCACTGTCGCACCGTGACAGGTGTCACCGGGGAAGCGGGAGAGGCTCCCGCTTCCCCTGTCACCTCTCCGCGCACTCCCCGGTGCTCCCCGGTGGGTTATACAGCATTATTTATTCTATAACAACTACTGTTTATTCTACCCACTCTTCTTATTCAATATGTGCCTTGGTCACGGCCACGACTACATTAAATCAGTACCTATATAATTATGATATAACACATATAATAAAATTACCGCCCAAACTATATTAAATGGCTTCCCTATTATTAAAATAATATAACCGGCCAAGTGCGAGTCCGACTCGCGCACCAAGGGTTCCGTACAAACCTGTAGGTATAAAAGTAAAAGTTATGATATTTAAAAAAAATATATTTTTTATATTTTTGAAATTTTTTCTTTATAATGTGCTATAAGACGTTGCTTCGTACCAAATTTCAAGATTCTGAGTTCACGAGAAGTACCCTGTAGGCTTTGATTCCTTAGCGAGTGTCGAAAATTTTCGGCATTAACGGCTGTATCTTTTTATTGCGTTGGCTTAGAAGTTTGATTTTTTCACAGCTCTAAGAGACAGTAGATTTGAGTATTTGATATGAATTTCAGCTTAATACCTCTACGCATTCCTGAGAAAAAAGGTCTTGACAGACAGACAGGCGGACAACAAAGTGACCCTATAAGGGTTCCGCTTTTTCCTTTTGAGGTACGGAACCCTAAAAATTAGAATTGGTAATTATGTTAACTACGCGGATATTCTAGCAAATTGGAAACAAACATCTATTTGTGTCAAAGTCATTAAAATAAGGAGGTCATTTAAGTAGAATTTATTAAAATCATGGTTTAAAATAGGTTTTACAAATAAATAGGAAATCATGGAAATTACGTCTAGGACCTACCTAACTTTTGAAAAGATATCAGAAGTTCGCTGGTGGTAATTTAAGAAAATTGGACTGTAGTCTAAGGTCTTACAAACAAAGGTCAGGTTAAAAGGTCGGCAGGTTTTCATGGACGACGATGATTATTTACTATTAAGCTACCCTACTGCTTATTTGCCACAAATGGCATGAACAAGAAAATTATTTTTACAAAACAAAAACCGACTTCAAAAGACCGACTATTGAGTTATTCATCAATTTGTCGCGCACGTACTTAATGCAAATTTAAGACTTATATGGTTTTCTCATGGATACCATTATCAGAACTGGACTAAATCGAAATGGGACCAAATGGGAAGCGTCAGCTTTCTAATAAAAAAAGAATCATCAAAATCGACTTAAGAACAAATTTAGACACGCAGCGTGTCAAGCCAAGTTCAAGTGACAACTGGCGAGCAGCACCGTGTGTAATATTACACGAACCATTTGGAGCCACTATTGACCTCCTCATAACTCAAAAACTATTTGACATAATACATATAATATCTGGATAGCTATTGGATTATAGCTATCTACTATCTACTATCTTTTATTTAATTTGCCGTGTTTGTTTGTATGTATGTTCAGATCAAATCTTGCAACTGAATTTTGAACTACATACTTAGTTCCCAAAGTCCGATGTGGCTGATATTTTGTATACCTGCGTAATTCCGAAAACAATGCAATAAAAACTGTTTTTTTTTTAATGGGTTAATAGAGCCCTCAGAGGTAGGCAACGCACTGAAGATACCTTGGGTTTTGGAAGTGTATTCGCGAAAAAAAAAAATCAGCTGCTCCATACATTTTGTCGAGTGTCATTGACATTTTTCTATGGAACAGCTGATTTTTTTCGCGAATTCCGGGTTGGTCCCATAGTAAAAGTTGTTCATAATGATGATTACTATAAGCCTTTCATTTTTGCATTTTTCAGCTTAGCATAAGTAGCTTAATGAATAACCCAGTATATTATTTAAAAAAAATATAATTTTTTTCATACTACAATTCTAATAAATTCTATTTAACCTTATTTCATTGAATTTGAACTAAATAGATGTTTGTTTGAGATCACTTCTCTCAACCTGTGACCTTCGTCTGGTACCGCCTTGATTGATTTCGCTCATAATCGAATTTAAAACGTGTATTTGTTGAACTACACAAATGTCATGATCACTTGAAAGTACGCTATTAATCAAGCATTGGATTAAAAAAAAAATTTGGCTAGCTAATAAATTTTCAAAAGGTTGAACAGATTTAATTGAATATTAGCTAAGAAATTCTATGAAGTCTTTAGTAAGTAAATCTTTAAACGAATGATTTTTAAAATCTTAGCTGAGAATTAGCTTGATCAAGTAAAGAAAGAAAACTAAGAAACTAAAGCAAAATCGCAAACCTTTTGAGAGCTACCGGTTAAATATATTCACCCCTAATTCGCACCCCTCCACTGATATAGTTCATCTTCGAATTAAAGAATTATATTGTAATGAACTACTCGCCTGCTAAATTTCATGAAAATGACAAACATACAAACATACAAGCGCCGATTTATTCTGGAAGACTGTAAGATAGATTAAATAGATAGACAATTAATAGACACAGATCTGTCAAATTGTCACTCGTCATCATTTACTGGCCTGTTTGGCTCAGTAGTAATATGTCCGCCTTATAAGCCTGGCCGGGAATCGATTCCCGGCCAGGCAGATGTTTGAATGATGAATTTAAATATCTGTTCTGGGTCTGGATGTTAGTTGTCCTTGTCTTTGTGTGTGTTCCATGGCATCCCCGACACAGGATTTATTTAGGAGCTATGAGTGTGAAACGTTTATTTATAATACTCCTTGGTTTGCGTCGGAGGTTAAAAACATACAAACAAATTCCGATTTAAAATATTAATATACTCGTATCTAACAAAATTTGTCAAGGCGATTAAATTTTAACCAACGCCTCTTTAACTCTGAACAAGTTAAATATCAACAATGGACGGTTTAAATAAATAGTCACCATGCTGGGTATTCTGGGCCGTTCGAGATTATCTCGGTCACTCTTTCTCTCATGACATTTTAAATGAGAGCTACAGTGACCGATATAATATCTAACTGCCGCCTGGGGAAGTACCACACCTTTGCCAGTTATTCCTCCGCCAAGCAGTAATGTGCAAACATTACTGTTTTCCGATTGGAAGGGCATTGTTTCCAGTGAAATTACAGGGCAAATGGGAGATTAAACAACTTAGGTATATCTCAGGGTGACGAGCGCAGTGCTGTGCCGCGCAGGGTTTCGAATTCTGCGAGTTCAAAATTCTGGGTGGCGCAGACCTGTTATGGGCAAATGTTACATTTAACATCAGGCGAGCGAAATGCTCGTCTCGTCACTCAATGACATAAAAAAATAAATAATAATAACTCGCGAGAATGGCCCTAGTGGTAGTGAATACGGGTCTATGTATAGGAAGTCTGCAATACTATTTCATTACATAACGGCTCACCAAATATTGCAGACACTGACTTTATCTTATAGGACTCGTTTGACACAGATGAGTCACCATCTCTACGTGCGACTTTTTGAACTAAAGTGCAAATTCTCAGCTTCACTAAGTCGTACTTTATGTCGTAAATAAATGAAGTGTGAATTATTTAATCGTGTGAAAAAAAGGTCAGAAGAGAAAAATAAAAGTGAAATTAAAAGAGCAAAGAAAGGCTGTGGCGTTTCTTTTTAGAGGCAGATTTTTTCAAGGATCGCAGCCTGGAATTATAAATATATTATTATTATATTGTGAGATACTTCAGTTATAATGAAGTGCAAATGTGTGAATGAATCAAGTCTAGACAAAGAAGGGATGATGGAACCATTTGTTTTATTTATTTTTTATGTACGAGTATAACCCGGTCACAATATCTGAGAGGTGAGAGGGAAGCGGGAGAAGCGGGAGCCTCTCCCGCTTCCCCTGTCACCTCTCCGCGCACTCCCCGGTGCGACAGTGCGACTATATAAGGCTATACGCATTCCAGCGAGGTGCACAGATATTGTGACCGGGTTGTATATAAAGCGGCAAACAGGCAGACTGTCAGCCTTGAGATGGTAAGCAAAACCGCCGTCAATGAACACCTGCAACACTAGCGGCGTTGATGATGCCGTGCCAGCCCGAAGAGGGTCTTGTAGACACCCTTTTTAAAACGCCCTATGTTATAGTTAGGCGAAACTTGTATCTCCTACATCCTAACGTTTTTTGAAAGGGGCGACTGGTCCATTGGACGAGTTTTAGAGTGGACGAGTTGCCTAATAACCCGATTTTGAGTAATTGAGCTTTAGTGCAAATATCACGCGCTAAAGCGACGCTTACGCGATAAACGTCGCTCGTGGAGATACTCGTAGTTACTCAATATTGAGCAATGTGACACGAAGATTCTTGAGCTGGTTCAACCAACTCAATTTATGTTTCGCGTACGCCGAATACAGAATGGACCTCGTTTTTTCGTCGGTTCATTTCCCTCCAAGTAGGTCCTAGTGCCAAGCTTTCATCCAAAAACTTAAGACTCTTTCTAGAACTTCTTTCTCTGTATATCTTTTTGCGAAATAACATAAAAAACTAGAAATTAAAATTAATTATCTGTATTTTTACACGCTTTATATTAGCTTCACTTGTATGTTTGTAACCGACTCCTTTGGGCGCGATTTTGACCCACTTTAAACGGTCAGATTTCGTTCAAACTTTGTAGATATATCGAGGACCGACAATACACTAAACAAGCGTGTTTTTAAAATAAATTTTTAAAATTTACTTTTTATTTTTAAATAAAACGCGGTATTTAACGAATCGGTCTTTAAAATATTTTTGGTTTGGTATTTGGTTTTAAGGCCCAGACTATGAAACATGGTTCTATCACTAGCACATTTTATAATTTTTGAAGGTATAATATCCCTAAATATTTAAAAAAAAAAAACACGATCCTCACGTAAAATTGCTGAGAATAAATAACGTTACAAAGCTTCACCAATTTTTAAAAGCAATTTTTAATTTTATGTTTATTTTGTGCAAGAAAACTTATTTGGATCGAAATGATATTTTTGTTGAAGCTTTTGAATATTATTCTGAGCAACTTAACTGATTGTGATTTTTCATAACTATGATTCAATGAATTTATAACTTCAAAAATGTTGAGATGTGTGACCGAGATAGAGTGCGCAAAGTCTGGGCCTTAATACAGGGTTTTAAGGAAAGAATGTGATCATCAGGGTATGGCATCATTATGAACAACTTTTTACCATTGGGCCAACCCGGAATTAGCGAAAAAAGCTGTTCTATGGAAAAATTTCGATGATAGCATATATTTTTTTTTGCGAAACAACAAGTACAAGTTGTACCTGTTATGCTGACCTCATAAACCCAATATTGGTTTCTCAAAAAAAAATATGATTTCTGTTTTTTCACGCATCAGATTCGTAATTGTTCAAGCTATTAGAATCATCACAAAATAAGATGCCCGTTATGACGTTTGTCATTGCGACGTAACTAGTGATGTCACCATTGTCACCATTCGACTCGGTACTCGATACTCACGATAAATCAATTCAAGTTTGTATGAGTATTTGATCCATTTGATTTTGTATTGTAAAGTACCTACATTGGATTAAGGTTACGATTCGAAAATTTAACTTAAACTTGAATATTATAGGTACATATATTAAAATGATACGAAATTTGTCTTTTATTTAATATTTTTAGTTACAATAAGATTCATTCAATCACAAATAAACAAGAAAAAACGAAAGTGATTGAATCTTCATTCAATAATTTTCTTCGGATGATGAGCCAAAATCGTCAGTTGAGCTATCGTCAATTCAATAATTAATTGGTTACAAGTTACAACACTAATATTTGAAAAAAGAAGACTGATAACGTAACTGTTTTTGAGAGTTTGACATTACATGCTACCATAAAGTATGCGCGAAAAGCGTTCCAAGTTACATTCTACGGTCTTTCTCAAGTGTCATAACGGGCATCTTATATTGTGACAACTATAGATGCATATAAACACCGAAAAAACTAATTGTTAACAATTTTTTTTTAATTTATATACCGTTCTTAGACTTTTATGGGCAGTACGAGCCCTTTTTTGGCTGAACATACCCTTTCTTCATAACCCTGTATAATATCATTTATATCCGACTGAATCATACGTGAATCTCGTATAATCATAACGAAATTTTACGAATATCTTTCGATAGGTTTCGTACTTCGGCCATGTGCGACATAACACGTGAGCGGTGACCAAACGTGATATTTATGCAAAACATAATGATAATGGTAAAACCCTGACAGTCATCAAACTTATGAGACTTGTTCAAAGTTGAGTTAAAAAGTTAGTATATATATATTTTTTTTTGTAATTGAGTGACGAGACGAGCAAATCGCTCGCCTGATGTTAAACGTCACGTTTGCCCAAAACAGGTCTGCGCCACCCAGAATTTGAACTCGCAGAATTCAAGACCCTGCGCGGCACAGCACTGCGCTCGTCACCCTGAGATATATAAGTTGTTTAATCACCCATTTGCCCTGTAATACTTGTGTTTTTTTTTTTGATAAGCCGTGGCCTAGCCCTGGTTTCATAGTGTTTAGGCTGCCTGTGTTTGTTGATTAGAAAAAATGTAAATTGAAAAATTGAAGTTGATTTGAATAGAATGCAATTGTTAAAATATTTTCACATTTATTAAGCTTAAAGAATTTTGTTTTTTAACACAGGAATACTCACGTAACAATTAAGTCGTTAGCAACGACTAGTTTAAAAAAAAAGAAAGAAAGGAAAAAAGAAAAGAAAATAAAGAGAAGAAGAGATTTAAGAATTTCTAATTCTTTAATCGGATTTTCTTTTTTTCTTGGTATAAAAGCTTTGATTTTGGCACTACATTTTTTAACTGTTTTTCTATAGCTGACAGAGCGGGACAAAATCCCACGCGATTAATTTTCAGACTAGCACTAAGAGTAAACGATACGGCCCCAGGAACCCTATCCTTTGGCAGTCTAGATTATCTCGGTCACACTCATGATATTTCTAATAAGAGCGACAAGGACCGAGATATCTCACTTGCACACGACCCCAATATATTAACGGCTCCGGATGTTTTCACGTCAAAAATTAGCAGATGCCATAGACTATGGAGCATAGCTACTCGCAAAAAGTTTGCTACCTCCGTATCAAGTCATTCAGCGAATTTATTATAATTCCCGAAATACCTGTTCCATTCGCCGCGTGAGTTAAGCCACGCATAATCTCAGCTAATTATGAAATGTTTTATTCACATCAGCATATTAACTAGCTCCAATTTAAGTTCTGCTATTGGTTTTGCCATCGTCGCCTGCTGTAAACTAGGTATACATATAATATTGTTACTTGCGTTTTTATTTACAAATTTTACGACCCCATTTCATCCTCTTAAGGGTTAAATATTGCAAGTTCCTTTCAAAGTAGGTGCCGTGCCTATTTAATACAGAGAAAACTCCCGTCAAATTTCATGAAAATTTAATAATACATACGTAGTTTTTATTTTAAAACTAGCGGCCCGTCCCGGCTTCGCACGGGTAGACATTCATTTTTTTAAATATTTTGGGATAAACGTAGAGTAAATGTGTTTTTATGCGGGAAATTGGTAGATTTTTTTTTAATTTTATTATTATATTTATTTTAGAGTTTTTTAAAATTTTTATCTATAAATCTATTATTGTTCTCAAAGTTTATTTTTTATTTATATTGCGCTTTAGTTAAAGTACTTCATATGGTAGGGGAGCCCAAGCGGGGATTTCGTGTTGTGCTAAAGCGCGGCAGATTGATATACAGGGGGATACCTTGTACCCGGTTAAGTATCTCCACCAAACATGAGGCCCAAATATAAGGCCGCCCGTGAAGGATGCAGGATCAGATTAGTAAAAAAAAATTGACCATCAGAAATTCTCGAGCGCGTCAGATTAAGGTAGAGTAGAGTTAATTACATCCTAAAAAGTGTATATTTCACTAATCTGACAATTTGAGAGTGACGTAAAGAAAGAGGAGGGCAGCAAAGTTGTAAAAAAAAAACGTCATCTCGACATTCTCGAGCGTAGCTAAATTTTTTTTTATTTTAAAGGAAATAATTCAAGAATAACGAATAATATATAATCTGATGATTTCCGCAAGCCGAAATAACAAAAATTCGTCGATAAAGTTAAAATAGTTAAATGCGTGGAGCTGCGTGATGCCTACATTTCCTTCTCCGCGTTTGTAGCCCTCTCTCACTCTTTCTCTATCTATTACTCTCTCACTCCGTCCCCACTCTGGTTTCTGCTGCCATGACGCCATCACAGCTGATCTTAGAGACTCGTTCGTGGCATACTGTTTACAACGTGTTTCCAACGTTTTGGCTTTTTTTGCTAAATATTGTAATATTATTTATGTGAATTAAAGTTTATAAATATTTAATAAGAGTGATATTAATTTAAAATGTGTATTTTGTGGTGAAAGTACCTTACAAATAACAATTAAATTTACAGTAGAAACATTTAAAAAAATGTAAATATTTTGGAATATCGTCGTAGCAAGCCGGTTTTCCGAAAATCTCGAGGAACATATTTTGATAACTTCGAATTGTCGATGGAATCATCATTAAATGATTTATAACACGCACAGTGCTATAAATTATTTACTGCAATTAAAATACCGCGAGACTTTCAGTATTTACAAGAGCAAAGTGTAGTGGAACATGACAATGCACCGGAAGTTTCGGGAAATAGCTCCGAAACACATGCTCCTGTTTCGATGTTTCCGCGATGTTATCACTATGTCTGTATGTATGTGTGTGACTATGTGACTCGCTTATAACTTTTGAACGACTAAACCGATCGGAATCTACTAAACGGCGTTCTAAAGAGTTTCCTCAAAATTAGATTTTCTGTGAATTTGGACCGATAGATTTTGAGAAATTTTGAAAAATCTCAAAAAAAAAAAGTTTTTTTTTGAAAGTGGTTTTTTGGAATAACTTTTAAACGGCTTTATCGATCAACTTTAAAAACTAATCTGCTCTTGAGCTTAAAAAATCACGTCGACCGCCACCAAGCTGGTCAAAATCGGTTGATTCGTTCGAGAGATATCGTGAACGAAAGAAACCCGAAAAAGTGTTTTTTCGGGATCACTCCGAAATTTTTGGTTCGATCAATTAAAACTTATGAGAATGATAAAACTGCGTCGAATGCCGCCAACTGCGTGAAAATTGCTTGATCCATTCAAAAGTTATTGCGGTTTGAAAATTCCAAAAATAGTGTTCTAAACTTCTATCAGACTTTTGAGCTGGAAGAGCTTTTATTTGCATAGAAATATTATTTCTTTGAACTCAGCGAGCTCAAAATATCACATAAAATATATTTTGAGCTCAAAAAGTACAATTTTAAGCGCCCTGGAATTTAATTAGCGGGAAGTTGCAGGGATGGCCTTTAGGGTGAACCGTTTTTCTAATTTTTTTTTGTCAGATCAGGCGAATTCCTCTAGATAATCGTCAGATTATGAAACAGTACGTTTAGAACATAAAGATGAACCATTATATATCTTAATCTGACGCGCTTGAGTATTTCAAAATGGCGAATTTTTTTTGCACATTTTGAAAATGGTCGCGAGTTTGCGTCCCATCGAAATCGTCAGATTAGTGAATGAGAGCTTTTTTTTTGGTGCACTTAACACTCCCTTAGAGAAAATCTGACGCGCTCGATTAATTTTATTTTTTTTTCATTTTCAACCCTTACATACAACCACCCGCATCATGCAAACGATCAGATTAACATACGTACATTATTAAACATACGTAAGGCATTGATGCTATCAATATCTGACGCGCTCGAAGATGCCCATGCAATAGTTTTTTTTTACATATTTAAAAATCTATAGCCGCTTCCCCCAGCGATGAAAAGGTATATATCACTTAACATTTTTTTCTTCTTATCATCTAAGCTTTGCAACACAATAGGTCTCTATGACGCTCGATGATATCCCCATTTAGCATCGTGGGCTCCCCTACTAATATAACTGCAGTTTAGGTTGCAATTTCTATTTTATAGCTGCGATGATATATTTTGTTCTGCTAGACGAAGTGAGCGTACAATTCTTTGCCCGTGCTTGTGATTTTGTGGTCGTCCATTAATCACGTGATCAAGGGAAATAGAGATTAATTTTCAAATACTTACATAGATTTTTCGCGTTATTTTTTTAATTTATTTTTTAATTTTTTCTTTCCTATGAACCTGACAATGAACCTTCCTATGACAATAACAAACACACAAAAAAAAGTGAAATCGGTCCAGCCGTTCACGCGTGATGGGGTGAAATAGGGATTCCTTTTTAAAAATATACCTATACCTAGATTAAGTTTTCAAAGAAAATTGAATTAAAGTAAGTTATTTGTAAAATATTATTTTTGAATGCCGAGTAAAATCACGAAGATCAGTTTGTTTTTGATAGTAAATATATTTGGTTTCATAAATGATGCAAATTACTAATTGCCGAGCAAAATATGCGAAATTGGTTTGTTAATGAACATGTTAGGTACCTATGTATAAGAGGTTTAGGTAGAATTGGGGGCAAATTGTAGAAGTTTTGGTAGAAATGTTATACCTTTTGTAACCGACTTCAAAAAGGAACCGGTTCTTAATTCGACTGTTTGTTAGTTTTTTTTGCACTAGGTTTTAAAACAGTCACACCAAAACTGTGAGCATTAATGCTTTTGTTGGACCTTACAAAGTATAATTTAAGATACTTATTTGAAAAGCACGTACACAATAACTATAACTAATTGTGTTTGTCAGTCTTTGTAACCTTGTTACGATCAATTCTTGATTTTTGGCAAAAACGTACTTAGTGCAATTATGAGGACGAATCCCTAAAATTACAAGAAAATCGAAATATCGCGTGAACAGTGTAGATACAAACCAGATAATAATTCTATTAAAGTTATGGACATAGACAAAAATAGAGTAAACAAACATAAATAATACCAACGCAGATTATTTCTGTTACCAATATCCCACCAAAAACATAAATGTAAAAAAGGAGAGCCAAGTTCAATACAAAAAGAATGGAGATCTAAATGAGTGCCAAGTTTGATGGTCAGTCCTGAAATTTATTTATACTATAATATAAAACATCATTTTTCTTATAACTTCGGATATATTGTAGCCTAAGGTTTGACTTGGCTAGTTTTCATAAACAAATTATTATGTTCGATGGCTAGATTCTACCAGCATGCCAAATTTTCGAAATAATAATAAAATAAGAAGCGACAAGTAACAGGTTTAGAACTTATGAAGGCTATGTAATATACCTGTAATTCGTATATGAAAACTAGCCAAGTCAAACCTTAGGCTACAATATATCCGAAGTTATAAGAAAAATGATGTTTTATATTATAGTATAAATAAATTTCAGGACTGACCATCAAACTTGGCACTCATTTAGATCTCCATTCTTTTTGTATTGAACTTGGCTCTCCTTTTTTACATTTATGTTTTTGGTGGGATATCATTACTTTTTGTAAAGAATTCAAATTTACTGCAGCCTTTAACTGAGAAGCAGCTCCATAAGTTGTCGAACAAAGCATGCTTGCTCGATACTCTTCTTCAGAGCAGTAAGGATCTCCGTTTGGACCACTAGTATACAAACTTAAATCATACCAGTTACGACATAAATGCTCTACAATAGTCTCACGCAACGTATTTGTTTGTTGTATATTATTATGCTCAAACAAAGAATATGCAATCGAATGGAATAGGCAGCTTCCATCGGGAGGCATTGGAATTATTCGGTGTAAGGTAAGTGTGTCACCCACCCGTAATTCTATGGTACGACTCATTGTATTATACGATATACGTAATAAAAAGATAATTATTTAACAAATTATAGTCAACACAAGAGGCGCGTTTTGATATTTTGTCAACGCGACGTAACTATAGTGATGTTACCATACGACTCGGTATTAGATACTCACTATAAATCGATTCAAGTTTGTATGAGTATTTGATCGATTTGATTATGTATTGTAAGTTTATTGGATTAAGGTTTTCATTAGAAAATTAAACTTAAACTTTAATATTTTAGGTATTTTGAAGTGGTTCAAATGGTACAATGTCAAATACAAAAGGTCAATTTGTCTTTAATTTAATATTTTTAGTTACAAAACATTCACTCAATCACAATAAATGAAGAAAAAGCGAAAGTTCACTCTGTGAATTTATTTGCGTGCATTGCTTCGTGATATTATTTTGTACTTTTAGACTCGAATGCGAGTAAGGCATCATTCACAAAATCTCCCCTGACTGATCCAGCTGATCAATATTTAATTACGATTAAAATCGAATGAAGCTGGTGAAATTCAGTAATTAATTGGTTACAACACTAATATTTGAAAAAGAAGACTGAGAACGACAAATAGAGCTCTTTTTGAGAGTTTCGTTTTAATTTGACATTTTCTCAAGAAAAACTATTTGTTACCAATGAGTTCTCACTTTCAACCTCATTCAGTCGCACGCACTGCTCCCAGCCCACTGCTGTGCGACGTTGTACCGAAATGCATTTAAAATAATTATTTATTATGAGTAGTGATCTTATAGACTATTGATTACTCGTGTATATTCACGTGAAGACCTTAAAATCCACATAAAGACCGGCTGTTATAAGTTTTGATTGCTGATTGCTGAGGCACCAAGTATAAGTTAAGTGTTCCAAAATTATAATAAAATGATACAAATTTACCAGTTTCAGATTTTTTCCTTTGTTTTCACCTAATTACCTATCTGCATACCAAATTTGAACTTTCTAGGTCATCTGGAACATGGATATAGTTTTAGTCTATAGTTAGATCAGTGATAAAAATTACGATTTTTGGACGTTAATATCTAAATAACCGTTTAAGGTGTGTTTATGAAATTTGGAGCACATATGTATCTCGCAAGTCTTAATATATGAGCCAAATTTGACACGTTTATGTGAAATAGTTTTTGAGTTATGACGAGGTCAAAAGTGCCTCCAAATGGTTCGTGTAATATACACACGGTGCTGCTCGCCAGTTCTGTCACTTGAACTTGGCTTGACACGCTACCGCGTGTCTAGATAAATATCTAAAGTTAAAATTAGATGTTCAAAATTGGCGAGACAAATACATGTGGCGCCATCTATTGGCATTTTCCTGTACTACTTGGCTATTATTTTCCTCCTTGAAGGCTTTGCGAAAGAGGTTTGACGTGTCTGGTAGGGGTTTGGAAAAAGTTGCATAGATGGCGCTAGTAGTCTGACTGTGGCTGTGATTTTTGTATAATTACGACTGAAGGCTTTATAAAAAGTTTTCTGCGTCTAATTTTAGTTTGGAAAACTTTGCATAGATGGCACTTATAAGGCGACATTTTGAAGAGAACTTGTCGTGTGTTTGCTTCTTTAATTTATTTATTTTAATTTTAAATGAAGGCGATAAGTAAGTCCTGCAGTGGCGTCCCCAGCTTGAGGTTTATGCAGATAATCTTGTTGCTTGATCCGTGATAATGTACAACACATATAAATATCATTATTGATGACAAAATGTAGATATGTAGATATAAGTTATTTATTAACCATTTGCACGATTTATTTGATCAAAAATAGCCTGTGTTTTAATCAAGTGTACAAGCTAGGTGCTTTAGCTTATTTTATTTCTATGAAGCTATTTTTACTAAATCATTCAAATCTGTTCAGCCTTCACGGAGTTGACTAGAACAAACGTACTTACTACATACCAACTTTCTTCATAAAACAATAGTTTAATATAATAACAATTTCCATAGATAAATTCTACATCAAATTTTGTTACTTAGGTGTTCTCTGTTTGGCTATTATTTTGACAGGGTGTTGTGTAGTTTTTATACGAGTCTTCGGTTCCGTCTTTAAAGCTAGTAAAAAAGGCTATTACGTCTGTTCATACCTCTCAAAGGTCATTGTCAGTCGCTCCGAAGACTTGGGCGTTGCGAAACTAAGGTGTCAATAATGTGAAGATCTTTCAACATTGTCTTTGAATAATACAAACTTGAGTAAAATAAAAGATTGTTTTTAAAAAATATTTTGTTATTTTCCTAAAAAAAAAATTGAATTAAAAAACCTGTAATCTAGGATGATTTTATTAAAACTTTTATTAAAAAAAAAATATTGGTTGTGACAGACACAAGACTGTCACTATAAAAGCTTCTGGGGCTAGCACAACTTTGACGTAAAAATACGTAGCGAGTATTCGATAGAAAAGTGTACGCCATTTACCAGGAGCAAGTTGACAGTCGTAAATGGCCTACACTTTTCTATCGAAAACTCGCTACGTATTTTTACGTCTAAGTTGTGCTAGACCCACTGTTTATTTTGTTACGTAACCCTAAACACTGACTATACACTACTCGGACGTCATTCTTGGTTGTTTTGATTTCAAATCCAAGCTACTGAATAAATATTAAAAACTGACTAATAATACCAATAAGTACCTAAATTGGTTATGAGTATGACGATGAATATACCACTAGAGTGTAAAAGAAAACAAGGAAGGCCCAAAATAAGATGGAGAGATATTTTTACCAAAAAATGTGGACCGGAGTGGATGAGGAAAGCGCGAGACAGAGACGTATGGCGCGATTTAGGAGAGGCCTATGCCGCAGAGGCAATAGCTACCGAGACAAATAGCTATCTACTTTAGATTTAATTATAGCAACACGTGACCAAAATGCTGGCCTCTATCTCGCCCAAAGGGTGAGCATCGCCATACAACGTAGTAATGGGGCCAGCATTTTGGGAACAATTCCCACAGGCAGCGGCCTTTTAGATTAGTTTAGTTTTATTGGTTAGTTTTTTTTTATTTAATTATATTTTAATGTATTTTCTTAATTTAAGTCTCTTTTTGCCTAATAAATCATTATAGTGTAAGAATTGTAATGTAGGTACCTTGAATAAAGGCTTTTTTATTTTTTTTATTTTCTTTATTTATGGCTATGAATAATATAACTTCTCCACAAATATTTTTCGTCGGCTAAACACGAAACTAGAAAACTCCGAATACGCAAACCCACGTGATTCAGTTAGCCGAAAAGGGCACAGAAAACGGCTACGATCCGCAAATCTCTGCAGGGTTATAAGGAAAAGGCATACTAAGCTGAAAAGGGGTCATAGTACTCATCATTATGAACAACTTTTACTATGGGACCAACCTGGCATTCGCGAAAAGAAATCGCTGTTCCATACATTTTGTCGAGTGTTATTGACATTTTTCTATGGAACAGCTGACCCATAGTAAAAGTTGTTCATAATGATGAGTATTACGACTCCTTTTAGGCTTAGCATACCCTTTCCTTATAGCCTTATATATAAGGAAAATGGCTAAAATCGAACGCAAATCTGCAGTGACAGTGATTCTATTATTGCGCGATGCCACACAAAATGGCGCCCTTCGTTCATTACATTCCTTTCATTGCAATCGATGGCTATTGTATCCCAAAACCGTATTATTGGATAACAAGTGTAATATACAAGAAAAGCTTGACTGAGAAATAAACAGCCTATTGGCTGGTAGTATTGTGGACAGCTTAGTTGGTCCTTGTATAGAGTGGGTTTTGTTGATTATTCTTTGTCTATACTAATTGACCGAGCGAGCAAAGCGTTTATGCAATGACTGGCCAAATTTACTTTCATCTGTCCGGATGTTTGTTTGTATGTTGGTACTCGCGTACAGGTCGTAAGTGTATCTCAACAAATTTCGGTATAGGTACAGATTCAGCAATTTCATAGATTTTTTTTTTGATGTCGGGATTTTTGATTGGGGTTTTGCTGCTGCTCAAAAAGGAAATTTGCTGCAGCGCCACTTAGTTGCCGATTTTGATAAAATTTGGCAGAAGCGTGGCGTACCTAATTATAAGCAAAAATTTCGAAAATGAGTAAAATCAGTCAAGAGGTTATCGAAATAAAACACTGTGATTGTCGCAAGTTCTCGCGAAGTGCTAATTTGTACTATCGTTTTGTGATCAGTGATCATCGCAGCGTCTCCTGTGACACATAGGCCTCTTCCAGCCCTTTCCACTCCTTTCTATCGCTGCCTTTGTTGCCCAGATTGCTCCACCAATGTTCTTTATGTCGTCCATCCATCTTTTGACCCGTCTTCCTCTTTTTTTTAGCCATCCCTCGGTTGCCTCTCTGTTGGAATTTGTGTCGATTTAATTCTGCTGTCTCTTGTCATGTAATGTTATATAATAGTAAAAATGTTTAGTTATCAGCAAAAAAGGCAATTTTTTTTAATTACTTAAGATTCATCGAACACATAAACAGTAATTATTAGCGCGTATTAAAAAAAATGGATTAAATAAATAATGAAGATTGTAATTTTAATAATCTTTATTAACATAAAAAACAAGTAAAAGATAAGTGTACCTATATAATAATATATCTAGTAATCTCCGTAACTACTAAACCGATTTATATAAAATTTGCAATAGAGATAATATGTATATGTCTTGGTTTAAATAGGCTACTTTTCACTTTATATTTCATTTTTCACCGTTTTCGTGTGTTTTGATATTAAGACCATTCATCGGAATTGTTTTTCTGCGAAAAGGTCATTCTGAGAGACCCGTGTTAAACAGCGGGGCATAGCTAGCCAAAGCCAAAACTTGCTTAAAACTATTTAGGTAAACTAAGCGTTTCATAGTTACTTTGTGATACGTTTGCCGCGCATTTTCCAACTCTATTTGCATAAAATATTGCATGCGATCAGGCCCGATCCCACTAAATCCGTGTTTCGGGTGTATTTGGGATAATAACGTCTAATTTCGGTGGCTTGCCGCCATTTGGTAGGCTGGCCGACGTGTGCCGCATGTTAAATAAACGATAAATAGATGAATAAAGCATGTTAAGAGATTATGTGGGAGGAAGGTGGGGTGAACCGGTCGCAACTAGTTTTTCAATCTGGTAAAAGCAATTAGCTATCGAATAATTGCTAAAAGAGATTGAGATATCTACATTATGTAAGTTAATTTAACAAATCTACTATATAAAAATGAATCGCTGTTCGTTAGTCTCGCTAAAACTTGAGAACGGCTGGACCGATTTCGCTAATTTTGATCTTGAAATATTTGTAGAAGTTCAGGGAAGGTTTAAAAGTAAAAAAAAAAGAAGAAACAGCGGGTGAAACATCCGGGGTCAGCTAGTCTTATATATAAAAATGAATCGCTGTTCGTTAGTCTCGCTAAAACTCGAGAACGGCTGGACCGTTTTGAATATATATTTTTTTGTTTTGTTTGCTCTAAAACAGGGAAGGTTTAAAAGTAAAAAAAAACAGCGGGTGATACCGCCGGGCGCAGCTAGTATTTTTATAAATAAGCTTTTATAGCATTGTCACTTTAGGTTCACACGTCTACCAAATTTCAGCGCAAACAGACATCGGGAAGTGGTTCAAAATTGAGTTGCAAGATTCCATCCGAAAAAACATAGTATAGTTACACGCAAGAAAAGTATGTTTGGGCAGGTAATTCGCAAAGGTATTCCATCACGCTGGCCAAGTGCGGGTTGGTGGATTCACATGAATCTCCGGACGTATGCAGGTTTCCTCACAATGTTTTCAAACGTGAGCCCATAATCGAATGAAAAAAATATAAGGAAGTACTTGAAAAACATCTTAACAAGTACGTTATTTAATGCTCGTAAGAATCGATTTAAGTAATGGTTTCCGTCGGTCATTTAGCATCATTAGATCCAGGTAATGCCAGCATTATGTCGTTAGCAGCATGATAGCGTAGGTATGCGTACTTATTAAGTTTCCCGTCAAAGTCTATTTACCTTAAGGTTTATTAGGTAAATAGACTAATAGACTCGTACCAATGAGCTCTTTGGGACTTATGTACGAATTTACTTACCACTGGCTTTTTGATAGATAGATAGATAGATAAACTCTTTATTGTTCACACCATAAATTACAAACAAAAGAATTATAACACATAAAACTAGTGCGACAACTGGCAGCCTTATCGCTAAGAGCGATCTCTTCCAGGCAACCTTAAAGAAGAACATCGTCGTCGTCGTTTTGGTGAAGGAAAACATCGTACGGAAACCTGCATAATGTCCGGAGAAGAAATTTGATGGTGGATTTGAATTCCAGCTATCCGCACTTAGCCAGCGTGGTGACCTGACCTGTATCCCAGCAGTGGGAGGATTATAAAGGTTGCATATGATGATAATGAACTTTATTACGTCAGGCTGGTAAAAAATAAATTGGGCGTTTACTTATTATACGAGTATCAAGGGCATTATGCCAGGGAGACGTAGGTATACAGTCATATAGTAACTTTGTCACTACATACTCTTCGGGAAAGACAAAAACGGTCAATCGTTTTAATTTTTTTAACTTTTTATTTAGATGTCTCATACTGAAATTTTATTGAAATTATACACGTTCTATGATTTTATTAAAAATTCAGTATTTACGATATTTTAGAAGTTGGATTTGTATAAGTGGGGAAGTGGGGTGTAATTTGTTACTTCTTCACGCTAAAACGTCTAAACAGATTTAAGTGCAATTTGAAATTTAGCTTAGTCAAGATTAACAGAGACTAGATACTATTTATCTTGGTAAAGTTAACGATCCCTAAAGAGAACCACATAGCGTAACTGGCTCTAAATAAACTCAAAATGTATTCTAAAAATGTAAACTTTTTAACAAAAACTCTTTACTAATGCTATTCGTTTTGTTCACAGAATTCTCGCCTTTACACGTTTCGTTTGAATTAATGCTTAATCAACTTTAATTTACGATTCAATCCGGCACTGCTTCGCTTATGTTTCTAATTTATCATAGATACAATCTACAGTTAAAAGGCTGTAGACACAGGGCGGGACTGAACAGAAGAAGGGGCCAAACAAAGCATTCCTATTATCCAAAGTTGTAGGTAACTTTTATCTACATAATATAAATGGTGGCAAAAAATAATTATAGACTAAAACATTGAATAATTCAATAATAAGTTACACAGAGTCTGTGACCTGCCTCTGTTATGTGTACTCACCCAGATATGCAAAGACGCAAGTAGATATGCAAAGACTTTGAAATACGATATTTTTCTGATCTGATTTTATTCACTTTTTGATTGACAGCCCGTAACAATGATAAACTTGAAATAAATTAAGTTCATCTTAAAATTAAAAGAATTTTGAAAACGTTCAGCCTATTCCTTCTCTAAAATTTGAAGTTATTTTAGTTCGTCTAGTTTCGTGCTACATCAGAATTGGCATCATAAAACGTGTGAGCTTAAGTTAAGATAATTTTTATAGAAACTAAACACTGTTACTTACCATACCATCACGCGAGATAGCAGACAAATGCACGCATATTATTGAATAATAAAAAAGTTTTATTGACCCCTTAGGTTTCCCTTGATTCGCCTCTGTCCCCGGCAAGATTTGGTGGTATCGGTCGGCTACCGGCATTATTTACAAGGTTGTTAAAATGACGTGTTTTATGGAGTTTTTTATACCTACATTAATTAGTTACTATGTTGGGTTTTTCATCTTTGTAAGGTACAAATATTTTTTTCTAAAATAAATTAAAAAAACTAGTTTTTATTGTATTGTCGTCGGAGTTACACAGGTAGGTATAACAAACTTCAGCTCCATATATCGGGAAGTGGTTCAAAATTCAGTTGCAAGATTTGATCCTACACAAACATTGCCGTACATTACTGTAACAAAAACTCTAACAAGTAATTAAATTTACAATTTAAAAAACCCCTTAATGTTGAAACGGGTGAACCGATTTTCATCAAACATAGCAAAGAACACTCCCACCTTTGCAACAAAAAACAAAGTCGAAATTTTTGAGTCGGGGCTAAAAATGGCTTAATCGATTTGAGTTTATTGTTTAGTTCCTCAACACAGATGTCGTTTGCAACGAGTAAAACCGCGGGCCGCAGCATAATGATCCAAACGTCTGACTTACTATTCCAATATCTTTCTATCGCCATTTACCAAAAATCGGCTTTTACCTTTTACCAAAGTACTAAACCATTCTTTCTCGCCATATTTTATGAGCAATTTGACGGGTACCCTCTATCTCCTGTAATGACAATGCCCCCCTAGAGGCGCGGGCTATTTCGGGAAACATCGCTATAACAGATTTATTAAGGAGATCCTAGGGGACGAATCTATCCCAAATAACAAGGGTAGTTAATTTCGTCAGCTTTTGTGGAGGTGTTGAAAGACTTTGTTGATGGAAGGTGGAAACTAAAAGCTGGGTGCATGTTTTGTTCAGTGATAGTCTACGGTAAAAAATAAGTAAAATAATTTAAACAATATTTTAAGAACAAACTTTCATTGCATTGTCATCGGAGTTACACACGTATTACCACAGCTCAATCAGACATCGGGAAGTGGTTCATAATTGAGTCGCAAGATTCCACCCGAACAAACATAGTTTCATATAGTACGCAGTTGATGACTCATGTGGTGTGCACTACACCACACATACGAATACATTGCAAGTTAAATAAAAGCGCTACAAGTATAAAATAAATAACGTTTTACATTCAATTTTTTTTTTTTTTTTTTTTTTTTTTTTATGTAATTGAGTGACGAGACGAGCAAATCGCTCGCCTGATGTTAAACGTCACGTTTGCCCAATGCTCAATTTTCAATGCTCTCCACTAGGTTTCCTGCATCGGGGATGCCATCGAACACTCATATAGACAAGGACAACTAGCACCTAGACCCAGAGCAGATAGTTAAATTCATCATTCAAACATTTGCCCGACCCTGCCCTGTTCGAAAGGCCGGGAATCGAACCCGGCCCGAGTATAATGGGGGTTATATCGAAAATCTTTTGAAGGGCAATAAGGAAAGGATTTGCTAAGCCGAAATGAGTTACGAGGCTAAGCGTATGCTATGACACAGGTGACGCAGCACAGGACAGAACAAATGCAGGGCAGAGGAGGCGAGACAGACATAGAGCGCAGAGCAGGACAGACACGTCTGCGTCACACGTGCCTACACCGCAGTGCGCAGCTCTCAGCAGAGCAGGCGAGACAGAAATAGACCACAGAGCAGGCACAGAACAGACACACGTCTGCGTCACACGTGCCTACACCGCAGTACGCAGCTCTCAGTACGTTCATGCATTACAAAGTCTGCTTTATCCTGCGTAGTTTTAAGTCTCAGCATAATAGGCGTGACGAAAGATTTTAAAATCCTCTTCCATAATGTGAGTACACATTTACTATTTACAAAAAAGCCTTTATTTCGGTAATAAACTTCAGTTTAACGAAGTTTGAAGCCATTTTTCACATATTTTTTCAACAGTGCCCGAAAACAGCTTGCTTGTGTCATGGCGTCGATTTGACGTCACGGCATTGTGTCATGTCATTGTGTCTATGCGTGATGAGCGGCGGATGACCTGAGTTCACTGAGGCGTGACGTCATACGCTGTGATTGTTGTTTCTGACAAGATGGCCGATTGCTGTATTTTAATGTTTTAATTTATTGAAAATCTTAATAATCTGTTTTTTAAAAATAAAACTAAACATGTGTTTTAAATTTTTTTAATCTGGCTAGTCCCCTGAAAGCATTGAATCGGCGATTTTTTGATACTGTCGTCATGCCTATTATGCTTAGCCTGAATCTTTATTGCTTCATTGTTTTATGTTTACATAGGTATTTTAATTACTTCACCAGAATCACCTTGTAACATGCAGATTCGTTTAATTAGTAATGAATATACCTTATTGTATAATAATATTGTGGCTTAAAATTTACCTAACTAAGGAAGAAGCCACACGATGCGTCGATGGCTGAGCAAGAAACAGAATTTCAAACCATTATTTTTGGTTTTTAGGTTTACGATCGTGCTTTAAATCGTGCTGTATAATCCGAATAAATACCTACCACTAATACCAGTGGTATTTTAAATTTTTAATGATAACATCTTTACCGTCTGAATTTTGTTCAAAATAATGATTTTCTTTAGTAACAAACATACAAAAAAAAAAACAAAAAGCAGTCGTCTTTTTGAAGCCGTTTGAAAATAATGTAAATAAAATTGTAAAATTTAAGTTATTTTGAGCATTGAGCAATTTTGAGAATTTCGGCTGTACATTTTTAATAAACTTATAGTTAATGATCAAACGAACTTACCAAGTGAAGTTCGATCACAATTATGTGAACGGCTTCATTCGACGCGATTTTGTTTTTGTTTACATATTGTAGTTATGTCTCACGTACTGGCCCTCAACACGGATTGTTTAGAGATTTTATTCCCCGCTTTCAAAGTTTTTTATTCTGGTAACACTAGAGATCGTCCATAGTCGTTAAGTTCGTTACTATCGTACCCCCACCTCACTTCAGAGCCCAGAGGGGAGCCATCGGCCGGTCGAACTTCATTCTGTTTAGAGCAATAGTTTTACTAATTACTTATTTTGTGACCGGTAATGGAAAAAATTACCCATAAATTGATTATGATTACCAATTATCAATTTCACATTTCATTATTAGGGTTAGGGCATTTATATACATTGTATATAAGTACTAAGTAGGTTACTTAGCTAAGCTATTTATGGGAGGGTGTATATATTAATCGCGTCGAATGAAGCCGTTCACATAATTGTGATCGAACTTCACTTGGTAAGTTCGTTTGATCATTAATTATGTTTCACGGCTTCATTCGACGCGATTTTGTTTTTGTTTACATATTGTAGGATGTTCAGAGAAAATTAGTGAAATGTGAAACAAATTTTTCACAAAATACAAATACATAATTATGTATATCCTTTTATATGATGTTTATAACCGAATCGATCCCGCCACAGACTGTTGGCATGTTGTGAACATTTAGCTTAAAATGTTCTGAGCATTCATCCCAGCATGTCAGTTTTGAAATAAATTTCGAACCGTTAGATTTTTTATACTACGCTAACAAAATATGATAACTTATTTGAGAGCTGGATCTGTATCTATGCTGCTTCTTCTACCTATATAGGTACATAAAATCATAATGTATGATGATACAATATTCCCAGAAGACATTCCCAGTGTAGGTGCTGGACGATACTGCGACATGTCGCCAGCACGAGAAAACTCCAACTAATGAGGAACTAATAAGATAAATATTATTTTATTGGATTTAGTGGTGGAGTCCGTCTATCGTTAGATACGGTTAGGTTTACAGTCTATTTAAAAAAGTTATTAATACTAATATTGAAAAACTTAATAAAATTAATAATCAAAAGCCTCTCCCACTAATAGCATTAAAAAATAATTGTAATTCTGGCTGATAACTGTGACTATGTGTCATATCAGAAAATGTAATCCAAGATTTAGTACATAATAATCAGTTATTGTATTGTATTAGTGACATTATTTCTGTAAAATCAACGAAATGGGTCCTTGGCTAACCAACTACGTTGTTTGAGTCATATAAACCAATGTATGGGTGTGCAGAGTTCGTGTGATAAGACATCAGCAAGGACATTCAAGCTGGTAGAAATTGAAGTTAAAACTTACAATGTCAAAAAAAAATAAATAAATCACAAAAAAAAAAGAAATATAATGCTTACATGCACTAGGATAAATTCTTATTGTCTTTTAGCATTATTCATAATATTTTGCGAGTATATCACATTACTGAAAAAACTCAAGGGATCTTTAATCTAAAAATAATGAATTGCTTAATGTTTAAGCCAAGTTTTTGTACATATAATTGTTTAATTATTGAAGTTAACTTGATTTTATTTGACTGAATAAATGACGATATCAGCATTTGACAGTGACACTAATGATCCATCAATGAGTTTTAAGTTAAGTAAACATTGTGTAGGTACTTTGATTTTTTCAAACAAAATCCAACATTTATTTTTCTTGAATTCTTAAGCCTTAATTATATTACTAGCTCGCATTACTAATATCGATTTCTGGTCGTCATCATGGCGATACTTTATCATAACTTACATATCTTCTTGGAGTCTCTATTTAAGTAAATTAAATTTCAGCTACGATAAAAATAAAAACAAAAAACATTTTTGCAATTAGGATGAGGCACCCGGTCTACAAGAATTTGCGCAAATTCTACTCCTTTTGACATTCTAATAATATTGTTTTCTTTGACATTTAATTTATTGTGTATTAATTTATTCGTAAAAACTGTATTTGACATTCATAAGTGTGCATTGATGTACCCATATTTGAATAAATTATTTTGAATTTTGAATTTTTTGAATTCCTCTCAGTAGCCGCAACTGTCACACGGCGGTGGCAGTGATGGTTCTATTTTCTACTGCTAACAAACTGTGCTCCTCCAACCTGGTGGCGCGGGCGTCTACCAATGTTCAAAGTTAACTCTCCTAATATAAAGCCGTCGCCTAGTGAGAGCGGCTGTCACACCAAATTATGAAGTGAATCGATTAACCGGACCAAGTGTATTTGCATTTTTGTAACTCTGCTTATCTCTGTTTTACTTAATGTGTATCAGCAATGAATAATTGAAAATGTGACATTTACCATTTACTTAAGAAACCCATCGTGATAGACGTTTCTCGTCGTATAAGAATACATAGAGTAGCATACAGCGTAAAAAACTAACCATGTGACAAAATATGTGTCCTTGTATGATCTGAACTCAGGAATAAATTTTTTATATAATATACATAATATATTTTTTCTTGTGTTACCCTTCTTTAACTTAATAAAGTATGGTATAAGACTGAAGTGTCAGTGACACATTACTTTACTTTTGAAAAATTTGTATCCAGCAGTTTCCTAACTTGAAAATAATAGTAACATATAGCTCGGTGCTCGGTGGTATTTTGAATCATACGGACAATCCTCCTAAAGATATTGATAACGAAATTATCAAAAATAATGTGTTAAAATAATGATCAATAGGTATATCAATTTATGTGGCAAACGCACACAGTTATGGTTTTGTAGAAACTGTTTGTTCATATAATAACTAATAACTAGAGGTATAAATGTACCTAAAAATAAAATAAATTAAGGAGTAAAAATAACAATTGCCGACTTGGAGAAGTATAGCACAATGTAAACTGTTTGCCTAACTTTTGCATAGTACCTATAATGCGGTGTAAGACACCCATATCGTATTTAGCAGAAAAAAACGTGTCAAAACTTCGTTAATTTTCATAGCGACACACATCGTAGAATACTGCATCCTACAAAAGTTACATAAAACGTAGTGTAATTCAGACTTATTTATTTATTGATTTTTGTTACTTTTAAGTCCTATGGATGTGATAATCCTAAATAAACGTATACTTATTGATATGAATTTTTATTTAATAATTGTGTGTCGCATCCCGTAGAACACTGTACTGCATCAACTAGTGAGGTTATGCATAGTATAAAACAACATAAACACGGCGCGTCTCGTAGGATACTGTTCTGCAGCAACTTAAAGAAGTATATTGCACAGTAATACTGTATAGCATAAACTAGAATGTTCGTTCTAGAATTATAATGCACAGTAAACACGTCGTATCTCGTAGAATACTGTATTGCCTCAAATTAAAGAAGTGTATTACACAGTAATAATACCTACTAGGTATATGTATAGCATAAACTAGAATGTTATTCTAGAATTATAATGTAAGAACATGTTCGTAATGTGAAAAATACTTTAAAAACAAGAGCAAAGCAAAAGCTTTGCAAGGCTTAGCATAGTAGAATGTGTTGTATAAGCACATAATAATTATATTTATACTCTTGTCATGTCCCTGCATCTACTAGCTGTTTATAACATAATTTTTAGACAATATATTAGCCCGAGTGTAGCGTAAGCTATGATTAAGCAAAAATAACGTTAATATTTCATAAAGGTTTAAATAGCCCAACTTGAAGTCAAAATTACAGAAGTACAGCCACAACAGTAAATAAAAATAAAGTAAGTAAGTGTAATAAGTATATTTAAGGTGGTTTGAGCACATAATATACACTTCCTGTAATAATTAGCATACACTGCACAAAATATAACTAGTCAGTTTTCCGTTTGGATATGCAACTTGTAACACTTTGCAACTAACCAAGGCTAAGCTAAGCTGTAGCTTAGTAAAAAACTCAGGGTTCTTGATGTGAAAGTATCAGCACAGACGTAACGGTGACGCATTTCTTTACCCAAGGCAAGAAAATGCGAACTACCCTACTTTTCAGAAAGTTTCGTTTAGTCAGAGGTTTTGCGTATGATGCATGTTAACATGTGTGACAGTATCTGCTCCGATGCTCCGATGCGACAGTATCAGCTCCGATGAGATGGTATCTGCTCCAATGCGACGGTATCTGCTCCGATGCGACGATATCTGCTCCGATGCTCTGCTCCGATGTTGCAGCGACGCATTTTCTCACAAGCAAGAAGACGCGGACCAGCCCTTCTTTTCTTAAAGCAGGCATAGTCACACTGTGTAAACACACACGCGTCACTTCTTCGTCATTTTGATGCGACGGGATCAGGTCCGATGCGACGGTATCCGCAAGACCCATGTAAAAGGGGGTACAGTGCGGAGTGAGGCTGCGACCCAAAGGGTACACTTAAGCCATTGTGTAAAGACCCAATGTAGAAAGGGTGCAGTACAGAGGTTGTCATTTTTATGCGACAGTATCCGCAAGACCCATGTAAAACGGGAACAGTACGGTGGACAGTATCCGCAAGACCCATGTAAAACGGGAACAGTACGGTGCAGATTGAGGCTGCGATCCAATGTAGAAAGGGCTCGCTGTCAGATGAGACTTCGATGATTTCTCGACGCGCCAATCCTTTATTTCTTCGTCGCTTTTTTCCGCTACCCGCTACCCGCTTTCGGTTTCTCCATTGCAACTTGTTTTAGTTTGCGTGCGAAGGCCTCGGCACGGAAACACGGAATGAAGTTCGACCGGCCGATGGCTCCCCTCTGGGCTCTGAAGTGAGGTGGGGGTACGATAGTAACGAACTTAACGACTATGGACGATCTCTAGTGTTACCAGAATAAAAAACTTTGAAAGCGGGGAATAAAATCTCTAAACAATCCGTGTTGAGGGCCAGTACGTGAGACATAACTACAATATGTAAACAAAAACAAAATCGCGTCGAATGAAGCCGTGAAACATAATAGGAAGATATTCTATGATATTGATAAACAATAAGTTGACAGAAATAATAGCACAAAACTATATTCTATTCTAAGTATAGAAATGATTAAAACGTGTAGTCTCTAATAAAAACAAAAGAAATAAAAACTAATTTTAAATAAAAAATTAAAGTTATTCTATAGCATGTTTATAAAATGTAATATAATGAGTAAATAAATATATTATATTATTATAAGTACACATATACTCGTATAAGATTTAATAATAATAAATATTACATTCTTAAGTATCACAGTCGTTTATCTCAGGCAATGTGGCGTAAAATTCTGCTCTACGTTACACAATATGAGTTTATCTACATTATTAAATGTTTTTTTCTTTCTGCGCGCTGTAACGCAATGCATTGTGTGGCCAAGCCCTAAACACCTAGAACATACAAATAAAGTAACAATTTTGTAGCATTGTGTAGCGCACTTTATGCACTGACTCAGAACAAAAGGCGTTTCGAAACATCTAAAATACACAAGAATACATCCATGCAATCAGAAGCTAAGGTTATAAACCAAACTTGGGAAATCTACGAAATATGTTTTACAGAATATCTAAAGTTACGCAGCTAATTTGAATTTTATTGCCTTTTATTAAGGTTCGAAGTCGTTAAGCTGGTTTTTGCTGAAGGTAAGCAAGAAAGAACGGCGCGTAAGCACATTTCAAGTTCAGTGTTATTCCAGCGTTCGAATTGCTCGAACGCGCGCGCTTTTAAAATTAAAGTTGTAACGCGTTTTTTGAAAATCGAACAGTTTCAAATCTGTGTTTAGTGCTGTGGTTTGTGTCTATGAGTGAGTGCCAGGGTTGCCAATAAAAAGGTAAAGGTTTTATTCTACTTTTTTTTTATTTGTTTGGCTTATTACGTTGTGTATTTTTCCAGTAATTTTTTGTGGTAAACAATTTTAGTAATTAAAGACGTTTCAGCGTTTTTGTTGCATTGTTACATACGAATGAGTAGTATTTAGTAAGACAATGGTTTCAATCATCGCTAATAATCGGTTGTGTCTCAGGCAAAGGACCTTCCATTCAATGGCCATCGAATTTTTCGATCAGGTTATGCTAATCGCAGCGTTGATCGGGATTTCTGGCAATTTCGCCAAAAACCGGTCGGTCATTTGCAAATTGTAAATTAATTATTACGACACTTGCGTTTGCGGGGCTACGCGGAACGGTGGGGAAACCCGAAAGGAGCTCCTTCTCATCATTATCGACTTTTACTTTGAGATCGAACTTGAATCGCGAAAAACCTGATGTTCTTAAACAAAATACAATCACCCTGAAAATGTATCGGAAATTTGTTTTAGTTCGGCAGGGTGGGTCCTTAGTAAAAGTAGTTCAAAAAGTACATCAAGCGCCTTCCGGCTTAGCATAACCGATCTGACTAACCCAGTTACGATTACGATGCATCTAACTGTAGCCTAATTGCCACACTCGACGATTCAGTCTTCACCATTGCCAAGTGAGGTAATAATGCAATCAAAAGTGCTCTTTCGTAAACTTCATGTTGACGTGACGTTTTCCATATTTTTTTTTTAGAAATGTGCTTCAGCAATGAATTAGCACTTTTATGCTAGCGCCTCACGGTTTTGCGCGCTATCAATAATTACCGTTTATGAAACAGGGGTATATTTAAAGGGTATGCTAAGCCGAAGACGGCTCATAGTACTTATTTTGAACGATTTTTACCATGTGACCAAGCCTGAAATAGCGAAAAAAGCCGTTCTAATCGTTTTATCGGTCTCGACAAAATGTATAGAAAAGCTGACTTTTTGAACATTTTTTTTTTCGTTTATTATAGAGACGTAGATAAATAAAGAGATAGAGAAAGGTATACCAAAAAAAATATGCATGAACAGAGAGAGTATTTTTTCAGACTTTTAAAACAAACCCCGATAAATAAAACCTGTTATAGCGTTAATGAATATTTAACTGATAATAATCCATAGAAACCTGCGAACAAGAACAAACATTTAATTATTTTTTCATTTTTTTTATTACTTTGTTACAAAGAAAATTAGTTTAAGTTTTTCAAAAGATGAATATTGATAAAAAATATATATTATAAGATGAAGATTTTGATAGAAGTTTAAAAGATGTTCACTTTTGCAAGGAATAAAAGGCTTTCTTATTTTTATTTTAATCTATAGAAAACAATAGTGCTGTCGTTCTATCTATCAGATCCTTAACTTATTGATTTGTGCCCAACAAGGTTCACAATTGTAACTATCATAATATAAATATTATTGTACCACTTAAGCAACATTGTGGAAGGCCAAATAAATGAATATGTGAAATAGAAACAGAGCTTAATCTATTAATCCAAGATGTAACCTATCTAATATCTCTATCTAAAATTTCATCCCAAACAGTTGAGCCCGTTTCAGGGTGAAGAAGAAAGAAACATACCCACTTTTTCTTATTATCAGGATGATGTGAAAAAAAACAGTTTATATTTATTACTTTTTATATATTTTTTTACAATTAAGTTTAAGCTAAGTTTCAAGTTTGAAGTCAAGTTAATCTAGAGCTACTCGTAGTTCAAAATCGATTGCAAAATTTGTATCCAACTGACAAAAACATATCAAAAAACAAGAACATTATTTTTACAAAACAAAAAACAAAAACCGACTTCAAAAGACCGACTATTGAGTTATTCATCTATTTGTCGCGCACGTACTTAATGCAAATTTAAGACTTATATGGTTTTCTCATGGATACCATTATCAGAACTGGACTAAATTGAAATGGGACCAAATGGGAAGCGTCAGCTTTCTAGTAAAAAAAGAATCATCAAAATCGATTCACCCAGTCAAAAGTTATAAGGTTACAAACTTAAAAAAAAAAAAAAAACATACAGACGAATTGATAACCTCCTCCTTTTTTGTAGTCGGTTAAGAAACGCAGTAAATAAAAATACATTAAAAATAAATTATTAAAATGAAATGAAACAAAGTAACGTAGGTACAAGAAAAACTTCCTTGTTCCAAATATATGCAAAAATTATGCTACTAGGATAAGCATACAAGCAACATTAATTGAAATATTAATATAAATATGCACAAAAAATTCTTTTAAAAATATCCTGTACCTACTTTTGACGTGAATACGTCTTTATATGACGTGACTTATAAACCAGGCGACCTTAAAAACCAGCGGTTCCTCGTTCGAATCCCGGCCGGGCACATCAAAAGCTTAAAAATTTAGATCCATTATTTAGCCACACTAACATGGAAAGCTAAATAAAAGTTCGTAACTTGTAAAAATCCGGTCCTTCCTGCTGTTTTTGCCATAAAGCAGATGGCTGAGACATGGTCCGATATGAAATGAACACTGTAAAAACAAAAAAAAAACTACTTTACTAGCCTGTACTCCGCGGTTTCACCAACCGGAATAAAAAGTAGCCTATAATTATGTCCAACGTCTATCGACTACCTTCTTACCAAATTTCATTCAAATTCATTTAGCCGTTTATGCGTGATTAAGCAAACAAACATCCTAACTTACACAGTACAAACTTTTTCACTTATAAATATTAGTAGGATTTTTTGCAATTTTTAGGGTTCCGAACCTCCTTCGGAGAGAAGACTTTGTTGTATGTCACAGTAAATTTTTTAATTAGTGTTATCATACATAGAACCTATATTACTCAAAGTTGTATTAAAAAATTGTATTAGCTAAGCTAAGCGTAAATGCTAGTTTTTAACGATTTCTACGTATGTTAACAGTTAAACTGGCCATGTATTAGTCACCCAGTAATTAAGTTATGACGCAATAGTTTTTGTAGTGGTAGGGCTCTTTTGCAAAGCCCGTCTGGGGAAGTACCACCTTTGCCAGTTATTCCACCGCCAAGCAGTAATGTGTAAACATTACTGTGTTCCGGTTGAAAGGGCTTTGTTTCCAGTGAAATTTCAGGGCAAATGGGAGATTAAATATCATAGATTTCAGGGTGACGAGCGCAGTGCTGTGCCGCGCAGAGTCTTGAATTCTGCGAGTTCAAAATTCTGGGTGGCGCAGACCTGTTATGGGCAAACGTGGCGTTTAACACCAGGCAAGCTATTTGCTCGTCTCGTCACTTAATTACATAAAAAAAGTTTCAAAATTAATTTAGCTTGAGTCTCGTGCTTCTGATTTCTGAATTTTTAACAACTTTTCTCGGTGCAACTTGAGACTGGAATTCCAACTTTACCTGGCTATATTAATTGAGTTTAATAGTCTGAACATAGTTTGCTGTCGGTGGATACTTTTGTCCTTTTTTACCTTAAAGGCCCTTCTAAAGCCTGCTAAAGTTAGTTACTGTTTAAAATGCTCTGACAACTCGCTGACGTGAATGCGAAAACAAGACAGAGAATTTTAAGCAGTGATTAACTTTAAGCACGCTTTATACACTGAAAAAAATGCGCATCTAAATTCCGCTAAAAGAATGATGATTTCAATTAACGGAGCATACTGATATGACCAAATAGTACGATGATTAGCACCAGTTTTTACGGTGACAACTATCATAAATCGCTATCGCAAAATGATGAGAGCATCATAAGGGAAGTTTTCTACTATTACTTGATGAAATAGGGTAACCAACCATTATCTCGATATATGTATAAAATTAATATTATCTATTATATAGTTACAAAGTAAATTATAATAATTATTATAACTATATTATAGTAAGTGAGTAATTATTAAAATTATTCACTCACTAATTGTTAATTACTCACTTACTATAATATAGTTATAATAATTATTATAATAGTTATATACATATACTATGGACTACGTGACACCTCGGTCTTATTAAAACAAATAAGTCTTACTTTTCCAGCCAATCGTATAAACTGTAGCCCACACACTACCTACTACAAAACAGGACGTCACAAATTGCGGTGTCATCTCTAGTATGTACAATATAACATAATAGCTCAATGCCAATAAACATGCAATTTAACTATTAAATTACTTATCCTTTACAAACATTGTAATCTAAGACCGTCACAGTTGGCTTCTCGCCAGTCGGTATGCAGTTGTGGTCAATGCCGTAGTGGCTGTTTCCACTAACAATCCGTTGATAGTTAAGTACCACTTGTGTAGTTTAAACACTCTGACACCAGGACTATAGCCAAACTGTTTATCTTAGTCCTCGCCTGCGCCTACAGAGGCGCGGGGGTATGACGGCGCGGGGGACTGAGAGGGCGGCGCGCACTACAAGCAGGCGAGGTTTGGCTATAGCCACTAACTACTAGGCCTTTCTAAACTTACTTCCTTTTTAACGGTTATAAGAAAGAAAGATATATTTTCAATCTGCAGTCTTAGATGCTAAGACTCTTTATTGTTCACAATAGATTGCAAACAAAAGGATAATAACAGTTAAAACGAATGCAATTAAATTAATTGAATTAGATTGCGTGCGGTGAATGTGAGTACAAACCTTTAGTGGTTTCTTGGTGCAACAAAAAAACTATGTGAAATTACTGTGTATAAAATACATAAATAAATCTTACTAATATTATAAAGGTAAAAGTATGTATGTGTGTTTGTAACTAATGGACGCTGAAACGGCTGAACGGATTTACATGAAATTTGGAATGAAGGTTGTTCATGGTCTGGATTAACACATAGGCTACTTTTTATCCCGGAAAACGCTCGTGAAACCGCAGGGCGCAGCTAGTCTTAAATATAAAAATGAATCGCTGTTCGTTTGTCTGGCTATAACTCAAAAACGGCTGGACCGATTTCGCTAATTTTGATTTTGAAATATTTGTGAAAGTTCAGGGAAGGTTAAAAGTAAAAAAAAAAAACAGTGGGTGAAACCGCAGGGTGGCAGCTAGTCTATATATATAAAAATGAAACCCGTTTTCCTTGGTCACGGCCTCACGCGTGAATGGCTGGACCGATTTCACTAATTCTTTTTTTGTTGTATTTGTTATTATTAGGAGAAGGTTCTTACGGAAAAAAATATTAAAAAAATCTCTCAGAAATATTGAAAAACCCTAAAAACAGCCCTTTTCTTTTTCCCATACAAACGTTTTCTAACTAAAACGAGCTTTATTGCTATTGTATAAAGTTCATATTGAATTGCAAGCACTCACTGTTGTTTAAGCAATGTAGGTATGTTCCTAACGTCCAAGAGTCAATTTGCACTTTATTACCTCTGTACAAAGTTCAAATTCAATCATATCTATCAAAACAGTGTGCGTTTTATACTGATAATTTTTACTATAAATTGACAAGTTAGCATCAACAAACTACGGTTGCTATAGTTACGCAAAAGCATGAGAATAGAGGTTATAACAAAGAGTTCCTATAATAATAATTATTCTCAACACCTTTGGTCACGCCATCACGCGTGAACGACTGGACCGATTTCAATTTACTCTACGTTTATCCCAAAGTCTACCCGTGCGAAGCCGGGACGGGCCGCTAGTAACTAATAAAGATAGACTGTACCTCTACAATGTACATACAGTATACAATTGTACATACAAAATACACTTACTGACGGACTATAAATATCTACTCGAATTATATTTTTGATTGTACATAGCAAGTGCTAAATATCTACCTAGGTTTGGCATAATCAAACATCCACGTATACTTATTGGAATTTGAAGTCCGCCTTGCCTTAATCCAAACAGGTTTTCCGATCCATTTATTGATAAACAACTTCGGTCCGAAATAATTTTATCAGGTTATTATGCCAATTTTATGAAAATATTTTTATCAGAATATCTGTAGTTTTCCAACCTGAATTGTAGTAATTTCTTGTATATCAATAAATAACTTTCTTTCTATAAGCTTTTATTTATAATAACTTGCAATGTTTGTTATAATAGTTTAGGTTAAATCTTGCAACTAAATTTTGAACCACTTTCCGATGTCCGATTGAGCTAAAATTAGGTGTATCTGTGTAACTCCGATTACGACGCAATCAAAGCTTGTTTTTAAAAAATGCGTTTTAGTATCTTGTTGTGTTTTATGCGACCTTCTATCGCCATACGTAGCCCTATTTGGGATTGCGAAGTGTGTTCGATTTGCTTTAGCATTGGCTACATTTTGCAGGCAGGGTCCTGCCGCGAAGATCTTAGCAGCAGATGGTAGACAGGGTAAATTTTTTCCATTGACCAGTGACTTACTTTTTTAAATAATCCAAATTTCCTTAGCAAACGACAAATGGAGCAGCCAAGCAAACATCTTTTATTAATTCATTTGTTCAAACAAGTCAATTATTATTGTAGCAATTTATAGCTATTTATTTAAATACGATTAATTACAGTTTACAAAAACGGTAGTGTGTGTTCTTATTCGTATAGGTAGAGTGCGTGATTAATGTATTAGTTAGCACGTTAGCAGTATACTTAAATAAAAAAAAATCATGTGGAATGTAAAAATAGCGACCCTATTATCAAACTTCTCCTTTGTTCGATTTGGCCTTTGTAACTCTGATGACAAAGCAATAATCGCTTGTTATATATTATATAAGTAAATTATTCAAAAACAAAATTTAGATGAAACATTTACGGAACCAAAACACACTGTCCCAACACACTTGGCCGCTTCAATAAAATAGATTTATTATCTGTATTATATACGAAAACGGAAAAAGGGCACGGCTACCAACTCTCTAGGGCTCTCGCGAGACGTAGCTTGCATAATACAAGTGCGCTTCCTGAAACATTACGAACTCCCCTGCCTTATACTATTATACCAGGTGTAACAGAAAGGTGTGGTAATACTGAAACACATCGGGTCTTACTTAAACACCTAAAATAAAGTTAGTCGCTGCTTTAAATGGTCTTTTCCCTTTTTTTGATCTATTGAGTGATGAGACGAGCAAATCGCTCGCCTCATGATAGACGTCACGTTTGCCCATAACAGGTTTGCGTCATCCAGAATTTTGAAATCTCTCTCTCTCTCTTTCTCTCTTTTTGCTCTGACAACTTCTCGCTGAGGTGAAATATCACGTGCAAAAATAGGACGGTGAATTTTAAGCTGTGAATAAGTTTAAGCAGGCTTTATAAATAAGGCTCCATGCCAAGACTCAGTTAGAATTCATCCCGTTCCTTATAGCATTTTAGATTACTAGTTATAACAAGATAAACTTTTTCATAAACTTTTTTGCATAAACCAGGTTCAATTTCAAGCTTGTTGACTGGCATACGACCTTGCTAAGGCGTTTGATGACAAATGTCACGCAAGAGTATGTAGAAATCTAATTAACTACAACGTAAGTTTTATACGTACATTTATACATGTTTATTTGATTGTGGAAACATTATTTCTATAGCCCACGCGGCGGTGTGACAAACGCAGCCAGTGAGCACTCATTGGGGTTGTCGATAACCAATAACTTTTATTAGTTACTAGCTGACCCCCGGCGGTTTCACCCGCTGTTTTTTTTTACTTTTAAACCTTCCTTGTAGTAGAGCAAACAAAACAAAAACCAACAACAAAGATCGGACCAGTTTCTGAACAGACCTATAAATATTTTGACAACCTAGTGACACTATTTTTTATTTCTAAAAAGACAAAAGAGATCGGACATCTCGAGTTAACCGTATCAAACATCAAATGTGTCACAGGAACAGTTTGTATTGAAAAATTAAATTGTCGATTTTAATATTTTTCTTTACTTATTATTAATGTTTCTCACCGTTTGAACCTTCCCTGAACTTTTACAAATATTTCAAGATCAAAATTGGCGAAATCGGTCCAGCCGTTCTCGAGTTTTAGCGAGACTAACGAACAGCGATTCATTTTTATATATAAGAAGAAGAAAGATTACTTTACTGAAAATTAATTTCCAGTAAAGTAATAACTCTCCTTTTCTATTGTAATTTTGATTTAATAAAAAATATTTATTATTTAATTTTGGTCAACCATATACCCATATTAACAAATCCCTTACAGACTAACA
Organism: Alcis repandata; assembly: GCA_949125135.1. Taxonomy (NCBI): domain Eukaryota; kingdom Metazoa; phylum Arthropoda; class Insecta; order Lepidoptera; family Geometridae; genus Alcis; species Alcis repandata. The sequence goes on along the minus strand of OX421246.1, from coordinate 3,099,739 downwards.
TATAGGCACATACGAGTATCTAGCAAAATTGAGAGAAAAAAATCATAAAAATTGATTTATATTTTTTTATTATAATTTTTTTTAAATTTGGATTTTGATATTTTGTAGAGCTGGTATCTTTCCATAACACACCTTTCTACACCACCTTGTAAATCCCGCGTTTTTGCGAGTAAAAGGTAAGTAATAACCAAGGCGTATGTAAATGTACGTAAACAGGGCTGCTCGTACGTGCTCTTACGTAAATACCGAGATCAGTGCATGTCAAGGCGACGATCATTTCCTGGCTGCCATGTCATCATTCTAACACGAGGAATGTAGTTGGAGACAGTGCTCAAGGTTCTTGCGAAAATGATTAGTGTTCTATAACTGCACGTGACTAAAGATTGCGGCCACGTTTTTTTTTTTGGCAGAGTATTTTTATTGGTGGATATAATGGTTTATAACTAATGTCGATATAACTCCGTGATCACAGTTTTGTGGTCATGTTTATGGGTTTAAAAAAAGTTGATAGTAATAGGTTTCGGTGGGTTGGTCTGTTTGTTTCTTTTTTTTAGACCCACAGCAAAAATACTAGAATGAGATTCAAATATACAATTATACATGTAGCAAAACCGCCTTGATTAGAAGTTCTAGTTATTTCTTCTTCTTCTTCTGTCGTTCCCTCATTTCTGAGGATCGTGGTCACCGGAACCTCTTAGCCGGGTAATCTGTCTCCATCTATTCCGGTCCGATGTTGCCCTCACCGCCTGGTAGAATTTAGAAGAGGAGGTGGCTTCTTTCACTTTCTTTTTTTCTAGTTATTTATGTATTACAATTTGTAACCTAGTCGATTTGACAGTTTTGGAGTACGAGGTTTTGGTTCGATTTATCTTTACCTACCTATATCCGAAGTGTCAAGTCAACACATTAAGTATGTTAATTTAATCTAATAAACCTAATATTATTACTCACCAATCTAAATTAGGTTCGACGCGAACGGGGCCATTTCTAATTAACTTTAAATAGGTGATTTATAAAAACCTAATGAAATTATGAATTGATTTTAATGATTTAGCTTTAATTTGAAACGGTTTCACCGACTTGAGCAATGACAGACCTCCGCAATCCCTTTCTCTATAAATTAAACATCCTTGAGAGCGAAATGAAAGAACAACTATCCCACCTGTTTTCATTTGTTTTCAATGACGTCACCTCAATAATTGGCATATGCCTGCGTCAACACGTTGTAGGAAGTTTGAGTACTGTGTTTTACTTCCACGGTGGCTAAAGGTCATGCAGTACGCAAGCAACTTTTTGTCAATATCCGAAGAAAATATCTAATTTCTATACACGTGATTTAATATTGCAGCTTTTTTGTGATATTTTATGCTTGGCTATTTCGAGAAACTGATGAGTTTTAGTACTTAAATAGATAGATATATTTTTTGTGGTGTCTTTATTTTTTGCCAACAGCTAAATTTGGAAACGTCTGTATCCAAAATGTTAGATATTGTTTTGTTATTATGAAAAATGTAGGCATTTTCGTTTTAAAATCTTGGGTTAAAAGTTAAGTTGGTAAGAAAAACAGTTATGTTAATTTACTTGTTTTTATGTTGTATAGTTGTCAGGATATTACCATCCGGTAATAACTAATGAACCGAAGTTCACGGCGTTGTTAGGGCCTTGGTGCTGTCTATTAATTTTAACCGACTGCGAAGCATAAGGGTTTTTCGTAATAAATATGACGCAAAACTTAAGGTCTGCCTACTAAAGATATACGAGTATATCGAAGACCTTTTTACATTAACTCGTTTTGGTAACTCGCTTTTTATCGGTTTGTTGATCTGTTTGATACTAATTTAGCTTTTGATTTTAAAATGCTTTTCGATGAGCTAGAGACTTAGAAACTTATATTTTGTAGCTATGTAATTAATATTACGATTTTTTTCCCGGTATAAGTAGCGGTTCTGTAGGATAGTTACACTAATGTTAAAAGTGCGAAAGTTTGTATATTTCTTACTTATAACTTACTCCTCAAGAATGGAGTAGTAGTGGAATGTAGATGTAGATGTCTAGATTAGAATTTACTTTTTAACCGACTTCAAAAAAGGAGGAGGTTATCATTTCGACTGTATGTTTTTTTTTATGTTTGTTACCTCATAACTTTTGACTGGGTGAATCGATTTTGATGATTCTTTTTTTATTAGAGAGCTGACGCTTCCCATTTGGTCCCATTTCAATTTAGTCCAGTTCTGATAATGGTATCCATAAGAAAACTATATAAGTCTTAAATTTGCATTAAGTACGTGCGCGACAAATAGATGAATAACTCAATAGTCGGTTTTTTGAAGTCGGTTTTTGTTTTTTGTTTTGTAAAAATAATGTTCTTGTGATCAGCACCATTTGGAACAGCGGATCACAACTAGTTTTTTTTTGCGTGAGTATTCGTGTGTTAATTATAACAAAAACACATCTAGTAAATAAATAAATGAATGATTTAATTACCCAGAGTATTTTCGTAGAGCAAAGATACTCCACAATAATAACTTCCTTTCATTATCCGAGAGAATGTCTCGACAAATGTCATTTCCCCGTAATTATAAAGATCCGAGAGATAAAAATCAAAACAGTTCCGTCCATCAGGAAGTTGTACTAATTGGTAATTGCTCTGTATATTGAGATGATAAAAGAAATCAATAAATTATACAAAGAAATTCAATTGATGAACATTAATGCATGGAGGAAGTTTAACTATTGGAATACTAATGATTATTTTCATTGTTTTGCAAAAGTTTTGCTTTTTCACAAGAAAATTCCCAAGATTGTGTCTTAGTAAAACAGATATTTAACGTAATAGGGACATAAATATGACTGTCGGTCACCGAAAATCTTTGAAATGTCCAGGAATCACTCACAAATAGACACACGCATCACACGCATGCCATCTATGGCAAATTACGCGTATATCACAGCTGGCAAGCTGAACGCCTGCCAAGAGTGGCATGATCACAGCTTCGTAATCTCACACCGGCCTTAGAATTATGATGCCTCATAATTTTCTCTGACCCTGATGTATTCCAATGCCATAAATTAACTTTCAATAACAATGATAATTATAGGCGAATAAGGAAACTTCAATGAAGCTTATTCAAGTTGAAGAAATTGCGTGATCTGGCCACAGGGTCGCGGCTTGAACTTCGAATTAATGGTGCTATTAATAAAAATTCTTCAGACTTTACATAATATCATTACTCTTCTCACTGATATTACAACATGCGAAACTTTGTGAGTCAATTGAGTTGATAAGTCCGTGTGTGAATGTGCTTGTGAGTTAAAGTAATAATAAATGTTTCACACTCATAGCTCCCCACTCTCCACTCAGTGGCGGATTTACACATTTGCCGCCCGTAGGCTATTCAACATTTTGCCGCCCCTACCGACCTAAATAATTTGATACACTAGCCCCGTCCCCCTTCCCTGCTCACAATAATACTTCTTTCAGAAATCATGTCCGAAATTTAAAAAACTTGCCCCAGAATTTGCCGCCCCTGAAATCTGCCGCCCTAGGCTCTAGCCTACTCAGCCTGCTGGTAATCCACCACTGTCCCCACTAGGATACCATGTGTCGGGGATGCTAGGGAACACACAAAGACAAAGACAACTAACACCCAGACCTAGAGCAGACATTAAAATTAGTTTATTAGTTAGTATGAGGGTGCGTGTGCATATGTTTGTTACTTTTTCACGCTGAAATATAGCTCAATGGAATTAGATGAAAGGTATGCAAGCAGTTTATATCCTGAATTAGTCGATGAAAAGGAACATAACTCATAAGCGGTGCTTAGCAGTTGCTAAGCTGACAAAAATGTAGTGCGTAGGACTAGGCAATGTTTCTTAATTTTAAGACAATAAGTGCAGGTGAAATCACAAGGTGCAAATAAGTAAAGACAGAGCTGTCGCGGCGGAATTTTCCACATCGATGGAAGTTTTACGGAAGGTAAAACGTCTTAAAAGTTTATAAATAACTACCAGTTTCTACCAGAAATAAAGAGTCGTAAGGCCTTGATGAAATAAAGAAAGGTTAATAACTGAATCAGTTGCAAGGCGACAGTGAACCTGGTCTAACGCGAAAGATAATCCGACATAAAACACTGGTTGCAAAGTCCCGAGTATTAACTATTAGTGATTGAAAATAATATCTAGATTATTTTTCTGTAGATAATACAGATTTATAAGAAAAGGTTGCTAAGCCAAAAAGGGCTGATACCCATTACCAACAACTTTTACTATGGGACCAACCTGAAATTCACGAAAAACAAGTCAGGCTATTCCATAGAAAACTGTCAATGACACTTGACAAAATGTAAGGAACTGCTGATGAATAATTGCTATTTTTCAACAACATTAAAAATACTAATATTTCCCTGTTATTTACGTAAATTTCAATCATATTACATAGTTTTTGTAAGGCTGTATTTTTTGTCGCCACCTTCTACGTAACTTGTGTCAACGCCCTTGACTTACAGTTCATGTTGATTACGCAGTTAATGATTTATTGTTTGAAATATGACTACTATTACACCTAGCTGGGATTAAATTAATTATTTATCATTTATTATTTAATCTTATTTATAATTAAATAGGTTTTATGCTGTTGGTAATAACAAAATTACGTAGTTTTGTATTTTGCAAAAGAGGTTGAGATATTGCCAAACGATATCGGTAATTTGAACTTAGTTCTTGTTGAAAAATTCGATAGAAACTTCATGAAAAAAGGGTCCGCGCCCTTATCTATCGTGAATAGAAACTGCATTAAGATATTTTAAACGGACTATGTTTTTATTACGTTGTCAAACTTGTCAATCACAGATAATAAAACCAGTAGATTGTGGTGTTATCAACTATAAATTTTGTATCCAAGACCTTGTCTAATGGAGCAAGAATCCAATAACATGCCATTCCTCTCCCACTCGATTTAATTATCAGATGAAATCTGAATGATAAAAAAAAAAAAACGATTTGGGTTTTATTGCAAAAAATTGTGGCAAGACATTTTAATTTATTAGCTGGTGGGTTTAGATTTGATACCTAAATCTGTAACTTGTCTTAAGTTTTTTACATAATATATTTACAATGATAATTTGATGCAGATAAAAATAAACTTGATAAACTTTTAGATGCGCATATTTTTGTTATAAATTTTTAAATAAAAGTGGTTGGTATCAGGAAAATCGGAAAAAAAACTTTTCCTTAATGAATATAAAGTGTTGTATTAAGAATAGTGGTTCCATTTCAGTGCATTTCAAATGGCAAGATGAATGATGCAATTTTTGACACGTTGAATGCCATGTGTGTTTTAAAAACACAAATCATAAACTGGTCAAAAACTATATTCGAATAAGACATAAAAGAAATATCATTAACACAACACAAAATCCTTTATCTTATATGACTCAATGAGTTTAAATCTGTTTAGCCATAATGCATTCTAACATAACATTCTAAATTAAGCGTTCGAGTTGCATAATATATCTAACTAGCTGTTCCCTGCCACGCTTCGCTGTAAATAAAAAAAAAATAATAATATAGCCTATGTTACTATTGGATAATGTAGCATTCGAATGGTGAAAGAATTTTTGAAATCGGTCCAGTAGTTTTTGAGTTTATTCCACACAAACATACAAAAATACAAATCTTTCCTCTTTATAATATTACTAGCTGTTCCCTGCCACGCTTTGCTGTGGATTAAAAAAAATAAAAAAATAAATAAGCTATGTTACTTTGGGATAATGTAGCATTCGAATGGTGAAAGAATTTTTGAAATCGGTCCAGTAGTTTTTGAGTTTATTCCACACAAACATCCAAAAATAAAAAAATACAAATCTTTCCTCTTTATAATATTAGTATAGATAGTATAGATTAGTATAGATGAGTAATGAAACATTGATCCCATTCAGTGATCGTTTCAGACCTTAACGTCAAGGAATAAGGTCGTCAAAGAGCTCCATCTCTAAAAGATTGGAAAATAGTGACTTAGGCTGCTCATAAAGCATAAAACTTCTTTGTTCTTGGATTTGGTCACGGACCGCACTCAATTTTATATTTTTTATAACAACACATAAATTGTAAAATACCGTCATAAAACAGTCATTAAGTTAGAGCAAAAACATATCACAGTGATAAATACCGAAACAGAATTTTAGGGTTTGACGTGTTCTCATAATTATTTTACTAAGATTAAAAACGGATATATTGAGGTAATTATTAGGATGGTCATTATATTATAAGTAGTTATTACTTAATGCCCGCAGAAAAAAACAAGATGAACATCCTAAACTTGGCCTCCGACAACCAAGAACATGCCAATCATGCTTGCGCAATTTCCTGTCAAACTCAAATTGGTTACTAGCGAAAATTGGCTCGGGTTCATTAAAAAAACCGGCCTAGTGCAAGTCGGACTCGCGCGCAAAGGGTTTCGTACCAATATCTATAAAAACGACAAAAAATCACGTTTGTTAGATAGATAGATAGATAAACTCTTTATTGTTCACACCATAAATTACAAACAAAAGGATTATAGCACCCAAAACTAGTGCGACAACTGGCGGCCTTATCGCTAAGAGCGATCTCTTCCAGGCAACCTTAGGATGGAGAGGATAGATAAAAATAAATAAAACGGGGTTCCCTTATATAAATTTTTTTTGACGTTTGACCGCTATCTCGCCTGATGGTAAGCAATGATGCGGTCAACTGTGAAAATTTCAACTGTCTAACTATCACGGTTCATGAGATAGGTACAGCCTGGTGATAGACGGACGGACAGCGGAGTCTAAAAACTACATGAACCCAAAAAAAAAAAATTGGTTGAACATCTTGCCAATAAACTAGCTAAATTATACCATAGATTAATTTTATGGATCAAGTGAGCCAACTCAGAGAAGTCAAGTTTTTTGTCTTAAATTATTTGTATTGCCTTAAGATCTGGATTCGGTTTGTCTAAGCATAAATTCTCGACAGTCATTAGAATAGTTAATTAGAGTTAGTATTAAAATAAAAAAGGATTAAGTTTAAAAAAACATCACAATGAGTGTAAAAAGACTTAAAATGCATCATAAAAACACAAAACACAGACGCTGCGGAATGTTAGAAAATGAAAAGACAAAAACTCAAAATGAAAATTCGAGAACTTTTAAAATAGCTATGAATAAAACTTATCACCAATTTTTTATTAGGTATATATATACATATATATAGTATATTACTTCACGTAAATTGTACAACACAAACCAAATTGGTCTATATAAACCAATCTAAAATAATCTATATCTACTTTAAATTACAATTCACTAATGCTAAATAATATTATTAAAGAAGATCCTATTTTTTCGTCCTCCGTCGCAAATAAAGACTCGAAATTTGCGTAATGTTTTATGATTAAATTAACACATATACGCCAACTACGCCACTATGTTTTAAAATAGGTTAGGTATTTGACACGTTCACGCAAATATCTTATAAATTCATTTTTTGTTGATTGTGCAAAAATTATGTGAATTATTTCTTAACGTAAATTATTAAACTAGTAGATATTACATAGTTTTAAAAAGACTAGACGGTGCTGGCCCAAGACCGGAAAGAATGGAAAAAATTGGGGGAGATCTTTGCCCAGCAGTGGGACGTTACAGGTTAACTGAAAAAAAAGTAGGTAAAATTGCTACTTATTTCTTCTACTAATTTTATAAATGTCAAAGTTTGGATTTTTGTAGCTCACAAACGTACAAAAACTGCTGAACAGATTTGGATAAAATTTGATATGAATGTAGCCTAGTACCCTAGATTAACATAGTATAGAATACTTTTTATCTTGGAATTTTCCATGGTGGTGTTCCATTTTCCATTTCCATTTTCCATGGTTATAACCACGGTTTGCAACTACTTGCAACTGAAAAAATTACTTATTTTGGGTTTATGGTACTAAACGCGCAAGCCAAGAACAAAGAAAACTTAAAAAACATCATCCCAGCACAAATTAACATAAATATTAACTAAATAACTTCAAAGTTAATTAACACGAAACTAGTTAAGCATGTTTAAAACATACTTAAATACGACACAGACGATAGTAAAACGAGTTTGATTTCCTCAAAAGATTGGTCCAGCAAAGTCCAGAAAAACAAGAAATAGAAGAATATAGAAAAAATTGCTAAAAAACTTTATGAAAAACATAAGGGTCAGGTCAGGCTACGTATTATTGCTACATATATTTTTGGTGAATTCGATCATTTTATCGCAAAACAAGAATGTAATGTAAACTTTGACAGTATATTTCTTCCAGTAGTTTTTACGATATACCTAACGCTTTGAACTTTAGCGGCAACCGCGCGACTCCACATTTAAGGGCTCATGTACTGTACAGTACACGAGCTCTAAAGTCACGGTACTCGTATGTGATTCAATATAGGTACAATATCAATATCAAAAATTGCCATCAAAATTCCGATGAATTCACCTAAAGTACGGAGCATACTTACTGATATCACCAAAAAGTACGTCACCCTAAAAACTGGTGCTAGTACTAGTTTTTACGGTGACAACCATTATAACATAATAGTTGTCACCGTAAAAACTGGTGCTAATCATCGTACTTTTTGGTGATATCAGTATGCTCCGTACTTTAGGTGAATTCATCGGAATTTTGATGAATTGTGTGAAGCGAAGTGAATTCATCATTCTTTTAGCGGAACTTAGATGGACATTTTTCACAATGTAGATGAGGAGGTCATGGGAGGTAATTCACATGTTTTCAGACGTCAGATCATGGATCTATTCAATTATATAATTCCTACATTTGGAACTTATAAGTTTTTATAGCAGAAAGCTTTCAGAAACATATGTCTTGTAGTTGCAATTTTTCTGGAATGAACCTCGAACCAAACTCAAAACATTCTTCGAATATATGCTATAAATACAGGAAAATTTAAAAATCACAGGCGTAGCGAGCAAGTAAATAAAACTAGCGTTTTTTACAATCAGCGTTACTCGACGTGTGTGTTTTGTTCTACAAACTTCGGATGTCCTGTTTATTATAGGTTAAGGAGTTTTTCGAAGTTCAAAGATAAAATATGCAAATATATTTAAATAAACTTGTTGGTTTAAATCGTACCAGATTTTTGGAATGTGATCTTTTAAAGGTAAACGACACGATGAGTTTGGATTTATTTCATTTTATAAATTTTTAAGTATCTTTAGTTGAATTAAACTTTATAATTACCTCTAGATACAGAAAAGAGCAGAAGCACTAGACCGTGACGTCTTATGATTACTGCAATGTGCTTAATTGTTATTAATTGCATTCATACAATAATTGTGCAGATGCCGTTTGTGAATGTGTGTGAGTTTTTGTCTTATATTTTCTAATGTTCCGCTCAACTTCCTTTTTTTTCATAAGAACCTTCTCCTGACAATAATTAACACAACAAAGAAATAATTAGCGAAATTGTTCCTTCCGTTCACGCGTGATGCGATGACCACGGGAAATAGAGATTCATTAACACGCTTTTATTAGCTTCACCTGTATGTTTGTATGTTTGTATGTTTGTATGTTTGTATGTTTGTATGTAACCGACTCCTTTGAGCGCGTTTTTGACCCACTTTAAACGGTCAGATTTCTTTCAAACTTTGTAGATATATCGAGGACCGATGACAATACACTAAACAAATCGTGTTTTTTAGTTTTTTTAACGATTAATTTTTTTAACACGCTTTTTCTATAAAGTTTCTTTAACTTTTAATACCGTTTAACTTACAAATGGTAATTTCGTCATTCGTGTCAGAGAACAAAGTGGCGCAGTGGAAGCGTGCTGGGCTCATAACCCAGAGGTCCCTGGATCGAAACCACGCGCTAGAAATCTTTTTGCTCAATATTTTTTGTTACGCATCAATTTTATTTTATGAGGTCTGAGGATCGAAACCACGCGGCTACAAATCTTTTTGCTCAATATTTTTTGTTACGCATCAATTTTATTTTTAATTTGCTTGAGCAGACGGCCAAAATCGGATAACACCAACACATTTGTACATATTAAGGATGGTTAATAGTTAGCAAATCGAACTAAAAAGCGAAAAATAAATAATAGTTAAAAAAAAACTAAAAAAACACGCTTTTTATAAAAAACCGAACTAAAAAAATAGAAAATAAAATTTTATAAATTTAAATTAAGAATATGGTTGAAAATTTCAATAAATATAAATTAATAATAGTGTAAATAAATAAATACATGTATTTTATTTTTAAAAAAGCGTGGGGTGCTTTCTAAGATATTATCAAAATGCTAATCACTCTACTCATGTCTGTCAATACAAAATGTATCTACAAAATATATAATATCTATTGACCCATGCACCCCACGCTTTTTAAAAATAAAATACATGTATTTATTTATTTACACTATTATTAATTTATATTTATTGAAATTTTCAACCATATTCTTAATTTAAATTTATAAAATTTTATTTTCTATTTTTTTAGTTCGGTTTTTTATAAAAAGCGTGTTTTTTTAGTTTTTTTTTAACTATTATTTTAGATATATACCTCTAGATTAGATGGATAAACTGATTATACTGATAGTAGGCCCAATTTTGAAGGCTTTTTAAGACAGATTTAAATTTTCTAAAACTATTGGCATCCTTGTCTAATGGCTTGCAATGATATAGACAGATATATTTTTAGTTAGTTTAGATCTGTCTTAAAATGCCTTCAAACTTGGGTCCATTTATAGGTTAATTTCCTTCTTGGCTTTAATTTTATCTTTTTGCACTTTCAATGCCAGACTGACCACTACAAGTAGCAATTTCAAATGTCAACTATTCCCTATTCTGTGGTTTGATCAACATTGACCCGCATATCCTAATTCGCAAATATCTTAGGTTAGGTATTACATTTCGAAACTATGATCGAAATTGGGAATTCAGAAGGTTGACGTCAATAATACTTTAAATGGGTAAGAAGTGTGAATCACTGACCAAATATACTTTGATTAACTTTGGTGACTAAAGTCTCTTTACGTAAATTGTATTTAGACTGTAATAAAATACCTTGACTTCACTTTTTGACATTGCAATTATTTTAAATAATTTTTTGACATTCTAATTTTTTTTTTATTTCACATTCATATAATGTAGGTATACATTGATAAACCCATATTTGAATAAATTATCTTGAATTTGATTATGATCTTAGTTGATGCTGGTTTGCAAGCCAATTCATAGTCAATAGATATTATCATTTCTTAACCTGTTTTTCTCATTGAGATAGACACGCGAGTGACGGCGATGGAAGTAATATCGAACACTATAGAATTAGCCTAGCCAACTAGCGTACCGAAATGTTTGTAATCGTAGAACTGCATAAACCTTATTGGCTAAAAAGGGCTTTAGTTGACAAAACTAAACTTACTAAAATATCTCTTTTAGTCAATGCATATCAGCCAACTAAACCCGTAATAGGCTGCATTAACTTTTTCGTGGTAAATACGTCTTTTTGATTTTTAAACTTAATTTATTTTACTTCATTTTGAGCCTTTTTTAACATCAGAATAGGATTTAAAATAGAATATAAAAACTAATATTTTTTCATGTCGATGCTTTTTAGGCTACTGATACTCCTTCGAAAACAAGAACATTATTTTTACAAAACAAAAAACAAAAACCGACTTCAAAAGACCGACTATTGAGTTATTCATCTATTTGTCGCGCACGTACTTAATGCAAATTTAAGACTGATATGGTTTTCTCATGGATACCATTATCAGAACTGGACTAAATTGAAATGGGACCAAATGAGGAGCGTCAGCTTTCTAATAAAAAAAGAATCATCAAAATCGATTCACCCAGGCAAAAGTTATGAGGTAACAACATTAAAAAAAAAAAAAACATACAGACGAATTGATAACCTCCTCCTTTTTTGAAGTCGGTTAAAAAACCTTTATGGCGAGACTTCGGTGTGTCTATATGTCACAGCCAATTACTAAAGTTATTGCAAAGTTAGCACATCTGCAGATTTATGCCATAAACTATCAATATTTGTGAATGTTGCCACTCCAAAAACCCTATTTGCCAAGCGGTGAGTCACGAGCGATTCCGGCTAAGTTTTGAAACGCAACCTTCAGCGCCCATCGCGACTCGGCACACAATATCGGTTTCGATACTGTTCACCAATGTTTGAGCGATCGAGTAAATGTGTAAGTTATTGGTAGCAACTAGCGACAAATCGTTATGAGCAAAAAAAAAAGAATTCGGAGCAGCGAAAAATTCAAGTAATTTATTACATATTTGCTGGGATTATTATTCATCATCAGCAACCTTTAATCCTCCCACTGCTGGGATACAGGTCTACCCTCGAAAGGTGATTAGGCCGTATTCCACCACGCTGGCCAAGTGCGGGTTGGTGGATTCACATACGCCATTGAAATTCTTCTCCGAACGTATGCAGGTTTCCTCATGATGTTTTCCTTCACTGGAAAGCCTGGTATGTAAATTCGTACATAAGTCCCAAAGAACTAATTGGTACGAGTCGGGGTTTGAACCCACCACTTCAAGAATTCCAAGCGGCTGTTCTCCCACTGAGCTACCACAGCTTATATTGTTATTAAAAAATACAAAAAAAAACAATTCATAGAGCTTTTTATTCTTTAAAAATGTTTGTTTTTTGACATTTTCTATGACAGCTGATTTTATTTCTTGATTTCCGGGTTGGCTCCATACTAAAAGTTGTTCTTAATGATGAGTATATGACCCTATTTCAGCTTAGCATACCCTTTCATTATAGCCCTGATAGACCGGTTATTTTCGTTGGACTTTGTCGTATGATAATGATACGACGGTGGGCTTGCGGTTTTTCCACTCTCATTGGTTGGACCTTGTGCTTCTACTAACTGGTTGGATGACGTTGGCTTTTGCGTCATTTTACCAAGAAAATATTTCAATAACATAAAACAATTAAAAAAAAAAACGACAGGTTGCACTCCGGGAGTGCCGGCAGAAGTGAAAACTTAAGCATTAACGTTGTACGTTTTGGATATTTTGGAATGGTTAGGGAATAATTTTGCACGAATTGCTCTAATTATTTTAATAGAAAAATGAATCGATATCGTGTCCACTATAATCACTAGGTCACAACACTATAACTGTCAAATTAGAACATTCGCGCAAGCGCCCTGCGCCGCCTAAACGAAACAGCCGGCGCAGGCATACATTTTCGCCGCGCCGTAGAAAGAGAGGGGGATACTAGCTGTCTACTCTCCATCCGTCTTACGAATTTTCGATCAGGTCACGTGACCCTTTCGCGAGTTTAACATTTTTTACCCATTCCAAAAAAGTGTATAACGCCGCTAAAGAAGTTTTCACTTCAAAAATCACTATGGGACCAACCCGGAATTCGCGATAAAATAAATCAGCTGTTCGATATTCTATCGAGTGTCATTGACTATTTTTTTGGAACAGCTAATTTTTTTCAGATTTCAGAGTTGGCTTTCTTGTAAAAAATGTTCATAACGATGAGTAGAGTCTGGCTAACGAAAGTTGATACCGACAAAGCGCGGCAAATTAAAAAATATCAGCATGGCAGCCCTAAACTAAACTCCACTCTTCTGAAGAGTGGAGTGCGAGTATAAAATACTATATAAAAAAAAAAAGTAAAAAAAAAAGTAAAAAAAAAAAAAGTAAAAAATAAAAAAAGTGAATACACAAAGTGAGTTGTTCCAACTTTCCCTTTCAGTTTAGGGCTGCCATGATGATATTCTTTAAATTTGCCGCGCTTTGTATCAACTTTCGTTAGCCAGACTCTACTATGAGTCATTTTCGGCTTAGCATACCCTTTCTTTATAACCCTGTATAAATAATTTAAGGTGACCCAAGACAAACGTTCCTTGACTTGACTCATTAATCTAGCCACTTGGTGGTAGTCAGAGGACTGGTTAACACCTGTGTCTATACTGTATAGTTACGTACATAGGGTTACTCGGAACGGTGGCACTAAGCTGAAAGGAGCACGACAAAAATAACGACCAATGACTACTGTTTTGCTGTTTTTTATTACTGGAAAATTATTATTCAATAGGTAATAAATTAAAATTGTTATCGTTATATTCAAATGAATACTATCTGATAATGAATTATTAATTATTATTGAATAATTTGTTATTTTCATTTTCCTTGGGTATAAGTAGAATTTTTTATGAAACACCTGATACTGTTTTCGCAAGTTCAGGGCTAACCCTACATAACTTAGTAAAAGTTATTCAGTTTGTTTGAGTAGGTAAGAACGGTAGTCAAACGCAAGCCTATTACTAAATAATAAAAGGAGTTCCTTTCGCTTAGTACCACCGTTCTGCGTAACCCTACAGCCTACAGCTAACACCTGCACATAGACTACGCAAATCCGAGAATTATGCTAACGATCGATTAGCAGCTGGCCTCATACGGAATAGCTGAGTGACCAATGTACATACCATATATCCTTGTATGATGTGGTCTGAGAGAAATCAGGACGTTTGGTCAGTGAGGTGGACTGGGATATTAGGACGAATACCTATATGTTAAGGATCAGTAGGCAGTAGGTCAAATCGTCAGTTAAATCGTCGTCTATTTTGTGATTTGATCCTTGACATAAATAGGTAGTTTGTAAGGACTGGGCAAATGTTCCCGACTTCACGGTGCAAGCATACTGCATCTTTTGAACTGAGTAGCATGTGAAGTTGTGAACCGTAGATTTTCGGCTACTCTAGTGAGCCCTACTCACACACGCATCTCACACGTATAGGCACGATACATTGCGAGACGCAAGTGACTTGCTTCATAGTAGTGTCACATAAAACTATTCTGGGCCTAAGTTTGAAGGCTTTTTATGACAGATCTAAATTTTCTCAAACTATTGACGTCTTTGTCTAATAGGTTGCAATGACAAAGACAGATTTATTTTCAGTTATTTTAGATCTGTCAAACAAAAGCTTCAAACTTGGGCCCAATGTTTTTTTATACTGTCACGAGAGAAGAAAAAATGCTACCTAACTACGTATAATGCCTAGTGTCACAGGTTTAAAAATCATGAGACAGCATTTTTTTATTGCTCCACCAGTAGTGTCACAAGAGAGCTAACTCTTTTCGCAATAGTTGTAGGTATTATCTAATCTGTGGTTAGTAGTGCCAAACTGTAGTGTCACATTATATGTCACTAAAACTACATAACATACATTTTAAACCACTCAACATAAGGGATACTCTGAAATTTCAATGGATAGCGTCAATTTAATCTAGAAATGCCAATCTAATTTAGAAGTACTAAACATAATGGCACGCAATACTCCAATCACCGCCTCCAGCTATTTATCTAGATGGATTTAGTTGATAATTGGGACCTGCTTTCTCCTTATAGACCTTAGTAATCAAAGGTAAGTAATTGTGCCAGGTACGACAGTATTTAGTGCTTAATAGGCACCAAATGGTTCCCGTTTGGTAGTATCATTTCCTTAATTGAGCTAAGCTAATGAATAAAGGTTCCTTAGGTTCCTAAGGAACCCTAAATGGGGACGCAATAGGGGGCGCAGTGACTTGTGTTTTGCAAAACATACGTTGTAGATTTTGTAATATTAATTTCAAACTTGTCATTAGTTCAGTTTTACCTTTGCTTTAGGCATATTTTTAAGAATAAAATAAGCGATGCGGTCGAAGATCAGGCACGCAGATTTAGAAGATACTTATTATGAGTGAAAAGTCCAAGATTTTATCTCACAGGAATGGAATTCGGAAATGTCCTCCGTTCCCGAGCTGTACAGATCAGAAACATAAATTCTTTGACGTTAAAAAGACTTTAATGTTATTCTAAAAAGATTGAATAATAATAAGATCAATAAGTTGATTAAAAAATACTTTCTTTTAGCATTGTGATCAGATTTACCAAAATATATGTACCAAATTTCAGCTCAATCGGACATCGGGAGTGGTTCATAATTGAGTTGCAAGATTCCACCCGAACAAACATAGTTACAAAGATAAATAGTTATATTTATAGTTACATACATACGTTGCAAGTTATATAAAAGTTTTGAAAATAGGTCCATGTCCCACAGACGTCGACATCAAGTGACAAAAATGACACAACTCAAATTTGTCAAAAAACGCTACATCAAACATACTAAACTGGCCGAGTTTGATCCACTTTCCGCGTAAAATATGACCCTATCCATCACAACGATACATTTCTGGGCTGAACAAACGAAATTAAAAATGAGAACCGACACGAGACCGGGTGACTTTTTAACCCTCGACGTAAAACGAGGAGTTTTAGTTAGCGTGTCTGTGTATCTATGTCTGTTTTTGGCATCGTAGCTCTAAAATGAACGGATTTAGGCTAGACATATCAACGCACATTCCAGTTTTCATTAGCTGGTGAAACCGCGCTGAGAAACTAGTATTTTTCATACCTACATCAGAATTTTAAAAGGCTGAGTCTATTAATACGGGTACTGTACGAACAATTTATGATTATTAATACGGTTACTAGACCCAGGTGTCTGTGGAAAGAAAAGAAAAAAAAAAAAAAACCTAACCTAACCAAAACTAACAGGACACGATTAGTACAATTTTTTGGAAATAACATCAATTTTCTTCAAAATTTTTGCAAACTTTGAAAAATCGTAGCGTCTTCAAAATTTTGAAATTGAATTTTTGTATTTTTGTATTTTTGTATTTTTGTATTATTATTTTTTTAAATTAAAATATTCCTATTTTTAAGATTCCTATTATTTTAGATCCATACATTAGCTAATCATCCAATTCATTCTTAATGAAAAAAAATTTGAATAAATGTATGAGTAAATATAATTTATTCGTCCAGTACCCGTACAAATATTCACTTCGATCTTAAAAACTCTGATTTCGCGAAAATAAAATCAGCTGTTCCATATAAAAATGTCAATGACACTCGACAAAAGGTATGGAACAGCTGATTTTTTATTCGCGAATTCTGGGTTAATCCCATTATGGTTCATAACGATGACTACTATAAGCCCTTTTCTGAGCATACCTTTTATGAATAACCCTGTATTATCACTTAACTTGAATCAAACTTTATAAGTAATGGCCTTCCGTTCCGGTAAAACCCTGAAAAATATTAGTGAAAATTACATTAAAACCTGTCCGGTAGTTCTTTTGATGCTCCGAGAAAGAATCTCTATTTTCCAAGAATATCCGGTGCTTTTAGTTTATTAAGTCGGACGGACAGATAATATGGAACCGCAGATTGATCCCATAGTAAAAGTTATTCATAATGATGAGTACTAGAAGGCGGGCGGGGTTTTGTAATAGTGAAAAACCACATCCGTCCGGTTTATCTGTTGTTTATCCTGTAACAACAACCAAAGCTATATCAGAGGCTTTCAGGAGGCCTATAAATTTGACCGCCATTTCGTCTGATTGTGAGCGATGATGCGGTCTACGATGGAGCGTGCTTGTCATTCAGTTTCGAAATGAAGACAACATTACTCGTATATTTATCGGGAACACTCACTCAAGTATTGCATTCCACACTCCACATACATACGTCCGGAAGAGCCGTGGTAGCTCAGTGGGAGAACCGACGCTTCGCATTCTTGAGGTGGCGGGTTCAAACCCCGACTCGTACCAATGAGTTCTTTAGGACTTATGTACGAATTTACATACCACTGGCTTTTCGGTGAAGGAAAACATCGTGAGGAAAACCCGGATATGTCACGCAAAAAGGGCCGATTACCGGCCTAGTTGCGGAAAAAGAGCCCGCTCTTTACCTTTTTACATACGTCCGGCAGTTCCACATATCCACTGATCTATCCTTACTGGTAGAGAAGAATGGATTTTCTTTCCATCTATTACTACTAGGGGGGAAACGTACGTCGATGTTTTATAGACAGGGCCAATACGCCAATCACAAACATTGTCAGAAGGGAAGTTTTTTTATTATAAAATTTTAAAATATGTATGTTTTATATAATAGTTTCACTCAACAGCATATTCTCGAATACTTTCCTATTCAAAAAATAACTAACAACTTAATTGCAATAGAAAATTACCGTTAAAGAAAATGCTCTCCTGAAATTGGTGAAATTGGCCTTTTTTACAAACACCGTCGAAATTATAACAAGAAATCCTTGAACGCTTACCCTGTAAGTAAACAATATGAAACATTGTTACACCAGTCAGTATTAGCAAATGCATTACATAATTTCAGCAACTTGGACATGCCCTGAATAGCATGCCAGATTAAGGTAGTATGGTGTAGTCGAGGAGGTGGGAGGTAGTTTAGACTGACATGTTTTCTCTTCTCTTAATATTGCGGAACTGTGTCGAAAACCAAAGAGCTGTATTTTTGAATAATAGTATTTCTCTATGTCAATAATATGAATCCCAAAATCAACAACTTATTTTCAAATAAAAATTATATAGGCAAAATCAATAAATAATAGAGACATTGACCTAACCCCTGGCAAAATGAAATATTTACTCCATAGTAAGTATGTAATGCACTTTAATCTTTCATCCACTACAAAACGGTTATCAACTTTCGACACTTTGACCTACTCACTCATTGACGACTAGACTTGACTTGACCTTGGACTTGATCACTAGTCATCATTTTGGCTAAACATTAAGAAATTACCATATTGAGGTTGCATCACCTGAAGTAAAGTCCTCGTTTCTAATCCGCACAGCCCGGGAATGGAACAGACTTCCGGCTTCCTCGTTCCCTGAGAGATATAATCTTGGACTTTTCAAGGTCAGAGTGAATAGGTATCTTCTATCTGCGTGCTTCATCTTCGACTATATCGGCGCTTAGCAACAGGCGAGTTGGTGGTCAAGTGCGGATTTATTTATTAGAAAAAAAAAAACTATAATATGAGTAAATAACACTTGTTTTTGTTATTTTTGTTAATCGTCGAGCAAATCGTTCACATTGAATGTAAAAATGACCTCTAAAACTAGGCAAGTAACCACAACAATAATTGCTTTACACGCTCATTTTAATTCATAAAATTGTGGTTATAATTAGAATAATACAAGTTTAAAACACGTGTCACACGTGACCATTAACATGCGAGTCGAGGTCAGTAAAAACAAACGCTAGCTCTTGGTTCACAATTGCAGTATTGCGACCAAGTTATTCTTACAGTTAGAAAATGGAGCCATTATCGTTTTTCTCACAACAACCAGTGCAATTTTTTTAGTTTATCAATTGGGCAGATTAATAATTAAGTTTGTCGAACAGTAACTATACGGGGTTATACAGAAAGGGTATGCTAAGCCGAAAAGGGCTCATAGTACTCATCATTATGAACAACTTTTACTGTGGGACCAACCAGCTGTTCCATAGTAAAATGTCAATGACACTCGACAAAATGTATGGAACAGCTGATTTTTTTCGAGAGTTCCGGGTTTTCGCCATAGTAAAAGTTGTTCATAATGATGAGTATTATGAGCCTTTTTCGGCTTAGCATACCCTTTCTGTATAACCCTGTAATTCCGAGGGTCGTCTAGTTTGGCTATACTTGGTGAAGACCAATAAGGCTTTTGCGGTCTGGGCCATTCGCGACTCTAATTTATTGCTTCCGATTGTGGTTTTGTAGGAAAATTCTAGTTAAAACCCATAATCTTAGATGGAAACTCAATCTGCTAATTTTAGGCCACAGTCATTTTCAAAAGGAGGTACGTTTGTAAAAGGGTGGCCCTAGTATTAGAGTTTTTGACCCGCCTGAAGGATTCTAATATGGCCCCTATTGTACTACGGAATATGGTTCAACTTGGTTTTAGTTTTTCCATGTGTTTTGTATGGTGTGCACTGTGCAATAAAGCTATTGCAATATAGTTATTCTATTAAGACTGCAGTAACTAGAAAATTGGGGGAGACCTTTGCCCAGCAGTGGGACAGCATAGGTTAAAAAAAAATTAAGGCTAACAAAACACAAAAAAAAAAACGAATTTCTGGTGAAGCTAAGACTTGGTGGCTTTTTGGGTAATAAGGTTGTATTGCATTTAAAAAGAAAATAATAGTGAAAATAAGTAATTATCGTATTTATTATCGAACTCTCAATTACTGGTCAATGTAAAAGGTACCCATTGATTTACGATTTAAAAGCGTAAAGGTAAAACTAGTTAGTCTTTATGGTGAACCTCTTTATGTCAAGGCAGATCTGTCATAAATTAAGTAAAGACTGGGATGCAACTCTACAAGTACGTAATTATTACCTTTTAAAAGAAATATGAATTATATGGCAGCCGATTTTAATTCGATTTTTGGTATTGGTAAGAACTTTGAGTAAGTTCGATTAAAATGAAATTAGCCCAAATAAATACAAAGAAGGACGGCCCTAAAAAACAGGATGTGTTTGAAATGGAAAAGTTTATGAGCTAGCTGCGCTTACGGTTTTACCCAGGCTGTGATGATGATGATGAACCTGTGTGTTACAGGGTATAAGCTATCTCTATTCCAAATTTCATTAATTTCCGTTCAGCCGTTTCAGTGTGAAGGAGTACAAACATGCAGACAAACTTTCGCATTTATATAATAGGTAATCATATAATTGACCTCTTGCGTTTTATTTTCGTCGGTTAAATAGGTTGCAGTTTTTATGGTCTGTCTGCAGTCTTGACCATGGATATAGTTAAAATGGCAATTTAAATTATTCATAAACTTAATACTTCTCTTCTTTAGGGTAAAGCGAGGACGCATTAATCTGGGACATCTGCTTTTTTGACGTCTTGGCCAAGTTGTATTATTTTTAGCATTTGTTATATGTATGGCATTTTCATCGAAGTTACATAGATACATAAAACAGCTCAATCGGACATCTGAAAGTTCAAAATTCAGTTTCAAGATTCGACCCAAAAAACAAAAAATCATGTACAGGCCCAGCTAAATAAAAGCTGTTAAATAAAGTTTTTACAGGGTTATTCATAAAGGGTATGCTAAGCCGAAAAGGGCTTATAGTACTCATCATTATGAACAACTTTTACTATGGGACCAACTCGAAATTCGCGAAAAAAAAACCAGTCGTTCCATAGAATTTGTTCTATCAGCAAAAGTTATATGTAATGGTGAGTACTATGAGCCCTTTTCGGCTTAGCATACCCTTTATGAATAACCCTATATAGGACAAATAGTGTTTCGCAAATCAGAAATTCTTCACGGCACTGATACCAGACATACGGTACCTATCTATAATGATTGTAAGAGGTTCTCGGCCAATGCTCACCAGTTTACTCAGTCGGGTTTACAAACCGGTTCGATTACAGTAGACGCCGCCTCACTCCGGACACCTTGTGTTACGTCAATGTTTCTGTCACTACAAGTTGTTAACACCTTGAGGCTTCAGACGGTACCTATGGGTTGATTACACGTAACGAGTACAGTGGCGAGACAGTAAATGAGCACACTCGGCCGAGCAAACAAATCACGGTTCTAGTGAGTGTGTCGCCTCGTCAAACTGTTTATACAAACCGAGTATTCGGCCGAGGACACTGTCTCGCCACTGTACTCGTTACGTGTAATCAACCCATTATTGCAAGAGCGTAGATAAACAGATAGACATACTCTTAATTGTTCATTTGCAGTGTAAATATGGAACTTAGTGAATCAATAAACTGACATTTACTCGTAGATTCTGCAAAATCATTAACATTTTACGATTATGTTCAAACCATACAAAATTTAGAAATAACAGCTTTTGTCTTGGCCTTTTCTGTAGCTGATACAGCGAGAAAAAAGCTGGAGTGATCCATTTTAGGCTCGGGTTAAGAACTGAGGTTATGGATCCAGGAATTTGAAAGAAACGGCAAAGAAACAGGATTAAGTCCAGAGAGGAAAATGGATAGGCAAGATCAAAAGAATAAATAGTCGAACCAACTGTGACCAGTGACACCTGTCACTGTAGCTGCTGTCACTTTGACATCTGTCATTTTCTGTGGTAAATCTAATATACCTATGGGTAAATCCGAAAGTTGAACCACGGATATCCATGTAAAAACCATTAAACTCGTTGTACCACGGTAGTTATTTAATTCTCGCAAAAAATATTATTTATTAATTTATTACGTTGTTTTGATTGATGGCTCCAATGAAACTAATTGTTTTTTGTACAAATCTAGCAATAGTTCCGCAGTCTCGGTCCAAAGGGCAGTCGAGGCGGTCAGTGACGCATGAAGCTGCAACATAACTTGTTGCTTATTGCAGAATACTGGTATTCCTGGCAGTCCATGCCTTTGTTAGTTAATTGGTTTGCCCGAGTGGGCATTTCCCAATAGATGTAATCTGGGTGTCTTGAAGCCGCGAGTGAATCGATTCCTTCTAGGTGAGCGTGCTCCAACGTAGACCGCATCATTGCTTACCTTCAGGTAAGATGGCGGTGGCGGTCAAACGCAAGCCTATAGTTGAATAAAAAAAACAACCGCCGGTAATGTTCAAATGTTACTGTGTCCAGGTTTGAAGGGCACTTTCCAGCGAAATGTCAGGACAAATAGGAGATTGAACATTTTTTATCTCAGAGTGACGAGCGCAGCACTGAGTGCGGGGTCTTCAAATTGAAGAGTTAAAATGCCTGGGTGGCGTAGAACTGTTATGGGCAAACGTGATAGCGATGTGCTAGTCTTGTTAAACTCAATTGCGTAATAAAAGTTGATAGGTGCAATTAATTTGTTGCAAATTGTTGAATAAACAATGGGAATTTTATTGCAACGGGAGGATACATAGTCAATAAAAATAGGTATAATTGGATCATCGGTCTCGTTGGATGTGACAATATTAGATATAATAAAGGTTCCTTTTTACAATTTTGGTACGAAACCCAAAAGAGGAGGAGTTGAATCCATTGCCTTGACAAAAGTGATCTAGGTTTAAAGGCAATTACAATTTGTAAAAATAGTGTAATTTTGTAATAAATTATTGTTTAATTAACAAGATTACACTGAATCGAGATAAGTGGCGTAAAAGAAAGGAGGCCTATACTCAGCAATAGGCGATTCCGGACTGATTATGATGATGATGTAAGTAGGTATTTCTCTGAAATCTGTTTGTTATGGCTATTCACTGGACCGTTACCAAAGGTGCGTGACCTGAATAACCGCTGAGCAAATTTTTTGCTGCGGTTTTTCGGAATTATAAATACATTAAATGAAAACATAGGCACAAAAGGCGGTCTTTTCGGTAAGAGCGATTTCTTTCCGATTTCTAGGCTATATTATTTCTACTACTTAGCCATTACTTCCTGCAATTAAAAGGGTTTCTTTCCTGCTCCCTACAACTTCCATCGACGTGAATTTTTTTGACATAACATCATCATCATGCACAGCCTTCTCTCCCTCGCCCTCTCTGCTGCTCTCCACTGCTGGGTATAATCCTTCAATCTTTCAATCATTGCATTGCATTTTTTATCATCGCGCCATTTTTTCCTATGCCTGCTGGGAGTTATTTCATAGGGTTCAGAGAGTTAGTTTAGCCCAAAGTGTAGACAAGATAATTAATAATAATAATAATAATAATAAACGTTTCACACTCATAGCTCCCCACTAGGAATAAATCCTGTGTCGGGGATGCCATGGAACACACACAAAGACAAGGACAACTAACACCCAGACCCAGAACAGATATTTAAATTCATCATTCAAACATCTGCCCGGCCGGGAATCGAACCCGGGACCTCTGGCTTATAAAGCGGATACACTACCGCTGAGCCAAACAGGCCGACGATCAATTATAATTGATAAGAAAAATAAAAAAACTCAAGGTATCTAATTACAAGCAGGCTTCTAGCTAATTACGAGAGCCACCTGCTGCTCAGCTATTCAATCAATGTTTGTTTCAATGTATGTTTGTGGGCCTCAGAGTATGTTATATGAACCGGTCGTTGTCAGGAATCAACGTTTCGGGAAGAGCATGTTTTGGTTAGTGCTTGTTTTGGACAGTGCAGGTTTTGGTTAGTGCTTGTTTTGGACAGTGCAGGTTTTGGTTAGTGCTTGTTTTGGACAGTGCAGGTTTTGGTTAGTGCTTGTTTTGGACAGTGCAGGTTTTGGTTAGTGCTTGTTTTGGACAGTGCAGGTTTTGGTTAGTGCTTGTTTTGGACAGTGCAGGTTTTGGTAAGTGCTTGTTTTGGACAGTGCAGGTTTTGGTTAGTGCTTGTTTTGGACAGTGAAGGTTTTGGATAGTGCTTGTTTTGAACAGTGCCTGATTTAGGAAGTGCACATTTTGGTAACCTTAGAACGGGAACTGAACCTATATGACGCTATTCAATGACGCATCTGATTTTTTCATGGTCTTCAGACAAGGTATAGTCACGTCTGAAAAAAGTGATTCTAGTGTCTGTTGTCACAATCTTCTATGACCCTCTTTCTGTTTAGCCATATCCTTTCTTTATAACCTAGAAGACATAGCGTAGTACGAAAAGGCCTTAACCGACTCACCTTGAAATACATAAGCATTAAGCAGTCAGCACACGTTCTTATGTTATATAATGGCTTGTCTGGTCAATCACCGTATAGGTATTATGTAGATAGTATTTAGTAATTACCACATTTGCTTGCATAGGTCACTTAGCTTTAACATAAATAAGTAGATAATAGGCCCAAGTTTAAAGGCTTTTTAAGACATGTCTAAATTTTCTAAAACTATTGGCATCCTTGTCCAATGGATTGCAATGATAAAGACAGATATATTTTTAGTTAGTTTAGATCTGTCTTAAAATGCCTTCAAACTTGGGCCCAATTGCTATTCAGACATAATATAACGGTTAACATAGTAGTGTTTTACTAGGACTATCTTTTATTAACTTCCACAAATATTTCAAGATCAAAATCAGCGAAATCGGTCTAACCATTCTCGAGTTTTAGCCAGACAAACGAAGAGCGATTCGTTTTTAAATATAAGAGAAGAAGAAAAAGAAGATAGAATCATTACCCCATTTTACCCCCCCCCCCCCCCTTATATCCGGTCAAAATTGAAGCTGATTTTTACAGTGAGTAAAATAAGGCAGAGGAGAAGTTCCTCTCTAAATTGTGTTACCTAATAAAAGCATAAAGTCTGTAAGGATTTTTTCTATTCCTGTGTGGGATTTTTTTATTCCCAAATCAAGCTCATTGGGTATTCATCTAGCAACTCGTTACGTATGTAGGTGCTCGGGCTGGAGGGCGTTTTATTCCCTTTATTTCGTTATTATTTCTTCCTTTTCCGATTTATTTAGTCGTAATCACAAGCGTGACGGGAATCGTTACTAATGGCGAAGGATTTTGTAAGATAAAGAGGTAAAGGTTTTGGTGTTATATGATTATTTATAGTTGAAATATTCGTACAACAAAGTTAACTGTTTGTGGGCTTCCTTTCTTAAATCAATCGTCTATTTTAAACCGACTTCCAAAAAGGAGATGGTTCTCAATTCGACTGTTTCTTGTTTTTATTTTTTTTTGTAAGTTGTTACGCGATTACACCGTCAATTATGAACTGATTTTGATGATTGTTGTTTTTATCCCTTTGTTTGTAATTTCTGTGGTAGACAATAAAGAGTTTATCTATATATTTATATCAGGCCAAACCATGGTGTTTGTTTGTATATTGATCACGCGTAGGTACGATGCAAAGAACGTCAGAAAAGTAGGTACTGGAAAAAACACATTTAAATTTAAAGAAAATCTAAGGCCAGCCAAAACAAAATGCTCACACGTTTTTACTTCAAAACTACGAGCATGACCTACGGACGTTATTTACGGCGCTAGCACACCTCCGCCGTGAAATGATTGCAGCGAAAATACGATAAAACGAAAATATATGAACACACAAAACGTAGAGAATGGAGATATAAAATCAATAATTGAAGGGGAATTAAATGATTGTTAACTATCTCTTTCAAGCATTGAAGAAAAATAACTGAGTGAGATATTTGATCCAAGAAATCTCCGCTAAATTAAAGACAGTTAACATAATCACAAAGTTTTTTAATTTATATGTTTTAGCATTTTTATAAAGTATTTATTTCTTGACTTTTTAGGTTCATCAAAATAGAATTACAGCTAAAACATCAGTTTCATCTCAAACAATTCTCAAGACAAAAAGTCTTGAGAATTGCAAAACTAGCGATATTCCTCACTACATGTTTTCGCAGCGAAGGTGTGCTATCGCCTTTACCAAGCTCTGCATCTCATATAATTTTCTTTTTCACTTTTTCACGACACAAGGTTAATGCCTCGAGTAACATCTTATAAATACACTCTTGAGACATTTGATAATTTATCACCAAAATAACGTTAGGCGTGACTGCAATAAATTATGTCACGTACTGTATTTCAAGTTTCAACGAAATTACTAAGAGTTCACTAAGTTTGCGGCGAGGTTCAATTTGATTTATATTTGCGAGTGACACGCTTTGAGTTGGCACGTGTGATATTAGGGATAGCTGTACAGGGTTATTCGTAAAGGGTATGCTAAGCCGAAAAGGGCTCATAAGACTCATCATTTTGAACAATTTTTACTAGACCAACCCAGAATTCGCGAAAAAAAATCAGCTGTTCCATACATTTCGTCGCACTGTCATTGACATTTTTCTATTGAACAGCTGATTTGTTCATAATGATGAGTTCTATGAGCCCTTTTCAGCTTAACATACCCTTTATGAATAACCTTGTATTGAGCTCTATATTTTGTTTCACCCTACCTTAGCTAGTTTCACCCGCTACAGGAACCTTTAATCTAACAGGGATAAAAAAGCCTAAGTATGTGTTAATAGCCACTTTCAAACTTCACCTAAATCATGAGTTTTGACTTTTCGGTCTGAAATCATTTAGTTAAAATTAACAAACACACATTACACCTCACATTAAGAAAAACGCATATCGCTAGACTCAGTTCTATGTAAAAAAAAAATTCAACATGGGATTCTTCATATAGAGTCTTAAACTGTCCGCAACGTATCCATGACGCCTCTGGTGTTACCAGTATCCATAGACAACTGTGATCGTTTCCATCAGGCCGCCCGTCTATTTCTTTACCATCTATGGCAAAAACCCAGAGAATGAGTCTGTCTTCTTTTTCTTCGAAAAGTCGGTCGATGCGATGTTTATTAGGTAAATCCGCTACAACCAACGTCACAATCAATTTATTCGAAATTATAGTTTACTACGTTACAAATACGTCACTAAACTCCAAGAATAGGATTCTGATTCATAGAAATACAATGCTAATATTATCTTATTTACAATGTTGCTTAGCTTCGCCATATTTATTCGAAGGCAAGTTATTCCGGAAGCGGCTATACCTGTAAGTTATGTGGTGATTTTCCATTGCCTCTAATCTGTGGTAGGTTTTTACGTTCGGAACGAATCGAGCAATTTGAGCATCGCTTGAGTAGATTTCGTTAAGTTGGATTGATTAGATATTTTGGTAAATGCCATAAATCTCTTAGATTGTAAATTAAAAACAAACTGTCAATTCGGTAAACTGCTGTCAGATTCACAGATCTTTTTTTCTGCACTACTTGGACGATAAAGTTTTTTTTTTAATATTTTCAATAGATGTGTCAGCCAGTTTTAAGTTTTATTAGATACGTTTTAAGTAAAGTTCAATATATTTAAATACTAGCTGTTCCCTGCCACGCTTCGCTGTGGATAAAAAAAAATATAGTCTATATTACTATAAGATAATGTAGCATTCGAATGGTGAAAGAATTTTTGAAATCGGTCCAGTAGTTTTTGAGTTTATTCCACACAAACATACAAAAATACAAATCTTTCCTCTTTATAATCTTAATATATATAAATCTCGTGTCACAATGTTTGTCCTCAATGGACTCCTAAACCACTTAACCAATTATAATAAAATTCGCACACCATGTGCAGTTCGATCCAACTTGAGAGATAGGATAGTTTAAATCTCAAATTATAGTCGCAATTTTAATTTATTGCAAATTATATATATAGGTACTGATAATTTTTACTATAAATTGACAAGTTAGCATCAACATACTACGGTTGCTATAGTTACGCAATGGCTTTTGACAGGACAACGTCTGTCGAGTCAGCTAGTATTAGTATAGAAAAACAAATCTTAGTCACAGTCTGATTTACAATTTTGATCTAGTTAGTCAAGACTTTTACAGGTTCGTTTCGTCCAACTAAAATCAATTCAATCTTCCGCTATTTTAGTTTTTCTTATAGCAAGAGCAAGGCACGGCTTGCTATTCAGCCGAGTCAGGCTAAAGTAGCAACTTTTTTTTATCATTGAAGCTTGGAAAAATGTATTCCTAATTGTTACTTTTATTATAATCATCATCATCATCATCATCATCAACCATTCTCCACCTAGTGGTGAGTATAGCCTTTCGCTGCAGCACGCCATCTTTTTCAAAACACCTACTAAGAAATTAATTTATAATAAATTTAGAAAAACAGTATTTTAAATACTCAGAATCGATTTTAAGGAAAAATATTTTAATATGCTAATAGAGCTATCAAACTAAAATTAAATATAAATAAAATTAAACCATTAGCGTTAATTGGTTATCAATTTATTGCAGGTAGGTGTGAAAAATCGAGAATTGAATCTTTGTTGAATTTGAGTTTTATACGTGTTTGACGTCAATATTGTTCTTGTAATTTTGAATGTTTATTAAAAAAACAATAAAATTAAGTTATAAAAACCTCTTTTGGGGAGTCGTCAAAGAAAAAAAGTGTTTTAAAACTTAGACGTTAAGTGTTTTGTTGTACAACAGTGAATTTTGAAAGCTTAATAAAATAAAGTGATAAACCAAATAAAATGGCCGGTCGAAGGGTATCATGGGGAGGGGGACATAGTTCTGTTGTAGATAAACGTGGATCCTCTCCACCTATCGGGTAAGTTAACGATATTAAACAGGAAAACGATTATAAAACGAGAATCGAATGCGATCGAAACTTGTCAAAGTAAACGACTTAGTTTTTACGTGAGTATTCCCATTTTAATTAAAACAAAATGTGTTAAAACCACGTTCATTTCCATAGTAAGATTTTAAGCAGGGTTGTAAAAAAAAAACTGAATCATAAAATCCAAAAAAATGGTTTGTCTTTATTCTAAATAAAAATCATAAAAGAAAATTAAACACTTACCTACAATACAAAATAATAAAGCATTATTAACGCAACAAAAGGAAAGTAAAAACTTATGAAAACGTAAAAGGTAGGCGCAAAAGGCGCTAGGCGTTCTGGTCGCTAAGCGTCCTCTTCTAGACATTACCTACGGGCTGAATTATTGTGCATAAGGGCAGTGATGTATATTACCTATTATAAATCCAGTTACTTATTAGTCTGGTGGGTATTAGCCATACTTCTACAACACCATACATTAACCATACAACGATCATACAACAACAACAAAAATAGGAATTATTTTGCAACATAAAACCTGACTGCTAAAGTTGCTTCCTTTGCCGTAAAAACCAACACGTCTCCGTAAATATTACCTATTATAATAAAAAGAAAAACCTTTTTCGTGTCTTTTCCGAGGTGCCGTCACAAAAGTCAATATTTTATACGTAGGTAGGTATAGGTGACTACAATGGCTACAATGCCACCATCCATTGAGCTACTATTGCTACGTTTTGGAGATGTAGCGATACTTAGTCACAATGCTCTAATCAACTGCGGTAACCTTACCAAAACTTCAGTTAACTTGCTTGAGATATAGCTATGTAATCACGTGCATGGTTAAGTTGAGATGAGACTCTTCAAATTACCTACTCGTATTTATGTACCTAAATCGTTTTGTTATCTAGCGAGTGACTGAGGGAAGTGTGGAATATGTGCCGCTATTAATGTTTTGAGTGTCAAAGTCAACTTATACTTGACTAGTGCTAACGGGCCTTATGCGCTAATGACGCACTACTTGAGTACGCAAAACGCATTCAAGTATTTTAATTTACGGTTGTTTTTTTATTTAGGCTTGCGTTTGACCGCCATCTCGCCTGATGGTAAGCAATGATGCGGTCTACAATGAAGCACGCTTGCCTAGGAGAAACCGATTCACTCGAGATTTGAAGACACCCAGATTATAGCTACCTTAAACTACCTATCTATTTTTAATTCATGCCTTGGCTTACTAGGCTCAGCGATGTATTCATGTCGTAGCGGGGCAGGAAGGTTAAACGGATTATCGTAATGTGCTGCATTATCTACGTAGAACATAGTAGTAGCTCAATGCCACTGCACATTTTTACAAACACATAAACATCCATTGTCTATGCTCACAGCCAATTTTTCTCCACAGATTCAAAACAATGCCGGCGTACGACAATGAAGGGGCTACAATATCGATGGAGGACGTCCGCGACCCGGACGGACCTATCACCATCAGCACAATCGAAGAGGAACTCATCGCAAGAAGAAATAGAATGTTCAAATCACAGAAGTCCACAGTCGCTTCAAGAAAAGAACAGGCGGTGTGCGTGAGGCGGGCGCACAAAAGATATGGCTCGGCGAAAAGTCCGAACATTATCCTCGAAGGGCTGAATATGACAGTTCCTAAGGGCGCGATGTGAGTTTTAAAACTTTTACTTTTGAGTTTGGAACGCTTTGAACCTATTTGAACCTATTCACGACAAGAGCTTAGTGACGAATTTAGACAGTTTTGGTAAAGCAACAATGTTATAATACCTACGTACTCGTATTGCGAGTTTTGTGAATAAGGGTCCTTGTTTGCGGAGAACATGGATCAAGGGCACGTTTTTAGTGATTGAGAGTTTAATGAATTGGGTTTATGCTTTTTGGCTTGTCACGTTTGGTCACTTGTCACGCGGGCGGCGGGAGTCCGCGCGACGGAGCACGCGAGCGGAGATGTTTTTGGAAAATCAGTGAGCGCCGTTGTGTTATCCGTGCCGCACGTTCCGTGCTCGTGCAGTCTAATCCATAATTTGTAAGCAATGAGTATTATTGACACGGAACGTGTCATTATAGAAGGTACAATGTCGCCCCCCATTGGTGATATAACTGATACACTTTTTACTTTCAAAGTACTAAAACTACGTTTCAAATATGTTTCAAGTTTCCAAAATAATTCGTCAAAATGTAGACGTTGACATTTTAAAGTAATTATTAAATTTCTTCTCATCTTCTCTTAATAACGTAAACTTGGTTATAAATTCTCCACACAACAATCTAGACGTGACATATGGGCTGATTGGCTGTCGCTCTTGTCTACGTCGTCTTTTGGCTAGGTAGTATATCAACAAATAATCCATGATATCGACTGTACACCCACCCGCGCGATCGAAATTGTACTGGCGGCGCTGCGAGAGGCGGGAGTCCGTCGCGGGCGTCTGCGACGGGTTAAATTTGTCCGCGACGGAGCACGGCGCGGGTCCCCGCGACGGAGACCCGCGCCGTGCTCCCGCTTAACGCAGCGGACGCCCTTAATTAAGTTAGTGCTACATTTTGAAGGTTTTTTACGTCTTTTATATAGCTGCTTTAGTATAAAGGAGTATTAATAACTATTATACTCTTCTTAGATATAGGCACCTAGATTACCAAGAAACTTATTCTCTATTTAAAAAAAAAACAAATCAGAAAAAGGCTTACCCCAGCTCTTTTGTTATCTTTGGTCATCTGCTTGTAAATTAAAAATTACAGCGTTCTCTTCCCCCTCGTTACGGCAAATTAAAAACCTTTTCTGCACGCTTTTGTTAAAAAAAACACAGAATGAACTTTAAAAAGGTTCGTTTTTAAAAGGAGGTTGACGTGACATCAGATAGCTAATGAACTGGTAGTAAAGAACGACTTTTTTTACCTGAAAATGCCTTGTGATATTGGAGCATGAAAGCCATGCCATTCATTCAGTGTGAAAGCTAACAAAAAGGTAGAACACCGGTGTAATGAAACTCTTTTGTCTATGTACCGCGAAAAAGAAAAAAATCTAACTTGAAAAGGCGGGAAATTAAATTAAATTTTTGAGGCGGATATAAAAGATAATGCCATTTTTTTGTGAACTAGTAATTAAACTAAATTATAATAAAGTACATGTAAAAGTTATTTTAAATAACAATGTAAAATGTTTTAAACTTTACAATTTTGACACAACGGATTTGAAAAATTGATTTTCCTGTCTTATAGATATCGTTAAAAACTTCAGTTAATACACAAAAATATTTTAAAATATTTATCTGCTAACTGTCATTAAGTGATTTTATATTTTATCGTATATATGCGTGAAAGAGATAGCTGACAAAAAACTGATAAAACAGTTTAAAATTTACAACTACCCAACAGTCTTTAAAAACGGACCTAACGTTCTTAAAAAAACTTGTATATCTCTCGATTCCAGCTACGGTCTTCTCGGAGCATCTGGCTGCGGAAAGACGACGCTGCTCTCCTGCATTGTGGGTAGACGAAGACTGAACTCCGGCGAGATATGGGTGCTGGGAGGGAAGCCGGGCAGCCCGGGCAGTGGCGTGCCGGGGCCCAGGATCGGGTATATGCCTCAGGTATGTGGTCTTTTCACGGTCTACTCAACAATTAGTTATAGTCTTCAGAGAGTTAGATTGCAGAAAGACAACGCTACGTATGTGGTCTTCTCACGTTCTACTCAGCAATGTTTGGCTGGTCTTCACGGAGCATCAGGCTGCTGAAAGACAACGCGCTGCTCAGGCTTGCCTCAGGTATGTGGTCTTTTCACGGTCTACTCAACAATCAGCTATGGTCTTCTCAAAGTTAGATTGCGGAAAGATAACGCTGCTCAGGCATGCCTTAGGCATGTGGTCTTCTCACGGTCTACTCAGCAATGATTAGCTATATCAAAATAGTCTTATTACGTTTATTTAGCTCTACAAACTCCGACGTTCTTGATTTTATTGTAGCTATAGTCTTCTCAGAGAGTTAGGTTACTAAAAAAATATGCTATTTTCTAATGCCAAAGGCTATTTTTTATCTGAAATGTATGTCTGTATGTAAAAATATGTATTTTTAGATCTCGTAAAAGGTTTTAAAGATTTCGACGAAATATACGGAGGTTTTCGGGTCCATCAGTCCGTAAACAAAATATTGATATAGCTAGGTCTCATCTCTAGGAAAACATGTTTATCCGAGCTTTTTGAGCAAAACTCGGTTAGCCAGGCACTTAGGCTAATAACTAAATAAATTGGTTTCAAACCCATATATATTGGCAGTACCTATTAAACATTACCTATTAATAAAACTAAATTTAAAATTAAATTAGCATGGCGATGACAGCACAGCAGCAAAAATTACAAACCATTCAAACTGTTATTCTGCTTGTGACTACAGAAATGTAGTTTCTCTATAAATTGTAGAGGAAGATACATCCATCTTAGATAAGCAACAAACCATCGCACCCTTTCAATCGACATCTCGTCTTAATTACCTAAGACCGTCACAAACTCAACCCAGGACTCCATTCTTGGCCGCTCGTAATTATCTCCGTCACACTCACTCCCATCACTTTCCTAATGAGAGCGACAGTAACTGAGATAATATCTCACCCACCAGAGAAGGGCCAATCCTATTCAAACGCAGAGACCCTTGAACATGGAACAACACTACAATCATTATTATTTCATCTCACCGTTTATCACATCTATCAATTGTTCGGCAAACATTAATTAACCCATCTTCCAACGATATAGGTATTCGGTAACGCAATTAAGTTAGTATACTGTATCCATTAATCTTATAGAACAATTTACATGAAACAATATTTTGGTCCGTAGTCGGTTTTAGAATGGCGGTGGAACGCAGTTCTGAAAGTTTTGTGTTCAAAATTTTTCAGTCATTTCGAAGAATTATTTTATGTCCTATTAAGTATTAGGTCTATAACAGACCAGTGGGCATTTCAGGACGACTTCGTCGGCGACTGTGTCACACAAACAATATGAAAGCAAAACTTTGCTTGTTATTCTTTCACAGAGAGAAGTCGGAAAGTCCTTAAAAATGTATGTTGTAAGAGTTGACCACACATTCTTTAACACATTTTAGTTAAATAAAAGCTTCTTAAAAGATTAAATACTTTTGAAATAACCTAATAAAATAAAAAAAAATATATTTAAATTAAAAGAAACTACTAGACCGATTTAAAAAATTCTTTCACCATTAGAACGCTACATTATTCCCGAGTATCAAAGGTTTTATTTCATACCCGTGCAAAGCCGGGGCAGGTCGCTAGTTGTTTATAAAGCAATGCAAAGTTAAGCTTGTAGTCATAAATATTAGCTAATTGCAAATGGACCCCACTTCAGATAATGCCTGGGTTTTCCCATGGAACATGGCCATGAGTCATGACTCAGCAGTTGTCCAAATGTCATTGACATAGTCAAGTGTCAAGTGGCTAAGTGACTAAATATCCATAGGTCATTGCAATGGCACTTTACTGGTAGAATCTATATTAAAAGTGTATGTTTGTGAGGGTAATTTGTGGAAATACTGGCCTGTTTGAAACAAAAAAGTCACAAATTGTATAATAAAATACAACATCGTTAAATTATTATTCTTCTAAGCAAAGTTTTATGGTCTGGTCAGGCCGAACAGCACCGGGCGCGAAGTCCACAATAGATACTAAAAAAAGACGTGTGGCACTCGGGGACTGCCGCGGTAAACCTATTGCATAGCATTTTTTATCAACTTATGCAATTATAATTATTTATCGAAACCTTACACTTGACACCTAGAGGCGAGTTGCTGAATTAAAGAGACAAGCGTGATATTTCAAAAAGTCATTAAAAGTTCTGCTATTCATCGATAGATGGCAACAAAACTAAAAAGTATCACTAAAAAGTGTTAGATTATATTCGTTACGGAATTTCTGGATTCGGTCTCCACGCTCAAGGCCCGCGATAGAAGCTATGCACTAGCTTAAAAAGAGGTTATTACACGGCTAGCGGATTAGTTGGTACTTAATATTTTAGTTCTTTACTAAGAGGTAATTGTAAAACAGATGACCACGCACGCGCAGCATTTTATCGCCTAATTTTTGAAGTTTCGGGATCTAACTTCAGTTTGTCGTAATATTTGTCGATACGAGAAAACAAACAAAGCATTCAACTGTTGGTCCGTTTAGGAGTTAGGTACAATGCCACAGACAAACGCACATAGAGGTCAAACTTAAAACGCCCTTTTTGCGTCGGGGGTGAAAAAGTTACGTCTGGTAAGTAAATGTAAATAAGTGAAGTGAATCCCTACTGATCAATCCCTACTGGTAGAGAAGAATGGATTTTCCACCTATTACTACTCTAGGGGGGATACCTTTTCACTTATATCCACAAGTATCGTAATATCGAAAATGTATAAGTTTCATTAAGTGTTTTTTTTTACAATCACACAAGTTTATCTACTGCTCTCAATGTGATAATATTTGAGGCGGTAGTTCGCTGGCAGAGTGAATATAACGTAGTTAACTCCTTATTTGTGTAGGATGAAACATTATTCAAACAATGCGTATTTGTGCGAAAATTCAAGCGTAACAGAACAGTGTATTAGGAAATACCGCTCGATTTTGAGCTAAATTTGTTTTGCTAGTCATATCTGTGTACAGGGTTGTAAGGAAAGGGTATGATTAGTCGAAAAAGGCTCATAGCCGTAATTATTATGAACAACTTTACGAAAACAAACCGGAATTCGCGAAAAAATAATCAGCTGTTCCAAAGAAAAATGTCAAAGACACTCGAAGAAATGTATGCAACAGCTGTTTTGAAGTGAAAACTTCTTTAGCGGCGTTGTACACTTTTTTGGAATGGGTAAAAAATGTTAAACTCGGGACAGGGTCACGTGACCTGATCGAAAATTCGTAAGACGGATGGAGAGTAGACAGCTAGTATCCCCCTCTCTTTCTACGGCGCGGCGAAAATGTATGCCTGCGCCGGCTGTTTCGTTTAGGCGGCGCAGGGCGCTTGCGCGAATGTTCTAATTTGACAGATAAAGTGTTGTGACCTCGTGATTATAGTGGACACGATATCGATTCATTTTTCTATTAAAATAATTAAAGCAATTCGTGCAAAATTATTCCCTAACCATTCCAAAATATCCAAAACGCACAACGTTAATACTTAAGTTTTCACTTCTGCCGGCACTCCCGGAGTGCAACCCGTCGTTTTTTTTTTATTTTGCGAATTCTGAGTTGTTCCCACACTTAAAGTTGTTCTGATGAGTGTCATAAGCTCTTTTCGGCTCAGCATACACTTTCTTTGTACTCCTGTTTTATACAATTTCCAGTACAAATAAGTACATAATAATAGTAAAACTAATCAAAAATACAATCGTAATGGGCTCCTTTTCGATTTGGTTGAAAATACATAGTCATAAACAAGTAGACTGTCTAATCAAATATACACCCACTCCAGTTTACAATACAGTCCCTATTCCAATGTTAGTAAATATCACCCCCGCTATAGACATAATTAACCCTTTCTTATTAAATTATCGCCTTAGTTTACTCGCAGTTACAATCTGAAATATAACTTACCTACAAGGCTGGGCAGAAAGGGTATGCTAATCCGAAAAGGGCTCATAATACTCATAATTATAAATATGTTTTACTATGAGGCCAACCTTGAAATGGAAAAAAAAACAGCTGTTCCAGAAACATGTCAACGACACTCGACAAAATATATGCATTTAGCTGTATTTTTTTCCGAAATTATAGTGTTGGTCCCATTTTAAATAATGATGAAAGTACCATGAGCCCTTATCGGCTTAGTATACCCTTTCCTCATAAACCTGTGTTTGCTAGTTTAAATCATTTGTTTATCTTAGTACCCTGACTCATTGATGCGACCTGTCGCGTTGAATTTTTGTCCGGAAAGTCGTGTCGCATTTTAAAATTAATAAAATGAAATTATTGCAGGCAATAATTATACACTGTTTTATTAAATTCACCTATACCTCCAAAACGTGCACGTTTATAAAGTTTCATGTTTGGTTGAGTAATAAGGGCGCGAAATATTAACAAACAAACAAAGACACTCACTTCCTAATCCCACTAATATTATAAATATAAAAGTTTATACCTATGTAGGTATGTCTATACAATTTAAAAAAAAACGGCTGAACTAATTCGGATGAAATTTAATACGAAAGTGGCTTATACACTGGATTAATATAATAGGCTTTTTATCCAGGAAAACGCGAGCAAAACCGCGGGGCGCAGCTAGTTTATAATATAAGTTACTGTTCATTACATTACTTACAATTGTAATTGTAACTAATATAATGTATTGTAATTGCATTCTGCTATACAATGTATATCATTGTAACCTTTACTACACCCAGCAATTAGGATCACGTGTCGTATCAGCAATTACGGCCCTTAAGTCTATGATCATCGCGTTTATTAATAGGCAGGCTATTTTAGTTCATGTTTACAATCTAATTTTGGATTGCTCTACAATGTAACGCTACGAGGAAGTAAACAACCTAGGCCCTTTGCAAATAAGTATATATCATATTATAAGGGACTGTTTATTTGTTTGCGTTTACGGATAAGTATAAAAATAGTGTCAGAGCATTACCTCCGACTTACGTTACCTATGGGTATACAACTATGGAGTTTCGGGGAATTATACACTAGAATAACATACTCAATCGGTTTTATGGAAGCTACTCACAATTATGATAGTATCACAGCACTTCACTATTCACAATCAGAGGACAGGCGGCTTAGCCTTCCGAATCTTCCATCTTTTATATCGCCTCCGTATTATAACCGGCACCGCCATCTTGTCGGACTCGGGAGTCGTGAGGGTGACACTGTGACACACCATCCGCAAGCCAGCCGACAGTAGTGCCACCATCAAGAAGTGGGGGTTGCCATACTAACAATATTATAGGAAAATGTGGTAGAGTTACTTTACTAGCAGATCTTAGCTTTAACGCAGCTAGATCTGCTCGAGTGTGTATGTCGCCTTAAGTGATTAATTGTAAACCGACTTTAAAAACTGGCTTTTGTTTGTTCTTAGAAATTCATCATTTATAAGTCGACTAGCTACGCCCCGTGGTTTCACCTACCGTTCTGCAGAAACTGTTTAGTTTACCAAAATAAAAAAAATCTGTGTTAATTAAGCCACCTCCATTCTCCATATTATACAAAACCGTTTAGCCTTTTTTGTGTGATCGCAACAAACATTCAAACTTTTACATCCTCGTCCCTCAATTACATAAAAAAAAAACCTAATTAGGTATATAGGTATGTTATATATATGTTGTTCATGGTCTGGATTAACACATAAACTCCTTTTATTTTCCGGAAAACCGCGGGGTTCAATTAGTTTACAATATTAGTAGGATAGCAGACAGACGATTTTTCCTCACTTAGTGCAATTTTATATGTATAACAATGAAACCAGTTGCAAACAAAGTAGGTTTCTATTAAAAACAAGAAGCTTTAAGGAAAAAAACATTTTCTTTAATAATAGCGCCGATAACGGATAATGATGATGTCGACTGGAAATGGAAGAAAAACAAAATTTAAAACGTTTTGAATTTAAATTACTACTTAAGGTGGTGATTTATAAAGGGCAAAGTAGCTTGAAGTGTTTTATGATTATAACACGTGTTAGTGTATAATTCTGAACAAGTTTTATACACTAAAGTACTGCACAGTAAGTAAATAGGGTTAAAAAAGAAATGCGCCAAAAAAGGCCCATTGTACTTATAAAAAAATCAGCAGTTTCAAATATTTTATCGATTGCCATTTCAGTCCTATGGTGAAAATGGTTCGTAATTATTAGTATTATGTTAGTAGTATTATGGTACGTAATTATTGAGTCCTTTTCAGCTTAACCTATTTTTTTCTTGTTTTCCGTATGGCACCAACCCTAAAATCGCGAAAATAAAAATCAATTATTCCATGGAAAAATGTCCCAGTTTCTTGACTGCCAATATTTTTTCAAAAATCAGGTTGCTTTAGGAACACTAAGCTTAGCTTTAGTTTTGGAAGCTATAAGTGTGTATATTTTTTTAAATATAAACACCAAATGTTGGATCCTAACTAACTCTTAACCACCTGACGTCGGTCTCAGAGACTCCGGCACTTTTGTTTTTCAAATAACTCGGTTACGATGCACACTACGCCACTGTCTGTCCATGTACTTTTTCTCCTCCTGTCCTACTAACACGTCGTTTATTCGGTAGCTTCAAAAATACTCGCTTTAAAAATAATGTTTATCAAACATGGAAAATACGCAAGCGGTCTCCAGGATCGACGTCAGGTGGTAGTGTAATGAAAATAGAGGTCAGGTGGCTAAGGGTTAATATTACAAACGCGAAAATGAGTTTTTTGTTTGTTACTTTTTCATGCCTAAACCACTCAACTGATCATCATAAAATTTTGCATACATGTTGTCAGTAGTACAGAAAAAGACATAAGTTTCTTTTTAGTATCATTAATTCACACAATTAGTCATCACGATCCGGGTGAAGCCGAAGTACGTAGCTAGTTGTTTATAAATATGCTACGTGATTCTAAAACGGTCCACAGACTGCAAAATAATATTAATTAATGTCAGAATGGGCTTAATTTGCATAAAATAAGCTTTTCCGAGTAAAACGGGCAACTTGGGCCAATACCGGGGAAATATTGGAGTAGCGTCACTTCGGTTAGTCGCCGTCTCTACGAGCGACTCACTAGAATTCTTCAACTTTTTCCTTTGATTGACTTTGTCTTAGTACTATCGGAGCAAAATCATAATAGCGATAGCACTATATTTAATGTGTAATTTCTGTAACTTTTTATACGGGAGTACTCATTTTTTTGAGAATCTTTGATATGATATACTCGTATGTACCTAGGTACTGTAAAACGGGGCAATAAGACAAATAGGACAAACGGGAAATTCAACCGACTTTGATTGCCTTAGTTTTCAATTTGAAATTGTGCGTTCAGAAATTATCTGACCCACGCTTTGATAAAAACAAATCCCATAATTTTAAAAGCTTGCATTTCAAACAGCGTAAACATCGCTAGTGGAAAAGTCGTCGCTTAAGAGTCGCTTAAAAGGAAATATCAGACTAGATTTACTCTTGTTATTAATAATTCAAAGAGTCTCGGCGGCGAATTATTTCGGTCAAAAATTAATTCAACCCTACTTTGATACAAATGCTAATTGGTAGTCGACTAACTTATTCAGGGCTTACTCGGGTGCTTTAGAAGTTGGTAAATTACTGTAAGTTAATTGGTGAATGTCGGGAACCAAGGTAAGAGTGATTCGAAGATTTGGTAAGCTGAAGTGGTTGTTGGCCGCATTTCCCTAAAACGATAAGGACCTAGAAAACCGAAGAAAATACTTTTCTTTGAGGCTGTCTGTATAGGCAAACGTTACTTTTAAGATATGCTTTAAATATACATATTATGTATATGAACTAGCTAGATTCGGCAGATTCACTTGATTGCGGCAAACAAAACAAAAATAAAAAAACTACATTGGTGGACCTACTCGTATTTTTGAGTTTTTGCGAGACTAATCGACAGGGATTGCTTCGTCGTCCATGGTCCGGTTTATTTTGAATATTGAATTCGAATTGTCTTAAATTTTCTAATGTTCCGCTCAGCTTCATTTTTTCTCTCCTGGCAATAAAAAACACAACAAAAAAAGAACTAGCGAAATTGATCCATCCGTTCACGCTATGATGACCAAGGGAAACAGAGATTCATTTTTATACACAAAGGTGTAACGGAAAGGTGTAGTAAGGTATTCTACACGCCTCTACACGTCACAGTGAACAACTTCCTTGAACACAAGTTTGTTAAATTCGAGAAAGTACAGATAAAATATGTCAAATCTCCATAGAAAATTGATCACGTGACTAAATATTTTGTATGGAGACTCGATATTTTTTTCTCGAATTTAGCAAACTTGTGTCACAAAAGTTGTTTACTTTCATATGTAGATGGACACCCTTAAGTATTACTACACCTTTCCGTTACAGCGAAAATAAACAACAAACCAGCCAAGGTCAACAGTCTTAAAAATAAGTACCGGGCTCTGAACTCCAACACTGGACTGCTTGCTGTTGGGTCTGGGATTTAATAATTTAGCTTGTTTCCGAGACTACATCAGTTTTGCCAACTAGATACCTAGTCCCGCTAGTAGTCACCAAACATCTGCTAAAGCAAATGACAGATGAAACTGCATAAACTTTTCTAATTTGCCAGAAACTAAGTAAGTTTTTTAAATTAGCGCAGTGGCCTTGCATTTTAATTTTGGTGTGCAGGCAAGAGATTTGTAGATGCAAAATGCAAATGAATTCACTGAAAAGTTTAATTTAAAATCTTGCATGTAGGTATTTATTCAGCGGTCATGGTTTTAAGTCAGGTATACCTACAGGTTTTTGCCGTCGTTTTTTATGTTTTTGAGGGACGAGACAAGCCAATCGCTCGCCTGATATTAAACGTCACGTTTGCCCATAGCAGGTTTGCGCCACCCAGAATTTTGAACTCTTAGAATTCAAGACCCTGCGCGGCACAGCATCATAATTTCTCACACTATATTAACTAATTTGCATCAGACTAGGTTATAGCGTTAGTACTTAACTCGTCGATTTTGGTGGGTTTTAACGCAGAGTTAATAAATTTAAAACAAAGTTAGTGCGCTAACGTGGTATGACGTCAGTGCGCCTTAACAGGTATACCTACTCGTGGTTTGTAGATATTAGTTATATAATATAGTTTAGGTGTTTAATCTCTGGAACTACTGGTTCGATTTCAAAAACTATCACTATCGGAAAGCTGCAGCTATTACTAAAACATAAATTACTATAACAAAAATGCAATAAAATAAACGAAATTGTAAGAAAAAAATTCAAACATATCTTAATAGTCTGCAGTATAATGAAACAGAGGAAATCATTCGAATTGTCAGTTAATTAATATAATGCACCAAAACATAACACCGACTAACAGTTAGCTAGGCACTACTAATACTTACTTACTATACTACATACTACTACTAAATAAAATGCATGCTCCAACAATTACTATAAATACAAATATTATAAATTAACACTTTTAAAAACGTAGGTATACAATTAACATATTATTATTATTTATTTTTTTTAACATCCTTATTTTATCCACATTAATTTAAATCATCACCGGAAGAGAACTAGTCATCGCGACACAGGGAATCCTACAGCGATGACTAGAGTTTTATTAATTTTATTTTTCAGAAAAGAAATTGTTGTTGACAAATATTTTGCATCCAGTTTGAAAAATCAAATGCGACTCGCACAATATTTGCCACTAAATAAAGATAATACATATTATATAGATTAAGTTTATATAACTTAACTTTTCTAAATTAATAATCTTAAGCAATTATTGTAGTAGAATATAATGTAAATAGACCATAATTATCATGTTATTAGTTGCAAATAAATAAATTATTATTATTATTACATACAGGCTATGTTTTATAAGCCCTTGTTAGCAAGACGGAAAGCCACAAAAAGTTTTAGACATCAGTCTATACAGGGTTATTCATAAAGGGTATGCTAAGCCAAAAAGAGCTCGTAGTACTCATCATTATGAACAGCTTTTACCTACTATAGGACCAACCTGAAAATCGCGAAAAAAAAATTAGCTCCTCCATAGAAAATGCCAACGGATACTCAACAAAATGTATGGAACAGCTGATTTTTTTTTCGCGAATTCTTGGTTGGTCCCATAGTAAATGTTGTTCATAATGATGCGCACTATGAGCGCTTTGCGGCTTAGCATACCCTTTATGAATAATCCTGTATGTGTCAAATCCAATATTCTGTTATTGAGTAGTCCGGCGGATCATATTAATTACATACTTTTTTAAACTTTTTCTTGTTTGTTTCACAGGAAGTCGCGCTCTTCGGCGAGTTTTCTATCAGGGAAACTCTTATATACTTCGGATGGATTGCCAACATGAAGACAAAAGAAGTAGAAGAGAGGATAGATTTCCTGATTGCTCTTCTGCAGCTGCCTAACCCTACCCGGTAAGAAAACGAGCAAGTTTCGAACTTTTAATAATGTCAAAACTAATAAAAATCCTGATACAACGATGGCAAAACAGGTTTATATAATTTGATAGTACTCATCATTTTGAACAACTTTTACTATGGTACCAACCTGGAAATCGCTAAAGAAAAAATCAGCCGTTTTATAAATTTTGTCGAATGTTATTGAGATTTTTCTATGGAACAGCTGTTTTTTTCGAACTTCAGGGTAGCTCCCATTGTAAAAGTTGTCCAGAATAATGAGATGAGCCTTTCTCGGTTGAGCGTACACTTTCCTTATAATATACTAGCTGACTCGACAGACGTTGTCCTGTCAAAAGCCATTGCGTAACTATAGCAACCGTAGTATGTTGATGCTAACTTGTCAATTTATAGTAAAAATTATCAGTATATATATAATTTGCAATAAATTAAAATTGCGACTATAATTTGAGATTTAACCTATCCTATCTCTCAAGTTGGATCGAACTGCACATGGTGTGCGAATTTTATTATAATCGGTTAAGTGGTTTAGGAGTCCATTGAGGACAAACATTGTGACACGAGATTTATATATATTAAGAGAAGAAGATATCAACTCTGTAGAATAAAATGCTAAAGAGAACCAATAAATAATAGTTAAAAAAAAACTAAAAAAACACGCTTTTTATAAAAAACCGAACTAAAAAATTAGAAAATAAAATTTTATAAATTTAAATTAAGAATAGGGTTGAAAATTTCAATAAATATAAATTAAACATAGTGTAAATAAATAAATATATGTATTTTATTTTTAAAAAGCGTGGGGTGCATGGGTCAATAGATATTATGTATTTTGTAGATACATTTTGTATTGACAGACATGAGTAGAGTGATTAGCATTTTGATAATATCTTAAAAAGCACCCCACGCTTTTTTAAAAATAAAATACATATATTTATTTATTTACACTATTTTTAATTTATATTTATTGAAATTTTCAACCCTATTCTTAATTTAAATTTATAAAATTTTATTTTCTATTTTTTTAGTTCGGTTTTTTATAAAAAGCGTGTTTTTTTAGTTTTTTTTTAACTATTATTTATTTTTCGCTTTTTAGTTCGATTTGTTAACTATTAACCATTATTAATATGTACAAATGTGTTGGTGTTATCCGATTTTGGCCGTCTGCTCAAGCAAATTAAAAATAAAATTGATGCGTAACAAAAAATATTGAGCAAAAAGATTTGTAGCCGCGTGGTTTCGATCCTCAGACCTCATAAAATAAAATTGATGCGTAACAAAAAAATATTGAGCAAAAAGATTTCTAGCGCGTGGTTTCGATCCAGGGACCTCTGGGTTATGAGCCCAGCACGCTTCCACTGCGCCACTCTGTTCTCTGACACGAAGGACGAAATTACCATTTGTAAGTTAAACGGTATTAAAAGTTAAAGAAACTTTATAGAAAAAGCGTGTTAAACAAATTAATAGTTAAAAAAACTAAAAAACACGATTTGTTTAGTGTATTGTCATCGGTCCTCGATATATCTACAAAGTTTGAAAGAAATCTGACCGTTTAAAGTGGGTC
This sequence comes from Alcis repandata, assembly GCA_949125135.1. Classification (NCBI taxonomy): domain Eukaryota; kingdom Metazoa; phylum Arthropoda; class Insecta; order Lepidoptera; family Geometridae; genus Alcis; species Alcis repandata. Next base: position 3,055,203 of record OX421246.1, on the reverse strand, counting down.
AAAAACGTGCTCAAAGGAGTCGGTTACATACAAACATACAAACATACAAACATACAAACATACAGGTGAAGCTAATAAAAGCGTGTTAAAAAGAAATTATCTACAGAAATCTCTCAAACAATCTTTGTTTTTAGACCAAATACCAATACATTATTGCGACGAAAAAGCCTGTTTTTGAAACTGACTGTGAAAGTTATTGTATGAAAATTGTACAAATGTAAATTGTTTAAATTGGCGTAAATTGCAAGCAAAATGTCTGGTATTTTTTACGTAAATATCATTGTATGAAAACAGTTTTACCCATTGTCTATTTTGTTAAAATATAACGATTTTTCTCTGACACAAAAGATCAGTCGGTCGACCGGACGGTCCATCAGTCGGTCGACCAGTTGGTCGGTCAGTCAAATCAACCGTTGTTAACGTTCCAGAAAAGTGAAGAACCTGTCCGGTGGCCAGCAGAGAAGGACCTCGCTGGCGGCTGCATTGATCCACGACCCCGAACTGCTCATCTTGGACGAGCCTACTGTTGGAGTGGACCCAGTTCTTAGGCAAAGGTAAACACTTGTCCTCCTCCTCAAATCGTTTCCCTCATATCTGAGGGTCTTCCACCTCTCACGATGCGCCAACGGTTTCTCTCCTCAGCGATATGAAGTGCTGTATGTGTTTTGAAACCGGCTTTAGAAACTGTAGATTTTTTATAATAAATGTCACACAAGCGACGGCAGCGGCTACTTGATGGTAAGTGGTCAGGATCACCACCACCTTTGGATACCTTCAATATCCTGCGGCATTTTCACAGTTCTCTTGTATCGTATCTATATCTTCGATGTCTAATATGTAATCTTACAAGATCTGCGAAACATAATAGGGAAGACGTAATATATAATATTTGATATGTTATGGGGAAAATTTGAGCTTTGAAAGGTGCTATTAAATATCATTAAGATAGGTAATACAAATCTCCATCGATGTATCTAATTGCTTATTTCCTTGAACTGGCCCTACGAGTATTTATGCTGAACGAAGTTAAAATATATTCTTAATAAAAAAAACTGGGCGAAATAGTGAAGCATATTAAATACACGCTAGACAGTTGTGTGATCTTGTTCATTACAAAAGTTAATAAAGTCTAAAAAGATGAGCAAACAAAGAAATATCATGTCAGAACATTTTTCTAAGAAAACGTAAAGGCGGAGACTGACTTCAAACGTTTGCTTGTTTAACGTTTTTGTTACGCGTAACAGTGTTCAGTGTAGCAAGCGAGCCACTCGATACAAGCGTGAGATCTTCCAAAGAAATACAAGAAACTTCTTGTATTCCTTAAAACACCTTACATAATGTTCAATTAAGCTGAGCATGTTTAATTGTTCCCAACGAGTCACACTCGTGTAACAGTGTTACCCGTTGGGTTTTTTCCACTTGACTTGTTTTGGCGTGACTCGTTAAGAACTCACCCCTTACTGTGGTCTAGTCTAGTCAGTAGCACAGATTAGATAATAGTTACTTCTCAGTAGTGCAGGCTCCAAGCGAGCATTCGACGCGTCTTGTATCACCGTTCTGTAACAAGCTCGCCCCGAATTATACACAAACAAACGGTACAAGTTACAAGATCCAGTCTCTGCCTTAAAAAAGTAAGAAAATAATATCATTTCGTGACACATTACAACATAGCACCTTGACAATGACGTGTAGTCAAATGACACACGTAATTCTGTTGAATTATGATGGTCGTTTCTTCAGGGCGCGGCAAGATGTGCCGGCACCATAAATATGGGAAAAAGTATACATGCTTTAGCTATGGCTTTTTCTTGCAACAGGATTACAAAGTTCCATACTTTATAGACTACTCTAGACTAAACTAGACTAAATCGTGAAAATATCAAATTTTTGTCTATGGTTCCAACATTTTTTTAATAATGATTAAATCCGTGTTTTTCCACCAACTCGCCTGTTGGTAACCGACGATGTGGTCAAAGATAAAGCATGCAGATTAAAAAGATATAACAAAAAAATTGTAATAATAGTTTGTCGAGTCTAAGGGTCAGTTTATCTTTTTTGTTACACTTCAGGGCCTTTATTCGCTATGAGCACACGAGCACGTAACGCGCCGCGTTACGTCAAATCCATGGAATCGACATGGAATGGTATTCCGTATGCCAATGTCAAAATTTAAAACGCGATGCCACGCTAAGACTCTGAGCCGCGTTCACGTTACGTGCGTGTGATGACGTCACGCGTTTTTGGCGTGGAATATGATGGTAGATAGCGAATAAGGGCCCTGTACCGTAAGTATGGATCTTCTCGTAATCGTAATCGGTACTGAAGTCTGAATGTCGATCGACAGACGTTTATTTCGACAGCTTACAAAACATCTTAATTGTACACTAAATAAAAAAAAAAACAACAGTCAAATTGAGCAAATAACTAGTAATTCCGTAGTACAACCCCCTTATCGCTTAAAGCGACGCGTAGTAAGACGTCCACAATCTTTGTTCCCAGCAGTTACAAACAACATTAATTTACAAATCTGGACTAAACATCTTCGCTTTAAGTTAACTTCAAATGTGAACCCCTTATTGTATTCAAATTAAGCTGCCAACAATCGTTTTACCCAGATAAACCAGGAAAAAAAGATGAAGCTCTGCGTTAGATTTGGGTGAAGTCAAAAAACCCCCCATTTCACGCGTACGTACGCAAATTCTACAGTGCCGCGAGTAGTATTATCGATACTTCTAAATATTATAAACGCGAAAGTTTGTATGTATGGATGCATGTTTGTTACTCTTTCACGCAAAAACGGCTGACATTAAATTTGGAATGACGGTTGTTCACGGTCGGGATTAACACATAGGCTACTTTATCCCAGAAAACGCGAATGAAACCGCGGGGCGCAGCCAGTATATCAATATTTGCGTCTTGTACGTACCTGCAGAAGTAGAGGAGTTCTTAGCATCTTGGCTTCACCCAAATCAATCGCACTGCTCGATCTTCCTCTCTGAGTTTATTTGAGTTGTTTTGATCTCCACAACTGGGTCAAACCTCCAAGCTGGCCCCGGCTCGGCCTGAATAATGCATCTCAAAGCCTACTTTGACCCCATGCCCTAATGCAGTTTCTGGATACCAGCTTTATGGGCTCTTGTTCTGAAACTTTGATCTTCTTCTTCAAGTGTCTCTCCACTAATGAAGGTTGGCAGTCAGCTTCTTAAAATTCTCTTTGTCCAGCCCGAGTCTGAACAGTTGGAGTGATAAAGTTACCAATGTTGTTTTAAACCGTATGGGAAAGAAATTGGAACTTATCCGTACCATCAAACAGCGGAAGGTCGCCTACTTCGGACATGTGCTGCGACATGACCGGTATCAACTTCTGCAGACCATAATGATGGGCAAAATATCGGGGAAGCGTAAGGTCGGAAGACGTGGACCGGGAAACTTTGATGGACTTTGACAACTCTGCCATACGGAGACTGCCAAAATTTGTGATCAAATCGTCGTTATGTGAATAGTTAACATGGCTATAACTTTTGTTTGGTTGAAATGGTGATTTTGTACTACTCATAGAAATAACATGAAGTTATTTGGACAGCTGGGCTCGGGTGACTGCTGCCAAGGGAAACGTATAACATACTCTTTGCGAAACGCCGGGCGGGAAGTATCGTCCATACATTGACTTTGTATAAGAAAACTATCTGAATATCGGAGAAAATAATTTAAGAGCTAGCTTTCTACTACACTACTCAACCTTTAATCCTCCCACTGCTGGGATACAGGTCTACCCTCGAAGGGTGATTAGGCCATATTCCACCACGCTGGCCAAGTGCGGGTTGGTGGATTCACATACGCCTTTGAATTTCTTCTCCGGACGTATGCAGGTTTCCTCACGATGTTTTCCTTCACCGAAAAGCCAGTGGTATGTAAATTCGTACATACTCGTAAGTCCCAAAGAACTCATTGGTACGAGTCGGGGTTTGAACCCGCCACCTCAAGAATGGGAAGCGGCTGTTTTCCCACTGAGCTACCACGGCTTTCTTATTCTAGCTGCTAGCTTATTCTGCTAGCTTTCTAATTTCGTTTATTTTGGTAAAGGACAGAAAATCAATCGCTGTCATTAAGTTTTGAAAACTACTTGTAAATTAAGTACTTACTAAATTAAGTGACAAAGTAAAGTAAATCCATTCAAGCAAATAGTAGATGATAACTATATTAACATTGCTTGTTAAGTATCCAAAACGCAGCAATATAGATTTGAAAATTTGCAGGAAGTATAATACAGGGTTATTTATAAAGGATATGCTAAGCCGAAACGGACTCATAGTACTCATCATTATGAACAACTTTTACTATGGGACCAATCCAGAATTCGCAAAAAAAAAACAGCTAAACACAACAGCTAACTTATTACAGCTAATTATACTTTTCAAGCACCTGTAGCTTCATCACCCGTTAGCTACTGTAAGAGGTATCCCTGGTAATTATTATTTAATCATATAGACATGTAATGATTACTGTTTATTGAATCTTGCGCTAGTTTGAATTACCATAAATTTTAATGGTTTTTTATGTTGCAGCATTTGGGACCACCTGGTGGAGATCACAAAAGGAGGACGCACTACCGTTATCATCACGACCCACTACATCGACGAGACGAAACAGGCTAATATAGTAAGTATTTAACAATGAAAACTACTTAGTAAGTACCTACCTAAATGGTTTGGGTTGCAATAAGGTAGCGAGATTAAATTTAACAAAAAAAAAGAAAAGAAACTAACGGTTTTGTTTTCAAAATAGATAGGCTTATAGGTCTGATTTATAACTAAGCCAGTGTGCTTCACCAATCATCAAGAACATTTTCACTTAACATCAATCGAGTATCCGGTAAAAATAAACCATTTCCCGATAAAAACCAGAAAATTCGCAAAACCTCGCGCTACCCTCTTTTCAATATTTGCAGAATTTGCATAAACATCTACTTCATACAGAAAAGAGTACCCACACAGATAGCCAAACATATGTGCTTTCCATTATTTGGGGACCTCCCCTTTATTTGCTTTTCATGATAACAACGCCCGCACATATTCAGAAAAACAAGTTTTCATTCAATACGCAGTTCAATCAACTTGTCGAAATTCTTAGTATTACAGATGATCTTGTATAAACAGGGATATAGGGAAAGTGTATGTTATGCTGAAAGGGATTATAGTAGGTACTCTTATTTATGTTTTTTTCACTGTGGGATCAAGACAGAAATCAGGGGAAAAATAATCAGCTGTTCTATAATCACTTTATCATTTACTGTATCATTTTCTTGAGTACTTATCATTAACATTTTCTAAGGAACAGCTGGTCTTTTATTTCGCTTTTTCAAATTGGGGCCCTATTCTGGTGTGTGAGATATTATCTAAGCACTGTTGCTCTCATTAGAAATGTCCTGACAGTGTGTGTGTGAGTGTGTGTGTGAGAGAGAGAGAGAGACGTAATATCGAGCGCCCAAGAATATGGTTAAATCTTATGGTTGATTGGTTATTCTATCCCTGGCCCAATGGCTAAAATTGTACATAATGTGGGGTACTATATTAATAAGCCTTCTTCGGTTTAGCATACCCTTTCCTCATAACCCTATAAACTTACAGTTATCAAGTCAGAATATCAATGATATTGAATTATCCAAATATTTCAATAAGCCCCGTCAACGTCTGGCCCGTGGGCGGATTTGAACTATTCTATTTGGTATTCTGCAAATTTAGTCAATGTTCTGTCGTAATGAAGTTAATACTTGGGTTGGTATAAGTTAGCTTTGACTGGAACTGACGATTGGAATAGGTGGTGTGATTTGAGAAAGGCCGTAACCAGTATCTAATTGTACTAAACGAGTGTGTGTAATTGTAGGTATATATGTACATATATATTTATATACTAGGCCCAAGTTTGAAAACATAAGTCGACAAATCTAATTTTTTTATAGTATTGATGTCCTTATTTTAAAGGTTGCAATGACAAAGACAGATATATTTTTAGTCAGTTTAGATCTGTCAAGTAAAGCCTTCAAACTTGGGCCTATTAGGTATTTTAAAACCTCGAAAAATGATTCAACGGTTTGATTGAAATTTGTTAATAGGCGCGGAGGTTTAAGGGCTGAAAAATCGATCTAGTTAGGTTTCATTTGTACGATATAGTTTTCGAGGGTATACACCCATTTGCTAGAATTTCATTTGCCATAATTTTATCTGCTATACTGGTCAACAGACATAATATTGTTTCTCATAATTTTATATGTTATACTCATTGTTTACTATATTATTCACGTGCTAGAAACTTTGTTTTCCATAAAGTCAATTTCAATAAGATCATTTGTTATCATCATTGTAAGGCGTAATTATCATATGCCATAACATCATTTGTCATCGAAATTACTTCTAGAAAAAAATCATAAAATTGGTTTAAACTAAACGATCAATAGGTTAGGTTAGGTTATGTTAGAACATGAAAAACAACGCACGAGCCGAGCGAGCGTAGCGAGCGTGCCGCGGTAGCGGCCGGCGAAGTGCTAGAAAGCCAATCGCTTTTTAGGACAAAGGCGTTAGGTTAATTTTCTACGGAAGCGACATAGATCAATCATAGTGATAAGTAGGTATTAGAAATAAAAACGATCAATAGGTTAGGTTAGGTTATGTTATGTTAGAACATGAAAAACAACGCACGAGCCGAGCGAGCGTAGCGAGCGTGCCGCGGTAGCGGCCGGCGAAGTGCTAGAAAGCCAATCGCTTTTTAGGACAAAAGCGTTAGGTTAATTTTCTACGGAAGCGACATGGATCGATTATGGTGATAAGTAGGTATTAGAAATAAAAACGATCAATAGGTTAGGTTATGTTAGAACATGAAAAACAACGCACGAGCCGAGCGAGCGTAGCGAGCGTGCCGCGGCAGCGGCCGGCGAAGTGCTAGAAAGCCAATCGCTTTTTAGGACAAAGGCGTTAGGTTAATTTCTACGGAAGCGCCATGGATCGATTATAGTGATAAGTAGGTATCAGAAATAAAAACAATTTTAATGGCATTTTTTTTAATGATTTTTTTTTGGCTTGGATGTATTTGAAATTAATTTAGTATGGCGTTGAAATATTCTGTTAAATAATATTATTGCAATTAATAAAATGGATACGTATGGCACTCGTATCATTATTAAATCTAATGTACGGGCAAACAAGAGTATGTCACATAACTTTTATGGTAAACAAACAATTCGGGCAAATGAAATTCGGGCAAGTAAAATTCGGGCATTTGAGAATTATTGCTTATATTCTTCGGGCAAACATTAGACAACCGTTTTCGAGATTTTCGAGAAAAGCTTGGTGATCTAAGTTTTTGGACTAATGTAGAATTCAAATTCAAATTCAAATTCAAAATAATTTATTCAAATATTGGTACATCAATGCACACTTATGAATGTCAAATACAATTTTTACGAATAAATTAATACACAATAAATTAAATGTCAAAGAAAACCATATTATTAGAATGTCAAAAAAATTATATAAATTATTGCAATGTCAAAATATCAAGGTATAAAATAACTACAATAGTAGGTATAATCAGTAAAGACACTTATGAATGTCTAATACAATTTTTACGAATAAATTAATACACAATAAATTAAATGTCAAAGAAAATAATATTATTAGAATATCAAAACAAAATATGTAAATAATTGCAATGTCAAAATATCAATGTATAAAATAACTACAATAGTAGGTATAATCAATCAAGTATTATTATTACAGTCTAAATACAATTTACGTAAAGAGACTTTATCACAGACGAAGTCTTTAATTTTATAGTAAGCCCTTTCAATTAAAAAGTCTTTTAAAATTCTTTGAAAATCTGTGTCTTTCTTATTTACTAGAGTAACAGGCAACAAGTTATAAAATAGTACGCCGTTCCTTACAAAAGAGTTGCCAGTTTTGGCTAATCTAATTTTAGGTAGAACAAGTTTAAACTTGTTCCTTGTTATACTAATATATTCACTTCGTTTATGATATTTATGAATATTTTTACGCACATACATAATGTTCAAGAAAATATACAAACATGGTAACGTCAAAATTTTCACCTGCGCAAAAACTTGTCTAAGAGATTCTCTATAACCTAGCCTATAAATAGCCCTAACAGCACGTTTTTGTAAAATAAAGATGCTATTTACGTCTGCTGCATTACCCCAAAGCAATAATCCATACGACATAACAGAGTGGAAGTAACTGAAATAAACAATTCTTGCAGTTTTAATGTCTGATAGGTCTGAATGATGACGATTAATGATTTGAATATGTTTAGTGGTGCATTTTAGATAAGTTGTATAGGTGATAGTTGTGGGTGGTTCTAATTATCACAGAACATCACAGTATGTATGGTACAATTGAAAAAATAGATTCTATTTATGCCAGAGAAGAGCAGCTGTGAATCCTTAATACTTTTATCAGAATCTATCGTAGTTTTCGGCAGACGTAATAATATTTGTATGTCAAAATTGAATTCCAATCGAAGTCTAACATATATACATAAAATAGCAAGACAAAACCAAGAATCATTTTCTATCCAAAACTAATCAATTATTTTTTTCCAGATTGGTCTTATGCGAGGCGGAAGGTTCCTCGCCGAAGAATCTCCTCAGACCCTCATCAGGCGCTACCAAGCCGAGAGTCTTGAGGATGTGTTCCTCAAGCTGTCCGTCATGCAGAACCTGGGCAAGAGGAGACGGTCCAGCATCCTTGCTGATGTGGTGGAAAGGGTTGAACTGCCTGCCATACCGGTAAGTCTTTACTACTTGGTTTACGATCAAAACAGACCTGCAAGACAGCCAAGTTACGATCCACTGTAGAAAATATTATATCAATTTCTGGCATAAATTAGTACTTTTTCAATCGTGCTATTTTAGGCTTTGCTTAAGTCTACTAAACTATTGCCTAAAACCAGTTTCAAAAATTGTTTCACAGAACCCAGCAGCCATAGACTTAGAAGAAGCAGAGCTGGGTGAAATCTCCGGCGAGTTCGGAGACAACGTGTCTATGTCTAGCAAAGGTCGTGTGGTCGTCACCCCAGACATCAACCCCCCAGTGGACTCCCTTCCCCCCGAAGAGAAACCCAAGAGAGGATGTATGGAGATCTTCATGCCAATGAAATGGCACCACATGAAGGCACTCATTTGGAAGAATTTCCTTAGTCTCTTCAGGAATTTCGGGTGAGTTGACTTAAAACAGCTTCCAACGTTTGTTTTGCAAAAAGTTATTCCTTTAAATCAAGTCCCAAGTAGTTTGTTAGCTAAAATTAAATTCCTTTCATTCAACAAAATTGAGTAAATACGACTATTATTAGATGTTTTCGTTTTCGTAGACTTAATAAGGTTCGCAGATTCCTTTAAATATTCAGCTTTGGCGAAAACATGTTGGTACTTTTTCGTATTTCGATGTAGGGATGATAGATGAAAAGGAGCGGGGTGGGAGAAGGGTGAAAGTAAGATGTGAGTGAGGAAGGATAAGGACAAGCGCAAAAATCGAGTCGTGTAGCCTAGCCCTGGTGTCAAACTTTCGAGACCACTTAAAAGGTTGACAACAAGAACATTATTTTTACAATACAAAAAACAAAAACCGACTTCAAAAGACCGACTATTGAGTTATTCATCTATTTGTCGCGCACGTACTTAATGCAAATTTAAGACTTATTATAGTTTTCTCATGGATACCATTATCAGAACTGGACTAAATTGAAATGGGACCAAATGGAAAGCGTCAGCTTTCTAATAAAAAAAGAATCATCAAAATCGATTCACCCAGTCAAAAGTTATGAGGTAACAAACATAAAAAAAAAAAAACATACAGTCGAATTGATAACCTCCTCCTTTTTTGAAGTCGGTTAAAAATAGATGGCTTAATAGTTGGCCAACAATTGAGCGTGTCAACCAAATTGCAGTAGCGCTTAGTAATAAATGACACTCATGGTTACCCATCCAATGACTGACTGTGTCGTCCGTTGCATTTTGATCACCAAGATATTTCATGCATACAATTAGGGATACTAGTCGAGTTACATTACTGAGCTCGTAAGGATGTGACGGACTGCTACGTGTACGAAATTGCGGACAACATCTATACAGGGTTATACGGAAAGGGTATTCTAAGCCGAAAAGGGCTCATAGTAGGTACTCACCATTATGAACAGTTTTTACTACGGGACCAACTCAGAATTCACAAAAAAACAGTTGTTCCATTGAAAAATATCAATGACACTCGACAAAATGTATGAAATAGCTGATTTTTTTATTGCAAATTCTGAGTTGGTCTCATAGTAAAAGCTATTCATAATGACGAGTACTATTATGAGCTCTTTTCGGCTTGGCATTCCTTTACCGTGAAACCCTGTATGCCCCCAACCCCCAATGATACAGTTCCCCAAATCTTCATAATTACATCAGGCGAGCGATTTGCTCGTCTCATCACTCAAGGGCATAAATCATCTCAAACTCATCTGTTTCTGTGAATTGACTTCCAGTGTCTTAGCCTTCATCATCGGTCTCCCCGTCTCCCAAATGCTATTCTTCTGCCTCGCCATCGGGCACTACCCCGAGGGCCTGCCCATCGCCGTCGTCAACTACGAGTCCAACAGCACCACAGCACTCTGTCCGTATGATGGGAAGACCTGTCCGCAAAACCAGGAGACCTATGACTGGAATCTTACGATGTTCAGCTGTAGATACTTGGATTATCTGTCGAAACGGCAGAACAACTTGGTAAGTTTTTTTTATTTGTTGAACGTACACTTTACCATCAAACCAATTAAGCGAAAGTTTGTATGTGTGTGTGGGTGCTTGTTGCTTCAAGCTGAAATGGCTGAACAGGCTTAGATAACATTTGGTACAGAGATAGCTTATATCTTAGTTTAACACATAAGCTACTTTATTCCAAACAAAAAGAGTTCTTTTTCGGATATCGGGTAAAAATCACGGATTAAATCACTACTTTCATAGTATTAGGCGTGTATAAGCAAAATATTATCGAGGCAGACGAAAGGTAAGGCCTTCTGAGCTACTTAGCTAGAATTCCAATACACCAAAATGTGCACCTGCAAAAATACTAAACCTGGACGTTTACCGAACCTCAGGAACGAAATGAAGCCTTAGATTTATTCGGGACACCTGTAAATTCTTGTAGCAAGCCTATATTCAAGGCATATTGCTCTTGGAACCCAAGGTTATGTTACTGACATATTTTTAATCAAGACCGATAGAACTACCAGTATTATTCAAGGTTTCCAACAATACCAATAGTGTACTACATAAAAATTGTTGCATTTCTACATAATAACATTTTTCTATGTCTATAAATTCTTTACTTCTTGATATCTGTAAAGAAACCTACACAGATCACGTGTACAAGAGAGGCGCATCCTTAACAGCGGTCGATTACGCGCTAAAAGTAATTAAAATGATGAACAGTCAACCAAAGTATATCAATGTTTACGTAAGGACTTGGAAGGAATCTGATTACTGATTGAATGTAACTACGTAAAACTTTGGCCCTCTTCTCAAAAACATAGAAATATTCCACTTACATTTTCCGGGATAAAAAATTGCTTATATGTTAATCCAGGGTAAATAGCTAGCCTTATACTAAACATCCTAATCCATCGACATTAAAAATCCTATATCGTTGTCAAAATCCGTTCAGCCGTTTTCGCGTGATTGCGCAACAGACATCCAAACTACTTTTTGATTTTTAGCTTTGTAAACTTTGTATTAGTTATTCAAGTTTTTTTTTATTTTGGCTTATTTTTAATTTTAGATGTAAATATAAATAATAAATTTAATTCAAAATATCCAAACTGACATTAATAATATTAGCAGGATACTTTCAAGCTCAAAAAATATCTTTAACGCACGCCACTTAAATCCAGCCGCTATTCCCCTCTCACAGCACCCTCGTTCCACCACTTCCGGTTCAGTTCCTCACATCGCCATAAACAAGTCAACAACCATACGGTGATATGAGAAAGGGCGCGTTCGATACATTATTATGTTTATTATGTGATACACTATGCTGATCACGTAGCGTAACCCGACAGTAGAAACAGTAGGGATTATCAAACAAGATGCTTTGAGGATAAAGCTTTTCAATTTGGCACTATTAACGGTAATGACAATGAAAGAAACCAGCATTCCTATTTCTCACTTATGTTTTAAAATATGTAAGTTTGTATGTGTTGATGTTTTATATTACTTCTTTTGTGACACGGCTGAACGGAGTTGGATGGGCTAGAGATAGCTAAAGCCCTGGATTAACACATGTTACTTTACATCGTCATGAACACCGATTTACACGACCGCATGGGTGAAACTGTTTTATCAGCATTTAGCAGCTGTTTATGTAAATTATTCTTGTATTTTTTATTACTTTTTGTTGCGCCCGGGGTTTTACTCATGCGGTCTAAGATGTTTTTATCTGCACGCTGTGATGAAAAACGTTTATTATGATGACATCCTCATACTTGTCAACGAAAGTAATCTTTTTCTCAAGCCAATTTAAAATTCTGTTCAAGAGCATCATAGCACAGACTAGTAGAATCTAAAGAGGTGGTTTTTCATCCTTTCTTCATTATGGTTGAATGTCCTTACTGAATAGATAACTTGTACTGTTCAAGATTTTCGTATCTAATAGGTATTTACGAAGGTTATTGTTGTTTACTGATGATACCTATTTGATATGTGAACGGTTGATCTTGTTTTGTGGAAAATAGGCGAACTCATGTCGTTACAATTTAGCACTTGTGTTATCTATACTTAATATTATAAAGAGGAAAGATTTGTATTTTTGTATTTTTGGATGTTTGTGTGGAATAAACTCAAAAACTACTGGACCGATTTCAATAATTCTTTCACCATTCGAATGCTACATTATCCCAAAGTGACCTAAGCTATATTTATTACCTGAAAAAATTAGGGATCCTTACTAAAACTTCAATAGTGTCCACCCGTGCGAAGCCGGGACGAGCCGCTAGTTATACACAAACAGATATAGGATAAGCTAACATAATGTGTTAATCTTACTAATATAATGTTTGTTGCCACTAAATCCGGAAACGGCTTAACGAATTTACGAGTCAGGATTGCCCTATTAGATAGAAGATAGAAGTATGCCTTCGATAGAAGCGAAAGTTAAAGAAGAAAAATCAGCTACCTATATTCAAATTTCATATATTATATATATTATATTATTATATATTATACTAGCTGACTCGACAGACGTTGTCCTGTCAAAAGCCATTGCGTAACTATAGCAACCGTAGTATGTTGATGCTAACTTGTCAATTTATAGTAAAAATTATCAGTATATATATAATTTGCAATAAATTAAAATTGCGACTATAATTTGAGATTTAAACTATCCTATCTCTCAAGTTGGATCGAACTGCACAAGGTGTGCGAATTTTATTATAATCGGTTAAGTGGTTTAGGAGTCCATTGAGGACAAACATTGTGACACGAGATTTATATATATTAAGATTACTAGCTGACTCGACAGACGTTGTCCTGTCAAAAGCCATTGCGTCAATTCTATGTCAAATGTCAAAAGTTACATTAAAAAAGTTTACATTGTCCAAAGCGCTACGTATATGGTTTAAGTATTTTTAAATTTTTCATGTTTTTTTTACTATAAATTGAGATGTGAGCTATCCTATCTCCTAAGTTAGATCGAACTGCACACGGTGTGCAAATTTGATTGAAATCGGTTAAGTAGTTTAGGAGTCTATATAATAGCGGACAAACAACGTGACACGTAATTTATATATATTAAGATATATAGGTATTATATATATTATTCTATATTTTTTTATTCAAATCAAACAAAGTCGTTGTAACGTGAAGAAGTAACAAACATTGACTTACTCAAAGTTTCGCATTGTTTTTTTCGTTTCGCCTATTGAGCAAGAGGTCCCAAGTTCGATTCCCGGCCAGACAGATGATTAAATGATGAACTGAAGTATCTGCTCCGGGTCTGGGTGTTAATTGTACTCGTTTTTGAATTTAACATGGCGCCATTGCTCCCCAACTTTTAATTTTATCAAAGGACAAAGGCCTATACACACTTATAAAAATAAAATTCACTTAAATAATTAAAACTAGAAAGAACAAACAAAACATCTAATTTTTTCCGCATTTATTATATTAAGTCAGAACTTCTATGTATCGTAACATAGATTACTAAAACCAATATAGACAGACGTTCATTACTGTGGAAATTATTTGATTAAGTACGAGAGTATTTATTTTTTCGTAGCCACTAAGCAGACAAGTGCTAAGCATTCGACTTAATTAAATTCGTTCCCAAACAGCTGTATATTATTACTTTAATACAAAAGCCACAATGAAGACCTTTCTTTACCCGTGGTATATTAAATCTAATGAAATAAAGGATCTAGACTGAGCATATCAGCTTTTAATTAAATTAGGATGATTGTTTTTGCCCTTAATATACCTAAAGGGACACAATAAACATACTTTCGTGTTTTTAAAAGCTTTAATTTAACTTACTTCGTTTTGGGTCAAAACTTGCAATTGAGAACCACATCCTAATGTTGGATCAAGCTAAAATTTGAAATTCCTAACTGTGTAACTCTGATGAAAAATGCAATCACGAAAAACGATCAGAAGTTATAGAAGCACTTATATTTAAATGAAACATCGATAAATTAATTTGCCCTTCGAGGGTAGAGCTGTATCCCAGTAGTGGGAGGATTAAAGGTTGCATTTGATGATGACGAAATTAATTTAAACGCCATGTCTAAACGCTATGCTAGTCATGACAATGCGTAGATTAGCTTAAAAAAACTAAATATAATAGGTACTATGAGTTTAGCCCTCTTTTGTTAGATATTTTCAGCGCTGACCCAATATCCATTATATTATATTTAGTTATAATTTTAATTTAGGTAATGTATGTTTTGTATATTATGGACTGTGTGGTGTGTGTCTGAAAATAAAGGTATTGAATTGAATTCATTTGAATTGTTCAAAAAAATCTTTGTCGAATTTGTTGTGTTGTTTTTTTTTAGTTGTTGTTTCTTAGTTTTTATTTATTTCCACAGATATACTACCCAGACAAAGCAACTGCGATGGAAGCCGCTCAGCACGGCAAAGCGCGCGTGGTTCTGGTCTTCCCTGCCAACTACTCCCTCTGTCTCCAAGACCGAATCACCGACCCGAGGAACGCTGACTTCTACACCGTCAAGAACTCTGATATGGAAGCGCATATGGATGATACTGGTGAGATTTGTCAAATAAATAATAAATAAACGTTTCACACTCACTAGGATACCCTGTGTCGGGGATGCTATGAAACATACATAAAGACCCTTGTCGACCCTTGACGACTAACACCCAGACCCAGAACAAATTTTTAAATTCATCATTCAAACGTCTGCCCGGGCGGGAATCGGACTAGGGGCCTCTGGCTTATAAGGCAGATATACTACCGCTGAGGCAAGCAGGTTGTCAAATGTAATAACTCGTACGAAACGCTTTGATTCCTCCTTTGGAGTGTGGAACGCTCTGTCAAGTGGGTGTTTCCCGATAGATACAATCTGGGTGTCTTCAAGTCGCGAGTGAATCGGTTTCTTCTAGGCAAGCGGGCCCCATCGTAAACCAGATCGTTACTATCAGGCGAGATGGCGGTCAAACGCAAGCCTATTCGAATAAGAAAAAAAAATGGTTGTGATAATATATGTGTTATAAACGGGCTTAAAGTCTCGTCTTAAAGACATCATTTAAAAAAAAACTACATCGCTAAAAATACTCTGTACCAAAAATAAGTTCAGAAACCGAAATAAATAATTCAAAAGTGGAAAGTGGTTCTAAATTCAGTTACAAGACTCGACCTAAACAATCGCACATTGCCAGTGAAATAAAAGCTCGTCAAAAAATGGCAAAACAATATAACTCCGAATAAGCATAGTACGATACTTGCAGAGTAGTCCCAACTACGAGTCTATAAAACTGGTCCCTACGTATTGCATCTATAAAACAAAAGTTTCCTTCTCATCAATAAACCCCTCGTTTCCCCATCCTCCGGCATCAAATGGAATGTAAATGTAGTGTGACTGTCCTTCAGATTTACGAGCTCTGCCAATACCCATTTGTTCGGACCCGGACGATATTCTTGTTCCGAGAGTTGGTAATGATGTGGATGATGCAAATAGCTTCAAGATAGATTTGATGCCTTGAGATTTGTTTTAGCTACACGCCACGATTTTTCAACACGTATTTAATTTTTGATAATTTTTTTGATATAATTCATGATTTGGGACCTACTTTAGTTCTTCAGCTTTACGAGCGCTGCCAATACTCATTTGTTCGGACCCGGACGGTATTCTTGTTCCGAGAGTAATTATGTACTCTTAGATGATGCAAACGGACTTAAAATTGAGATTTGTTTGCTGTGTCCTTTCTTTGATTAATAATTTTTTAATTTTGTTGGAAAAAAAAACGAATATTGAGATAATTTTTTATTAAAAAGAAGTAGCATTCTCAATAATTGTTTTCAATGTGGTTTTACTTCATTTTAATTAATTTTCTAATATAATTCATGAAGTCATGAAGTCTTCTTATTTTTTTGACTAATTAATTGGTCATAAAACAAAAAACAAACTAAGGTTTTTGGCCCGCCATCCTCACAAATTATTGTGAATTATTCGAAAAGTACTATTTTTTTTAATTAAGTTACTCTCGAAAGGTTTTTTCATAGAATTAGTACGCTAAATGAGACGCTGTTCCAAACAAATTCACAATTTTATATTATCTATCTGCCCTACAATTTTCTTTCCTCGTTGAAGCCTTTAACAGGAAAGTATCAAATATTTCACTACGTAACGTATTCGAGCGGTTTTTCATGAATTTTGCTTCATCATCGAACCCTCATAAGGGCGCCTGTAAAGCAACATACATTATGTTACGACAACACAAATTGATAACTAAACCTTTGAAGAAATACATCGGTTACGTAATATATTCGGTGTCTTGAGCACAAATATACAGGGTTAAAAGGAAAGGGTATGTTTAGCCGAAGAGGGTTTTTAACACTCAACTGGAATGATGAGCCTGGAAATCACAAAAAAATCAGCTGTGTCATTCTGTGGAGTGTTTTTGACATTTTTCTATGGAACAGTGATTTCAGAATTGGTTGGTTTCCGAAAGTGAAACTTGCTCACAGTGATGAGTACTGTAAGTCCGTTTCGGCTTAACATACCCTTTCTTTTTAACCCTGTATATTCAGACAATTTTCAGCACTTTATTTCGAGGTATCTTGAGAACAAATCCTCAGATAAAGAGCTGCAATTTGGAAAAATTAATGCTGTTGTCATTTTTTGCGACTTTGTCAAAGATGTTTTTTGTTGTTTTACCCGACTGCTCCAGCAGGAAGGTAGAACTTTTAACGTGTAGGTATGTACGGTGCGTGACTTTGTAGATGTATGTTTGTTTATGTGAGCTGAAGCTTAGTAAATTCTAAACTTAAAAAGATCAGCACCATATTAGTTTTGTCTTTATTTAAGGAATGTCATTTATGTAACAAACATTTGGTTGTCAAATTTTCGTGTTTCTTCCTTTTGAATGACTATTTTTTTACCATAACCAAAAGAAATAATAATAAGTACATGATTTTTACCTAGCTAAGTTAACATTTTTCTTTACCTGCCTACTTCTCACAACTAAACAGCTGGTCAGATTTACCTAGATGCTATTTAACAATATATTATAGCAAAATAAAGACACGATACGTTTAAGTCCAGAAAAATGAGGAAAACTAGTAAATTGCAGGCAAAGCTGTGGGTCGCTGCTATAGCAATGTATTACGCGATAATTTACTCCCAAGAGACTCCTTTCCATTTATTTCCAATTATTCAGACATTTTACGAATTTGACTCCGCACGTTATAAATTATTCAGCTAATTTAACTTTAATCCATCACAAAGGTACAATGTGTATTGGCTGTTGTTTATGTATGTTGTTTGTTTTTGTGTATTAATTCATGCATTCTTTCTATATTTAAAAGGATGGTTTTTGTTGACGGAGCGATTTCCAGCCCCTTGCCAAGTTGCAAAATATGGACGCCAACGTTAAATCTAAGACAATGTATGGAAATGACATGTCTTAGAATTCTTAGATTCTTTTCTTAGACAATCTTAATATATATAAATTACGTGTCACGTTGTTTGTCCGCTATAGACTCCTAAACTACTTAACCGATTTCAATCAAATTTGCACACCGTGTGCAGTTCGATCTAACTTAGGAGATAGGATAGCTCACATCTCAATTTATAGTAAAAAAACACGAAAAATTAGAAAATTTTAAAATACTTAAACCATATAGCGCTTTGGACAATGTAAACTTTTTTAATGTAACTTTTGACATTTGACATAGAATTGACTCAATGGCTTTTTTTACCAATTCGAATTAAATAGTCATCGTGACAGGACAACGTCTGTCGAGTCAGCTAGTTTATTTATAGATTCTATATTGTATTACAGAAATGTTATTAACAAACGTTTCCCTTTTTTTTCTATAGCGTTTCGATTATGGAATTGCAACTTGGCTAGGGGGGCTGGCTTGACGCTTGACAGTCTTTTGGTGGTGCTTTCATCGCCTTGTACGATATCTGCCTTCTATTTCATCTGGTCTACAAATGTTTTAGTCTCTCTGGGCCTAAAACGTATGAACTAAAGTAGTTTTCTTTTACGTCCGACACCTCGATTGCTCTCTCATTTTTCATATATAGGTCTGTCGAATAAATTCAACGTATTTTTCGACAGAAATTCGTTCTCGGCAGTTGATTGATTATACAGGGTGACTGGACAGACACTGGTATTCTAGAATATCATAGTACTTATCATTATATTACCTGCTTTTGCCATGGTCTACAGCTGTGGCTTAGGAGGCAGAATATAACCGACGCTATCTCGCTTACACATTTTAGCATTTTTGAAGTTATAAAATCATTGAATATAGATTTGAAAAATTGCAATCGGTTAAGTGGCTCAAAATAATATTATTATTATAAAGCTTCAACAATAAAAACAATTTTGTTCCGAACAAGTTTTCATGCATAAAAAAAAATACAGTCGAATTGCGAATCTCGTCCTTATTTGAAGTCGGTTAAAAATGGGAAAAAACAAAATCCAATTTTTTAGGTATCAAAACTGGTTGAGTTCTAAATTATATTTCTGTTGAAGCTTTGTCATATTATTTTTATCAAAGTAACAGATTGCGATTTTTCATAACCATAATCAGTGGTTATTTTTATAAAATTTTAAAACGTTCAAGCGAGACTGCGGCGCGTCAAGGTCTGCCCCTTAACAAAACAGCCTGTCAACTTGAAAAAACAGTCACATTTTCGACACGTGCTCTAATTTTCTCTGATTGTATACAAAAATATTACTCTTCTGTCTCAGAAAGCAGGAAAAAGGTAAAAATCAATGTAAAACGAATTTTTCGACCCGTAAAAGAAACGGCACAAAAATGATTTTACTCTGCAATTTACATAGAAATTAGATTTATATAGGCCGGACCAATCATTGCTATTGGGTCTTAGAATTTTTATCAAACTTTTTTTTCCAAACTCGACCTTTTTTCCTTGAGATAAAATCCATCTTTCAACGAAAAGAACCAGCAAATTAATGCTACTAAGGACCTTTACTGATTTAATTTTGAATAATGTGGGGTTTTAGTGAAGACGTAAATATTTTACAAGTACTTAACATCAAATTTATTGTGAATATAAACTAAAGGAGAATTTGAACGACTTTGCGATCTGGCAACACATTACGAATTTGTATTAAGGCGATACCCAGTTCATCATCATCTTGCTATCCTTGTCGCACTTAGCGTGGGATAGTATGTACGTTTCCTCCATTCATTTCTATCATTTGTCATAATATCTGGAGTCACTTCCTCTTTATTTCTATCATCTTTCACACACCCATTCACACTCAATCACCATTGCCATTAGGCAACATTAATTAATATTAATATGTATTAATGCATTCCACAATATGATGAATGTAGATTGTATTTAAGTGGTATGATATTGGAGAGTTTTCGGGCACAAGTTTGTAGGTAGATACAGAATTTTGCAAATAATTATAATTTGTTGTAGGTACTATGAAACCTGACGATTTGACACAGTTATGTCAAATGTGTCAATTAAATACTGTTGTTTTTTTGCTCCTTAAAAAGGTCACCGAATATGACCGAAACTAGTCGGAGTATTTTCTAACCCTCCGACTTAATAAAACGTGATAATTTGTTTGTTTACTTAGCTGATGTGGTTTCACAAAGTAAGTCTATTTAGCAAAGCAAAAATATGGCTGTAAAACAAGATGGCGCGAGGTCAATCTTTGATTTATGACGTTTTTCTCATATTTCGAGAAAAGTTTAGCTGAAATGAAAATAAACGATTTCATAACTACAATATGATATGTCCAATTGTGATAATACTTTGAATTTACTGTATTTTACTGTATTTTGATTCCGTTGTATAATTTTGGGCTTTTTAAAAACGTGTCACAAACGTGTCACACTCATAGTCCCCACTAGGTGTTTGTATGATGAATTTCAATATCTGTTCTGGGTCTGGGTGTTAGTTGTCCTTGTCTTTGTGTGTGTTCCATGGCATCCCCGACACAGGATTTATTCCTAGTGGGGACTATGAGTGTGACACGTTAAAACATTAAATAAATTGTTACAAAATCTCTAAATTGATAAAATCAAAGTGGAATGTAGGGCCTTAAGTAGGATTAAGAGTAAAAAAGTAAAAGATTTAAGTAGCACTTACTCAAGAAAATATTTTTTTACTTTTTACTGTGGCGATTTACAAGAAGTACTTAATCAGAAATAACAGATTTAGTGAGCAACAAAAGTTAACTCAGCTATAAATTCAAAATTCTCTCATTTTAGCCTGATAAGTACTACTATAATTTCTAAACAATATATAAATAAAAATTGACAAAAACAAAATAAACATTTAATTAGTAAACCAACTAACTAATTTATTATAATAATCCTGGTCTAGTTATTTTGAAGCGATTTAAGAGCTTATCTCACTTACCTTGAAGAGTCTGAATTTTTAATGAAAATAATAAATCCCACTTAAACCGAGGAAGTTACTTTCTTTATTATTAGGTATAAAGAAAATCCTGAAAGGAGAATGGGCACTTTTGTATGGGCGCCGTCCCCGTGTTGTATCAAGTCGTGACGTATGTCATTTGAAAGATTATAATATTAGCTTTATTTAATTATATGACTCAACCTTGAATGACGTGCAGGGAAAAAGATATGATCGTTTTTAGATTTCAAAAAAGTGCTGATTTTTTGCTTTCTAAAGCTATTATAAGGAATTTTATTAACATGCATGTCAAAAATTACCTTTAGTATTTAATACAGGGTTATTCATAAAGGGTATGCTAAGCTGAAAATGGCTCATAGTACACATCATTATGAACAACTTTTACTATGTGACCATCCCTAAATTCGGGAGAAAAAAATCAGCTGTTCTATACATTTTGTTGAGTGTCATTGACATTTTTCTATGGAACAGCTGATTTTTTTTTCGCGAATTTCGGGATGGTAACATAGTAAAAGTTGTTCATAATGATAAGTACTATGAGCCCTTTTCGGCTTAGCATACCCTTTATAAATAACCCTGTATAGCTTACGAAACATATTAATTAGTTCAATTAACCTAGTAAAAACATACTGTGGTGGTGAATAAAGAATGTATCTGCCCATCTAAAGGAAGTTACTTCGAGAACTACCCCTATCTATCCTAGATCTAGAGATCTAGAAGTCATTTTGGCAATGGTTTCTTAAGAAACAAAGAGTATTGAGAGTGCTGTCTGATAAAAGGCATTTTATGTCATGGCATATCGGTGTGCAATACTATCGATAAAATCGGCAGTATCGATTTTTATTTGAAGTTCTAGAAAATACTTAGCATATCCTATTGAGAATTGAACCTCTTGAGAAGGTTAGTCATGCTGAGTTTTTGCAATCGGTATAGTATAATATACACGTTTGAAAGTAGTGTTACTGATAGATGGTCTATTATGTATAGGTTTTTTTTAGACTGGGGAAAACCTTAAGAAAATAACCGGCTGCGTTGGGGAGCTACCAGGTCAAGGGGGTTTTTGCGGGGTTATACCTACTAAAACTACCTCTGTTACTATCCTCTGCTGGTGGTGATATGAGTGCTTCCTCATGTTTTTCGATAGTCTCTCAGATGTGAGTGGTAAGATCACTAGTAGACCAGTTTCAGCAGAATCCGTACTGCCAGTCACTTACGAGGTCATTAGCTTTTCGGTACGCCAGGAGCTTGTTCCATAGTCTTGCAGAGTATGAATATGATCGGGATAGGTCTGAAGTCAGATTCAGCACGACTACCCTTCTCAATAGGATCTCTTCATTATTTTCTAGAACATCAATAATGTCGAAACAGCCGATTTTATCGATAGTATCTCACACCGTTAGCAGTATTGTGACGTTTTGAGCCATATTATAAGTTATCTTGTCTCGGATTAAAGATTCATGGCTGGCTCTGCAAAGAAGGCCTTATTGACCCACTATTTTCAAGGTCAAAAGCATTTAAAAAGTAAAAATCTCTACATTTAGTCTATGATTGCTCTCTGCTCTAAGCCTTTACTATTATCTGTGACCATTATTTAAAGTTTATCTCGCTCGCTTTTATACAGGGTTATTCATAAAGGGTATGCTAAGCCGAAAAGAGCACATAGTACTCATCATTATGAACAACTTTTACTATGGGACCAACCTGAAATTCGCGAAAAAAAAAATGCTGTTCCATACATTTTGTTGAGCGTCATTGACATTTTTCTATGGAACAGCTGATTTTTTTTCGCGAATTTCGGGTTGGTCCCATAGTAAAAGTTGTTCATAGTAATGAGTACTGTGTGCCCTTTTCGGCTTAGCTTACCCTTTATGAATAACCCTATATAGTCTCGGTAAAGGGAGAGATAATTCAGAAAACAAAACTAGTTTTGACAAAAGGTTCGGGCTTTTAGCCCTTCGACAAGACAACTTATAATCTTAATCAGACTTCACTTACAGGTAAGTTCGCTTAATTTTTCAAATATTGATAATATTAATAAATTGATATTATATTATGGCATTATTCAGACAAAAACTGTCGATAATCAGCAAGGTAAGGGTTTTGGCATGTGCCAGTATAAAATTAAAATGATAAACTCTATTTAAACGTTTATAAATAAACTAATATTATCTAATTGTTATACGAGGGTGATAAAATAGTCACAGAAAATGCATACACGATAATAAAATTCGTTAAAATAAGTTTATAAAACAAAAAAAAACAGCACTTTTTGGAATCTAAAAACCGTCATATCTTTTTCCCTGCACGTCACTCAGGGTTGGTGTCATATAATTAAATAAATCTATTGTTATGGTCTTTCGAATGACATATGTCATGACTTGATACAGCACCGGGGACGAAGTGCCCATCATCCTTTACTTAGTCTTAAGGTTGCTATATACTAAAAGCGAGTGAAAAAGTATCGCGACGCGTAGCCTAGCACCGACTTCCCAAAATCTGGGTATCTTCAAGTTGAGAGTGAATCTGTTTCACCAAAGCAAGCGTGCTCTATCATAGACCGCATCGTTGCTTACCATCAGGCGAGATGGCGGTCAAACGTGTTTTTGTAACTTTGAGCTTCAGTAACGCATGCATGATACAGGTTTGCAAAATATGCATTGAGTCCTGTTTTCATAATCAGCATGAAACTTTTGCCCGCATTTGTATCAGTACTGGAGAATTACCGGTGCAATTTTTAGCCGATCTGCTTAAATCCTGCTCCGTACTTTAGAAGGAGGCAAGTGCTATATTCTGTCTTGTATAGGTAATATAGGTATACAAGGTCCGTGTCATGAATTCTTAGTGCGAAATAAATGTGCATTGCCCTGGCTTTCGTCTCGCTGTTTGCTAGAGAAAAAACAAGACAAAAGCTAACGCAAGTCAATTTAGGATCTCGTGGTACGGACCCAGCACAGTCCGTATCTTACTAATCGTATATCTTCAGTAGCAGTCCTTACCTTATCTTGCTTCCTAATAGTATATCTTCTGAGTCGCTCTTAGTGTAATAAAGTCTTAAATCCTGCACTTAAGGGACTGTAGAGTGCTTATGTTCATTTAGTTTCAAAATTACCGTAAAATTAAACGCGCTATAAAACTTAACCACTTTTCTCAAACTCTAGAAACTTTTTCACGAGATGTCGTTAAATGTTACTGGGTTCAAGTGATGCTCAAACTTTTGAAGCCTCTGGGGAGTTTTTCCGATCGGATCCACTCGAGAACGGGTAATTTGCTTCATTACCTTTTGCTGTCGTCTTCTTTTATGAAAACTACAATCTCAGATTTTTCAAGACGAATGAATAGATTTCATCTGGATTGAAGTGATTTATCTTTTTTACATCGTCGTGTCGTCAGTTGCTTACTATCAAGTGAATCGGTTACTAAACGAAGATCTGAAGGTATCAATTAAATAAAAAAAATCTACAAATATATATTGGTTGGATTGATACAAAAAAATTAAGTTACGCTTACCCATAAACTTCATAAATGCACAAAAGTACTATCATTGCAGTTTTAACTTAAAAATACAAAGTCAACATGTGTGACAAATTCAATCGGTATTTAGTAAAATGACAAACACCAAACATGAAATTTTTACATATCAACGACACGGACCTATAAAATCACGACAGCGTCATCAAATTCCCAAAACGGCTCATTTGCTCCCAATTTGCGAACCATAGTCCTATTCCAATCAAGTAACAGCCACTTTTGATCGCTATTCGTGATCAAAACCCATTCATTATCCTCCTGGTTGTTGTAAGCATCATTGATTTCGAGATTACATCGGTTTTGTTTTGCCATTTAAATATTTGGTACCTATTAGCTTCGTGGTTGGTGAAACGTTTGCAGAAAAAGTCGGGAAAGGGTTGTTCCGGTTTTTTAGAAGCCGGTGTATTAAATTATGCGAGGTATAAAGGTCAACTGTGGTGACTGACTGTACAAGTGTACATTTTTGGTTTTTGGAGTTTTTTTTTGCGTGTAAAATCTCTTTGAGTGTTAAAATGCCTGCTTACCATGAACAAGTATTTTATGTAACTGTTAGATTCTGATCTTTGCTTCGCTTGGTCAGAATTGAAATTGTTACTTTTTACCAGATTATGGTAAAGCAAAGAAAAGGGCTATTATCAGTCTAAGTGTGTATTTATGTAGGTATGTTCCACCGTAGTGCCTAACTCATTCGAATTCAAAAAGTAAGATATTATTGCCCGGGTGACATACATTTATACGAACAAAATCAATACGACAAAATAATTATGCAAAATCCATAAAAGCTCTAATTCTTTTTTCCGAAGTCTAGATAGTTTTTTTTAATTCTCCTAATTTTAGTCAGAGTAATCTACTTTGCACGAATTATACGAACTAAATTAATTTATTTCTAAAGTTTCCAACCGTTTTAATGATTCATGTCTCGATCGTAAGATAATGATGAAAATGAAGATAACTAATTGCATTTTGATCTTGTTTTTCATTTATAGAAATAAAAGACACGAGAGAGTATTCAAAATGTTTTCCATTGAAAATTATAGAGATAACAAACAACCTTTATAATTTTATGTGAAAGAGATTTAATTTTACGTGCAATAAAAAGTATGTTTTAATGACTCAGTTTTGAAGTTTAATGGTTGCTAATGGTTGCTTTGCTTTTAACGATAAGGCCAGTTGTGGCACTAGTCTGTATTTTTATAGAGTGCACAATAAAGAGTTTCAATCTATTTGTCTTTTTAAGCCACATAAAATTGTAAATGTAAAGAAGGTGTAGTTAAATATAGTAAACCAATAGAATAAAAAAAGGAAAAATGGAATGGAATGGAATTTCAGCTGGCTCTTGAATAAGCTTGCTAAAATACAAAGTTAGATAAGCATATACGGTTTTTTTCTACTACTATTCTATAGAATAGTGTGTGTCATTGGCAGACATTGGAATATATGGACCAGCTTTTTTTGTGATTTTAAGATTGGTCCCATAGTATTGTCTATAATTAGATGTCCGAGTAGGTATGTATTTTATAATATGTTTGGCTAAGTACACCCGAATCGTGAACCCTGAATAGTGCGTTCCCAATCAGAAACACCTAACGAGTCACACTGTTATTCGTACAATTTTTTTCCTATCGAATTCGTTGAGTTTTTTTCTTTTCTAAAAACTGTATATTTTCTTCATTCGTAACCTTTTTTGCCACTTTCCCAAGCAAATATTTCCAAGTCACATTTTGTACTGAGATAGCGAAGAAAATCCAAGGAAACTCAAAAGGCGAGTAAGAGATTAGCAACCTGTCTGGAACCATATTCTCGGGCGCTCGACATTATCTCCGTCACTCATACTCTCATAATATTTCTAATGAGAGCGACAGTGACCGAGATAATATCTCACTCGCTAGAATTGGGTCTCGGAGTGTTCAATTAAAATGGGAGATAATTACTCTCCTTCCTTCATCTTGAGTAAAAACAAGGCAAAAATGTTAACAACAGGGTTATAAAGAAGGGGTATGCCAAGCCGAAAAGGGTCATAGTACCTACCTACTTAATCATTATGAACAACTTTTACTAGGACCAACCCGGTTATCGGCTCGAAAAAAATCAGCTGTTCCAAACAAAATTGTGTTTATTTTTTGGATGTAGGTCATATATACATATAAACACATGCACACACAAGCAAGAAATATAAAACAGACAGACTGTAGCTAGCATTGTGATTGGTTCTTTTCGACATTCGACTGGTTAAAAGAACATTATTTTTACAAAACAAAAAACAAAAACCGACTTCAAAAGACCGACTATTGAGTTATTCATCTATTTGTCGCGCACGTACTTAATGCAAATTTAAGACTTATATAGTTTTCTCATTGATACCATTATCAGAACTGGACTAAATTGAAATGGGACCAAATGGGAAGCGTCAGCTTTCTAATAAAAAAAAGAATCATCAAAATCGATTCACCCAGTCAAAAGCTATGAGGTAACAAACATAAAAAAAAAAACATACAATCGAATTGATAACCTCCTCCTTTTTTGAAGTCGGTTAAAAAGCGCAATATATAAGTGCGAAAGTTTGTCTGTGTGTGAATGTTTGTACCACGTAACCACTACTAAACCGATTTTAATGAAATTTGGATTAAAGATACTTCAGATTCTAAAACCATAAGTCTTTTAAAAAGTTTTCTCTTCGATTTATTCTGATCCAATACCTCATTTTTTCTACACGTATTTACAAATAATTAGAAAGTCTACTCAGTTTTGTTTCAATATTAAACCTTATTTATAGCTTTAATACAAAAATTAAAAACCCAACTAATGGGTTGATTACGCGTAACGAGTACAGTGGCGAGATAGACCTCGACCGAGTACTCGGTTTGTATAAACAGTTTGAAAAGGCGAGACAGCAACTAGAACCTTGATATGTTTGCTCGGCCGAGTGAGCCCATTTATTTTTGTTTTGTTTTTTTTTTATGTAATTGAGTGATGAGACAAGCAAATCGCTCGCCTGATGTTAAATGTCACATTTGCTCATAACAGGTCTGCGCCACCCAGAATTTTGAACTCGCAGAATTCAAGACCCTGCGCGGTACAGCACTGCGCTCGTCACCCTGAGATATACCCCTGATATAACCCTGGTTTCTTCTAGGCAAGCATGCTCCATCGTAGACCGTATCGTTGCTTACCATCAGGCAAGATGGCGGTCAAATGCAAGCCTATTACTGAATAAAAAAAAAGTCACTTGATTCGTTAACTGTAATCAATCCATAATGAACAAATTTCTCAAACAAGTAAAGCCATAAATAAACAATCTGTTGACTTGAATGATAACTAAGTCTAACTTAAAGTTCGTCTCCAATACCCTCTCACCTTGATTAAGCAGTCAATCACCAGTCTTGAACTCGAGCGACCGTATTTATCGATGAGATACGAGTATATTATTTAGCCTCGAGATTGAGACAAGGGGAGTTCAGAGATTTAGGGAAAATTTAGGGTCTTATAAAGACTGCTTAAAATTCTCTGATAACTTCTTGCTGACGTGAAATGTCAACGAAAACAAGACGAATAAATAAGCAGTGATTAAATTCTAGTAGGTTTGATAAATAAGGCTTTTTGGGTGTATTTAAAAGGTTTTATTTTACTTATAAGTAACTAAGTTTGTTAGGGTGGAATATTGCAACTGAATTTTAAACCACTTCCCGATGTCCGATTGAGCTGAAATTTGGTATACGTGTGCCACTCCGATGATAATGCAATAAAAGCATGTTAAAGATATTTAAATTTATTTTTAACCGACTTCAAAAAAGGAGGAGGTTATCAATTCGTCTGTAAGTTTTTTTTTTTTTTATGTTTTTACCTCATAACTTTTGACTGGGTGAATCGATTTTGATGATTCTTTTTTTATTAGAAAGCTGACGCTTCCCATTTGGTCCCATTTCAATTTAGTCCAGTTCTGATATTGGTATCCATGAGAAAACCATATAAGTCTTAAATTTGCATTAAGTACGTGCGCGACAAATAGATGAATAACTCAATAGTCGGTCTTTTGAAGTCGGTTTTTGTTTTTTGTTTTGTAAAAATAATGTTCTTGTGTGATGTGCTTTTGTGTTTACCGCCATCTCGCCTGATGGTGAGCAATGATGCGATCTATGATGGAACTCGCCTGCCTAATAAAGTTCATTCATGACATCCAAATTATATTTATGAGGAAACCCCTGCTTCGGCGAAATGTTTCACTTGTTCACCATCTGTGAAAGTTTCGAAAATGCGCGAACGAAACACCTTTCTTACCAAGATAACTTTTGAAAGATAAAATATCAATAAATGTTTGGTAACAGTAGAAACTTTGATATTGAGACG
Organism: Alcis repandata; assembly: GCA_949125135.1. Classification (NCBI taxonomy): domain Eukaryota; kingdom Metazoa; phylum Arthropoda; class Insecta; order Lepidoptera; family Geometridae; genus Alcis; species Alcis repandata. Next base: position 3,026,178 of record OX421246.1, on the reverse strand, counting down.
CAAAAACCTTCAGTTCCCAACTATTATTACAAGTTAAAGCAAACCCCTTGTCTTTTGTCGTGTGTAGAATAAGCAAGATATTATATCATATCGTGTAAGTATCCTACTTAATTAAAACACGATGTTTCAATAAAAAAAATTAAAACAAGCTTTTATTGTTTTACAAAATTACACAGTTATACTAAATTTAGCTCAATTTGACATCTGAAAGTGGTTCAAAATTCAGTTGCAACATTGGACCCAACCACAGAATACTACCCACACTATCAAAGGGAGTTAGATAAAAGCTCAACGTGTTTCCAATTAAAAATGTCAGTAATTGGTCAACACATTCGATTTATTTGAAATTACAGTTATGTTAAAAAGGACAATGAAGTTTTTGATCAAAGTTGTATATTTGTCTTTAGTAGGTAACAGCTGTAACCATCATATTATGATCTGAAATTTCAATAGAATAAATTTTTAAATAATAAAAAAATATGCTATCCCTGTTCTGTTTGTATGAATCTGATACTCGTGGTGTAAATAAGTCAGGCCCTAAATTTACTCGTATATTAACCCGTTTCAGTAACTATCTTTGGTAACATGAAAACTCATAATTTAACAAAGATCAATGATCTTTTCAAAGTAAACAAACCTTCGTGCTGTTGCGCCATTGAGCGGCTTACTTTATAATCATTTCCTTGCATGATAACAAAAACTAGAAAAAAGCAGAGAGACAACTACAAAACCTGTATTTATATTTAAATTTAAATAACGTGTATTTCACCAAATAGCTATTATTATAGAAGAAACAACACTAAAGCGGATTTGTTTTTTCAAAAAAAGGAGTTAAACTAAAATTACTGTAAATAGCAAGCTATTTTCATCCGGTATAAAGTATGGATGCTATCGATATCAGACTCATTAATATTTGTTTAAGCGCTTAGAAGTTATGAAACAGTAATCTAGACACGCGGTAGCGTGTCAAGCCAAGTTCAAGTGACAGAACTGGCGAGCACCGTGTGTAATATTACATGAACTATTTGGAGCCACTTTTGACACTTACAGAGACGCGTTTGTAAAGGTATTGTACTTAGGTAGTTAAGACCCAGGGTAAGGTAGTTGAGACCCAGGGTAGTAAGGAGTCCTGGAAGGATCTAAAACGCAGTGCTATGGACCTCAGTTCGTTATTCTGGAGAGAGGCTTTCTGGGGTTCTTTGTACAGAACGTAGACAGCCTTAAAATCCTCATTCCTAAAAATCAGATTGCAACCTGATGCAACCGTGTATCTTGTTAAATTTTCATGTTGGACAGAAAAAAAGCTTTCAGAGACTTTGTAGTGGTAGGGCTCTTTTGCAGAGCCCGCCTGGGGAAGTACCACACCTTTGCCAGTTATTCCACCGCCAAGTAATGTGCAAACATTACTGTGTTCCGGTTGGAAGGGCATTGTTTCCAGTGAAATTACAGGGCAAATGGGAGATTAAACAACTTATAATCTCAGGGTGACGAGCGCAGTGCTGTGCCACGTAGGGTTTTGAATTCTGCGAGTTCAAAATTCTGGGTAGCGCGGACCTGTTATGGGCAAACGTGACGTTTAACATCAGGCGAGCGATTTGCTCGTCTCGTCAATAAATTACATAAAAAAAATAAACTTAAACTCCATGATATTTCGAAGTCACAGCAATTTTACCCGTGGTCAGCTTTAGAGTGGTCCATCTGTCTCTTTCAAATCACAAACTATTTCTACACACTCTTTACTAGACCTAATACCCACAACTCAAGCTAATTCTTTTTCCCACAGATAAACAAGTAGAATGGATGCTGACCAGAGACCTGGGCCTGGCGTTTATGGAGACTACTGAGCATTTGGCCAAGACGTGCGATCTACCGACTAGGATAATGTCTATCCCTGTTCATGTGAGTATTCATTTAACTACCGTTACGTTTATGTATTATAATAATAAGTGTTGACGTAAATTATTACCTCTATCTTAATATATATAAATCTCGTGTCACAATGTTTGTCCTCAATGGACTCCTAAACCACTTAACCGATTATAATAAAATTCGCACACCATGTGCAGTTCGATCCAACTTGAGAGATAGGATAGTTTAAATCTCAAATTATAGTCGCAATTTTAATTTATTGCAAATTATATATATACTGATAATTTTTACTATAAATTGACAAGTTAGCATCAACATACTACGGTTGCTATAGTTACGCAATGGCTTTTGACAGGACAACGTCTGTCGAGTCAGCTAGTGAAAATATATTTTTTGATTGAACATAGACATAATAGCTTAATGTGAAAATAGCTAACAACTAACTGACCGAGTGTGGAATGTGCATAGGTACATAATGTGAATACGGTGATTTGCACTAAAGTAGGCCTAAAAAAATAAAATTGTTGAATCTGTATACCTACCAATTTCCGTCGAGTTTTTTTTTGAAATGTGAGTTATACGCGAGTACCGAGTACCAACATACAAACATCCGGACAGATCCAAAGGCCAGTCGTTGCACAGACGCTTCGTTATTTTCAAAACGTTTTTTTTTTAATTACTACTCGTAAATCATTGGGCCCAAGTTTGAAGGCATTTTAAGTTAAGACAGATCTAAAGTAACTAAAAATGTATCTGTCTTTATCATTGCAAGCCATTAGACAAGGATGCCAATAGTTTTAGAAAATTAAGATCTGTCATAAAAAGCCTTCAAACTTGGGCCTATTGGGCTACAATTAAAATTTGCTAACGTTTTTTATAGAAACTCTTCGTATTTGTGTTTCTCTTGTTGATAATAACAAACACTTTTAGAATGTAAATTGGAGCAAACAGGGAAAAGCGTATTGTCCATAAAGCTCGACACAATACATTTATACCTACTCGCCGATTACAATACAAACACTGAATGAGCATTTACGTACAGGGTTACAAGGATAGGGTATGCTAAGCTGAACAGGGCTCGTAGTACACGTGATCGTGAACAATAAACAATGTTTACTACGGGACCAACACTGAAATTGTAGATATAAAGCAGTTCTATTTTGTCGAGTGTTATTGATATTTTTCAATGGAACAGCCATCGACATGAAAAATAAGTTTGTGTAAATCCTATTTTTATGGGAATAGCTGTTTTTTGTCGATTTCAGGGTTGGTCCACGGCGAGGTCAATATTTTTTTTTAGTTAATTAGTCCCATAGTAAAAGATATTCATAATCATAAGCAATAGGGATCCTTTTTTTAGTTTGTAATACTCTTTCCTCATAGCCCTGTATAGGGTATATTAGGCTTAACAAAATCAACAACCGCATGTAAAACAGCTCAGCAATACCCTCGAATTCTTTTCAATCGAAAGCTCTTTTTGTGAATTGTGAAACAACAAAGCCTTTTCAATAAACTTCACAACAGGTTTGAAGTACCAATTGAGGTATTTCATTCGTGTAAAATGGGACACTGAAGTCACAGAATATTGAGACTACAGAAGTCAAACTCCCTAGTAAACGCGCTCGAGTAACACACACATACAGGTCTATAAAAAAGGATATGCTAAGCCGAAAAAAATTCGTAGTACTCATCATTATGAACAACTTTTACAAGGAGAATAAATAACCAAAAAAAAAAAAATATCAGCTTTGTCATAGAAAAATGCCAACGAGAACGCAGCGAAATGTTTGGTAAAGCTGATTTTTTTCGCGATTCCGGGTTGGTCCCATAGAAAAAGTTGTTCATAATGATGAGTACTATGAGCCCTTTTCGGCTTTGCATACCTTTTCCTAATAAGCCTGTAGACATTGCTCGAATGTTTCGCGAGACTCGTGTCCGTGAGTAATGTCTATGTGTGCGTTAGTAGTACAAGAACATACGTGAGCTTTACTTCTGTACTCTAAATAATTTGTGCTGAAGTGGCGGTTTCATTGTTCGGGGCTTGTGTTAAGCGGAAGACGGACAATGGAGTCCTCAAAATGAGAAGTAGACATAATGTAGTATTGTCGACAAAATGGAAATTAGTCGGGATTTTAAACTGGCGTATGTTGACAAAGGTTCTAAGTATGAAGGCTTTGAAAGATCTAAACTAACTGAAAATATATCTGTCTTTTTCGTTGCAATCTATTATACAAGGACGTCAATAATTTTAGAATTTAGATCTGTCTAAAAAGCCTTCAAACTTTGGTCCAAATTCTCTTGACCGCGTTGGTCGCAGGATAAGATATAAGTATAATGTGTTTACGATTGGACGGCTTCAAAACTCACTTCGCAAGGATTGGCCGGCCCGAAGTATCGCATCATAGACGAGAGGTCATGCTGCCCTAAGGGTCCTATTTTCGAGAGTGGACACATTATACGGTATTTAGAATAATATTGTGAAATAATAATAAATGCGTAACGGTGGTAACATTGTAAAATTATATAATTTATTATATCGTTTTATATAAGCTTCATTTAATTTAATTCTAAAATTACTTTGTAATCGTGACTTGCCTGTAACTTTCAAAATTGTTAAAAGTCAATAAATATTTGAGATTTTTGATAACTAAGATTTTTTTTTCTTGCAGTTCGAGACGCCAATTTACGGTTTGCCCGTGCCTAACTTCACCGACTTTGCCGGCCCTGGAGTTATACTGACGTGAGTAGACTAATTATTCATTATTGAGAACAAGTATCGTGGAATAAAGGGAGGGTTGGACAAATGGACATGCGGGACATGCGTAAATGATATTGGCCCAATGGCCCATTTTTTTCACGTCGATGTAAAGATGGCATTATAGACAGGAGGCCTTTATCCAGAGTGGATCGATACAGGCTGACGATGATGATGTTAGTTTTTCTGCCGTCCCTGAAATTTAATGGTGGTATAATATTTGTGATAGCTCTGTATACAGATACTGTTTTATTTATAGAACTCTGTTTTGAATAGCGATTATTCGTTTTATTCTTAGAGAAAACATACGTATAAAACCAGTACTGAAATATTAACGAGTATCTATAGTCCAATTCTTTTCGTTGCTTAAATTTTGGTTTATCGGATTTGTTTACATTTTTGCCTTAACTATATTTTATTTTCTTTAAATTTATTTTTAACATGAATGTGTTGTTTAAAAATTCTACTATTTTTAAACGTGTGTTCTCTGAGAACTTTGTAAAGAAAGTGCAGACTTGCAAATGCCAAACGATTTACTACCTGATCGAGTCAGATTGTTAGCTAGTCGGGAACAAGGAAAGGCGATGGGAAAAGCGTTTCATTCTTTAGTCATCTTCTTCTTCTTTATATATAAAAATGAATCGCTGTTCGTTAGTCTCGCTAAAACTCGAGAACGGCTGGACCGATTTCGCTAATTTTGATCTTGAAATATTTGTGAAAGTTCAGGGAAGGTTTAAACGGTGAGAAACATTAATAATACGTAAAGAAAAATATTAAAATCAACAATTTAATTTTCCAATACAAACTGTTCCTGTGAAACATTTGATGTTTGGTACGGTTAACTCGAGATATCCGATCTCTTTTGTCTTTTTAGAAATAAAAAATAGTGTCACTAGGTTGTCAAATATTTATAGGTGTGTTCAGAATTCAGGTTGTGGTCCGATCTTTGTTGTTGGTTTTTGTTTTGTTTTGTTTGCTCTAATACAGGGAAGGTTAAAAAGTAAAAAAAAGCGGGTGAAACCGCCGGGAGTCAGCTAGTACGCAATATAGTAAGTGGATTTTAGTGTCGAGTTTGAAGGGCGCCACGTAAAAATCGTAAATCTGCTAAAATACTTAAATTTAAATGACAGGTGTAAAAATTGCAAGTTCGAAGGCACCACATAACTATTAAATTGAACGGAATTTAAATCGGTTTAGTTCAGCTAAGTTTAATTCACAGATAAATAAAGTTGTAAAAAAATACCGCGAAAGACCGATTTCCGTTCTAGTTTTGTTCAAATTTCTTGATTATCGTTGGATTTCATCCACAGATAATCAAGAATTTTGCTGAATGAAATAGCGAATATTGCTAGCTCTTAACCGATTCTACTATTTAATTTTATTTTTTGTAATTATCTTTCTTCATACATTAATATTTTTCAAGAAGTATTCGTGTGTTCTTGAATTAACTATGTTTACGTAATAAGTTAAGGTAATAAGGCATTCTTTTCTGTAGTAGAAAAAGTTGATAAATATTTATTGTCACGACAAAAATTTATCAAATGGAATTACTCGATAAAAATGGTAGTTTTTGAATTTTAAAACCTGGCAATCGCTACATCTGTATGCATGTTTCGCATTACTATTACAAATTACAAATTAGAAGATAATTTAAGAATAGCTTTATTATTTATTAACCGCATCGTGTAATAGCATCGTTGTTGTCCGTGTAAAGTAATTCAAAGATACACAAAGCTGCTTGCTTTGATGCTGATGGAGAGAACTTGTAATATAACTTCGCACTCAAATAAAGGTAAGCTAATCCCATTAAAAAGAAGACTTAGCTCCTCGAAGTCCAGAAAATATTCAAGACTATACGTATCCCTTGGATTTACTTGCTATATCAGAAAATAATATTAAACGAACCTTCTACCCTGACTTTCACATCAGTCTATGTTGTGATCTGTGCTTATACTCGTCACTGCTTATACTGAATGTTTTCAATTTTATCGTACCTGCTAGCTAAATGTTATTTTTTATTTTCAGTGCAATGAAAATAATAAGAAAACGAAATCCAGTTCAATGATGGTGTAAAATCTAACAACTCTTAACAAGTTAAGACTAAAGAAAGCGCAACAACATCGCATATGTTAATGTTTTATGTACAGAAAAGTTTATTTCGTTCTAAACATTAAAACAAACTATTGAATCAATTCTATTCTCATGGAACTTCACATACAAGATAGACTTTCGTCGATTGTGCAAGTGCGAATACTGCAGTGCTTTGGGCATATCTCCAGGTCAAGAATTCGATGGAGAGGCTCGTAGTGCAGGACCGTTAAAGGCAAGCACAGTCCCGGTCTGATCACCACCTCGATGGACCAATCTCATAAAAAATGCCACACAGGCCACCGTGCTCGCGATGCAATCAACCGCCAAGAATGGAGAAGCATTCCAAGATGGAGTATCGACGACAGTGAGGAGCCTCCTAGTAACATTACAACCATGACCTTGACCAGTCTACCAAAAGTAAACGACTAATATGAGAAGATTAAAACTAAGATTTAAAAAGTTGTTATTTTTTGTACACATTTATTTTAATAAAATTCACAGTAAATTACATTAGCAAGAAATATTTATAAACTGTAGTTTGTAGTGTATTATTCTGTTTCCCTGTAGCAATTTTAAGCGCTGGGTCTAAGGTACTAGACCTAGTGCTTTCCGAAATCCTTACCTAGGGTGTTTAAGTTAAAGTTAAGATATAGGTTAAAAATCCAGACAAGTTTATAGTTATGAAGGTTTTTTATTATTTTTTTTATTCAGTTATAAATAGGCTTGCGTTTGACCGCCATCTCGCCTGATGGTAAGCAATGATGCGGTCTACGATGTAAGGTTTTCAATAGAAAAACACCAAAACGGCCGAGGTAGATACACTTTTCTTTTACCGATGTTATTCCAAAAATAGTATGTACTTTGATCACATATAGCGCTGACAGGAAAGACTATTGAGCAATTACAGGTTTTCTTACACTTTTTGTTGTGCTTAACTTTGCAAAGGATTTGTTTTGTAAGACTTGACCAGTCTACCAAGAGTGAAGAGAAGAATATTAAAACTAAGATTTAAAAAGTTGTTGTTTTTTGTGTAATACACATTTATTTTAATAAAGTTTAGTTAGAGATATAGGAGACAAGTTTTAAGTTATTAAGGTTTTTCAATAGAAACCCACTAAAAACACCAAAACGGCAGAGGTACACTTTTCTATTACCGATGTTATTCTAAAAATAGTATGTACTTTGATCACATATAGCACTGAACAGGAAAGACTATTGGACAATTACAGGTTTTCATACATTTTTCGTTGTGCATAGCTTTGCAAAGAATTTGTTTTGTAAGTAAAAACACTCAAATACTTGTTTTAAACTCACTTTGAAATTTAACTTTTTTAGGCAGGATTCAAAATGGTGCTTCCTAAGTTTGTTTAAAAATAAACCTTAAACATTTTAAAATGACATAAAAACGTACCTTCAAACTACCGAATCAAGTTATAATTTCTAAATTGAGTAGTTTAGGTCGATTTCGTTCATTCGTTTCTTAAAATTGACTTTGACGTTTCTAAATTTCCTAAAGTGGCACCTTCAAACTAGCTTTAAGATTTTTAGAAATTTTACGCGGTTTAACTAGTTTAGAAATTTTAAATGCGCCTTCAAACTCGGCACCATTAGATAACATTTTCCTTATTTAACTTATATTTCCGTGACATACAAAACGTTTGTATTTTTCTACAAATATCCTGTAAACGTGACGTACGTATTGTTGCACGTATTTGCAGAAATATAGTTCTGTTTTCCTTTGTACGAAAATAACGGTGTAAATTGTATTGTATGGAAATGTACGGCTTTATGGTACGTAAATCAGTTTACCTAGCACAGTTTATGACGTAGGAGTATTCAATAGAAAAATGTATGGAAAATGCAGTTTCCATTCACTCCCATTTAGCATACATTAGTACTCGCTGCTTCATTTTTTTTTTAAATGTAATTGAGTGCCGAGACGAGCAAATCGCTCGCCTGATGTTAAACGTCACGTTTGCCCATAACAGGTCTGCGCCACCCAGAATTTTGAACTCGCAGAATTCAAGACCCTGCGCGGCACAGCACTGCGCTCGTCACCCTGAGATATAAGTTGTTTAATCTCCCATTTGCCCTGTAATTTGACGTCATAATTTACTTAGCACAATTTTGACGTAATTTTCACGTCAAAATTGTGCTAAGCCCACTGACACCTCCAAAGTTTTACGTCTCTATTCATTACAACGAGTAAAGTAGGATGGCACTCTTGGAGTTCAACATTTTTAATCACCATTTGTCTTTATTAATAGCTAGTTTTCTAGTTTCAGTTTTTTAACCGACTTCATAAAAGGAGGAGGTTCTCAATTCGACTGTATGTTTTTTTTATGTTTGTTACCTCATAACTTTTGACTGGGTGAATCGATTTTGATGATTCTTTTTTTATTAGAAAGCTGACGCTTCCCGTGAGGTCCCATTTCAATCTAGTCCAGTTCTGATAATGGTATCCATGAGGAAACCATAAGTCTTAAATTAGCATTAGGTACGTGCGCGAATAGTCGGTCTCTTGAAGCCGGTTTTTTGGTATTTTTTTTTTTGTAAAAATAATTATCTAGTTTCAGTATTTTAGTTTTAGCAGTTCGCATTAGTTTTTATTAACTAAACTAGATGGCGTACTACTGCCCGAGTATTAACTCATATTCAAAATGTTTGTTTCTTTTTTCAAATCTAATAGATAGGACAGCAATTCTCCTTTTTTATAAGAGAAAGGAAGAAAGCAATATTGAAAGGCCATCAGTATAATGTAACGGGTATTGTCAGGCCCCTGATGGCTCCTGAATTTCCTCTGTGTCAAGACATGACGGGTTTTTAATTTGATTCTTTTCATGTTGTTCTTTCTACACCCATTGTAATTTACATAACGGGTGACGGGAAAATTTTGGGTGGAAATCATGCATGTATGCGTATTGGTTAGTTAGGTTAGGTTAGAAAAACAAAAAGTAAGTTAGAAATCAAAGAAAAAATACACATACAAGTTGACTATTACTTAGGGTGTCCTTCTACACGTCAAATTGAACTACTTTTGTGTCACAAGATTGCTAAATTCGAAAAAAAAATTGATTCTCCATACAAAATATTTAGTCACGTGATAAATTTTCTATGGAGATTCGATAATTTATTTCTCGAATTTAGCAAACTTGTGTTCTAGAAATTGTTCACTTTGACGTGTAGGAGAACATGCTTTAGTATTACTACACCTTTCCGTTACACCTTGTAAAATATCTGACAATAAAAAGTAGCTTTTAATCTCATAGTATTTAGTTGCATACTCATATTTTCTTAAAACTACAACATTTTATGCGAAAACCCCATTTTAATAGGTCTCGCAGATATGGTGTCTAAACGGCCGTCAAAGCTGTAAACAATATTTTAGTATGGACATAACACTTTAACCGTTGTATCTTAGCAGTTTAATTTGCTAAGCCTGATTTACGTTAAGCTAGCCATCCCCGGGTAAATGGACCGTGTACGTTTTATACAGTAGCTAAGGTTTCTTGGAAGCAAACGGGATTTTTTTTTTTCGACTTAATAAAATAAAGGATACCATCGTGTCGTGCCATAATATCATCGTGATCGTATCACGCTGCTCGTAAATTATTTCTAAAAACAGTGATTGAACCACAGCTTAACTGTCAAACTGTCAAAAATTTTAGGTAAGTTCGAATTACACATCGCAGTGGGTTTAAGTTTTGGTAAGGGAAAACAGTGTTGGTGAAACCTTAGCCTGATGGACGGACACTTATATTTAACTCGTATTTTGCGCGATCGTTCTGGCAGTAAACCTTGGTCCATTATTGTGTCCATCATAATGTAATTTAAACAAAAAGAGATAAAGGCATTAGTAAAAGTGCTAATGTTACACTTAGCTTAAATTAAACAATTTCTATGAAATTTTGCTATGCAGGTGTTTTTGAGGGTGAGAAATCGATCTAATTAGGCGTCTGTGAGAGAACGCGTGTCCCGAATCATCCATTAAAGCTTGGTCTATGGTTTTTTTCTATTTTGTCGAAACATTATGTACTGTAAAAACAAACGTTAGGGTTAAACTTTTCATTCGTTTTACGAGGGTGCAGCATTAAACCAGCTCGTAACCTCGCGTTATGGGGGTGAAACTATTTATTGATTTCACGAAATGACCACTGACGTTTTAGATTTCAAATAAATAGGTGCTATGGTCATCCCAGCGCTTTTATTTTTGCTTAGATCAAATGAATGGAGCCAGACAGATTTGTAGGAACTTTTAGCAGATTTTCTTTCTTGTGTTTTTGCTTTTTTTGGTGTCACGTGTGGCTTAGTTTTTAGCAAGTGCTAACTAAGAAACTTTTGGGTGTCTACTAAGGACTGTGGTTTTATTTTGTAAAAAAAAACGTTTTGTGTGGATGATATAAAAACTATTGTATCATCCACATAGAATCCAAAGTTTTCGAAAGAATAAAAAGGAGTGGATTCTTTTAAGAAATGAAAAAAAATATTTAAGAAATCGAAACAAAATTATAAAGTAATAATTATTTTTAGAAAATGTTGAATTTAATTAGTTAAAATTTATAAATGTAACAATACATTTTGTTTACTTTTGTATTACAAGTTTACAACAATAAAGATCAAACTAGCCGGTCTCTACATTGTTCCACATCAGGGTTGTCGATAGTTACCTCCTATATTGTTATAATTATTTAGCAACTGTATAATTTAAAACATTTTGTCCGCAGCATCATTTTCTTCTTGGCCGTGGCTCTGACATCAGGCGCTATGTTGGCTGAACGCAACGAGGGCATCCTGGAGCGGTCGCTTGTAGCTGGCATTACTGGTAAGGATTGTAACCGGGAACTTTATGTCTTTGTAATATTAATAATAAAAACATTATTCCAGCCGTAAAAAACCCTTAGGAAAAAAAATTTAGTAAAAAAAAAAATAAAAAAAAGTCTTTGTTTTCATGTAATAGTAATCGTATGCTGTTCCTTTCGCGCTCACATACTTGCACCATGCGCGCTCCTGCTCGCACTTATTCATTGTTACAATCAAAATCACGAATGGATATTTATATTAAGAGTTCTATAATGAGTGCTAATAATCGTACTTAATATTATAAATGCTAAAATATGCGTGAATGTTTGTAACACGTATCTCTGTATCTACTGAACCATTGTCGATAAAATTACCCTGGGTTAACAATTTTCATCATTACCGTTGTCATCGTTCCATAGGGAAACCGCTTGGGGCAGCTAGTATTATAATATATTATGTGACAGTTAGGCTTTTTGGAAATTTGTTATCTATTACGCCAAAACGGCGAAACGGGCTTGCAAGTATAAACCCTGGATTTACAATTAGATAATTGGACATATTCTGTCATCAAAAAAAAAATTGGTTGCCTGTAAAGTCGGTATACGGGCGAAAGTTTTACGTGACAACGACTTTGAGTGGTAAAATAATTTTAATGTGAATATTCATTCGTATAGTAGGAAGAAGGATGAAATAATAGTAACAATTTAAAACATTTATTTATACAAAGAATTATATTTAAAACATTAATTTATACAAAGAATCTCGCACTGAATTTCATATTAACAAAATTTTATGTCTGTCTCTCTCGCTCTTAGGCGGGCTAACCATGCCCGAGTGGAAGGGACGCGTGCCTCTCACTCGCTCTCATTGTGAGCGCATAACGTGAGCGGAGCGTAACGCAGTTTCTTGAAGTGTCACCCGGCAAACCAATTTATAAGACGTTGTCACGTCAAAAATTCGTCCCAGAAAATTTAGTTTCTGCAGAATAGCGAGTGGATCCGCGGGGTGCATCTAGTATAGTATGAACTATGTAAATAACTCTACCTACAAACTCTATGAAGTATTGTAGTTGGTACTAAATTAATACTCCTGCGGCACAAATTTAGGGCAATTCATATTCGAGCGTAGCTAATTGCCAAATAAATCTTGCAAACAAAACGGATTTTAGTGCAAATTAATGTGTAGGCATTAACATATACCTACTACGGTTTCGTAATGTGAACGTACTATTATGGAGGTCTCAGTTGTTGCCGTCTCTTTCACTCATTTTGCGCATTTTATACATTTTCGAAGGTTTTTGTTATAATTAAACACGGGAATACTCACGTAAAAATTAAGTCGTCTACTACGACTAGTTTCAGTCACATTCGGTGACCTTCATCAGGCGAGTTTACAAGCGTGACGCGCTCGCGGTTGCGTCTCGTTTGGCACACCGTAGTAGACGACTTAATTTTCACGTGAGTATTCCCGTGTTTAATTATAACAAAAATGTGTGAAAACCACGTTAGTTTCCATAGTATTTTCGAAGGTATAAAACATTTAGAATAAAAAAAAATCAAATGTATTTTTTTTACCACGGACGATCTACTGTAGTTATTATCTATGGTGTACCTGTTATAAGAGGAAGATAGCGGATATTGCTGTCTTTCTTGGGCATATGCACGTTTTCGAAAACATGTCTTTCTCGGACATTTGACCATTTTCGAAGATATCAAAAAATCACTAAAGCCGATTTTTACTGTTCACCTTTTTTGAAGTCAGTAAAAACCACAAATAAAAAAAAAACTATTTTCTCATGCTCATACTTTCACGTGCAATCTCTTCATCATCTTTCCTCATAACATACACGAATGAAAATAAAACTACAATAAAAATAAAAAACAACCCGTGCCTACAAAGCCTCGGACCCCGAAAAGGGGAGCTTATTTATCTGCCACGTTATCACCCCCCCCCCCCCCCTCTCCCCTCGTATAAAAACGCAATTACATTGCAATTAGCTAGATGTTGGCTCTCGGCGAAGGGATTGGGGTAAACATTATTGTATAGCAACAGTAGGTACCTAGTTTATGTAGGGTTCATCCAGATATACCTATAGGGTAGGTTTTGAACGGGCAGGTATTGGGGTAGACTTTATAGAGTAGGGATAGGTACCAAGTGTATCTATCAGTGGTTCTCAAAGTGAAATAAACTGCAACCCATCTAGATAAAAAAAGCAACAAACAGTCGAATTGAAAACCGTGTCCTTTTTGGAAGTCGGTTAAAAAGAAAACTTCTCAAGTCTAGTTGTGAGAAACAAGAAAAGCAGCATTATTTGCTACTGTTACATTTTGAATGTTTTTTGAATGTCAAAGGTTTTTTCAATGACTTTTTTGTAGCAAATAATAATATAATCGGTGTTTGGCCACCAACTCGTCTATTGGTGAGCGACGATGTGGTCGAAGATAAAGCACGCAAACTTAGAAGATACCCTATATTTATTATATTCACTCTGCACTTAGAAACCCAAGATTATATCTTTGTAGAAACCAGGAAGCCGGCAGTCTGTTAGACTGTACCGAATAAAAACGTTAAAACGTTCATAGAAAATCCTGATCCTAAATAAAAATCAGACAATAGGCGTGACGAAAGATTTTAAAATCCTCTTCCATAATGTGAGTACACATTTACTATTTACAAAAAAGCCTTTATTTCGGTAATAAACTTAAGTTTAACGAAGTTTGAAGCCATTTTTCACATATTTTTTCAACAGTGCCCGAAAACAGCTTGCTTGTGTCATGGCGTCGATTTGATGTCACGGCTAGTAAACATGTCATTGTGTCTATGCGTGATGAGCGGCGGATGACCTGAGTTCACTGAGGCGTGACGTCATACGCTGTGATTGTTGTTTCTGACAAGATGGCCGATTGCTGTATTTTAATGTTTTAATTTATTGAAAATCTTAATAATCTGTATTTTTAAAAATAAAACTAATGTTTTAAATTTTTTTAATCTGGCTAGTCCCCTGAAAGCATTGAATCGGCGATTTTTTGATACTGTCGTCATGCCTATTCAATGCGATAGTGTTTGCTGGCTCAGTTGGCCGACCAATCATAGACCATAGATCATAGAGCTATGCTACTCTTAGGGTACTATTTTCGCTAGAAGGGAATAGATATGACCTGTTAACAGGTTATACGGTCTGTGTTCACTCACACTTTGAGAAACACTGGTCTAGATCCCTACAGGCTCCAAACTACACGCTATGTCTTGAATGGTCGTGAAGCTAGATCTCGTAAAAAGTTAGTGAGGTACATAATGTAAAGGGCCGGGTCTTGTTTTTTTGTTGAGAAAGAGTCTGTGTAGTATTTAATATTTAAGGTTCTATCTCTGTTCATTATGGGCCTAGTTGCTTTAAATAAATGAATTATTATTATTTTACAAAATTATGATAGAGTTATGATGACACAGACCATTCTTTCGAAATAATTATATTGATTACCCTACGATGGAGACTTACACGAACATTTTCGTAGACGTTTGTACTCTAGCACGCACGTTCAATATTTTAGCTTACAAATACCATCATTTTATTTATCTACTAGCTGCACCCAGCGGTTTCGCTCGCTGTTATATTAACTTTTAAACCTTCCATGTTTTAGAGCGAACAAAACAAAAAATAAATATTTAAATCGGTCCAGCTGTTCTCGAGTTTTAACGAAACAAACGAACAGCGATTTATTTTTATATAATATATAAATATAACTATAGAAGAAGAAGGTTCTATTTTTATTTTAGTACCTAAGTGCCTGTCCAGATAAGGCGTTTTACGCGCGAGTGCACTCGCGCGTTGGCACTCGCGCGTACCCGAGATACTAGAGCTACATATGTCCCGTCCAGATGCCTACGCGCGTTTCCTCAATCGCGCGTAAAACGCGTGCAATGAGCGGGACTCTCGACTCGCCCGTTTTACGCGCGAGCGCCGCGCGAGTCGAGATACTCGAGCACCATTGCTGCGTCCAGTACTACGCGCGTGTTCGTTGCGAGTGGACGTATTTGATTAAAATTAAAATGGAGCGTGATAAATTCGATACGGAACTTTTTATTGATGAAGTAGAAAAAAAAGTAGCCATATGGAATATGGAATCATCAGACTATTCCAATAGAATCATAAAACGCAGGAACTGGGAAGAAATTATCGAGAATTTTTGTGAAGCTGGTGATTCCGAAGAAAAGAAAAAAGTTTTAGGTAGGTAAAGTTTATTTAATAATTATTCGAGACTACATACATAGGTACTACATAAATTGTACGATCTCGTACAATTTATGTAGTAATTTATGTAGTCCATGTTTGCAACTGACTAGAGCCCTCCCAGCGTAGAAACGCGCGTAAAACGCGGTATCTGGACGGAATAGAAATCAAGACGCGCGAGTGCACTCGCGCGTAAAACGCCTCATCTGGTCAGGCTCTAACTCAAGAAAAATATGCGTAAAAAAGCTGTTTTGTTGAGTTTTTGAATTTTGAAAGTTGAATGACATTTTTCTATGGATCTATTGGTTTTTTTAATTGATTTCAGGATTCATCCCATAGTGATAAGTACTATGAGCCCTTTTCGGCTTAACGTACCCTTTTTTACAGCCCTGTATAGTTATTAATCATTATATTCCTTTCTACAGGAACTGAAATCCTGTTTTCCCACGTGACCGTCCAAATGTTGGTGATGGTCGCCCAGACTGTCATGGTGCTCCTCATCGGGTTCGTGCTCTTCGGGCTGACGATAAAGGGGCCTCTGGGCTGGGTGGTGATACTGGTGCTCGCTACTGGACTCTGTGGAATGACCTTTGGTAAGTACCTTGATTTTAACCTCACCTAAAATTTAACCTAACCTAAAACATAACATAAGCTTGACCATGACCTGACCTGACATTATTATTATTTATTTTAAGTACAGAAATATTCTCAACCTAGACCACGCAAACTCAACCTGTAGGCTGACAGGAAAAGTGAGAAGTAGTGAAGAAAAGCTTTATTCTTTCAATAAGATTTGATCTAAATACCCTTCAATAAAACAAAATTGTTAAAAAACCATACTTAACCCTGTCTTATTGCAACCTAAATCCAACTTAAAACTAAGCTTAAATACATTTAACTTTTTCTTTACACATTTTTTTTCATTGTCGTTTTGCACAACTTAACTTACTTCAGCAAAAATGTAGTCAAAATTCTACTGTCACTCAGTCAATCATAAACCAGCAACCAAGGGCAACTACCAATGCAGCGACCCAAACATAATTGTGTTAACAATAAACCATAAAACCTTTCGTGAAAAGGTAAAAGGTACGGAACCAACTTCACTCACGACATATTTAGGTCCACAATAGAATTATTTATCCTCTTCTTCAGATATATTTATCGGGGTCCACTTCAAACTATCAAAATGTAGCGGAAGTTAAGAAGCCTAAAAGCCTTTCCATGTTCGATCGTTTGTTTTCGTCAGAATTTAACATTTATTCAAATTGCTATAATTGTAGAAGTGTTCTAATCTGTTAATGTGTATGTTAATTTTATGATAATTAGGCTTATAATGAGGGTAGGCGCTTAAGGATTAAACTTACATAATGCTGGAAGTCGACTGGGAACGTTGTAACGGCATGTAATTTTAATGAACACGTGTTAACGTACGTATGGCACAGAATAGGTACCTATGACTTTATATGGCTTGGTAACTATGGCTTGGTAACTACGGCTTAGTGTGGGAAATATTTTGAGGAAAAGAAATCAATGGCATGGTGACATACTTCCAAGTACCTACTTCATATCTCTAAAATTTAACGGGTCACATAGGATAGCGGGCGGGTGAAATCGCGGGGCGTCTAATCAATAATTCTACTAATATTACGAATGTCATGGTTTGGGTGTTTGTTGCGCAATCACGCAATGACGCAAATATTAGATTAGATATATATATATTATAATAAATTAATACATTTATTATTTATTAATATATTAATTAATTTATTAATATATGTATTTATTAATATATATAAATATCTATTGGGCCCAAGTTTGAAGGCTTTTTAAGACAGATCTAAACTAACTAAAAATATATCTGTCTTTATCATTGCAAGCCATTAGACAAGGATGCCGATAGTTTTGGAAATTTAGATCTGTCTTAAAAAGCCTTCAAACTTGGGCCTATTGTCCTGAAACTATGGGTCGCAACTAGTAATTATATACCTAGTACAAACAGTTTCTTTGCGAACTTATCGTTTTTATGATCTAGTTTCTTAAATAATTTTCAATACATCAGTAATTCTAAACACGTGTTAGGAGCTATAAAATCTTGAGAGCTTTTATGTAGCCTCCTTGAATAGTCAAGTATCTGGAAATTCTTGTTATAAGAGAATCTTCCTTTATTATTTTTCTATCACTTTTATTTTATGACTCCTTTATGATCTAGACTGGCTGTGTTTTATTAAATAAAGCTTTTTACTAGCTTTTGCCTGTGACTCGGTAGTGTATAAAGATCGAAACGAACCCAAAGATCAAACAACACAGTTGTACGTGTTGTTCGATCTTTGGGTAGCCGAAGACTGACTTACACTAAGACTTGACTTGACTGTGGTTAAAAATAAAACCGGTGATATGGCAGATAAAAATAACTACAGGCCTATATCACTAGCAACGGTAGCAGCCAAGGTGTTTGACGGGCTGCTTAACACACAGTTAAATAGCCATATAACACTGCACGATAATCAGTTTGGGTTTCGACCTAAACTGTCCACTGAGAGTGCAATACTGTGTGTGAAGCACACCGTCAAATACTATACGAGTAGAAAGACGCCTGTGTACGCATGTTTCCTCGATTTATCCAAAGCTTTTGACTTGGTCGCCTACGACATCCTCTGGAGGAAGCTGGAAAGCACAAACTTGCCGCGGGAGCTTATCAGTATGCTCCAGTACTGGTACGCGAACCAGGTCAATAGTGTCCGGTGGGCGGGGGCAATGTCGGATGCTTATAGGCTCGAGTGTGGTGTGAGACAGGGCGGATTAACATCACCCACCCTGTTCAATCTCTACATGGACGAACTCATTGGTGCGCTCAGCAGACGCCATGTCGGCTGCCATGTTGATGGAGTGTGTGTCAACAATTTAAGCTACGCTGATGACATGGTCCTGCTGAGCGCATCGGTCTGTGGCTTGAGAGATTTGCTCAATATGTGTGCGGAATACGCTCGTGGTCATGGTCTTAGGTATAATAGCAAAAAAAGTCAATACATGGTCTTTGGGGCCTTCGGTGTGGGGTGTCCTACGAGTATACCTGCTGTTCGGCTGGATGGTGTTCCATTAGAGCGGGTCGATCAATTTAAATACCTAGGACATCTACTCACCGAGGACCTTAGAGATCAGTGTGACATGGAAAGGGAGCGGAGAGCACTGTCAGTACGAGCCAATATGATAGCCCGCAGGTTTGCGCGTTGTTCAGGAGGTGTAAAGGTCACGCTCTTTAAAGCGTACTGTACATCCTTGTACACGTGCAGCTTGTGGGCGGACTATACTGTAAAGGCCTACAGTGCTCTCCGCGTGCAGTACAACAATGCGTTCCGGGCGGTGTTGGGGCTGCCCCGCTTCTGTAGCGCTTCGGGCATGTTCGCGGAGGCGCGCACCGATTGCTTTCACGCCACCATGCGCAAGCGGGCTGCATCGTTGGTGCACAGGGTGCGGGCCAGCCCCAACGCCGTCCTGGCGATGATTGCCAGCAGGTTGGACTGTCCGTATATCCGGCATGGCTGCGAGAGGCATGTCGCTGTCCCGATGCCGGATAGGAAATTGTAATTTATTTTTGACATTTTAATTATTTTTATTTTTTGTATATTTTATTTTTGTATTATTATTTGACATTTTATTTTTATTGTTTAATTTAATTTCAATTTTATTTTATTTTTATTTTATTTTATTACAATGTTTAGTGTGTGTGTGGCTGTAATTGCCTGAATAAATGATTATTATTATTATTATTACTAAGGGGTAAAAAAGGGATGCGTTTTTATAATTCATTAATAAGGCACGGGGAAATAAGGGGTTTAAATTTGCAAGAGGTTTACATTGAAAATTATATGTCAGCACCATTCCTAAGTTCAACTTCTTAGGAGATCAGTTTCTGATTTTTTTTTTCTTGTTGCTCATGCTCAAATATAAGAAGCTTTTGTCTAAATTTCATGATTTCACTGGTTTACACAGTGTGTCCGTCAGTCTTTACAGTTTTATTTAGTAGATACTTTCACCGGAAGTAAGTAATATTCTTTGCAGGACTGTAAAACCTGTTTCTAGATCTGAGAATACTTGTTCATAAATGAGTTGACATAGAATTCTTTACATTATTTTTTAAACGGATTTAAATTAAAGACTAATTACACTGTTAAACAGACACTGTTTAATAGTTTAAAATTTTTACGATACTCGATAGAAATATTTTAAGATTTTTAAACTTTTAAATTGCTAGTCAAGGAGAACAGGACGCTAAAAAGGGGTCTATATTTCAAATTTTCCCTGAAACTAACCATTTTTGACCCCTTGAACTAAATCAATGTACCACTTACCATCACTTACCACTTTACCACTAATACCACATTTTCTCCTCCTAAAATCATGCTCCTCATATCTGAGGGTCGCGACCTCCACCTTCATTTTATAGCCTCTCTCTATTAATGTTTCGCCAGCGTTTCCTATCCTCAGCAATATGAAGTGCTCCGTAGACTAAGGTGTCAAGAGTGGGGCAAATCTGATCAGACCAATACATCGGGCCTCGTGATCTTTTGCCATCGACTTTTCCTCTCACCATCAGCTTTTCCAGGTTGTCTCCTTGTTCACCGTTTTTTCTAACAAAGTGTCTTTGTCTGCAGGTTTCGTGGTGTCCTGCATCTGCGATACGGACAGGACAGCTACCTACATGGCACTCGGGTCCTTCCTTCCCATGGTGTTGCTGTGCGGAATCATCTGGCCCGTTGAAGGTAACCTTATTTTTGTATCTAGATAAATAAAAAAAGACGATGAAAATCGTTGACGGAAAAAAAATCAATCGAAATCGACATTTTGTTGTAATGACCGATGGAACAAGCAAACTTGTGACAATTTTGAGGAGATGAAAGCTAATACTTGATACTTGAAGATAGTGGAGAGGCACTAAGTAGAGAGGGAGATAGAGAGAAAGATGAACAATGATCGGGTAGTGGCATTTTGCTACAATATACATTTAACGACGATAGAAAGATAAAAAGTTTAGATTTTAGCTAAAAATACAGTTCCTGTAAAATATGTTGAAAACTATTTTTCTATTTTTATTGTTTCTCGTTTGTTTATTAAATTTCTTGGTCACGTTCACTCTTATTACTTTTCTAACGAGAAAGACAGTGACCGACAATATACTCGTATCTCACACCAGAATTTGGCTTCAGTAATATCTATCAAAACACACACAAAATCGGCTATCTGTCTTACTCCGTACAAAATTTACTCACAGACATTCCTATAAAAACATTCTGCGATAGAAAACCCTTTCGAACAAGTTTTCTTCCAAAGTTCCCTTTAATTCCTTCACAACAACCAATAGATCTATAACTGCACAAAACAAGTCTTACTTATAAACTATGCTTAGCAGTTGTTAAGCTTGACACATTTCGTTTAGCTTGTACGCGACATAAAAATGTAGTGCGGAGTACCTACTAAGCAATGACACGGTAACAATGACAATGACACCCTTTACTAAAACTTTGTAAATAAGGCCCTGAAAGTATAAAAGGTAAGTTTTATAGTAAGGTTGGACGAGCAGTCGAGCAAAGCACACATAGACATCACTCACGAATAGGAGTCCATACATGATTATAAGAAAAGGGTAAGCTAAGCTGAAAACGGCTGGAACTCATCATTACGAACAACTTTTACAATGAAACATACTGAATTCGCAAAAAAAATCAGTTGTTCCATAGAAAAATATCAATGACACTTGACAAAATGTATGAAACAGTTGATTTTTTTGCGAATTCCGGGTTAAAAGATAAAGATAAAGAGCGGGCTCTTTTTCCGCAACTAGGCCGGTAATCGGCCCTTTTTGCGTGACATAATATGCGGGTTTCCTCACGATGTTTTCCTTCACCGAAAAGCCAGTGGTATGTAAATTCGTACATAAGTCCTAAAGAACTCATTGGTACGAGTCGGGGTTTGAACCCGCCACCTCAAGAATGCGAAGCGTCGGTTCTCCCACTGAGCTACCACGGCTCTTAAATTCCGGGTTAGTGCCATAGTAAAAGTTGTTCAAAATGACGAGCACTAAAAGCCCTTTTCGGCTTAGCATACCCTTTACTTATAACCACAGTATAGGATCAACCGCCCGTTCGAGGTCGTGCACTGAGATTAGTCTGTAAACGATATCTACTCGTATGTATGTGTGCGTTGCTCGCGCTTACTACAAAGCTAAACTTCTGTACTCAATGTTTTGTCTATAATCCCTAGTGTTAATGTACCCATTTCTGTTTATCTCTGAAACATTGCCCTTTTTAAGGGGTCAGTAGCCCCGTTCAGTTGTTTGGATCACGCCCAAGACTTATAATTCTCTATAACTAATTTATACCAGGAACACATAACTTGTGGCCAACAGACATACGAGTAACAAAGAAGGGAAGGCTGTGTTTTTCTAGAACATGCTCTCTGTTTATAGTTGTTTTTGGCAATACTTGAGTTCCCGTTTATTGCGCTATTAATTTTGGTGGTATATTTCTGTCTAAGTCTTAGGCTTTAGGAGTGTTTTATTTCTTAACTAGCTGCACCCCGCGGTTTCACCCGTG
The DNA here is from genome assembly GCA_949125135.1 of Alcis repandata. Lineage (NCBI taxonomy): Eukaryota > Metazoa > Arthropoda > Insecta > Lepidoptera > Geometridae > Alcis > Alcis repandata. The sequence continues at coordinate 3,003,845 of OX421246.1, read as the reverse complement.
GTCAATTTTATTTAAGTTTAATAAGTATCCTATGTTACTTCTAATACCTCCAAGAATATGTGTACAAAGTTTCATGATGATCGGTTAAGTAGTTTTTGCGTGAAAGCGTAACAAACAAACTTACATTCACATTTATATTAGTAGGGATAAAACGTGTTTTAGTTGGTAAATCATAAGTAATTCGAGTTTAAGTACCACAAGTTAATATTTATCTCATGGCCGAGGCTGGACCTCTCTTTTATACTATCGGTCTCAGTCATGTGTTTGACGTGTCAACGTTCGACTCGATATTTTGATGAAAAAATATCGATTCATTTTACTGTCTGACAACCAACACTCCATCTGAACTGCTTTTCCAAAAAATATATTGTATTTAATAGGAAAAATAATACTTTGAATGAGTGATTGATAATTAATAGCATACGAGTTAATTTAGAATCACTTTTCATGAATGAAAAAAAGTGTCATTAAGTTTTTTTTTCAAACTCAATTTAGATACTGACTACACACGCTCTTTCGCCGCTTTTTTTCTTTCTTTCTTCTTATTTTCTTTCTTTTTTTTCATGTTGTCCATCAATAATGGTAAAACTAAATTCATTAACGCTAAGAAATATATTTTTTTATTTTTTGTATTGTATTGAAATATAACTTTCCTTCCCAGGTATGCACATAATACTTCAATGGATCAGCTACGTCCTCCCGCTCACGAAGTCGACCGAGTCCCTCCGCTCGATGCTGCAGAGAGGCTGGTCCATCTCTGTCCCAACAGTCTACTCCGGCTTCATCTCTACTGGCATCTGGATAGCTATATACTTGACTACGAGTATTCTACTTCTCAAGTTCAAGAAGGGCTGAGAATGTGTAGTAAGTGTAGCGTAGTTTGAAAATCTTTTGTGAAATTGGTGTAGGTGTTGATTCTGTTGCGTTATTTTGTAAACTAAACTATCAAGATTTGACGGTGGTAAATTAATTTTCAATGTAAAAAAAACTATCAAGGAGTCTATAATATTTTTTGATTAAATTATTCTAGAAAGCTTATATTTTAGAGTGCCAAAAAACACAGTTTTTTAAGAACCAAACCTGAGCTAGCTAAAGTTATTTTCTGTTAGTTTAGTTTCTAACACTTTAAAAGTTCCGTTTGAAATAATACTACAGAATCGACGCCACTGTATGTAATATTTTTTTTAATCTTGTGAAAATGTTAAAGTTTAGTTGGTAAAATAAAATCTAGTTTGGATAAAATCCTTGGAAAAAAATATGCTTTACAAAATTTATGTAAAAGCTCAGTTCTCGTCATAATTAAAAACAAAAACGTATGATTATGAAAGCTCATATAAATAAAATAAAATTAGTAAAAGTCGTAAAGTAGTTTTATGAAGGAAGTTTTATAAAACTATTTAAACGAGGACAACAATTTAATTTGCTCAATTATAATCATAGCGGTGAAGAGATACAGTTAGAATAAGCCTTACTTATAACCCCTGCTTAAACTTAATCAATACTTAAAATTCTCCGTCTTGCTCTGGCATTTCACGTCAGGGAAAAGTTGTCAGGGCATTTTAAATAGTGACTAATTTTAAGCAAGCTTTTTAAGTAAGGCCTAATGGTAAGTTAAGAATTCATAATTTTATTTGTCATATGCCTTGGTGATAATAATGAATATATAATTTTCCTTAAATTTACGAGGTATTAGATTTATTAGAAATAAAAATGTAGAGGTGTTTTATACTTATTTTATTAGATTTAGTATATTTTAAGTTAAATAGTTACCGTTATGAGTGTACTTAACTATCTAGATCATCATAATATTTATGTGAATGGTTTCGTACGCATTTTATATGAAAATGGTTGTGGATAACAATATTTATTTTTTATTGCATTCAGCATGACACAATTTTATGTGAGAATTAAAATTTTGTGAAGGTTTGGGAACTTAGTTCTCTGCATTTTGTACTACAAGATTTATACAAGAATTGTAAAATTATGAGAATAGTTTTATACCTCAGTTTTTAGACCTTTCAACTTCAAACGTTGAGTGGCACTTATTAATATTTTATATTGATGTGATTGTAAATATTTATATTTTATTTATAACAGTTTACGTACAAAAATATTGTGATCGGTTCATGCTGTGTTTCTGAAATGATATTGTGATAGTATGTGTAAGGAATAAATAACTGAAACTTATATCTATTTGTTATTTTCAAGACATTCCCACCATAGCTTGATTATCTTTGTTGTCACTTGCAAATTCGTTTCGGTCTAATCGAATGCGAAGACAGTAAAAGCTTTAGTTCTGTCAACTAAATGTATGAAAATTAACCAATTATTATTAAACTAAACAATCAAACAACAAAACAAAGGTTCACAAAACTGTGGATAAGGTTGTTAGGAAAAATAATAATTACACCTGTCAGTTGAATTTGTTGTTTTTGTTACTTTTTAGACAAGTCGCTGAATAAAAAAACGTTAATATTAACCGACATTAACTGATCTTCCGTAACTGAGACTACTGCTACGCCGTAGACCCTCTACATCGTAGCAATACACCCTTCTGCTAAGGCCGTTCAAGCCTACACCCAAAGACAACTGCGTAGGTGTCAGCGACGCGAAGCTGGCATGAAGCTGCGTTGTTGTGGTAGGACTGCTCAGCTATACGAGCGTGAGGGTTCACTGCCACCTAGAAAAATAAATAAAAAAGTAAAACAGTTATCAATGGTGGTTTGGTTGTCCTTGATGTAACAGTGGTTTCGAATAATTTTAAGCCAACAATTTAACAAATCATAAATGGTTCCGGAATTTGGGTTTGCCTTTTGTTTTAATCCTTATTTTTAGAAAATTATTTCAAGAGTAATTTTCAGAAAAAGATAAAACGTTTTAGAAACTGAGCGAAAAAATACCTAGCAGGGCAACAAAAATGTAGCTTTTTGTTTAGGATAAAGCCAGTGATTTTCATGGGAAAATACGACTGGGCAAAAGTCCCCTTCAATTTCTTCCATCTCTTTTTTAACGAAAAAACTATAGTACAAAATGTAAAGATATCTTCACAAACTTCCTTGTAAAATTCGATACACAATATTCTTCCAAACACCACAAAAAAGGCGGGATCTTAATGATCATTTCCATACGCAAAGTCATTTTCTGATACTTGACAAAAGAAACCCTTATCCGGGTCAAGATCATGCAAACGAGGCTCTTCGGAGAGGGTATGAAAATATTACAGGATTTTGTGAATATAGAAAATATTTTTTTGGGAAATACGGACTTGCGTTACTCCCTTATTATACATAGTAAGTGAACCGAAATCTGTCAAAAGGCAGGGTTGAACTCTTGAGCACTAACTTAACCCTTGACTATGGAATGAAAATAATAATTTGTTTCGCGAGCACAGAAGAATCTTCTTAATGCTTATATTTCTTCAACTTTATTAAAATCAGATATAATATTGGCCCATGTCTACTACCAAAACAACTCACGGGTTACCAAAACAACCAAAAAAAAAAGAAGGCAGAAGTGTAAAATTTCCCTGATGCCCTCCAAACTCCGATAAAAGTTAAGCTCGTAATAATAATTAAATCTATTCTACCAAATTAACGTGACACTCGACGTGACAATTCTCTACAAACGACGCTTTGAATGTTGTAACGTGTCAAGGTCGAAGAAAACTTCAGGACACGTGCCAAAATGGTTTCATCAATCCTCGCGTTCGTTTTGGAATCGGTGGCAAAAATTACTGCTAACAATGTAAAAATCGTTTGCATGTACACGTTTGTATGTCACACACGCAACCTAATTGTGAACAAAAGTGACATTTTTAACAGTTTTCGACCCCAAAACAAATGCGAAGAATGCGAACAAAAAAAATTACATAATACAGTTAAACAAAACTTTCTCCTTTTTAACCGACTTCAAAAAAGGAGGAGGTTATCAATTCGACTGTATGTTTTTTTTTAACACGCTTTTATTAGCTTCACCTGTATGTTTGTAACCGACTCCTTTGAGCGCGTCTTTGACCCACTTTAAACGGTCAGATTTCTTTCAAACTTTGTAGATATATCGAGGACCGATGACAATACACTGAACAAAGCGTGTTTTTTAGTTTTTTTAACTGTTATTATTATTTAAATTGGTTATAAAACACACGTTCAACTTCATCACTAAAAAAACATTCGTATTTATATAATTAAAAAAAAACAAAATCTTCACCTTGAATGTGTAGTCGCCTGGTACTACATCCGTTACATCCACCCATTGACAGTCGATATTATACTTGTAAATATCGGAACAGTTCACTGAAACTCCTGAAAAGGAAATAGGTACACTTTTTTAAAATTTTGGTCTCAAAAAGTCACGCGATAATTGATTACTAGATACTAAAAAAACTCAATAAATAAAAAATAAAAAATCGATATAAAATATTTTCAGTTGCGCTTTAAATATTACCTACTTTAAAAATTAGGACATAAAGTACCTTACTCTAGATACCTAGAAAATTAGGTTAGATTTAAATCACTTATCAGCCTGAAGGTAGCTTGTTATTTTATGAAGAAGTGCACTTTTTGGCGTTTTAAAAAAAATACAAATCCGAAACCTTGGTCTCCATAGTTCAAGCAAGAGAACTTCTTCTCAACTCCTGGCAGGCAGGTGTTGTCTTCCAAGCAGAAGGAAGCTTTGTGACCTTCAGCGACTCTCTTGCCAGAAGAATCCAGGACATCGAACGTGGCGAATACTTCCATGCTGTGATAATGCCTGAAATTTTCATGTTAAGTATAAACAAATGTATTATACTAGCTTACAGTACTACTCTATGATAGTAGCTGACTCGACAGACGTTGTCCTGTCAAAAGCCATTGCGTCAATTCTATGTCAAATGTCAAAAGTTACATTAAAAAAGTTTACATTGTCCAAAGCGCTAAAGTTAAGTTATGGTTTAAGTATTTTTAAATTTTCTAATTTTTCAATTTTTTTTACTATAAATTGAGATGTGAGCTATCCTATCTCCTAAGTTAGATCGAACTGCACCCGGTGTGCATATTTGATTGAAATCGGTTAAGTTGTTTAGGAGTCTATAGCGGACAAACAACGTGACACGTAATTTATATATATTACTAGCTGACTCGACAAACGTTGTCCTGTCAAAAGCCATTGCGTCAATTCTATGTCAAATATTGCGTAACTATAGCAACCGTAGTATGTTGATGCTAATCAATTTATAGTAAAATAGTAAAAAATCAGTATATATATAATTTGCAATAAATTAAAATTGCGACTATAATTTGAGATTTAAACTATCCTATCTCTCAAGTTGGATCGAACTGCACATGGTGTGCGAATTTTATTATAATCGGTTAAGTGGTTTAGGAGTCCATTGAGGACAAACATTGTGACACGAGATTTATATAATATATTAAGATAAGATAAGAAGAAGATAAAAAAATCTAAATGCCAAAGTTTTTGTGTTTGTGTGAATGTTCGTTTTCACGTAACTACAAAACCAATTTTGAGAAAATTTGGTATAGAGATAGCTGATCTGGATTAACACATAGATTCTCAACAATTCTCATCATCATCAACAATATTTTATATCATGGCTTGGTGAAACCGCAGGGCATAGCTAGTAAGAAATAAAATAAACTTTCTCCTTCAACCCGTAACCGAGGTAACAATGATGAAACTTGAAAAATAGAATGAAGCGAAGATTAAACTATGAACTGTGTGTGTGGTGTGTGTGGTGTGTGTGTGTGTGTGTGTGTGTGTGGTACTCACATGTGACAGAGATGCCACTGCCACAAATGCTTAGGCAGGTATGGCCTGAAGTCATCGTTGCCAATGTTAAGAGATGAGGCAGTGAAGCGGAGAAGGCGGCGGGTCTCGAACTGCCAGTTAGGGTTAGTCTTCTGGATCTGTGGATCGAATGATACGTTGAATTGTAGGTCCTGGTTGTTTGTCCTATAAAAACCGCCAAGCCATGTTAGAGGTCTTCAGGCGGCTAAAAAACTCAGACACCAGAGCCAGCCACTTGAACTATACGAACTAACTTTTGATATATTTCACATTCGTATATTTTATTTTTGGCTAAAAAGTTATGAAATATGAAATGTGTGCGATGTGAATGTGAATATCTATTCTGAACGTCTCAATGAATGTGTTTAAAATTCGCTTTTGGAAATCATATTTGGCAAAATGTGATCTGACATAACAATTTCATTTTCAATTTCAATTTTTAACATGTTTTCTTTAACTATATTATAGTTTTTTAGACAAGGCTAGTTTTAGTTTAGTTTAGTTTCTATAATTTCTTCATGGCAAATAAAACGCAAAAAAGAAAACATCACAAATGCAATTATAACAATTTGCTTTATTCAAGACACAATAGCTCTCAGCTCTAAAACTACCCGTAGTCACGACTACCCAGCTCTTAAAAACAGTTCAAACAAAAAGTCATTCAATGTTCCTGATATCAATCCACCAGCTAGTTAAAATTCGAGCGCTAAAACTTAGCAAAAATTTCCATTTTACGGAATAAAACTACACGAGACCATTTCAGACGTTTACTTTACACATTTGCTGGCACCGTTTCATCCCGTGCAGTGCATTTGCAAATCAAAGAAGCTTTCATAGAGCTCATGAATACCTCACATCTCTGTGCGGAGCAATGTACGACCATTGCAGTTTTTAGGGTTTCGTACCTCAAACGAAAAAACGGAACCCTTATAGGATCACTTTGTTGTCCTTCTGTCTGTTTGTCAAGACCCTTTTTCTCAGGAACGCGTGGAGGTATCACACTGAAATTGATATTAAATACTAAAGTCTACTGTCCCTTAAAACTGTAAAAATCTAACTTCTAAGCCAACGCAATCAAAAGATACAGCCGTTTATGCCGCAAATTTTCGACATTTGCAAGGGAATCAAAACCTACAGGGTACTCAGAATCTTGAAATTTGGTATGAAGCAACGTCTTTTAGCACAGATAAAGGAAAAACTGCGAATAGAATATAAAAAAAATACCATAACTTTTAGTTACATACATTTGTACGGAACCCTCAATGCGCGAGTCCGACTCGCACTTGGCTGGTTTTTTAGTGGCTAGTGGGGTCAGGAGAGCGTTGTGTTGTAAATACATATTTCTATAGGAGTATGTTTTTGTTTAATATTCTCTCATTATGTAAATGAATTAGTACTTCTTAGAGAAAATGAAATCATAAACCGAACCAAATCCATAGTCTTTGTCGTAATTACTTACTAATGTTTGTACTTTTATTTTGTGGTGTCGATAACTATAACGTATAAAACCAAGGCGCTTGCATGCAAGGATACTATAGTATCCATCAGCTCGCCAGTTTAGACATTTACAGGGTTTTCTTTATCTACTCGGAACTGCTAAGTTATGGCGAAATATTTCATTATGAACAACTTCTTCAATAAGATCAATTCTATTTTTCCCTATTTATTATTTTTTATAACCTCTTGAGCTCTGGTCATCCCTTGTTGCTAGGTACCTCATAAGCAGACTTGCTCAGGCAGTTCTCTTCCATAGCACACTGCAGCTGCGTCATCATCACGTCCTGCAAATGCGCTGAGCGCTCGATCACTGCCGCGTCCAGAAGTAGGTCAGCCAGGTACTGAGTGCAGATCACTGCTGCTACGTGACCTGGAAGTAGAAGATTGTTGATTATTTGTGATTTATCTTTCGAAGGAAGACCTGGAATCCCAGCATGATGATTAAAGGTTGAGTAAGGAGATCGTTGCACATGAGTTTCCCTTAACCCTGTAAGTGTGCGACTTACACTTGCATAGGTAACTCATTTGATAGAACCAGAATCCCAAGCCAAAGACCAAAAAAGTAAGTGACGGATACTTTTAAAGTAGAAAAAGACTTACTTTCTTGCGACCCGAACAAGTGGACCAGCCCAACCCAAGAATCAATTCCATAATCGCAAACGCTATAGAAAGCTAAGACAATGTATGGGACTGACATTTCTGTAGTAGAGTTATAGAATCCATTAGATCATAGAAATGTTATTCCCATATATTGTCCTAGTTTTCTATAGCGTTTGCGATCATAGAGGTAAATTGCAACTTGGCTAGCCCCCTAGCCAAGCTCAAAAGTTGGATAGTCGTGAATTATGACAGTAGAAAATAGAGAAATGATGATATGAATATGATATGAAGAGATTCGATTGGTTGAAACTTTAAGATTCTTTATGTTATGCAAATTCAACTTTATTCAAAAGTTATTTTACCAACCTGTCTCTCCAGGGCACACCACATCACCAACGTCCTGGTGTCGGCAGCTGAACAGGTTCGTCTCATTTCCTTCACACTCCACGCCACTGAGTATGACCTTCGAGCTTCCAAAGTAGTCCGTCTGCAGAGCCTGTTCTGCGAACCCTAGACCCAGGTGCCTGCACACCGCTGCGGCTTCGTAGAGGGTCCAGCCGTCTGGACAGATGCTTCCCCAAGCACCGTTGTGGTACATCTAGCAGTAGAAGAAAAGGATTTTAAAAGCTCAGCATTGTCATCTGTTGTGCGAAAACTTAGGCAACATTTTGGACACCTTTCCTATCAAGACCAAGAAGCTTCTAGAACAGTTTTTCATGTGTATAAATTAGAGTATTTATTTAATTGATTTTAAGCCATTATTATTATACTAGCTTAAATATATTGATACTTGAACATATTTTTATTTCAAACAATGCTTGTTGATATCAAAATTTAGATCCCTCTCGATTTTTTATTACCTTCTGTAAATTCGGTTTTTTTTTGTAAATCTTATTATTAATTGTCCATATTTGGTGTTCTTATAACCGTAACTGAGCTTGTTTTATTATATTATTGTACCTGACCAGGTATCTTATTTTTAGGCAAGATTATTTTGGTCACTCAAACTGCAACGACATTTCTAATGAGAGTGATAGTGACCGAGATAATATATCATTCGCAAGAATAGGGCCCCAGCCTATTAGAATTCATACTAACCTCGATTCTTCCTTCATTGTTACCCCGACCACCAACAATCCTCAAGCTAGCATTCCTAACATCCATCACATTATGCAGCCTCTCTCCAGGCTTCCTCTTCACAAAGCTTGGCGGTGCCACTTCATCATCAAGGCATAAAACTCCGGCTGCCTCATCAATGCCGCAGTCAGAAGATCCCCAGCCTGTGAAGATGCAGTTTTGTAGAGAAGCCTCGTCTCCTTGGCAGACCACGTCGTCCATCCAGTACTTTCCTGTAAAGAAAATGCACGAGGTAATTTGAAGAAGCCAAAAAAAAAAACGACAAGAAAAGTTGAAAAAGAAAATTAACAATACAGAGAAAAACAACAATAACACCGAGATAACAATATTAATAAAACATCAATAAATCACAAAAAAAGTATTCTATAGTTTACTTTTTGTATCGTACTCCTTGTTTTATTTTCTAAAACCTATTATATAAATGATTAAGTATAAAGTTAATCTTCAATTAAATGCTTACTCCTCGCTTCTCCGTACTGCCCTCCATGAGTAGCGATCCCAGTTCTATTGAACGATCTGCAGACCACCTGCGCTGCAGCATCATCCCAAGAGTCATCACACACTGCCCCCCAACGACCAGCGTGGTAGATGTATACGTTTCCTGGGATAAAGGACAAAAACAACAGCAAAATAAACACAAAGCGGTAAAAAAGTGCGGCACTATTGCAATTACTTTGCAGTAATTGGTACCAACCAGTTAGGTTGAAAAGAGAAAAAGAAGAGAAGGGAAGAGATTTAAAAAAATATATTTTAGTTTAGTTTTGATTATTTTGGTTTATGTTTTAAAGCTTGTAAATGGATTAAACTTGGATTAATGTGTGACAACTTTTAACCAACAATTGCATTTGATACAAGGTCACTCACACTTGCTAAACTCTGCTCTGTTGCTCGCTATTGACCTTGCATAAATTTCAAGGTGTAGGTAAGTATAATATGAAAATTGAATACAAAAATGTAAAATATAACTATGAATGACGTCACTTCAAAGAAACTTTAATTAAATACTAAGACATCCTTAGTTGGGTTTTTCACGATAATTAAGAAAATTAAATGCATAGAAGCTCACCTTCAAATTTGTCTGGACCACCAACCAACCGCAATCTTCCATCTAACTCCTTCTCTTTATTCAGCAGTTTTTGTATAAAAGCTGCTCTGTTAGCTCTTTCACTCTCACTTAAAATTTTACAGTTCACACCTACTGTTCTTATTAGTAGAAACATTAACACTAATAACTTCACAGACAATTTTTTCCACATTTTGATAATTTTTAAGATTTTTTTTTTAATTATTTTGTATATTTCTCATGAAAATATGTAAAAGATCTAGCTAAACTAAAATCTTTTGATACTACAGTTTTGAATGTAATTATAAATGTATTAAATAAAACGTGACCTAGTTCAGTACCTTGGCCGACACCATTAGTAAAATCATTCATGAAAAAGTTTTAATGACACTGAACTGTAATCTTGTAAACGTAGCAACGGAAGAAGATCGGCGTCTTTTCAAACAGTACTTATTTCTTGCTCAAAATAAAGAATATTTATTTTAAAACTGTCCAACAATATCAAAAGCTTCAGAAAAGACAAGACTTGCTACAATAAAGTGTTTGTTGCAAATGGTGAGTCGAATGAGCGAGAACATGTGTAATTGTTATTGAAGGCGATAGATTAGTTCAATGTCAAGACGCCTCTGATGAACTCAAACATGTGTTTAAGTACATCAAATGCCTTTGACGTAACTAAAACACAAATCATGCAAATAGTAATTTAAACTATATGCAAAACAAATAGTTAATTTAACTGTTTGCAATCGAAAACTTGTTTAACAGGTTTATAATTTCAGCATTTGGTATCAAGTACACATAAACTTGTGTTGGTGTCGTGTTACATTGATCTCAATTAGATTTAGAACTGCAAGGTCGGGGTTAAATGTCAACACTGTATGTTAAAATAGTGTTTTGCGTGGGGTAAGGGCTGCAAGAGGGCTGAAGGGTGTTCTGATGGAAGAGTATGTTTCAATTGAAAAATTTGAACTTCATTTACTTCGAATTAAAACATCTAAATGGTTGGTAACTTCTTGTTCACCAGCCTTTATAACTTTGGTTAGAAAATCCTAATCGAGACTACAATAAATAGGAAAAAAGTGAATTTGTTTGTTTGTCTTGCTTGTCAATGCGGTCAATGCCAACTGATCATCATGAAAATTGGCGTACACGTTGCCAAGAATATTAAAAAGACTTTAAGTTACTTTTCATCATCATCATCATCGCCGTTTTTTATCATTATTGAGAGCGCAGTAAGTAAATAATAAATGTACGAGTAATTACTTGTCTCGCATGAAAAGCCATAAATAAAAAAGCTAAAAAAAATTAAGGTTTACAAATGATAGAACCGGCAATTTTATGCAATAGTTTTCGATACCAAACAATGCTAGGTACCTGTCAAGTATGCTAATAAATCTGGTGTGTCACGTTTACTTATTAGTTTTATTATAAATGCAGATCTATCGAAACAAAAAGAAAAAAAAAGAGAAAAAAACCAAATCAACAAGCACAATCAAAACACGACCATTGAAACAGACCAAAGCCCAGTAATTAATCATCAAAGAATGTCAAGCTCAGTAAAATTCCAAGGAAAAGAACTATCAAAACGTTCGTTAAAGCAAAACATATAAATCTAAATTAACAGAGCCAGACACATCTCCTTAATTGAAACGAGGCACGCGGAACAGGGCACCCATTTGACCTACATTCAGACGGTCATACACATTTAACAATGACGGAACCATTATATTCTTTTCATTACAACGCAGTTCATTTTCTAATTATTCGAAGAAAATTAATGTTATTAAAAATAATAATAATACAGACTTTAAAATTTGGGAAATGAATAATGATTTGGCAGTGGTGAGTATTTGAATATCAGAAATTTAATGGCTTATGATTCCACCAACCTGCACTTGGTAAATTACGGTCTGATCACTGATCTGCCTTCGAGGGTAGACTTGTTATCACACTTTTGGGATACCAGGTTACATCCGAGTGCTCACATAAGCCATTATACTAATAAATAAAAAATATTTTTCAGACATCCTACTGATGTATGATTGAAATGTTTGTTTCATACAAAAACGGTTGAATGGATTTAGATGGAATTCAAGAAGTTAGCTTTTATCCAAAGACGTATTGTTATTGTTCCCCTGGATACGTACAAAACGGTTCGAGTCCACGTTTCTAATCCGTACTGCCGGGGAATAGAACAGACTTCCGGTTTCTTTTTTCCCTGAGATATATAATCTTGGACTTTCAAGGTCAGAGTGAATAAGTTTCTTGTAATCTGCGTGTTTCACCTTCGACCACATCGTCGCTTACCAACAGGCGAGTTGGTGATCAAATGCAGATTTATTCGTTAAAAAAAACCAAATAGTCGTACCATACTAACAAGCGAAGATAATTAACAGCTCGAGTTAAAATGACAAGAACATTATTTTGACGTGACAACGTCTTATAAATTGGTTTGCCGGGTGACACTTCAAGAAACTGCGTTACGCTCCGCTCACGTTATGCGCTCACAATGAGAGCGAGTGAGAGGCACGCGTCCCTTCCACTCGGGCATGGTTAGCCCGCCTAAGAGCGAGAGAGACAGACATAAGTCGTTGTCACGTAAAACTTTCGCCCGTATACCGACTTTACAGGCAACCAATTTTTTACAAAACAAAAAACAAAAACCGACTTCAAAAGACCGACTATTGAGTTATTCATCTATTTGTCGCGCACGTACTTAATGCAAATTTAAGACTTATATGGTTTTCTCATGGATACCATTATCAGAACTGGACTAAATTGAAATGGGACCAAGTGGAAAGCGTCAGCTTTCTAATAAATAAAAAAAGAATCATCAAAATCGATTCACCCAGTCAAAAGTTATGAGGTAACAAACATAAAAAAAAAAAAAACAAACAGTCGAATTGATAACCTCTTCCTTTTTTGAAGTCGGTCAAAAAACAGCCTCTACCAACGTCAAAAGATATTCAAAACTATGGATTTGGTTCAACGCTGAAACGAAGCAAAGTTTTACAGTTTCAATAATAGTATAATCAGTCATAACTATCGTACGATTCCTACAGTAATCTGTTATCAACTTAAACTAACCTATTCTCAAACTATCCAAATTCGTAGTTACTAATGACAACGCCCCTTAATCACGGCATAGGGTTACCAGGACCACGATAAAACTGTCAATTCTATAGATTCAGCGCAATTTATGGCAACACCGAAAGTTTTATTATATGTCCCGCGACCAGTTCAAGTTGAACTTCCATCGATTTTGTGTTACACTATTTCTGTAGGGTTGCTTTTGTTTTGGGACTTGTTGAGCAAAATTAGAAGTTTCTCTATAGTTTACATTTATGGTTATTTTGAAGTCAATTTTATGTGTATTGTTGTTGATGTTATGAGATAGTTTTTGTTGAGTTAAAATATGGAATTATAATTTCTCTTTATGAGACGGCTCAAAAAGACTCTTACGTTTTGTTTTGCGGTAGTATGTAAAACTTACATACTAAGTTAGTAGTACTAAGTAATCAGTAGTTTAGTTTTACTTTGTGTGTGTTTTATATGACCTAACATTTAAGTGACTTGACCGTTTTTGGATCATGAAGTGTTGTTAAAACCAGTTTTTTCTTCTCCATACCAGTTCAATAAATCGTCATAATCATCATTATCATCGATGGTGATCATTCATAATTTTTCACCAACTTCTGAGTTTAGGTCTCCTTTTAGCGCGTCATTCGGTTTAATGTCGAGCGAAAGAGACAAACATAATAATATCCAAATACTAGCTTTGTCACATCAACAAGCGGATAAAGATGGAGAAAAGACTACTCGTCCACGGCCTGTGCTAGTCCCACTGCCGCCTTTACAATGTCATCCACCAGCGAGTTGAAGAATTTCCCGGTGGGCGCGTTTCTTTCTACACGGAAAAAAAGAGTCCTGTGATTACTTTCTATCAAGATATTATGTTGTCTGAAACATGTTTTCTTCTCACAAAGCAATGTGAATTGAATAAAAATTTTAGGAAATTGAATTATGTTCTTAATATTCGTACTTTGAGTTCACAATATTACTTTGACCTGAAATAAACTTCGTTGTTCCAATAGATCTTACTTATCCTAAAATATCCTGAGTAATTGAACTAAATTTCGAATTTCTTGTTTGAAAGAAATTACATTGTACCAAGTTACTTTTGATCTACTACCACCCACCACCATTCTGTGACTTCTTAAACTTGATAAACATGTTAATGGTACAACAATTATTTTGTACCATAAAATAATTGTTGTCGTTAATAATCGATTGAACAGTACCGTCAGTAACTAAAGTTAATGGAGCAATTATGACCGTTAATGTACTTTTGATGGGGTTTGGTCCCATGGGGCTTCCTTGGTATGATTAATTTTTGTTTTCACGTAACTTCATGACGTAATTGTAATTAAAATTCCATAAACTAGTGACTAATATAAATGAAACTTTTCCATACTTATCATTAGTCGGAATTCTTCGTTTGTCGCTAAATGTAAATAGGTTGATAAATACCTAGACTGATTTGAATGGGTATGAAATGTATGTTTTTCGGAGATTATCAAATTAAGGACTTATTCAATATTTGTAAGGATATCAATGCGTTGTTATTCACATCGTTATCAAATGCTCTCTTCATACCGAAGTTTGGGGGTTTTGCAGACTTTAACTGAGAAAAAAAAGCAAATAATTTTAGAAACTTCTTGCCATTCCATTCCATGTGTTATTTAAGCGCCGATCTCACCTAAAAGATGCGGGAAATTTCCATAGGAAGCTGGGCATATAGCAGCTGCATGCTACTTACCAAGCGATTGTATTAAGATTTGTTTGATTACGTGTCACGTTCCTTAGATGGGTGATGGGTTTCGGGCCTGATATCCTTAGAACTTAGGCTCTTACTCATAAACTCTGCTTTAAGTTAGACACTGCCTAAAATGCTCTGACAACTTTTCTCTGACGTGAAATGTCATGTGCGAGAGCAAGACGGAGAATTTTAAACAGTGATTAAATTTAAGCAGGCGTTATAAATAAGGCCGTCATCCGTAATTTCGTAGGTTCGTAGGTTTTCGAAACGTATATTATTGGGTACGTAATTTTTTTTTAATGCTAATAAATCCACGTTTGACCACCAACTCGCTTGATGGTAAGCGACGATCTGGTCGAAGATGAAGCATGCAGACCTAGAAGATATCTATTCACCCTGACCTTAAAAAGCCCAATATTGTACCTACTCGTACCTACCAGTGGGCCTAGCACAACTTTGACGTAAAAATACGTAGCGAGTTTTCGATAGAAAAGTGTACGCCATTTACACTCGTCAAGAGCACACTTGACAGTCGTAAATGGCGTACACTTTTCTATCGAATACTCGCTATGTATTTTTACGTCAAAGTTGTGCTAGGCCCACAGGAAACAAGAACGCCGGCAGTCCAATTCCTTGACTGTACGAATCGGAAACGTAGATTCAAAACTTTTGATGTGAAACATCTATTGGCGCACGTAAAACCGATTTCTGGCGTGGCGACGCATGCCGTGGCGACGCGTCGCCACGGCATGCAGTATTCAAGCAAATAAATAAATGACGACGCGCGTACCTAATTGAGTTTCAATTTTCGAACGGTTTTGTGTTCTGCATATTAATTTCAAAATAATGTCGATGTTTCACATCTGCCAGGCGTCCCGTGACGGCTCACATTTTTTGTACGATTCCAAGGAAAATCCACGGTGGGTAATACCTTAAGGGTGGTAGAAATCCGTCTTTCTTTTTGAACTGTAGTGGAAAGGGGATGGCAGAACCAGGTCATGAAGCTATGAAGCACAGTCTCCGAAATGTATCCTGTAAAAACTGACAAACATGCTACCCTTCGGCGGTGTTCAAATATTTGTCTATTGAATACTTGCTACGTATTACTATTTTATGTCAAAACTGGTTGTTCCCTGCCACGCTTCGCTGTGGATAAAAATATATAGATATATATATATATAAATATATATAAACAATCCTTGATGCGGATTATATATCATCAAAATTTCAGCTCGATCGGTGCAGAACTTTTTGAGTTTTTGAAGCGTACACAAACCAACACAACATTTTTATATATATAGATTACAAGGCCTACATAAATATACTTACTACGTCCCCCGGGAGCCAAATAGCGAGACGGTACGTCAGTCTTCTAATTACTGCCTCATTCCTTGCCCCAGATAATTCAGCACCTATTTATGATATGTTAGGTAAACAAGAATTTGGTATCCGAGGGAGGCCAAGATATCGGTATCATAGGCTGCGCAAACAAACATATTGCGATGTGCAAGCAAAGGCATGCCAATAATGTCGGAGAAAATGCTTGAGTCTGTAATTTTACTCTTGTATGGCAGTTGAATGAAGGGATTTTCTTTGGAGTGTACGACTTAAGGGGCTGTCTCTACCCTTAATACGAACTGATCTTTTGATATTTTTTGAGTTCTACCATAAGTATGTCATTTTGTTGTTATTTTCGTAATATGTGAAAAGGTTGGTGTCAAACTTCGAAATTTATTTAAAAAACTGAAATAGTACAAAACAGAACAGAATTTCAATTTCCGGAAAGTTAAAATCACAGTATACCATAGTATACGACGTGTCTATAGAAATTCACACACTAAAATATTTTGCAAATGTGAAACCACACAAAAAATATTAACAAAAACTTATTTATTTTCTCTTTCAGGCAACCTATGGTACAGTTTTTAAAGATGTAGAAGAAGAAGAACGTAAAAAAAGTAAGTAACTAGAGTCACAATGTGCAGACACAG
Organism: Alcis repandata; assembly: GCA_949125135.1. Taxonomy (NCBI): domain Eukaryota; kingdom Metazoa; phylum Arthropoda; class Insecta; order Lepidoptera; family Geometridae; genus Alcis; species Alcis repandata. The sequence goes on along the minus strand of OX421246.1, from coordinate 2,986,954 downwards.
ATTGCTTAATACTCGTAGTTACCACGATAATGGTCGAGCGAAGAGTCGGTCGTTTTGGTTTGATGAATCGTTTAGTTCATTGCTGAAAGATATACATATAATAATAGGCCCAAGTTAGAAAGCTTTATTGGACAGATCTAAACTAACTAAAATATATCTGTCTTTGTCATTGCAACCTAAGACAAGGACATCAATAAATTGAGAAAAATTAAATCTGTCAAACTATATTATCCGTCAAACTTGGGCTCAAAGCCTAATTCGCGGGTTAAACCTGCATAAAAATATTACTATAATATTATAAATGTGTAAGTATGTTTGTTTGTTGCTAATGAATGCTGAAACGGCTGAACGGATTCACATGAAATTTGGAATGAAGGTCGTTCATGGTCCGGATTATAACTATTTTTAACTCGGAAAACGCGGATAAAACTGCGGGGCGCAGGTAGTGGCAAAAAAAAATCTCGAGTTTGGCTCTTAAAGACAATGTGGATCTCGTGTAGATACTACCTACATTCAGTTCATAAATAAAGCACAATTCTCATATTCCAAGCGAAGATCAAGCGGTCTGGTCTTGTTACCGAATGAGAAAGACGACCGAAGCCAAATTACGAAGGATTATTGCCGTGAATGATTTGTCGTGTTTATGGCACATGGATTTCGAGAATGGTGTTGTTAGGAAATGATTATGAGTCTGCGATACTAGTTGAGCGCCGTGGATACACCCGCTAACCTAAAGACACAAAATATTTGTTAAAAAAATCTATTTTTAACCGATTCAAAAAAGGAGCAGGTTATCAATTCGTCTGTTTTTTTTTTTTTTTTTTATGTTTGTTACCTCATAACTTTTGACTGGGTGAATCGATTTTGATGATTCTTTTTTTATTAGAAAGCTGACGCTTCCCATTTGGTCCCATTTCAATTTAGTCCAGTTCTGATAATGGTATCTATGAGAAAACCATATAAGTCTTAAATTTGCAGTAAGTACGTGCGCGACAAATAGATGAATAACTCAATAGTCGGTCTTTTGAAGTCGGTTTTTGTTTTTTGTTTTGTAAAAATAATGTTCTTTGTCTTATTGAATTTCGATCTCAAATCGTGCCTGGTAGGTTCAAACAAGAAAATAATTTAAAATTAAGGCATTAACAAAAAAAATACGTATAAATAAGTGACAAGACGAGCAAATTGCTTGCTTAGCTCACATTTAGCTACATCTCTGAGCCACTCAGATTTTTAAACAATTTAAAATTTTGTGTGGCATAGCGTCACACTCGTCACCCTGTCTTTATTTATGTTTTCAAATTGGTTGGACCGTTTTTGAAACAGCTTATATAGGGCTATTCATAAAAGGTATGCTAAGCCGAAAAGGGCTCGAAAAAAAAAACAGCTGTTCCATAGAAAAATGTCAATGACCCTCGACAAAATGTATGAAACAGCTGATTTTTTTTCGCGAATTTCGTGTTGGTCTTATAGTAAAAATTGTTCATAATGATGAGTACCTACTATGAGCCATTTTCGGCCTAGCATACCCTTTGGCAACCCTGTAGTGTTCAAAAGCTGGTTTTGTTGCTCGCTAGTTTTCTATAAATTCTAAAGCAGTCACTGTCCGATGAATAGTCTGACAGTAGCATCGGATAAACCATGTGAGAAAGATTAAACACTGCGAGATTTCGGTGAAGCCAAAACCGCGTTTACTTTCGCGTGTCGATGTATGCGTCTTGTGTACGTACACAAGACGACCTAATAAAGAAGAGAAAAAAAAACAAGACAAGACAAGACAAAAAACCTGCAAAACAAGACGTCACGTTTAGCGATTTGCTCGTGTGACGTTTAGCGATTTGCTCGTCTCGTCAATCATTTAAATAACATTTAAAAAAAAAACACAAAACGCACACATTGACACCTCAACTCTCCTTTCGTTAGTTATCTAGACGTTGCGTGTACACGCAAAAGTACAGAAAATCTTTTTTATGCTATTGAGCGACGAGACGAGCAAATCGCTCGCCTAATGAAATCAGAATATTTATTGCCCTTAAATAACATTGAATGATACAGGTATGTGATATTAAACGTCACGTTTGCCCATAACAGGTTATGTAGTACCTAATTATCGGTTTCACCCAAAACAAACGCAGTGCTCCATCTTTGTCTAAAAGTTAATCTGACTTAGTAAATAGCCCTAACATACCCAGTAATCCTCTGGGACCACCCCATCTGATAAACAACGTTAAACCCCGGATTTCCTTTTCACATCAACTATCCATCTATTCCTCGCACAATACTAAAATTACAAACATGCTGTCCCTTGCGGTTTGTCTTGTTTTAAGTTTCCTTCTTACATTATCGTTAGAATGGGTATAAATAAGTACCGACTCTCTCTCACTCTCTCTTTCTCTTTCTCTCTTCCTGGCTATATATATCCCACATGGTGGTGGTCAGCCTTTCTTACATTTCTTCTTCAATTCACTCTATCCTCGATATAGTCTTTGGATTGGACACATTGCACTCACTTCATGTCATAAAAAGTGACTAAATAAAAAAATAGAAAATACTTAAGGTTATTTTGAAAAACAAGTTTGCATTATCTTCAGAGTTACAAAAATAGGTACTCTAACAAATTTCAGCTCAATCACACATCGGAAAGCGATTCAAAATTCAAAAAAATTACCTGCAAAACGCCAAAAATGTACATACCTACCTAATGACTCAAAGAAATTACCTAGGTACAAATGTATATATTTTAGCCCTAAATGAAGCGTAGAGCAGTAATTTGCGGCAGGCGGGTGCTTTACTGAAGGTAAATGCTAAATATAACTCAAGCCAAGCCTTAATTATCGTTTTGGGTTGATGTGAAACTTTATGTTGAGCATTAGGAACTAAAATAATATATGTAATAAGACTAAACAAGAAATCTTACTTCCAGAAGGAGCAAAATAATCGGTTATTTTTCAGTTTTCACGCAAGTTTTGGGGTATATACCAATTTAAAAACTTATTGCCATGTATCGTACTAATAGTACAAACTAGCTGACCCGGCGAACTCTGTTCCGTAGGCGCAAAAACAAACAACGCAGATGGTCTTCCGACCCGTGAACATGCCACATATAATTGACCTTGGGAAAAACATGGATGTTCTAGATTCAAAACACAAACTTTTAAGGATTGGCCTTGTGATTGGTTGATGGTCATGGCAAATGCAAGACGGATCGGAAATTGAAGTCTTTTAAATTCAAACGGCATATGGGTTGGGATCATCGGGATCCTCGGAATGAGAACTTCCTCACCTTTGAATTTCGGAATAAATAGTATCCTATGTGCGTTTCCTGGCTCTAAGCTACCTCCTCACCAATTTTCAGCCATATCGGTAAAGCCGTTCTTGAGTTATAAATAGTGTAAATAACACGACTTTCTTTTATAAATATATATATATATATATATATATATAGAGAATAGAGATGTAATGTACTCGTAAATGTTTGAACTCAAGAAGGAATCTGAAATAATTGGTCATTTTTCAGTTTTCACGCTTGTTTTGAGGTACCAATTATAAAACTTTTTGCCCTATATCGTACTAATACTACTAATAATACGAATGTAATTGAAATGTTTGTGTGTTTGTTATTCAATCATGCCAAAACCGCTGGACGGATCTGGATCAAAACTTCAAAACTTCACTATTACTTTGACGTTTATATTTGTGGCACGGAAATCAAAACTTCACCATTGAAGTTTAAATTACCGCAACAATCAACGTTAATTCGCCACTATTCATAACAAGAAGGATATTTCAAACACAATGCCACACTCTAGTGTGCGCACGCCTTTATATCACAAAAGAAGAAAAATAACAGTTTTATTGGTTCGAAAGAATCAATAGGTAAAAGCCCTCCGCAACAAAGTTTCTGTCCGATTGGAATTTCTCATTCGGCCGCAAAGAAAGGCTCAAAGGCGATTGAAATTCAGTAAATAGTTCGTAAGAAGTATTCTCACACGGTAAGGGTCTATTTACACGAGCGATACTGTCGGTGGCGATATTTATTAACAAAACTCAGAACTTGCAATGGTCTATACTCTATACCCTACCCTACTTCCTATCCTATCCTACTAATATTATAGACGCGAAAGTTTGTAAGAATGCATGTTTGTTACTCTTTCACACAAAAGCGGCTGAACGGATTTACATGAAATTTGGAATGAAGGTTGTTCATGATCTGGATTAACACATGGGCTAATTTTTATCCCGGAAAACGCAGGCAAAACCGCGGGGTGCAGCTAGCTTATAATATTTATACCTTGAACTACAATGGTAAGACTCTTTTGAAGTTTGAGATAGATAGATAAGTAAACTCTTTATTGTTCACACCATAAATTACAAATAAAAGATGCGATAACTAGTGCCAAAACTGGCGGCGACAAAACCACATCTTTCCCAGCTAATTAAATCACTAACGCATTTAACTTAAACAATTTCACTTGGAATATTGTTGAATTATTGATGTAAAGCAAAAAGGTGGTATTGAGCACAGAGGATCGAAACGACCTCTTGAACGACTTCGAGCGACCTCTAACATTTGCCAGTCAAATTCAGCTTCATTTTAGGACCATGGCAACTGGTACTGAGAAAAATGGCTAGCAAAATTCCGATGGATTCACCTAAAATAGGTACGGAGCACACTGATACGAGTAGTCATCACCAAAAAGTACGATGATTGGCACCAGTTTTTACGGTGACAATCATCATGGTCTTGACAATTTTTCTCAGCGGCGTTTACTCATCTTGGGTCATACTAACTTATAAAACCTGCTTAAAGTTAGTCACAGCTTGAAATGCTCTTACCACTTCTGTCTGACGCGAAATGTCACATACAAAAACAAGACACCAAATTTTAAGCATGTTTTTTAAGTAAGCACGCTGCGACACGCAAGCTCATTCAAATAGACCCTTAAATACAGTCCCACGCGAGAAAAAAGAAATAGTATTAATGTCTGTCTTGAGATAATTTATATTGAAGACCTGAAAGGCCAGCGTCATCCCGAATGATCAAAAGATTTATCGAGAAAAATAAGAAAGAAAGATGATTGCTACCATCAAGAGGTATTAAACTTGCGAATTCAGTTATCAAGTTTTTGAAATACGCTTTGATATCCATCTAACATTGTATTCTGCCAATCAAAATAAAATTCTGTTACTTAATATTTTTTTATCTAGTAGAAAGTCCAAGTATTAACAAGTCCAAAGAAGAAAGAAAGTCGAGACGGTTTTCGAAAATTGTTTATTTTATTTTAACTTCACCTAATATATTTTCACTTTGTGATATCCTAACTAATATTATAAAAGCAAAGTGAGTGTTTGTTACGCTTTCACGAATTAACTACTCAACGAATCATCAAGAATTCAAGACTTTAGCAGAAAAATTGTCAGGGGCAACAAAAAAGGATATAGGTTTCTTTTTACCATCATCATCATCAATTGTTTTGTTGTTTTTATTTTTGAATAATTATGTCTGAGTTTTTGAGTCCAAAGTTCTGTACTTCTGTATTTTTTTGGAATTACTATTAATATTAATATAGATTATGTATGTTGCTATTCAACGTTTTTTGACAGCATACGTGTAGTCAGTGTTAATTAAAATATTTTTAATTAAATTAAGCATTAATGAGTGAAGCGTTTGAAGCCAGACCTTTTATAAAGGTACTCGAAAACAAAGCACGTGAAGACTGAAGAGTATTAATTTAAACGCGAAAGGGTTCGCAAATTGACCTTTATTTGTCTGACAACCAAATCGGTTTAGGTTTTTGACCTCAGGGCAATGTGCAGTATAGGAACTTTGGCTTATCAATAGGGTTGTGAATGATAAAATTAAAAAAATAAAATTTGACTTCAAAACTATAGTATAGGTAGGTATAGTTTTATGTACAAACTTAAATTAAAAACCAAAACGTCATCCTGTATAAATATTGATTATTTTTATATTTTTTTAAGGCACTCAATCATTTTCGATAAAAAAATAAGCTATCAATTACTTCTGAAGTGTGACCAATCAAAAGAAAAAAAATTGGCGAAATAATCGCGCAGCAAACATAGTACAGTCGAATTGAGAACCACCTTTTTCTCGGAGTTGGTTGAAAACATCGATCAAATCCGACTTCGGTGGTTGAAAATCAATATCAAGCTTTAACAGATGACTGTCGGCTTTCAGAATATACAATGGTGGCGTTTTAACCTCAAAAATTCATTTTCATTTATTCTTATTCTTTATTCACCTTATTCTTGAGCGCTCGAGCTCAGTCACTCTCAGTCTCATGAGATTTTTAATGAGAGCGAGAGTGACCGAGACAATATCAAATATGATAAAATGTCTTCAAGTCGCGAGTGAATCGGTTTCTTCTAGGCGCGCGTGCTCCATCGAATACCGCATCATTGCTTACCATCAGGCGAGATGGCGGTCAAACGCAAGCCTATCTCAGAATAAAATATGTTAATGTTAAAATATTTTTAAGTACATGCTTATATTGCATTGTCATTGGAGTTAAACACGTATTTACCAAATTTCAGCTCAATCGGACATTGGGAAGTGGTACAATATTGAGTTGTAATATTCCACCCGAACAAACATAGTTTTGTTACATACTTGTACAATGCAAGTTAAATAAAAGCTTTTAAAATGATATAAAATTCTACTCGTCAAAAAAGGGCCATTAATTTACTATCTTCCATTATGTAGGTATCTTAAATTAGCCGCTGAACTTTCGGAACATTGAACCCTTTTTACGTTTTTCTGATAATGGGATGTTGACCCCACAAGTTTGAAGTCTCTAGACAGATGAATAAACTTTGTGTTTCACTTGTGTATTTTTGACACGTAGGCTTTGGGACTTCTAAAAGTAAAATAAATTAATTTCGAAAGAAATCGAAGAGTTTTTCGGGACAGGTCTTATTGACCGAGCGAGCGAAACGCCTCTGCAACGACTGGCTAAATTTGCTTTTATCTGTCCGGATGTTTGTTTGAATGTTGATTGTTGGTACTCGCGTACAGGTCGCATTTCTAAACAAATCTTGATGAAACTTGGTAGGTATATAAGTTCAACGATTTAATAGTTTTTTTTGTCGTCACGATTTTTGATTGGGGGGGGGGGGGTATTTCCCTGGTGATAGGTAGGTAGGTGATGACACACAGAATGTGGTGAATTACAGTGTTTTATTGCAACAGCCTCTTTGCTGGTTTTACTCATATATTTGAAATTACTCTTTAGAATTGGGTATAAATTACTTGCAAATTTAAACCACTTCTCGATACAATTTAAAAATAGTGAAAAAGGTAGACTATAGTTTATCTTCTTTTCAAAGGTAACTCACTTCACCGCATCCCAAATTGCAAAACGTGTCAATTAAATATAGTTACAATTTCCATAATAATGTCTGAACTAATATAATTTGTCATTCTGTCATCTGCGTCCGTATGGAAATGCAAACTGTCCAATTTCCTAACACGGGTCAGTCCTTGTTAATATGGGTCGGTGTTTAATTTTATATAATTATTGTCACTTTAACAAGGTAATCGAACTGTACCTTTGTGTCCTGAATCATAAGGTATGGCGCACAGTATGCGACATGCGTTTGCGACAGCTCGGCGACTAAACGCAACGTCAAGCGGCTTCCGACAATCCTTACTAATCTCACCCTTACCTAATCTTACCCTAATCCAACCTACGTGGGGTCGGTACAGTATGTACACTTCTTCCATTCATCTCTATCACTCGTCATATCTGAATTCACTGCCTTCTTTTTCATATTATCTTTCACTCAGTTCATCCATACTTTCTTTGGTCGTCCTCTACAGCTCTAGGTACCCATTCACACTCAAGTTTATCGTGTTTTTGGTAATGTGGTCCTCCTCTCTTCACATAATTTGCCTGTACCGCGATAGACGGTTACTTGTCAACTTTTCTGTCACTGGCGCTACTTCCAGACTTCTCCTAATGGCCGGTTTACATTATTCCAGTCCAGCGATCCAGTCCAGTACTGGATTGCTTACTGGAAAAATGTAAACCGGCACTGGAATGAACTTACTGGATTCAGTTCATTCCAGTGCCGGTTTACATTTTTCCAGTAAGCAATCCAGTACTGGACTGGATCGCTGGACTGGAATAATGTAAACCGGCCATATATACTAAAACTAGGTAGGTACTACTATTAGACTACTCTATCTTACAAATGTCAGTTTGGATGTTTGATGCTAAATCACGCAAAAACGGTTGAACGAATTTGGATGAAATTTGGTATCAAAGTACTCGTGGTTAAGTTGAACTAATTTACAGGGTTACAGAAAAAGGGTATGCTAAACCGAAAAGAGCTCAAAGTATGAACATTATGAAGCTGGCACATAATGAACAACTTTTACTATGGGACCAACCCGGATATCTTGAAAAATAAATCAGCTGGTCCATAAAAAAATGTTGATGCCATTTGACAAAATGTATGGAGCAGCTGATTTTTTTCATGGTTCCCGCTTAGCATACATTCCTGTTTTATAAGCTTGTTATACATATAACCCTGTTATATAAGCTACTTTTATCCCGGAAGAGGCGGGTGAAACCGCGATGCAGTTGTTATCCTCTTAAACGATCTCTTGCTTTGTATGGTAAAAATACGAAAGTGAGTTTTGTCTGTTAAGCTTTGTACGCCTTAACTACTCATCCGATCATGGTGAAATATTGCATACACGTTGACAAAAAAAATCGTTATTAAAGAATAAAAAAACTATTTCAGGGTTCTTGTAGGAACGCGGGTGAAACCACGAACGCAGCTAGTCATAAATTAATCCCTCATTTTCAAATAGGTCAACTCAACAGTGAAATTCGCTAAAGTGCACATCCGTTGTTCTAATAATAGGACGAAGTATTTTGTTTCTATGCTCAGATAAACATAGAGAGCTAGATGAAGCATTGCATTAGATATGGGTGAAGCCAATAATTCCTACTTTTGCGCGTATGTAGGTACACAAGCTTTACAGTGCTGCGAGTAGGGGGTATATTATGTCAATGTGTTCGTTTTTAATATGGAAAGTAACGTGGTTCAAAACATTTTGAAATAATTAACACTCACGTCAAATTAAGTCATTTTTTACGAATAGTTTAGATCACATTCGGCAATCTTCATTAGGAGAATACAAGCGTGACGCGCTCGCAGTCGCGTCTCGCCTGGCGCCTCGTCTGTGAGCGTCTTGTGTACGTAAGTAGAGAAGTTCTTGGCTTCACCCAAACCTAACGCATTGCTCCATCTTTAAATCTAAGTTTATCTGGGTTTCAATGTAACTAAATATTTTAAGAGAATTTCACTGCAAAACTGCATTGTCGGGTTTGCCTTTGTTTTCGTTCAGTTTCTCGGAAAATAAGCTGTTAGTGTCATTCTTTAGTAACATTTCAGTACGCTTTCTTTTATGGAACTAATTTTTATAGAAGGAATTATACAAACTGTGCTACCTACGAGTAGACCTACTAATATCATAAACGCGAAAGTTTGTAAGCATGTTTGTTCCTCTTTCACGCAGAAACGGCTGAACAGATTTACATGAAATTTGCAATAAAGGTTGTTCATGGTCAGGATTAACACATAGGCTACTTTAATCTCGAAAAACTTATGTTAACTTTTTGACCGCGAGTGAACCGCGGGGTGCGGCTAGTATAACATAATAGTTAAAAACAGAAATACAGGAAAATATTTACACTCAAAAAAATTTAAAAAAAAAAACCTTAACAGCGTACACAGTTCATGTGATTCCAAAACCGATCCCAACTCTTGTGATGGCTGTTTAAGGAAAGGGTATACTAATCCGAAAAAGGCTCATAGAACTCATCATTATGAACAACTTTAACTATGGGAACAACCCGGAATTCGCCAAAAAAAATCAGCCGCTCCATATAATAATTATTTTTACAAAAAAAAACAAAAAACAAAAACCGACTTCAAAAGACCGACTATTGAGTTATTCATCTATTTGTCGCGCACGTATTTCATGCAAATTTAAGACTTATATGGTTTTCTCATGGATACCATTATCAGAACTGGACTAAATTGAAATAGGACCAAATGGAAAGCGTCAGCTTTCTAATAAAAAAAGAATCATCAAAATCGATTCACCCAGTCAAAAGTTATGAGGTAACAAACATAAAAAAAAACATACAGTCGAATTGAGAACCTCCTCCTTTTTTGAAGTCGGTTAAAAATGTCGATGAGTCTCGACAAAGTTTGTGAAATAGCTCTATAAAACCAGCTGGTATTCTGTTAGGTGACCGGCAGCTGACGTCACGAACGGTATTAGCGCACGTGCGGTATTAGTTTGTTTGAAGTTTGTAGTTTGATAGGTTATAAAAGGAAAAAGTCTAGCCATTTTGTCCTATCCTGCTTCCTACCAATGTGTGAATGTTTATCATCACGTATGTCGGTGACTTGACTACTGATCCCGTTTTGATAAAGTTTGAAAAAGAGATAGCTTATGCTGATTTAACAGATAGGGTATCATCATCACCATTTTTTATCACTCCAAGCAAATATTAATATATTATTATTTATTATTATTTATTTTTTTAAGCAAGTCCATAGCATTAGTCATTTAACTTGTCAATTTATATTTGGTTTATCTTCAATCCCAACATGGGTATAGTCTGCATAAAACTTATATGCATCCATTCTGGAATGACATCTGCGAGGTCATTGATATAAATTAAACAATAGAGGGCCTAAAACTGAACCTTGTGGTACTCTCATTGATACTGGATCCGATAAAGAGTACGATTCATTTACACACACTGTTTGGCTACGATGACTAAGATAATTTTTAATCGTAATTAGTGATTCATGATTCAAGTAGAAAGGCAGATAAAGTCCCGTCAGTTCTTATGTCAGTTGATCAGAAAACGTGGACAAGAAAAATAAAAAAAATCAAATGATGTTAAATAAATAAAACACAGCAAAAAATACGAAAAAGTAAAAAAGACGTCCGATAGAATAACTTTCCACGTGTCTACGTATCGTAAATAACATCTCATGTAACACATAATATCTAAACATCATAATTTTTAGGTTATAATTTCGAATACAAATGTCAAAATGACATTTTGTCATTCGGGTAGTTTTTATGCGTCACTAAGTGCGTGAAATTTACGTACACGGAAACTAGTGTAGTTTTTGGCTTTACTTTGATCTAAGGCGGGACTCTGTCTGCTTTTTTACTTGATCTGAGCCGTATATGTAATTGTACTTTAAATATCTTAAAAGAACCATTACCTCTGAAACAGTCTTCTTAAAATGGTACCATCTGAATTAATTAGAAAAAGCCTTCGCGTGAGGCAGCGGAAAACTTTTTCCATTTTCCGAACATAAAACTTTTCTATTCCGTGTCGAAGAATTGAAGCTGGGCTTGAATGTTTTATTTATAAGTACCAACTTCAATGTAAGAGAAGTTTCAATTGTCTTAAACAGAAAATAAAAAATGCCATAAGAACAATCAAAGTTGCAGGTAACGGCGATCTACTTACCATCAAGCTGAATGTTTAATTGTTTGCCGTTCTTTTTATAAAAAATGCAAAATAATGTATGTTTTATGTATTTCATGTGATTTATAACAAAAATAAATAAAAAAGAATTCCCTGTGCAAAATGGCGGGAAAATGTAGGTAATTCTAATGCAAATAGTGCAATACGGGTAGCATAAAATATTTACGAGTAGGCCACGTTTTCCAATAAAGTGTAATAAAAAGATGGACCTTTTATTACCACAGCTTTTGTAACTAGTATAAAATCATTCGACCACATATTCAATTAAAGAGACATCATTATTTTTTCAACAGATAGGTATATATTTTTGGTATTATTTTAGGCAACCCGGACAAAGTTTGGGCAGTGCAAAATCGCGGGATTTATATCCGCGACCTTGTACTAGTATTTAGGGTTGCGCCTCGATAAGTTTTGGAATAATAACCTCTAAAACTATAGTAATAACCTATATACTATATTTAGAGGTTAGATTAAGTTTTAGAGGTTACTTGTCGAGGTACAAATGCTCGTACGATGAAGCGGAATGGCACACGATCACTGTTGCCATCCTAATTAGGTTCAGACGACCACACTAGGACTTCGGTTACCACTTTACCAGTGATAGTGTAGTCTGGAAGGAGCAAAATTAAAATTATAATAAAAAAAAATATTGTAACCACCACGCTACCCAAGTGCGGATTGGTGGATTCACATACGCTATGGAATTTCTTCTCTGGATGTATACAGGTTTCCTCACGATGTTTTCCTTCACCGAAAAATCAGTAGTATGTGAATTCGTACATATTAAGTACCTACTTATTGGTACGAGTCGGGGTTTGAGCTCGCCACCTCAAGAAGATAGTTTGGGTAGAGGGTGGTTTAGGTAGTATTAAGTGGTTTAGGTAAGTTAAAACTTAAATAATATCCTGAGCCTGGAACATGTCTGAAATTATTAAAGAATTATTCAACTATGCTAACCATAATTATATCTATACTATACCTACCATGCTAAGGGAAAACTCAGATGAAATATCGAAGGGGAAAATAATATAAATATTCATTTGACATAAAACCGGGAAAATAAACAATTTAGATAGATACATTTAATTGTTTTTCCTATAAGCAACATACATGACATCTATATATATAAAAATGTTATGTTGGTTTGTGTACGCTTCAAAAACTCAAAAAGTTCTGCACCGATCGAGCTGAAATTTTAGCATGATATATGTATAATACACATCAAGGATTGTTTTTATCAATTTTATAATTTTTTTTTATCCACAGCGAAGCGTGGCAGGATACAATTCTAAAACTAATAAATCTTAAAGCATTTTTTTCTCATACTTGAGTTGGACAAGTTACCCGATGTCGTTTCAATATTACGTTACGACACAATGACAACAAAAACAAAAATAACTAAAGGTTAAGTTATTAGTGTTTTTACATCCATTCATCTCATCCTCTTAACATACGGTGCACAGACAGCCTGTGACGTATCAAACGACCACGCTGAGGGTTCGCCAACGGGCAATAGAGCGCAGTAGTCTAGGAATCAAATTCAAAGACCAAAAAACGAATCCCACACAGCGCTCCAAGACCAAAACCGCTGAAGTCGGATAAAATACCGGATAGTTATAATACGATTGGGCGGATCCCTTTTGTTGGATGTCGGAGGACCGCTGGGCAATTGTCACCGCAGATTGGTTGTCAACACTGGAACTTGGACCAGATGAGCCTGACGATAAACTTTGGTCACACAAAGATGAACCACGGGCAGTCTGGAAGGATGTCTGAAAGGAGTAAGAGTAATATTTTAATAATCTATATTCAAGGCATTTCAACGTAAAACCTAAACTGATAGTTTTAGTAACATTCATGCATCTGTATTCTCTAGATGTTCCCTGTAATGTCTCTCCATTACATTTTATCGTTTAAAAATTATCACCACCTTAAGGTTTAGTGTGTAATGTGGTAATGTTATATCGCACCTTCTTTTCTTCATAGGTGCCCATGTTTGACAGAGAAACCCCCCCTTCTAGGATTAGCGGATTAGGCTGTGCGTCATTATGACAGTCAAGTAATAGGCATGACGACAGTATCCAAAAATCGCCGATTCAATGCTTTCAGGGGACTAGCCAGATTAAAAAAATTTAAAACACATGTTTAGTCTTATTTTTAAAAAACAGATTATTAAGATTTTCAATAAATTAAAACATTAAAATACAGCAATCGGCCATCTTGTCAGAAACAACAATCACAGCGTATGACGTCACGCCTCAGTGAACTCAGGTCATCCGCCGCTCATCACGCATAGACACAATGACATGTTTACTAGCCGTGACGTCAAATCGACGCCATGACACAAGCAAGCTGTTTTCGGGCACTGTTGAAAAAATATGTGAAAAATGGCTTCAAACTTCGTTAAACTTAAGTTTATTACCGAAATAAAGGCTTTTTTGTAAATAGTAAATGTGTACTCACATTATGGAAGAGGATTTTAAAATCTTTCGTCACGCCTATTCCTGATGTAACTATGTTCATATAAAGATTTGTGTGTGTATTTACTTCAAAATCGTCCATTTCCATGGCAGGGTCACTGGGGGTCTCTGAGCTCGAAAGGTTGGGAATAAACTGATCTTCAATGCGAAGCCGTTGAAATCTAACCCTGAGCGGAATAAAGGGTCAAAATTAAATAAATTCAATATTCAGTAATTCAAGTTAGTCTAAACTCAACGTAACTTGACCAATACGAGTACTCTTTTTAATTTTAAATTTTGGCACTATACTCGGTGTATTTCATAGTATAATAAATATTTAGATAGATAATACACAAAAGAAAAGTAAAGAAATGAAAAGAAAAGAGTCCAGAGTTCAAGTGAATGCAATCAGTTAGTTGGCAGACTTACCGTAACATTCTGAAAACTTTCTTCTTTAAGACGAAAATACCGAAGATGACTACGCCAATTAAGGCATTATACATGTTGATTATAATATACGCCCAGGAAGGTATATTCGGGTACAGAACAGTTATTAGCTCCAGCAACCACGACGTCCCCATCATTGTAGCAAGTTTGAAAATAATCATTTGTAAACTGAAAAACAAGAAATATGTAAAAAAATAATATGTATAATAAATATATAGAATATATAAATGTATATATATATTTTTATGTGCATGATGAGTGCGGTGTGTGAGTGCCATATGTTTCGGTTTCTTCCGCAAACGTGATCTATCGTACTTAGTCCATCATTTCTCACTAACAGGTGCTATGGCAGCCAAGAGAAAACCATATTCTCGCGACTTCGATCGCGTGTACAAAATAGTGCTAGTAACTTTGTGAGCGTAAATGTAAGGCTATATTTCAGAATTTCTTGACATAAAATTTATTCATTCTTAATATAATTATGTTAAGACGTCAAATATACTTAGTGATCATTTTATATTTACATACAATCACTCCAACAATGGCGTCATTTGTCTGTGGATGCTAAAGTATCCTTATTATTATAAGCGCCACTGTTTGCTTTTTTACAAAAAATTGGCTATAAAACAAAACGATCAAAAAAATACCGATACGTGTTGGTCGGTATTTAAAAAATCAGTTTTAAATAATTTTAATGTGTTATACGAGTATATAGTATCGTCAGCACTGCACTGGACGTGTAAATAAAATGATTTCAACTCAGTTCAACCTCTTAACTATCCCACTGCTGGGATACTAGGATGTAACAAGCAAATTGCTTGCCTGATGTGAAACGTCACGTTAGCCGGTAACAGGTCTGCGCCATCCAGAATTTTGAACTCTTCACAATTCAAGACTCTGCGCGGCACAGAACAGCGCTCGTCACCCTAAGATATAAGATGTTAAATATCTTATTTGACCTGAAATGCCCACCACTTATCTACCTTTACTTTTTCTTTCGGGTTTTCCTTATTTTTCCTTATATTTTATACCTGAATTGATCCGGCTTTGGTTCGCAGTCTATTGCACTGGTTGCCTGCCAAACTTTGTAAACAGTCATCAAGAATAGCATAATATTGATGAAAATTAAAATACCGGTGGGAATATACATGTAGTATTGTACTGATTTACCTGTAACCAGACAAAAATATGTATTTAGTTATAGTTAGATTAGAAGTTGAATTGTTGATGTATAATGTTAATGTTGAAATGTGTGAAAGATGATATGAAAACGAAGTAGTGAATTCAGATATGACGAATGATAGAAATGTAAAGCAGAAAAGTTCATACTGTACCGAACGAAATACCCAAAAGAGCCAAAAGACCTAAAAGTTCAATGAGATGACGATAAGTTACAAATATATTACTGTTATAATTTTGTGCCAAACTGAGTGTCAAATAACTTGCTAAACAATATTTTTCTAAATCTATACTGCGCTATTACAAGGTGACATAAATTTATTTATTCACAGAGACTTAAATTATGAAACTACAAATGAATATTACAATATAATTAAAATAAAAAACTAAACCAATAAAACTAAACTAAACTAATCTAAAAGGCATTAATCTAACATTAATTGATTATTGATATAATAAATATATTACTTAGATAGTGTTATAGTTTTGTATGGGTATAATAAAACAGTCGAATACTTACTTAAGCACATAGGATTTTCTACACCTGCAGACGGTTTGTTCCGAAAGTTGCCGGTGGAAGCAGCTATAATAGTCAATACCAGCGGAGCTCCAAAAGCGTACACACAGTACCAACCAAATGATACATAACGTTTCCTTCGGCGAATTAGCATGCATCTAAAATGTTCAAATATAATTATTAGTCTACATTTTTATGAGTAGACACAACACTATCGAATGAATGGCTAAATCTATCGATGTCATCACTAGAGACTAGATTAATCTGATAAAAATCATAATGATGCTGGATGATTTGGGTGAATATAAAGGATTAGAACAAGCGAACATTTTAAAATCATCGAGAAAAAATATCGAAAAACGAGAGTCGCTAACTTTTCATTTCACATGACTATTTCCGGTTTGAGGCTCAATCAGTGTGTGCCACTTTGTATAATATCATCGATATCATCCTCAGACTTCTTTACTCCACTGTTTTATATAGGCCCTTCTCTTGCAGTGCCATCTGCTTGAGTTTCGCATATATTGGGACCATCCTCTCTAGCCAAATTGCAATTCTATAAATCGGAACGATAGACTAATACAATGTATGGGGTGATATTATTGACATGACATTTCTAAAATTTATTTATAGATTCTATGTTCTATTATAGAAATGTCAGTCCCATGCATTGACCTAGTTTTCTATAGCATTTTGATTATAGTATTGCAACTTGGCTAGGGGGGCAGTTTGACCCACAAGTCCACGACTTTAAAAATATCGCTGGTCAGCACATTGTAGCTTTTGAACATTGTATAGCATTGTAATATGAGTAAGTTTGTGTAGGCCAAGTGGCAAGCCCAAGAATAACGTAATATGATATTACTAGTAGTTCTGCGAACAGTGGACTTCGCGAAAGTCCGGATGTTTGTATGTTGATTCTCGTGTACAGGTCGCATTTCTCAACAAATCTCGACTTACGTAGTACAGGCTCAACACTTTAATAGATTTTTTTATCGTCGATTTTTTTTTGCTTGGGGAGTACTTCTACTTCCCTCAAAAAGGGGGGAAATTTGCTGTAGACAAAAAAATCCGACGACAAAAAACAATGTATTAAATCGTTGAACCTGTATACCAAGTTTCGTCGAGATTTGTTGAGAAATGTGACCTGTACGCGGTACCAACATAAATACAAACAAACAAACATCCGGAAAGATGAAAGCAAATTTGGTCAGACTAGAACAAATATTTAAAAAAAAATATTGAAAATTCCTGCTTGCTTTGTGGGCAACAAATTAGTGCAGAGTCTTACCTGCGAAATGTGTTCCAAATATCGAAAGACATAACGTTAAGCCAGAAAAAACTCGACAAGAATATGAAGTAGAATACGTAAAATATTACCACTAAAAATGAGAACAATTTTAAATGTTAGTATTCATACAATGAATTCAACAATTTGCAATTTTATTCATAACATTGCCTTAATTTTTGAATCACTGTCAAAAGAACTTAAAGCAACTAATAAAAATATGCAGGATAATAGAGTTACGTCGTCAATAATTTTTTTTGAGAATCGTTTTTTAATTCATTGGTTAAATTAGAGCAATCAAACATAAATACATACATTAAAAACCTAACAACTGACAAGCAGATAACGCACAATTAAAATCAGTCCGGTATGGGATCAAACAGAAAATTTTGCATAGGAATTTCTTATACAGTGTGTAACAAAAAGGTGTGACAATATAGAGAATTGTTCATAATATACATAATCTATACTCGTACATTAGATTTGGCATCATACAGTGTTACCTATATATGGAAAGGGTATGCTTAATTGCTTACCTAAAAAGGCTTACAGTACATACCATTATGAACAACTTTTACTATGGAGGAACCTCGAATTCGCAATAAAAAAAAACCAGCTGCTCCGTAACGACACCCAACAAAATGGAACAGCTGATTTTTTTTCACGATTTCAGGGTTGGTACTGTTATGTAGTAAGTTGTTGTTAATAATGAAGTAAGCTGGAAGCTGTAAGCTGTAAGCTTTTTTCTGTAATTTTTTTTCCCGAAATATTTTTCGAATTCGTTTTAAAATTTTATTTTTTTCTTTCGTTATTGGTTTTGTTTTGTAATAACGAGCTAAACTGGCTAATTTTATCAATCACACACACATACGCACGCATTCCACAGAGACACACGCGCGTGCGAGTGTCAGTCAAGGCCGTTCATCAGCTGATAAGGTACCAAGGTTAAGATTAGAGGTTAAGGTTCAATAATGATTTTTTGTTATAAATTTTGACTACTCGCAAATTATCAGGATTTTGAGACCCTGAATGTGGATTTTAAATAGCTCTGGGCATGCGGTGTTTAAGAATAATCACACCTTTTTGTCACAGAATACAAGAAAACAGAACAGAACAGATTGTATCAGAAGAAAACGTAGATGATCATTGAAGAAGGATTTCTGGAACTTTTCCAATATATCTAAGGAACACAAATAATACTTATAATACAATACTAATGCGAATACTTTAAATCAAACAAATATTTAACTTACCGAAGGTTTCACAAGTCATAGAGCTTGAGAAGGTTAAGACAATCTTTAAGACGAATGTGAGGAACAGTGTAGCCACGTAAGCCATGAGAGTCATTCCTGGCGGGGTTCTGAGCTGAGGCAGCACGCTGTATACCAGCAACAGCAATAACAAGAAGATTGAAGATATTATCGACACTACAAATGAAAAAAATAACTCAACTTGGAGCAAATATAGTTCTTAACTTTCGAACCGCAGACCCGTCATCACAACATTAGAACTATAACATTGTTGTCCAGCTACGGATTTCTTCAACCCAGTTTTTTATATACCCATGAGGGTACATACCCATGTGGGTATATACAAAACTTATGTGTGTATTCGGCTCAGTGTCTTTGTATCTTGGCTTCTTTAATCCCACTTCCTACTAATATGTACAAAGTTTGGAAATTTGTTTCTCAATCATGCACTAGACAAACAAAAAGTTTCTATTTTACTACACATTCAAAACAAGACAAGCCAGTTTCTGGCTTTTGGCAAATTCATTAAACAAATTATGCTGTGTCTTAACCCTTAGACTAAAATAAAATAAATGGACGGGCCTAAAAGAAGCGCACTATTGAAGACTGTTTGTATGAGTGTATTGCACTCGATACGTCTGACTCGCTCTCACTCCTTCCCAGCACCTCGGAAGTGTAACACGACTGTGGAGCTACACAATCACGACCTTCCATCGAACAAATAATGCCTTCGTGCACATTTCCATTATGCAAAAACACTTCGAAAAACAAAAATAAAAGTTGTGGAGTCACATTTCGTAAGTACATAATTGATCATCGTATTTTATCATAACTATCTACGTATAAATTATCAAAATACAATGGTTACTTAGTTTCCATTTCCATTTTGTTGTTGTTTTTCTACCGTTGAGGGACAGAAGTTTGGCTTGTGCTTAGTGCAATAAGGATGACCTCTCTTTGTTCGGGTGTATTCGGCTTACGCCTGAAAACACCGATCTGCCAAAGAAGCGGGTGCAAGTACCGTCAGCAAACTAATTTCCTGATTACAAATTATTAAATTAGTTACTACGTTCACACTAAGGATGTTTTTACGGCTTCTTCTTCTGGACAGAAAAAAATACGCTTAGTGTGGTATACAAAGTCCGAAACATTTTTTTCCTCAAAGTTATCTTCTATTTACTTACTGTAGATTTCCAAGTGATTTATTTATGACTCATTTTTCCGAAAGTGATGTAAGTGATGCACCCATTTTTTAAATCACACAAATAATTATTTACAATATTTGCAATAGAAACATTAAAAAACATTTGAAACATAAAGCTCCTTCAAAAAAATTTAGATTGTGATTATTTGTGATATATGTATGAGAATTTTGAGATTGTCTACTTATTTGTTATTTATATTTGATGTTTGACATCATATTTACCTGTACTTGTTGGTTTAGATTACAACTTCTATCTTAACACTAAACAACACGTTCGTATTAATACAAAGCGAACATGCGTATAGTCACGGGAAGCGTGTGGGTGGCGCTATCGGGTTTGCTAACGCTCCTCGTCCGGATTGACGAAATGCTCAAGCGCAACCAAGCGCAACAGACAAACACAGGCTATTTCTTTTTTTCGCATGGTATTGTGTATTCGTGGTCTCATTTTTTGTGAAAAATGTACACACATGCCTATGATTAGGTCTGGTATAGGAACAGTTTTTGCCTTATTTCGACTGAACGCAATCAACGGTTTAGGCCCGTCCATTCATTTTATTTTAGTCTAAGGTCTTACCAATGATTTTGAATAGTTCCATATAATCACGTTTCATTTTTTCTTTGCTCGTATAGAAAACAAATGTTTTAACATTTGAATTTTTAAGATAAATTAAGTCCACGCAAAAATATTCTGGTTCTTTCTTCACCCATTCATTAAGTTTGGTTGCGTGTATAGCCAGCATACCATTCTAAAATAAAAAAAATAGCGTAGGTTAGGTACCTACAAGAAGTTCATTATTTCAGTTAGTTAAAACAAAATTATTATAGGTTTCCTATTATCTATTAGTTTTCATATCATCATCCAGGATAAGTTTAATCGAAACATATAACAATACTCTGGTATTTAATAATACTCGACTAGTTCATCAATTTCTTGATGGTCTATGCATCAAAAAAAATAATAAGTTATTTATGATCGACAGTGTTTGACCACAACTCGCCTGATATTAAAGTATTTGATTGGCGTAACGACGCAAATTGCAAATAACGCCTCCAATATCATTCTTATTTATTTTATTTTAAAGCCATTGAGTGGGTCACAGAATGGATAGTTGTATACTAGAATGTCAAATCCTTGTATGATCATTCTTGGTTTAGGCCCTGCTATAAGGTCACACCTCACATAACGCAAAACTACAAACTGCTCTTACCTCTAAAAGATATGGCTCATCATTCCTTGGATTTAACAGTTCAACGCATGTTTTCTTCTCAAACATTCTATTACGAACTAAAGTAAAGTCGTCTAAAAAATTCTTCTCAGTCTGCGACACACCATGTTCTAGGGTACTATTGTAGATTTTTAATCTATCATAATTAGCTCTATCTATACCCAATCTATTTGAATTGGTACAAATAGGTCTTTGAGTTTTATTGTTAACTTTCACATCGCTTCGATATAAAACTTCGTCGAGTCCACAACACTTTGATATACAAGGTTTTTTCAAGTCCTTACAATATTCTATGGGATTTTCAATTGTTTCACTTGTTGCTAAATCTGCCAAGTTTGGTTTACATACGTAACCTTGATTTGATTTTGCGTCGGTTAGCAATATACAGTTAATTGTATAGGAAAATAATACTAAGTTTAATATAAACATCGTATTTAGAAGGATAGTAACAAATAACACTTGAACTTACTGCGAAGCTTGTATTAAGACTGACTGATTATAAAATACAATAATAAGGTTACAACACTAACCGGTTATAAAAGCATGTTCCAAATGTGATACTTCAAGTATTACCTACTAGGTATACTTAATATAAACAATGTACTTATATATTACGTAGAAACTGCGTCAAATGGTCAGGTTATGTATGAATTAAATTGAATTTAACATATTTTTTTAGTAACCGATCAACCCGTTTGGAACACGTTAACACCATTTGGAAGGGAGGAAATGACGTTTGCTTTATAAGAATGAATATGGATATAATATACTAGCGACCTGCCCCGGCTTTATACGGGTATGAAATATGGTCTATGTTACTCGCTTATGATGTGCTTTATATTAGTGCAAGAAATTTTAAAATCGGTTTTTGAGTTTATTCTTTGCAAACATACAAAAATACAAAATAATAAATCTTTCCTAATTATACCTAATATTAGTGTAGGTAGATGTAGCTTTAGCCCTCCTAGCCAAGATGCAATTCTATAATCTCAATCGCTTTAAAATACTAAGACAATGTATGGGAATTACATTTAGGCCATATAATATAGAACCAATCTTATCTTAATCTTAATATATATAAATCTCGTGTCACAATGTTTGTCCTCAATGGACTCCTAAACCACTTAACCGATTATAATAAAATTCGCACACCATGTGCAGTTCGATCCAACTTGAGAGATAGGATAGTTCAAATCTCAAATTATAGTCGCAATTTTAATTTATTGCAAATTATATATACACTGATAATTTTTACTATAAATTGACAAGTTAGCATCAACATACTACGGTTGCTATAGTTACGCAATGGCTTTTGACAGGACAACGTCTGTCGAGTCAGCTAGTAAGTATATAAATTACGTGTCACGTTGTTTGTCCGCTATAGACTCCTAAACTACTTAACCGATTTCAATCAAATTTGCACACCGTGTGCAGTTCGATCTAACTTAAGAGATAGGATAGCTCACATCTCAATTTATAGTGTCTACCCGTGCGAAGCCGGGACGGGCCGCTAGTATAAGTATAGATTATAGAAATGTCATTCCCAAACAATCTTAAGGCTGGTTTACATGATGCAAGTTTCTTGTACATTCAAGTGCAATTATTGAATGCAATAAATCAAGTGCTTTAATTGCCCTTCAAGAATTGTACGCAACTGTTTACACGTGGATACAAGTAAAAAATTGAAGTTTACACCAAGAAAATTTTGGCAAGCAAAACTTGCGCAAAAGATCAAAATGTTACGTACTGTTTAGACCATGCAGGTAATTTATTGCTTCAATTATATTGTATGCAACAGGCAAGAAACTTGCATCATGTAAACCAGCCTTTAGTCTTGTCTTAGTTTTCTATAGCGTTTCGATTATGGAATTGCAACTTGGCTTGCACCGTAAGTTCGATATTTTATTTGTCGACTCCCATAGTAAAAGTTGTTCATAATTATGAGAAGGTACTATAAGCCCTTTTCGGCTTATCATACTCTTTATGAATAACCCTGTACATTTTTTATGATTTTTTTATTTCACTACCCAGCTATATCCAGCTATATCAGTTTATTTATGCGTCAGAAGTTGGCACTCCAATATTCATATCATCATAATATTATAATATTCAACCTTTAATAAAATATTTATTTTTTTTTATTCTGGATTCTGGGATACCAGACTCGTCGGAGGGTGATTAGGCTGTATTCCACCACGTTGGCCAAGTGCGGGTTGGTGGATTCACATACGCCATTAAAAGAAGAAATTCAAAAGTTTATTTACCCCTGCGTGAATTAGTAATAGTCAAAATGCACATTTTTCAAACTCAAATTGTTTAAAAACAAAAACTTTAACAATTTCTCAACGATTTAACTTTAGAAATATTTTTACGAACTTTGAACTAACTTTTAACAACCATAACTTTGAACCTAGGACCAAATTTTCTGTTGTAATGTAATTTATGTCTAGTGTAATTTAATTTTTTTAAATTATTAAAATACATATGAAAATTAAAATGTAATTAAGTTAAAAACTAAACCAATAAAACTAAACTAAACTAATCTAAAAGGCCGCTGCCTGCGGGAATTGTTCCCAAAATGCTGGCCCCATTACCACGTTGTATGGCGATGCTCACCCTTTGGGCGAGATAGAGGCCAGCATTTTGGTCACGCGTTGCTTCGACCAGACAAGAAGAAAGCTCTTTTTTTGTGTGCTTTGTTTTACAATATCTTGGTCCTTGTCTGACTGGCTCAAAAAGTCATAGGAATAAAAGTGTCCACGATAGTTTCGTGCGTGAAAGAATTGAATCTCCGTTATCCGTTCATTTTGGTAACATATTCGTACTTTCTAAATAGTTTGAAGGCAAATATACATTTATCACCTTATTTAGACTTTGTTAGAGAAATATTCGTATGTTAAGGTCATGTACACAATGTAACTCAGACATACACGCGTATTTTATCAGTATTAGCTGCGCCCCGCGGTTTTACTTGCGGGGTGATGACGAAAGGAGAAGATACTTTTGCTTTGACTTCGTATTTGAAGGTACTTTTGCTTTGACTTCGTATTTAGTATTCCAGACCACCAGCAACCCAAGGACTATAAATAGCGACATAATAACTGACGTGAAAAAATGGACGTCTCTTTTGAATAATAAACTGTTGCCACAGACTTGCGGGATGCATTTTAACTAAGTACCTACTCTACGCAAAAGGTTAAAATACACTGAGTTATACAGGGTTATTCATAAAGGTATGCTAAGCCGAAAACGGCTCATAGTACTCATCATTATGAACAACTTTTGCTGAATGAAAAAAAATCAGTTGTTCCATAGAAAAATGTCAATGACTCTCGACAAAATGTATGGAACAGCTGATTTATTTTTTCGCGAATTTCGAGTTGGTCCCATGGTAAAAGTTGTTCATAATGATGAGTACTATGGGCCCTTTTCGGCTTAGCATACCTACCCTTTATGAATAACCCTATATATTTAGAGGTGGTGATCTGGGGCAACCGCGCGCTACGCGACCGCCGCGCTGGCTTTGCAATCAATCCTTAATAGCTTAAACTGGATCGCCCTGGTATTTGTCCCTTTCTGTCTACTAGAGAAAAAACGAGATAGAAGCTAACGCGATTCAGTTTAGGCTTGTACTACGTCTAATAAAAGAGAAGGTAGATGTTATGTCGTACAAGAAGGTAAAATCAGCAAAAGACGGCAAATGAAAAATGATTTGAAATCGACGTGCAACTGACCATACAAAGGCATACGCATTTGTATTAAATTGAGTCGAATAAACAATAATAGTAATTAGAACTTCACAAACCTATCTAGACACGGCATCCACAAGCACTTAAGTCAGTTTTTTCTCAAAATGCTAAAAACTCGCAGGGCTTTGCTTTTTGCGTTATCCGTCGACGGGAATAAGCAACTAAGTCACAGGGCTTTAATACACGAGGTGACAGTCTTACGCACCATACAACTTATGTTATTGGAACCCTTTCAGCGCCGGTTAATAGCACTTAAGTCGACTTAAGTTGTTTTGATCGAAGCAGTTATGACTGTCGTTTTGACTTCAGTAATCTGACTTAAGTGGTCTGGTTCATACATGATGTTCAAGTACCCTCTTTTTTTAAGCATTTTAAAATATTGTAAGAATTTTACTACACAAAAATGTGAAGTGCCTCTTGAAGATTTTGTTTTGAACCAGCATTATAGTTTATTCTGTCCTCTGCTGTAGATGTGTTGTGCGATTTGTGAATAAGTTATTATGGAATCGAGGGGAAGAAAGTTACTGAAACTTGTTCTAAATAAAAAAAAATCTAGTACTAGTGACCAAGATGCTACTACTACAACTGTGCAAGCAAGGACGTCTGGGATGCAGGAGCCACAAAACGAACCTTTCTCTGACGTTGACTATATGGCTAATCAAAATAAATCACCATCAAGTCCCAGTCTGCTAACAGAAAATAACGATCAACTAAATAGAGTAACAGATGATCAATGTATATTAATTGATCCTGAACCATGCACATCTGGAACACAGACACATACGACACCTATTAACGAAATACCAAGTGACTTTTCTAGTGATGACTCTGTGGCTGACCCAACATACTCTGTGCCCGACCATCACGGTCCAAGCACTAACCTACCTGCAGAAGATGAAGAACTGCCACAAATGCTGGAACAAGGATCAGTACACAGTCGAAAAAGGAAACGAGCAAATAAGTTGAAACGAAATCTTGGTCTTTCGTATGTGACGGCTTCAGGAAAAAATATAAAAGAACGCAAAATGCAAGAGTTACCCATATGTCGTAATAAATGCCGAGAAAAGATAAGTGATGTGCAACGTGCTGTTATTCATAAAGAATTTTGGAATCTTGGTTCATATGATTTAAGAGCAGCCTTTGTTTCATCTCTGATCACCATCCAGGAAAAACAAACAGAACGACGACGTGTCGCGGATCCTGAACGGCAGAAATTTAGACAGTGTACCTACAGCTATCATTTAGACATTAACAGTGACAAGATATCCGTTTGTCAAGGTTGTTTTTTGAAAACCTTGTCAATAACCGACAATTTTGTAAAACTGATAGGTTTAAAGAAACGAAGCACTTCTAGTGGAACAATACAACCAGACAAACGTGGAAAGAGAACCCCAACAAATAAACATTCCGAACAAAAAATCCTTGAAGTCATTAGTCATATTAACTCGTTCCCGTTAGATGAGAGTCACTACACGAGACTAAGAAGTAGCCGGAAGTATTTACCATCACATTTAACTATTTCAACCAAGTACTCTCTGTATAAGGCGTCTCATGAAAACCCCGTCAGTGACAAAATTTATCGGAGAGAGTTTCATAAATTAAATCTCAGCTTCAAAAAACCAAAAGTAGATACTTGCCACAACTGTGACGTCATTAAAATGAAGATAAGTGTTGCCGACGACGAAACTGTGAAATCAACCCTAGAAGCGGAACGTGAGTCACATTTGCTCGCAGCTGATATGGCCTACAATGAAAAAAAGTACGATAAAATGACTGCATCTTCAGATAAAACCATAAAGTGCCTTACTTTTGATCTCCAGCAGTGCCTTAGGTAGGCACTGCTGGAGATCCAGCTTTAGAGTCATCCGTAGCTTTTTATAAAAGGCAGCTTTGGACATTCAATCTTACCGTCCATGACAATGCAACGGGATTGTCTACCCATTACATGTGGCATGAATGTATCTCGGGTCGAGGTGCTAATCAAATAGCATCTTGCTTGTTCATTCATCTCAAAGGACTACCTCAGGATATTGCAGAAGTTATTTTGTATTCTGATACATGTGGAGGTCAGAATAAGAATACCCACGTGGCTGCAATGCTGACTTACCTAATGACACTGAAGCCCTTACTAAAAAAAATTCACCACAAATTTATGGTGCCAGGCCACACTCACATAGAAGTGGATTTAGATCACGCAATCATTGAAAAAAAAAAGAAAAAAACTTCTATTCAAGTGTTTCACCCCCACGATTGGATGCAATTAGTTAGGTCGAGCAGTAAAAAGTTTACTGTTCATGAGATGCAACAAGCGGAGTTTATGGACTTTGCGAGTTTGCTAAAGGGCCCACTAATCGCCCGAAAAAAAAACACCATGAACAACGTTTTCAAGTGGCATGATGTGAAATGGCTGTGCTACGAAGCGGACTTTGGCTTGATAAAATACAAAAACTCACTTCTCAGAGATGACGATTTCAGTGTCATAAACTTTAAAAGGAACACACGAACTGGCGACACTATAAATCTAAATGTATCGCCTATTGCAACGAACCCAGTGCCCATAAGTGTCGAAAAAAAAAGAGATATCATTTCACTCTTACCTCTAGTCCCGGAATGCTTTCACAATTTTTATCAAAACTTAGTAACCGCTGCAGATGTTAGGAACGTTGACCCTGACTTGCATAGTTCCGAAGATAGTGAATTTTAATGTTTTGTTTATGTTTTTATGTTTGCACGAGTGATTAGGTTATTTTATTGCAGTTGTTGTACAGTTAAATTTAAGTAAACACAGTATGTGAGACTTTCAGGACATACTTATTTGTAAGTTTGTAAGAAACACTTAAGTCCTATGTCTTAACCTACATTAACCAAAAGTTGAGGCGGTCAAATAAACTTAAGTCAGATTATATTATGTACTAATAAACATAGGGCAATAAACTTTATTAAGAGTATAACTACTTCTTAAGTGAGTAATAATAAGTAATAAAAATATACCATCTCCATACTTTTTTTTTATACCAGTCGTTAAAAACATCGTCCTGTAAACTTTTCAAAATATTTGAATGTTGACTTAAGTGCTTATGGGTTTCGGGTCTAGCTATGTAGGTAAATTTATTTGATTACCAACGTTAGCACCATTGTCGGTGGCATCTGAAATATTAACTTGCCCTGTCCTTACTTAGAAATATAACATGTTTATGACACAGGGCTCTTATTTATGTAATATTCCCTAATTACAGAGGTCAGCTTGTCTTATCTATTTTGCTTTGTCTGTGAGATTGTCTTTAGAAAGCTTTTTCATAGTCTGTTTAAAAATACTTAACTATTTAATTTTAATGCCGATTTATCTAAATATTCTAATTAATAAGAATAAAAAAATATTTTTTAACTATTTTGAAAAAAAATAATTACTATTTACAATTATGCTTTTATTGCATTGTTACACAGGCAGGTATACTAAATTTCAGCTAAATCAGCATTAATGGGTTTTACAGATAGCTTCCAAGATTTGAATTAACACGGCAAGCTAAATAAATGCATGGAAAAAGTTTCTACTCCAAGGCACAAAATAAAGGTTCCAAGGCAGAAACTTACAAGTCCACATATCTTTCGATTTTTTCGTATAACTCGTTGGGTTTTCAAGTTTCGTAACGTTTCATGTCGATCATCATTTGCCAGAGAGCTTAGGGTGGGGTCAGACTACTTAGTGGGTACCCAGCCTATTCAATTTAAATATTAACTTGCCCTGTCCTTACTTAGAAATATAACATGTTTATGACACAGGGCTCTTATTTATGTAATATTCCCTAATTACAGAGGTCAGCTTGTCTTATCTATTTTGCTTTGTCTGTGAGATTGTCTTTAGAAAGCTTTTTCATAGTCTGTTTAAAAATACTTAACTATTTAATTTTAATGCCGATTTATCTAAATATTCTAATTAATAAGAATAAAAAAATATTTTTTAACTATTTTGAAAAAAAATAATTACTATTTACAATTATGCTTTTATTGCATTGTTACACAGGCAGGTATACTAAATTTCAGCTAAATCAGCATTAATGGGTTTTACAGATAGCTTCCAAGATTTGAATTAACACGGCAAGCTAAATAAATGCATGGAAAAAGTTTCTACTCCAAGGCACAAAATAAAGGTTCCAAGGCAGAAACTTACAAGTCCACATATCTTTCGATTTTTTCGTATAACTCGTTGGGTTTTCAAGTTTCGTAACGTTTCATGTCGATCATCATTTGCCAGAGAGCTTAGGGTGGGGTCAGACTACTTAGTGGGTACCCAGCCTATTCAAGTATTCCAGATGCATGCTTTGCTCATTTGTAAAGCTGGAATTACACTGAGGCAATTTGGCATACGTCGTATTATGAGAGGCATGGCATGCTACATCATGAGATGTGAACTAATGAAATCATCACAGCCATTGCAGAAAATTCTACGCTGAGAAAAATTTAATTGGAATTTAGTTGGGCATTTTTCTCAGTGGATTTTTTTTTTACTTGATACCAGAATTGAGTTTTTAAATGAGCATTAAAAATCCTCATGGAAGCGCTACAAAATGAGGAAGGTAGTGTCAAAAGAAAACTCAGCTGGACTGAACCAGACATTGTCGTGTCATTGACATTTTTCCATGGAACAGCTTTTTTTCGCGAATTTTTTGATTCCATACTAAAAGTTGTTCATAACCATGAGTTTTTTTCGACTTGGTATACTTTATTTTAGCCCTGTATTTGAAAGGAAATTATTATGGGAATTGTTGTCCATAATGACTACTACCTATGAGTTCTTTTCAACTTGCCATACTTCCAACCCTGTATTCACTTTACTACGCCCTTGGCCAGCGTGGTGAAAGACCTAACCACCCTCCTAGGAGAAGACCTGTATCCCAGCAGTGGGAGGATTAAAGGTTGCATATGATGATGATGATTTTTTTTAATGTAATTGAGTGACGAGACGATCAAATCGCTCGCCTGATGTTAAACGTCACGTTTGCCCATAACAGTTCTGCGCCACCCAGAATTTTGAACTCGCAGAATTCAAGACCCTGCGCGGTACAGCACTGCGCTCGTCACCCTGAGATATAAGTTGTTTAATCTCCCATTTGCCCTGTAATTTCACTGGAAACAATGCCCTTCCAACCGGAGCACAGTAATGTTTGCACATTACTGCTTGGCGGTGGAATAACTGGCAATTTCCTTCAATATGCAGCATGCCACCAGGTTGTTGTCTCAGTATAATCGTGGCTTTACTGCCTGTCGAGAAATGAAGCTTCCTTTTAAATTCCTAAGATGAAAGAGGTATCCCTCGATACATTATTTATTAAGGCGTAGACGTATGTAGGCGATAAATGAGCTTTTTATTTTGTTTCGGTCAGTGAAATTGCTGAGTAAATAGACTGGATGAGAATCGAAATATGTATTATAATGTTTTAGAGGGTCCTTTATTTTTAAGGGGAAAAAGTTATTTCAAGTTTGTAATACCTTAAAATCAAAGACATGCTTATTATAGACTGTGGGGAAACCGAAAAAGAGGGTGGTGTGCGTATGTATGTCTGTATGTCCGTCCCTATGTGTCCCTCATCTACTAAACGGCTGGACCGATTTTGATGAATGTGTCGATATGTTTTGTTAATAATTTTGTCTTAAAAGCCATTTTAGGGTTCTGTGGAGGTACTGAACCCTCTAGAAACGAGTTTTCGCTTTAGCGGATTTATTTCTCAAATTACTACAAATTATTTTAATACGTCGTATCAAAATAATGTATTTGTAGAAATACCGTTTCGTAACAAAATTAAATTTATCTTTGCAATAAATCTAAAATAATGGTTTCACTAACATTCGAGCGCTAATCTTTTAATCTTAATCCCTACATTCCCTACTAATACTATAAATGTGAATGTAAGTTTGTTTGTTACGCTTTCACGCGAAAACTACTTAACCAATCATCATGAAACTTTGCACACATATTCTTGGAGGTATTAGTGTATTAGAAGTAACATAGGATACTTTTTATTAACGCTAATGAGATAATTTTTATCCCGAAATACTCATGTTAATCTTTTGACCGCGGGTGGAACCGCGGGGCGCAGCTAGTCTATTATAATTTTTACTAAGCCTTAATATAAATTATAACTTTAGTAAACTGTTTGCGTGATTATTTCAAAACGATAAAAGTTCATAAGATTTCAGGTAATTACTATGAAAAGTAGTAAAACGATTTGTTACCCTTGATTTTTATTGAGTTTGTCAACTGTAGTACAAATTGAAGTAGACATTAATGGCTAGTAAATTATTTTAAACTGGCAATATTATTTTTATAACTATACGTTTTTATATAAACATGAATCGCTGTTTATTTGTCTGGCTCTAACTCGAGAATGGTTGGATCGATTTCGCAAATTTAGATCTTGAAATATTTGTAAAAGTTCAGGGAAGGTTTAATTTAAAAGTAAAATAAAAAACAACGAGTAAAACCGCCGGGTGCAGCTAGTTTTTTTTTATAACTAGGGGTTTATAACGATTGGCCCGCCTTAGCGGAGAATAGGGATACGTGGAAAGAGAAAAGGGAGCCTTTGCCCAGCACTGGGACAAAACCGGCTGAGAAAACAATGGTACTAATAAACGAAAGCATAGCTGCACTTCGTGGCGTCACTCGCGTGAAAATGAATGTATTATATACTAGCTGTTCCCTGCCACGCTTCGCTGTGGATAAAAAAAAATGATAAAAACAATCCTTGATGCGTATTATATATATCATGCTTAAATTTCAGCTCGATCGGTGCAGAACTTTTTGAGTTTTTGAAGCGTACACAGACCAACATAACATTGTTATATTTATAGACTATCTTTGTTACAAATATCATCTATTTCCGTCTAGCCGTTTCAGCGTGCAGAAGTAACAAACATATGGACAAACTTACGATTTTATAATATTAGTGTGATTTGTTACGGACGATGCAATAAGTTTACCTTGGATAATACTGCTTTTACACTAAATTACATTAAAACCAATTCAGTCATTTCAAAGTTAAGCGCTAACAACCCTGTTATACACATAGGTATATGTGAACATCACACACACTTCCTTTCATGTGGGAGGAAGTGTGTATTCATAAAATAAATAGAAAAAATCGAGTCAGAATGAACTAAGGCCAACGACCTGAAATACCTCATAGTAAAAACAGAAGGCTGATTCAAGATTAATCGACATTATTTTTTACTCTTTCATTCCCATCGTATAAAAAGGACAGAAATAACATGTAACGTCTGAAAATAAGCTTACAAGGACCGTAACATGACAATTATCGTGACAGACCATCGCTGGAAGTAAATTACCACGCTTCGACTTATAAAACTCTGGACAAGGAAGCTGTAAGACACTATGATCACCACAACTTAAGTGATCAAATGATCAGCTAGTTGTGGTCTACGTTTATGTAGTAGATAATCGTGAGCATGCTTAAATTTAGGTTTTACTCGTATTATACATTGCACTTAGTCAAGTGAGAGAAAAAGACAAAAACAATTCGATACTAGCTTTGTCGCATATCTTCTTCTTGGTCGTAACGCTCTTGACAGTGTGGTCGTGGCAGTCATGCAGTACAATTGGCATGATGACAATAATTGACTAAGACATACAGACAGACAGACAAGTCTCGCGATAAGGGTTCTTTCCTAAGAAGGTTCCGAACCCTAAAAACGGTGGAAAGACAAATTGTCCACAGCTCGTGCTACGTATTGCTGGAGTATCTATAGCCAAACCGTTTATCTTAGTCCTCGCCTGCGCGGTACAGAGGCGCGGGGGTATGACGACAAAGGGGACTGAGAGAGGTGCGGGCGGTGGGCGCGTGTGTATCACACTAAGCGCTCCCGCCGCCCGCGCCTCTGTACCGCGCAGGCGAGGACTAAGATAAACGGTTTGGTAGTCGCTACTCGTCCTGACCATCACAAGTCCAAGATACCATCCTACCCACATCACGAGGAAGATTAATTAGAAGTCCGTCTGCCACATGGAATCGCTTGGTTTGCAGATTAATGATTTATCCATTTTTAACTGGTAAAGAAATGTGTCTCTATCGGTAAGGAGTATTTACTCCGGGAAGTAAGTAGTGGCCATGCAAACAGTAGCTAAATGAGGATTGTGAATAGAATATTGTTGCAAAAGACGCTGATAGTTTTTTCCCCTGTTGGATAGGTAGGCGCTGGGAATCTTTCAGCTTTTCCTTCCCACTAATATCTATTATAAATATAAAATTTTGTGGTTGTGTATATTTGTTACCATGTATGTATGTATCTCTTTAACTTCCGAGCTGATTTTGATGAAATTTGGAATTTAGATACGTAGTTTAGCCAAATAACACAACATTTTTTGTCCTCGCGCAGGTGAAACCGCGAGGTACAGCTAGTATAATACTGGGTTATAAGGAAAGGGTTTGCTAAGCCTAAGGCTTAAGTCCTCATCATTATGAACAACTTTTACTACGGGACCAAACGGGAAATTACGAAAAAAAAAATTTGCTGTTCAATACATTTTATCGAATGTCATTGACATTTTCCTATGGAACACCTGTTTTTCGTGAACTCCGCGTTGATCGGTGCGGGCTCATGCATTTACTACCGACGTCGAAAAGTTGCATAGACAATATTTGTTACAGGGTTAGGCATTACCCGGTCACAATAATCTGTGCACCTCGCTGGAATGCGTATAGCCTTATATAGTCGCACTGTCGCACCGCACTGTCGCAGTCGAGGTGATATAGGTGGTTATACTTATACTTACCTCGGCCAGAGAATTAGTATTGAAATTCAACGTGGTAACGTCGCCAGCCTTTTGGGTACCCTACCCGGGGATAGTGACCTAAGCTCTGTTTTTTATTTGTAATTTTATATTCTGTTCATGCCTATTTATGTTATATTTTACTAAGCATCTTTGTAATTACGAGTAGTAAAACAACAATGAAGAAATTAACTAAAAAATAATAATTTAATTAATTCTTCTAAATAATTACTTGAGTGCTAGTTTTAGCAGTACAACATCAATACAATCAGTTTAATTTTCACCTATTTGTAATCCAAAACAGCTGACAAGTTTAATCCATTAAAACTATCGAACTAGTTAACGACATAGTCGCTGTTTCCACGTTTGATACAAACGCAGCGTTTTTTACGCTAAGACGACTTTTTTATGCTATTGATTGAACAGACAAACAAATCGTTCGTTTGATGTTTAACGTCACGTTTGCCTTTAACAGATCTGCGCCACCCAGAATTTTGTATTTTTAACCGACTTCAAAAAAAGAGGAGGTTATCAATTCGTCTGGTATGTTCTTTTTTTTTTATGTTTGTTACGTAACTTTTGACTGGGTGAATCGATTTTGATGATTCTTTTTTTATTAGAAAGCTGACGCTTCCCATTTAGTCCCATTTCAATTTAGTCCAGTTCTGATAATGGTATCCATGAGAAAACCACATAAGTCTTAAATTTGCATTAAGTACGTGCGCGACAAATAGATGAATAACTCAATAGTCGGTCTTTTGAAGTCGGTTTTTGTTTTTTGTTTTGTAAAAATATGTTCTTGTTACGGCTATAGTTTTTTTCATAATTTCATTAGTATATATATAGTATATGTATTTAAATATAATAACAGAAATGTGATGTATGTGTCTGTGACCTGCGCGGCGATGAAAGATAGCCTTTGTTAATCTACAATGAGAAAAATGGCCATCTAAATTCTGCTATAAGTATGATGAATTCACTTAAAGTATGGAGCATACTTATATTTCCAAAAAGTAATATGCTTGGTACCCATTTTTAATATGACAACTATAATAATTACTATCATAGTATGGCCTTATTTCCCAAACAATTCGATTACAACTTCACACATTGCAGTCATTGCAACATCTTTGCCAGTTATTCAACCGCCAAATAATAATGTAAAAATATTACTGTGTTCCTGATTGAAAGGTAATGTTACCAGCAAAAAATCAGGGAAAAGAGATAGGAGGAATAGGAATAGGAGATTCTTAGGGAGACGAGAGCAGTGCTCCGCCGCGCGGGTCTTGAATTGTTAAGAGTTCAAAACTATGGGTGGCGCAGACCTGTTATGGGGCAAACGTGACTCTTAAAATTATATAGGCGATCGATTTACTTGCCTCGTTAATTAATCGTATTTAAATAATTGGCTATGATATACAGACAAACAGACACCGAAGTCTCGTTTTAAGGGTTCTTCGCCGAAAGAGGTTCAGAACCCTAAAAATACTTAAAACTATACAAGATCGTGTAGACGGCAACTCAACCCTAACATCTGGCAGATTGAATCGAGAACATTCTGCAACGTGTCTGTTCAATTACACTCGTAATTAATCGAGTCTTTGAATAATTAGTTACAATAATTTACTTTAATTAATGCTTAGGTTTTCAAATTTTGCTTTCGATATTCAGTGCGTTCGGTTTGGGAACAAAAACAGTTAAAAACGCCTCTTTTGCTCAGTCTTTCGCATGTGTGACATGCAAACGTGCATATAGGTACGATTGTAAGCAAAAATGGCGTTTTATTTGTTGCTGATTCCAAAAAGAACGCACCCATTTGGTCTCTACTCTCTGCTCGCGTTCGTTTTGGGAACGAAAACAGTTAAAAACTCCACCTTAGCTCACAATAGTTCGCATGTGTGATAAACGAACGTGTGAACAAACCATTTTGTTTTTTTAACTGTTACTTTTGCCACCGAGAAAACGCGAGTAAAACCGCGGCGCAGCTAGTAATATATAAAGGACGACGATTTTATCTTAAAATCAAACTTTAACATTTCAAATAAATAAGTAAAATTGTGCAAAAGCTGAACAAATGAACTACTATAACTATTGTTGTTTTTAGAGATCTGCTCAAAACATCAGAAAGCATACGTAAGCATCTCGTATTTTCAAGAAGCTATGTCTTAGTGGTTTCGACATTTCCCTCGGCATTTCTTACAACTAAAACGTCGGCGTAAATTAAATTTGATACCTCCAAGACTTTTGGAGAATTAACTGAGAGGAATGTCATGACGCTAACCGACTCGTATCAAAATGCTTTTCTTTACGAACTGTTTGGCTCAGCGGTAACATATCCGCCTTTTAAGCCAGAGGTCCCGGGTTCGATTCCCGCCCTTCAGATGTTTGAATGATGAATTTAAATATCTGTTCTGGCTCTGAGTGCTAGTTGTCCTTGTCTTTGGTCTTTGTGTATGTTCCATGGCATCCCCGACACAGGATTATCCTAGTAGGGAGCTATATGAATGTGAAACGTTTATTATTACGAGTAACATAATTCATAAATTTAAGAGCGTTGCTCTTGTCGTCTCTAAGACATAATTTTTATAAGCCTAGGAAATGCGCAAGCCTTGTAGAAAAAGGCAAGTATTGGTCAAATAGTTACGGAGTTATGGCGACAAAAAAGTATGTAAAACAATTATAAATGCAATGTACCTTATAACATAGACAGTTTTAAACTGAAATACAGTTTATATGTTTTTTATAAGTAATTTGACCACCAACTCGTTTGCTGGTAAGCGTCGATGATGCTGGAAATTCAGAAGATTTGTAGGTTATTATTATTAACTAGATTTGATTTAAATTGCAACAATTAATTTCCAAAGTATCAAAAGATTATTCCAACAGGTACATTTACCTCAATTTTTCACACACACTACAGTATTTAAAACAGAATAAAGAAGCACTCCAAAAGCCGACGCCTAAAACAAAATGAGTTCTAAATCTTTCTTCAGATTAATTATACCAAAGTCCACAGAAACGAAAAGTAAAAAAAAGGAAAATAAAACGTTTTGCGAGCCATCCGTCTGGCGCGGCATGTCAGCTGCCATGAATATTATTAAGATTTAGGGTTGTCACGCTCGAATACGAATGTTATTGGACAGTAAACAAATATACACGTCAAACTATGAGATTAAACACATTGAGCCAAACAGACGACCTATTTAGCTCTGCGGTTGTATATCCGCCTTATAAGCCAGAGGTCCCGGGTTCGATTCCCGGTCGGGCCGCTGTTTGAATGATGAATTTAAATATCTGCTCTGGGTCTGGGTGTTAGTTGTTCTTGTCTTTGTGTGTTCTATGGCATCCCCGACACAGGTTATCCTAGTGGAGAGCTATGAGTGTGACACGTTATATCTCAGGGTTGACCAGCGCAGTGCTGTGCCGCGCAGGGTCTTGAATTCTAAGAATTTTAAATTCTGAGTGGCACAGACCTATATTGGGCAAACGTGACGTTTTACATCAGGCAAGCGTTTTGCTCGTTTCGTCACTCAACAGCATAAAAAAGGTTTAATTTTGTAAAAACCTAGTTTTTGTTTTTACTTTGAGTGTAGACATTTTCCGCGAATAAACAAATGAAAAGTATCAGTCTTTGTTAGAGCACGAAATCTGCTGAAAACAAATGGTTATAATAGGAATTTTTAGTACCTAATTAGCGCAGGAATTTTTCTAATCAGATTTTTACTTGTGATTCTTACTATGACAAAATATACATTTATACAATACTAGCTGACTCGACAGACGTTGTCCTGTCAAAAGCCATTGCGTCAATTCTATGTCAAATGTCATATTGCGTAACTATAGCAACCGTAGTATGTTGATGCTAACTTGTCAATTTATAGTAAAAATTATCAGTATAGATATATAATTTGCAATAAATTAAAATTGCGACTATAATTTGAGATTTAAACTATCCTATCTCTCAAGTTGGATCGAACTGCACATGGTGTGCGAATTTTATTATAATCGGTTAAGTGGTTTAGGAGTCCATTGAGGACAAACATTGTGACACGAGATTTATATATATTAAGATAGTCAAGCCCGTTTTGAAATCCTTACCAAAATAATTAACATAAAAATATAATTATCAGTATAAAAAAATAATTCGTCTATAATAATAATTTTATACAAGAGCAAAAAGTCAATTCAAATATGTCAAATAAAGCCTATAAGGTCTTTAAGAATACTGCCACAGAGTTGTTTGAAAATAAATTTCACATAACTAACTTTTTAATTTTTTGTTTCAAATTTTAATATTTTAAATTTTAAACCGACATCAAGCCACAGCCCTAAAGAAAACGTTTCATTTTCACCTCGCCATCTCCGGGCTTATTGCTTCAGTAGCACACCGCAGCAGGAAATATAGCACCTGGCACATCACTACGTAGTGTTGTACTTTACAACGGAAACCGCGGCGGTTGATACCTACGTACTATTTTAGGGAAATTCTGCGAAGTATTTATTAGGTACCAGTCAAGTGCAATACTAACTTTTGTTATTAAAATTAGTGTACACACTGAGAAACATTTAACCGTAACTGTAAAAACTAGTAATAGCACCAGTTTTTAGGGTGAGAACCACAATATTATGATAGTTGTCACCGTAAAAACTGGTGCTAATCATCGTACTTTTTGGTGATTGTCAGTATGCTCCGTACTTTAGGTGAATTCATTGGAATTTTGATTGCCATTTTACTCAGTGCAGGGTATCGACATATGAATTTTTAGGTTTCCGTACCCAAAGGGTAAAACGGGACCCTATCACTAAGACTCCGCTGTCCGTCCGTCCGTCTGTCACTATGCTGTCACATGAACCGTGATAGTTAAGGAGTAGCCATTTTCAAAGATGATGTATTTCTGTTGCCGCTATAACAACAAAATAATACTAAAAAACAAAATAAAATAAATATTTAACCCGGGGGCTTCCATACAACAAACGTGATTTTTTTTGCCGTTTTTATAGATAGATAACTAGCTTTTACCTGCGGCTTCGCTCGCATTGATTTTTTTAATAAAAAGTATCCTATGTTACTTCTAATACACTAATACCTCCAAGAATATGTGTACAAAGTTTCATGATGATTGGTTAAGTAGTTTTCGCGTGAAAGCGTAACAAACAAACTTACATTCACATTCATAATATTAGTAAGGATGGTACGGAACCCTTCGTGCGCGAGTCCGACTCACACCGGTTTTTTATAGTTTTACATAACTTGTAGTTTTGCGACATGTCACATCTTATACGGCATAATCTTTGACCTAAGTCCCGCCTTCATTTACCATGATAATTAGACTAGGTACCTACAAGCAAACAATGGCCTAGTATCATGATTCCTCTTTACTTGTCCCCGCCGGGCCCCGTTACTTTGTCCCCACAGGATCCTTTTGTCCTCTAACCATCCCGCTATTGTGTTTACAAACAAACACCATCGGACCAAAAGATAGGTAGAGGTGAATTAATTGCACCTGGTAGAATAATTAGGAGCATGTTATTAAGAGTTTTAATGGGATTTGTTTATTTATTGAAGGAAGTATCACTATCATATCCTACTTATACTACTATCCTACTTCCTATCCAACTATCCTACTAAATAAATATATACGCGAAAGTTTGTAAGAATGGAAGTATGGATGTATGTTTGTTACTCTTTCACGCAAAAACGGCATTACGGATTTACATGAAATTTAACATAAAGGTTGTTCATGGTCTGGATTAACACAAAGGCTACTTTTTATCCCAAAAAACGTGTGTGAAATCGTGGGGCGCAGCTAGTAATATAATAAAGTGAAAGTTTGTTTGTTACCAATAAACGCTGAAATGGCTCAGCCGATTTACATCAAAATTTGGAAAGAAGATAATGTAATATTTCATGGTCTGGATTAACACATAGGCTGCTTTTTATCCTAAAAAACGTGTGTGAGATCGTGGGGCGCAGCTAGTAATATAATAAAGTGAAAGTTTGTTTGTTACCAATAAACGCTAAAATGGTTCAGCCGATTTACATCAAAATTTGGAAAGAAGATAATGTAATATTTCATGGTCTGGATTAACACATAGGCTGCTTTTTATCCCGGAAAACTCATGTTAACCTTTTGACCGCGGGTGAATTGAAATCGCGGTTTCACTCGCGTTAAAAATAGATTTTATGCAAATAGTTACGAGTATTCACTTGAGTGACAGAGCTTTGCATGGAAAAATCGGAAAAACACGTTTTTTATCTAATTTATATTGAGATTGCGTTTATCGAGTACTTGCTACGTATTTTACGTCAAAATTTGTGCTACGTATGCTGATGTAAGCGAAACTCGCTACTGTCGTGAACAGCGAAATATATCACTTCATATTCCTTCGGGTTTTCATACAAACATCCAGCAACATATACTTAGCGTACATATTAAGTAATAGTTTGCCGTCTACGGTGGTAGCATACGAGTATTTTAACTTTCCACCATTTTCCAAGATTTGCGTTGTCCAGAGCTTATTTTTTTTATTCTATGTTAGGCTTGCGTTTGACCGACATCTCGCCTAATGGTAAGCCATGATGCGGTCTACGAACAAAAACAAAGAAAAACTAAAATTAGACAACAAAAACTTTTTCGATATCAAAACAAACAAAAATTGCACATCCATTATATATTCGCTGCTCTTTTCCTGAATAATAATATATTTCTCGAAATTGAAAAACAAATCTACATACACAAGATTATAATTCCAGACGCAGCACCTAACCAATCCATTCTCCAACCTTATATTTTCCGCAATTTCTGATTTATGTTACGCATTCGTATATCGTACAGGTAATATAGGACATTACAGGAAAAGTGACTCTTTGCCCTAGTTTCCATAGTTGGAAATTGCTCGGCAAATGTAGTGCCAGATGTCACAAAATAGAGGTTTGAGGCACCTGTCCCACCGTCGAGTTTAATAGCGAGTTGAGAGTTGTGCTAAAAGCTACAGAAATTGGTACCCATGTTAACAATAAGAAGCGAGATAGGTACAATTAATTGCTGTGATTATTGGATTCATAAAGTGACTTTTAGACTTCACAGACCAGCCACCAAACTAGCATTCGTTTCTCCTTACTAGCACGTCGATCACACACACAGACACTCACACACACACACACTACACACCACACACTACACACTACTCGTTACGTGTAATGTAATCCATCCTAAGCGAGCGCGAGAAAACCCGAGCTATTGACTGTTTTATCGCTCGAGACAAGTGCTGTGCCATTATGAATCTGTGTCACTGCAAAAGACGTGTAGACTGTAGCATAAAAAGTATAACGAGTTAATACTAGCAGTGGTGGGACAAGCACCGAAATTGGAGGCTTTGGGTGACTTTGAACTTCATCCGATTGACATTAATCAGAAGCGGTGAACGTCATTAGGTGTGTGAAATATGGGCCGGATAAAGCTGGCTGTTCTTTGTTCTGCCATCTGTCAATTGTATTAGGTAGAAATCGTAGATTGGTTAAAATAAAGTGCTGCGCTACTTTTGAAAATGCTGCTGGTTTTTTTTTAGCCTGTACTTAATATCCCACTGCTGGGCAAATTTCTGCCGGTCTTGGGTCTTGTTTAAAAAAGACTTTTTTTTTTTTATGTAATCGAGTGACGAGACGAGCAAATCGCTCGCCTGATGTTAAACGTCACGTTTGCCCATGACAGGTCTGCACGAGGGGTTCCCAACCAGTCACACCAAAACGAGTCAGTGTGACTCGTTGGCACCACCCAGAATTTTGAACTCGCAGAATTCAAGACCCTGCGCGGCACAGCACTGCGCTCGTCACCCTGAGATATAAGTTGTTTAATCTCACATTTGCCCTGTAAATTCACTGGAAACAATGCCCTTCCAACCGGAACACAGTAATGTTTGCACATTACTGCTTGGCGGTGGAATAACTGGCAAAGGTGTGGTACTTCCCCTGGCGGGCTTTGCAAAAGAGCCCTACCACTACAGACTAGACTAGATAGACTGGACGGTGCTATTGCTTATGAACAAAAAAAGATCTGTGAATCAAGATGAAATCAGATATAAACAGATTGTGGCAGTAAAGTGAAATGTTCCATTTTATATAGGTAATCATAAAATGGGACGTTGCACTTCTGTTCAGCGTTCACAATCTTAAAAAAACACTAACCTAACTTAATTTTATAAAAGTGAAAGTTTGTTAGTGTGTTTCTCATTCCTTCACGCTTAAACGGCTGAAAGGAATTAAATTAAGTTTGGAATAGAGACAACATTATGCCCTGGATGAACACAGGCCATTTCATCGTCTTCACCGTTTTCGTCACCGCGCAGGTGAAACCGCACAGGTGAACCGCGGGGCGCAGCTGGTTTTAAAGTGAATGCGAAGGCTTGTAAAATATGGCTGGTAGACATGTTTGCGTACGTTTGTTACTTTCACAATGAAAAGGGTCAACAGATTTGGATAAAATTCGGTTTAAAAATAGTTTATAGGTTTTTTTTTTTTTTTTATGTAATTGAGTGACGAGACGAGCAAATCGCTCGACTGATGTTAAACGTCACGTTTGCCCATAACAGGTCTGCGCCACCCAGAATTTTGAGCTCGCAGAATTCAAGACCCTGCGCGACACAGCACTGCGCTCGTCACCCTGAGATTTATAAATTGTTTAATCTCCCTTTGCCCTGTAATTATACTGGAAACAATGCCCTTCCAACCGAAACACAGTAATGTTTGCACATTACTGCTTGGCGGTGGAATATCTGGCAAAGGTGTGGTACTTCCCCAGGCGGGCTCTGCAAAAGAGCCCTACCACTACAACAGGTACCCTGGTTAAGCACATTCGCTACTTTTTATACCAAAAATGAACAGTTCCTGTAGGATAGCGGTAGAAATCACGGAGCACAGCTAGTATAAAAAAATATAGTTTAAAAAACGAACGGCAGAGGTATGGAACTCACTGCCCGCGTCTGTTTTTCCTAGAAAGTACAACCCGGGGATGTTCAAAAATAGAGTGAATAAGTTTTTCCTAGGCAAGCGTGCTACATCTTCGACCACATCGTCACTTCCCATCAGGTGAGATTGCAGTCAAACGCATGCCTAGTCCGATGTAAAAAAAAAAAAAAAAAAAAAAAAACACGCATTGTCATCGGTCTTTAACAGGTGTGCAAAGTTTGAATTAAATCTGATCGTTCAAAGTAGGGCAAAATCGAGCTCAAAGGAGTTGGTTACATACATGCATGTGAAACTAATAAAAGCGTATTAAAAAGAAAAAGTGATAAAGGCCTGCTCAATATTGTTTTTGTGCATCTCTCAATCCACTACAATTGGTATTTCCTGCCCGTTTGAAGTTTGAAGCAAAACCAATTGGGTTTGTGTCGTTTCGAAAAGCGGAAAATTGCGCGAATCAAAATGGGGAGTCCTGAAAAAGGAAAAAAGCGCGCGCGTTTTGTTTCTCAAACCAACCTTAGCAGTACCAACTTAACTGGTCAAGTGACGAAATGGGAGAACTGAAAATGTTCTATGGGTTTCTGTTGGATTTGTTTAGGAATTACGCTGGTGGCTCCACCTCTCCTCTGTAGTAGTTCACGTGTGATGTTTGGAGAGTAGAACGAATGCGAAATAGTTTTTCGGTCGACCAAGCTGACTATTTTGTAAAACTATAGGTGTTTTTGATAAACTGATCTGGTTGATTGTTTGCTTGTCTTATAGGCTGAGTGTGGAGCCCTAGAGTCATAATCTTGCTTCTGTGATGACTTAAAACGTTAGAAATTAACACGAAACAAAATAATTATAATTTAACGTGTCATCCGTCCACGGTAACACTCAATTGTAAATGCCATTCGCGGCCAATTATCCATAGACCTATTAAAAAGGAGGTTGCTTTACTTGGTAATCTCTCAGTGTAGTTAATTTATGCCATGAGCGCTTCATACTCTACTTGAATACGAAAATGTTTTTTTGGGATTAAATTAATAATAACGAATATGCACTCAAATTTTTTTTTTTTTTTTTTTAGTATATTATTAAACCACGGTGGACTGCGTGGCCTTTTTCACTCAATACTCAACTCAGCTCAGCTCTACTATACACAGTAAACTGCTACTACTACACTTCTAGGTACTACTAAAATCACAATCACACAAAAAACATACATTCTGAACTGGTGAACGTGACGCATGTGTCCATCCACTCACGTGGGTCAATCACAACTAATTTTTTTCTGTAAATGACTAAATGCTGTTGGCCACTGAGGCCTATACAGCGTACCTGGTAGGAACTGAGTTTGCGACAGTACGCAGTGTGCGATATACTTATACACACCGTTGACTCGGCACCATTTGAAATGCACATTCGCCCTATCCTTACAAAATATATACCTCAATGGCTACTAGTATTGTACCAACATTTAGGATTTTCTTCCCCTAAGTACATCTACAAACGTTTGAAATATCTCTGAATCTTAATTGCCATCTTAAATCACGGCTTAACAAAGGAAATAAAGGAGATGTCTTAATTTCGCTAGACAAATGATCAAAATACACCGTGCTCCAGTATTGTCAAAATTAGCAAAATGTTGTACAGAAAATAGGTATAATTTGACAAGGATGAGATTTTTCAAAGGTAGGCTTGCTGATAAATGCATCGGGTAATAGAGGTGGCCATAGGTGGCGGTGACCACTTCTATCCCAACAGGTGGCCCGTTGTTTGATTGTCACTTATTTAAAAGAAAAAAAAACTATCTTCTTATATCAAAATTTCAATTGCCTATTTTTGCTATCATCTTTGTTCGGCACTACAGAGTTATTCATAAAGGGTATGCTAAGCCAAAAAGAGCTTATAGTATACTCATCATTATGAACAACTTTTACCACGGGACCAACCCAGAATTCGCGAAAAAAAAACAGCTGTTCCATAGACAAATGTCAATGACACTTCAAAAAATGTATGGAACTGCTGATTTTTTTTTCGCGAATTTCGAGTTGGTCCCATAGTAAAAGTTGTTCGTAATGATGAGTACTTACTCTAAGCCCTTTTCGTCTTAGCATAGCTTTTATGCATAGCCCTTTAGATCCCGATGCCCAATTAAGTGCTGACAAAGTTTTCTTATTTCACCTTAGAGTAACGATAGACGAATTCCTCCATGCAGTCGCAACATTCCAAACG
Organism: Alcis repandata; assembly: GCA_949125135.1. Lineage (NCBI taxonomy): Eukaryota > Metazoa > Arthropoda > Insecta > Lepidoptera > Geometridae > Alcis > Alcis repandata. The sequence continues at coordinate 2,942,122 of OX421246.1, read as the reverse complement.
TATGAAAAAAATTGTAAGAAGTAAATTGTATGAAGATTTCTCAAATGTTGCGTCTTTTACATTGTCCTAATCAACAATTATCGACGGTATGGTAAAAAAAAATATTTTTTTGGATGAAAAAAAAAAACAAAGCCACAAAGAACTGTCATATATCAATATCTAAATGACGTCCTAACAAAACAGAACTGTCGTATACCTAAATGAGTTTCTAACAAAAGCATTTCCGGTTCTCAGTGGACGTTAACCTTTTAGCAATAATTTTGAACCAAATCCTGATAATTACGGCTAATCCTAAATTCTGTAGCATCTAGACGCAAATAATTATGAGGATTTAGGAAAATCGAGAAACAAATCGGAAAGAAAGGCATTTTGGAAAATTCTAGGAACAAACGTTTGCTATAGGAATGAAATATTAATCTTCACGCGGTCTACGCTCACGGATGAAAGAGTTTTGTACAATTGCGGCCATGAAAAGTACACATTTTCTTTACTCAGATCAAGTACAAAATATCTTTTTCGCCGGAACAGCTCGGCTTCGGCTTCTGGGGTCTCATTTTTAAATTGCTCGTATGAGTATTTTCATGCGTATTTTCTTGGAATTTTGAATAGGATACTTTTTGACGTGACAACGTCTTATAAATTGGTTTGCCGGGTGACACTTCAAGAAACTGCGTTACGCTCCGCTCACGTTATGCGCTCACAATGAGAGCGAGTGAGAGGCACGCGTCCCTTCCACTCGGGCATGGTTAGCCCGCCTAAGAGCGAGAGAGACAGACATAAAATTTTGTTAATATGAAATTCAGTGCGAGATTCTTTGTATAAATTAATGTTTTAAATATAATTCTTTGTATAAATAAATGTTTTAAATTGTTACTATTATTTCATCCTTCTTCCTACTATACGAATGAATATTCACATTAAAATTATTTTACCACTCAAAGTCGTTGTCACGTAAAACTTTCGCCCGTATACCGACTTTACAGGCAACCAATTTTATCCCAGAAAATATACTGGCTTCTGTAAAAAAGTATAGAATTCCTGAAAACTAAATTTCATTCAAATCCATTCAGTCGTTTTTGTGTGATTTAAATAAATATCCAAACAGAAATTATAAAATAAAAACAGAAGCACGAGTACATAATCTTCTTCTCTCATTTGTAAAAATGAATCGCTGTTCGTGTGTCTAAAACCCTAAAATTTTTATTTTAGTCTAAAGCTACGAGTAAAACTGGAGAATGGCTGGACCGATTTGAATACTTATTTTTTTGTTTTGTTTTCTCTAATACAGGGAAGGTTTAAAAGTAAAAAATAAACAGTGAGTGGAACCGCCGGGTGCAGCTAGTTAAATTTATAAAATAATTGATACATGTGCCAATTTCTCCGGCCTCAACTGCACCGTGTTTCATTGAAACACTCCGTGAATCATGCACGCTTTGAATAGAATTCAATTTGTGGGTAGTTGCGTGTAGTTCTGTTCGCGCCTTTGTTTGGATTGAGGTGCTAGAATTTAAAAGTTTCTTCGGAATACATTTGGGAATTCACATTGTTACACACACACATTCACACTTATATATTATTCAGGCTCTTTCAGAGATCGAAAAATGTCAATTGAAATATGTGGAACAGTTGATTTGTTTTCGTTATTTGAGAGTTGGTCTCGTAGTAAAAGATGTTCGTAATGATGAGTACGGCTACGGCTTTCCGGTTTAGCGTAGGCTTAGCATAATTTTTTACAGATTTCAAAATTAAAAAAAACTATGCGTGATATTTTTTTTTATTATCAATCAGTACCTTTTATCTCATACCCCACGTGACCAAATTGCTTGACTTCAAAATTTAAGGTCTATTTCAGAACCCAATTTTCAGTTAACTAGACCTATTTTCAGCATATTTTTTTTATGAATTGTAGTGCTTAACGTTATCTAGCGTCATGTCAAATTTTAGAACGCTAGTTGTTATAGTTCTTGAGATAATTGGCTGTGACATAGACGGACAGACACTGAAATCTCGCCTTAGGGTTCTTCCCCGAAGGAGGTTCTGAACCCTAAAAACCTTACTATACTATATACCTATAATTATTTTTACAAAAAACAAAAAAACAAAAACCGACTTCAAAAGACCGATTAATGAGTTATTCATCTATTTGTCGCGCACGTACTTAATGCAAATTTAAGACTTATATGGTTTTCTCATGGATACCATTATCAGAACTGGACCAAATGGGAAGCGTCAGATTTCTAATAAAAAAAGAATCATCAAAATCGATTCACCCAGTCACAAGTTATGAGGTAACAAACATAAAAAAAAATATAGTCGAATTGATAACCTCCTCTTTTTTTGAAGTCGGTTAAACAACTGTAGCGCTGTTAAAAGTCTCCTTTTTCCGGCCCCTATTTTTCTTTCAATTTAATATTAATTATGTATTCTATTAACCTTATTTCTACCGCATTATCCACACAGAGGTAAAACGATTGAGAACAAATTTATGAAATTGGGTCATTCCATTTAATAATCTAGAGCAATAAGCCCAATGGATCAATCCAAAATTGGTTTCCAAATGTCCATTAGAGCGGACAAAACAAGCGAGCGACGATTATGCAAAGCATCGATCCGGAATATTCCGGATTATTCTAGAATGTTCCAGAAATTTCCGGAATATTCGACGGGAAGGTGCTTGCTAAAAGCAGGCGTTATACAACGAAAATAAGTTAATCAGTTGACGGAAGCCAAATTAGGTTTTAGAGGGTAGAATGTAATTTTCTTGCCATTTTGAAAGGTTTCGCAATTGATTTTAGTATAAATAAAGCATAAACTGTGATAGAAATTTCAAACTGATGTTTTTATAGCTTACAGCTATATTTATTATACTATGGTAAAGTGCTAACTAACGTGCTAACGTGGTTTTGACATATTTTGTTTAATTAACACAGGAATACTCACGTAAAAATTAGGTCGCTTACGGCTAATTTCGATCACATTCGGTGACCTTCATCAGGTGAGTAACAAGCGTGATGCGCTCTCGGTTTCGTCTCGCCTGGCAAGTGAGTATTAACATGCTAATTATCTAAAACAAAATGCTTTATTTATCTATATAGTTTTGCATAGTTTGTGCGTTTGATTCTGTACTTCCATAGTAATTTTATAAAAAAAGTGCAGTTTATATTTTTGAATATTTGTTGAACAACTGGTACGATTGAAAAAAATACTAATGGAAAGCTCTATCACTAATTGTTAAATGAATATTTAAATGTCAATACACTACAAAATGTATGGAATAGCTGATTATTTTAACGCGATTCCAATGGTTCACTAAGAGCTCTTTTCGGCTCAGCCTTTCCTTATAACTCTACTAGCTGCGCCCCGCGGCTTCACCCGCGTTTTCTGGGATAAAAAGTAGCCTATGTGTTAATCCAGACCATGAACAACCTCCATTCCCAATTTCTTGTTAATCCGTTCAGCCGTTTTTGCGTGAAAGAGAAAAAACATTCTCACATACTTTCGCGTTTATAATAATAGTAGGATATAGAAGATATTAGAAGGCCGAACGCTAAACAGCACATCACAGTACCTACAAGGTAAAAACTCCAGCCATCAACTAGTCATAAAATAATAATCAATAAAACACAATGTTATTTTATGGCTTGACTATTTCGTTTTATTTTGGTCATTGAATTTTTCACGATTATTGAAATAGAAGGAAAATGCTCGTGCCTTATTTCTTTTAGAATAATATTCATACACATCACACGTCATATTATGGATGTCTGTCGAATTGAAGAAGAATTCACAATTGTGATATGGTTTTCGTTTCTGTATTGTATTTATAAAGTACCTACTGCCCAGAAAGTAGGACTATAATCACCGAAGTCGGATTAATTGATGGCTATAATATAACCAAAGGCAATAGCGGTCGCTTACCATCAGGCGGCAACTTGTTTTCCGCTTATGACGTAAAATTAATTGTGAAAAAACTTGGACTTTCTAGTTTTTTTACATTGGACTTCCAAGTTTTTTTAACACACTGATAATTGTAATTATTCTTCAAACGGCTGAACAAGTTTTTTTGATTAAGCCAAATAGCTAAAAACAAATAACAAAAAGAAAATTGCTTAAAACTCAAGTCACATTTCAAACTTAAAAATACAAAAATTTCTCCGAAAACGTTTTCTTTTCATTTTCTAGAACTCAATATTTATAAATTTAAATACTATTACTCGTTTAATAGTTCTTACTAAATTTTATAAAGCCCCCTCCCCCCTCTCCGCATAGTCTCATTTCCGAAATACCTAAAAGCAACATTTCAGTAGAGTATGTTTTGGAAAGTTTAATTTTAACACCGGAAGTTAACTTAAACACCACCCTTAAGGCTGAGCGTATGCTGAGACGCAGGTGAGGTGACGCAGCACAGAACAGATTTTGCAGGACAGAGCAAGCGAGACAGATATAGGGCGCAGAGCAGGACAGACGTATGTCTGCGTCGCACGTGCCTACCCCGCAGTATGCAGCTCTCAGCAGAGCAAACGAGACGGATAGAGCGCAGTATTCTGCGCTCTGTCCGTCTCGCTTGCTCTAACAGCTTGTAGCTTTGCTTGTAGGACAGCTACATGTCCGCCCCGCACGTGCCTACACCGCAGTACGCAGCTCTCAGTACGTTCATGCATTACAAAATCAGCTCTGCTCTGCGCTGCGTGGACTGGCGCCACCCGCATCTCAGCATACGGCGTGCCTTATACTGGGAGTAGGTTTTATAGTCTTGTCCAAAACGTTAACAAGTGAAAATGCCTATCCATTAATTTTAATCATGTCGCGTGTCACCGGGACCGGACATCCGAGTTCCTATAACTGCCACGTAACGCTTTAGCCACAGTAACTATGTCTCAGCTGGACTAATTACTACATTAAGAACAACAGTCCAGAAAACAAATTATAATTTTACTAATTTTGTAAAATGAAATAAAACATAGACACTAAGATTATATATAAGCCCTGCAAATGCTCGGACAATTTCTCGCTTAAAATGACTTAACTGGGTTGTTAGAGACATTACTGTACTAAAGGTAGATAGATAGATAAACTCTTCATTGTTCACACCAGAAATTACAGACAAAAAGGATCATCACATTTAAAACTAGGGCAACTACTGCCGGTCTTATTGCTAAGAGCGAACTCTTCCAGGCACTCCTAGTGCGTGATTTACCTTTTTTAATTCTATGACAGGTTTACGTTTGACCATCTTACCTTATGGGAAGCTATAATGACGGACTACACAGATAAAAAATGGCCATTTAAATTCCGCTAAAATAATGCTGCTAATCATCGTACTTTTTGGTAATATCAGTATGCTCCGTACTTTAAGTGAATTCATCATTCTTGTAGCGGAATTTAGATGGCCATTTTTCTCTGTGTAAGGTCAATTTAGATTTTCAAATCATTTTTCAAATACTTTCAGTTATACTACGAGTTTTAGTCACTTAAGTAAATTATCAGCAGCTAAGTGAACTGTCAAGTCAAATAATTGAACTGTCAATAAGTTCGAACGGAATACAGTTACTGCAATTTTCTGTGTCGTAACTAACGATGCAAGTAACGGTGCTTACATTACCCGCTGCTTTTCTCCACTGCTCACCCTGGCTGTATAGATAACACATATAAAAGATAGGGTATAGTTGCCGTGTTTCCGAACGCTCTAAGCCACTCGGGTAATTGCGCGGGGATCGGGTTTGTATCAGATGGTCTATATAGTCTGTAATTAACGAAACTCAGTGCTTTTGTAATGTTACCGACTTGTTTATAGACTACTAGGTGCGCCCCGCGGTCTCAGCCGCGTTTTCCGGGATAAAAAGAAGCCAGACCATGAATGTGTTAATCCAGACCATGAACAACCTTCATTCCAAATTTTATGTAAATCCGTTCATGCGTTTTTGCATGATAGAGGTACAAACCTTCTTACAAACTTTCGCGTTTATACTCGTAATATTGATAGGGTGGCAGTAAGTATGTATTGAGAGTTAATCTCTATATGATAGCGCGGTCACCCATCCTAAAACTGGCTAGACTTTCCGTCTTGCCAACTCTAAGTTTATTACAGTGTGATATTATAATACTATGATCGCGAAAGTTTGTCAGTTTTGTTAATTACTCACACTAAAACACCTGAACGGAACTTTATGAATTTATTAGATATATTTTATACCGTGGATAAACGTATAGGCTACTTTTCATAAGCACACTGCGGGTGAAACCGCAGAGCGCAGCTAGTAAAAAATATAACGGAAAAAAGAAAACAACAACAGTAACAACAATTATTAGTACTTAGTTTATACTTAGTTAGTACTTAGTTATTACTAAGTACTAGTAAATACTAACGGACTAATATGTCTCGACATGAGACTAATAAGAAATGTGTAAAAGTTTGGTGTCCCCAATTAATCAAAGAAGTCGGCCTTACCTAAGTTAACAAAGCCTCCTTACCAGCCTAAGCCTTAAGAGGACTCTCACAGTTGTCACTCAACCTGAACTTATTAAAAAAAAAAAAATAATTTGACAGAAAGATTGAGAAATATTTTTTTCTAGATTAAAAATTTGTTCAAAACATTTTAAAGGTTCAACCATAAGCGATCGAAGGCATAAGTATAGAACATGTCATTGTGACAAGTGACAGTAATTAATAATAAAAAAAACTATCTAAATATTTTTTTACATTTTATACTATGGAATAATTCAAAATTATTTATTTGGTACAGGAACTGAATGACGACCTGTTTTGCTCAGGGGTAGCATAGTATCCGCCATATTATAAGCCAGAGGTCCCGGGTTCGATTCCCGGCCGGGCAGATTTTTTAATGGTGAATTTAAATATCTGCTCTAGGTCTAGGTGTTAATTGTCGTTGTCTTTGTGTGTATTCCATGGCATCCCCAACGCAGGATATTCTAGTGGGGAGCTATAAGTGTGAAACTTATATTTTATTTAATAAGTATTTAATGTGACCATAAGAGCGCAAAACCCATAAACATCCTCTTAACTCTAAGGTAAACAATGCCCCACATATTGTCACTGACGTGTTTGTCGCACCCAAGTTTGTTAGTAGAGATTTATGGAAGAATACAAGAGGCTAGTGAGATGTAGGGAGATAGAAGTGGTTCGTTTGGAACTAGCTATGCCCACGGTTTTAGTCGCTTTTCTAAAGGAACTGAAACATTTTTTAAATTGAAAATTATCTAATACATATTGCGTTAATTGAAATGCTCATTTTCAAAGCTAAGCTTCTGTATCAATATTTTCATTTAAGTTATTTGGTATTTTACGGAGATCGGTGAAACATGCCTTGACATACAAACTTATTATTTTATATATTATATTTGTTCTGCTTTCAGACATTATTGTCTATTTAGCCAATGAACAGAAAGTGATACCTACATGTTTTTTAAACGGTTTTATTTAGCATGACCTGTTTATTTCGATATTTTTGTTTTACATAAACATGATAAATTATATGGCGTGAAATTACCTGCCAAACATTTTAAAGTAATTTTAGAACTTTTCGAGATTACAATAGACTATCTGCGCTTTGTAGTTTCATCCGCTAATCTTTCCAAAAACAAAAGCAGCCTATGTATCATAAGGTCTAAACTATTTTCATAGCTCACCCGAATCCGTTTAACAAGTTACAAACAACTTACAAACTTCCACGTTTTAATTATTAGATAGACAAAGCATATGTGAATCGGCCTTTATTACCACCAACAAAGCCGGTGTCTTCCTTAGAAAACTTGCTTCATTTCGGTCACGCAATAAACCATTGAAACGTTGCTGCTGTCAAAACTTACACTCATATTTCTACTCTAATTTCGTTCATTCAAATGGGTACTTTGAGATTTGTAGATTAAATTTTGTTACCACTACAGGGTTAAAACTTTGGTTCAATATTTTTGCTTAATGTGAATTCGTGCGTTGAAGTTTAGTTTCCATGATTTATTATTAATGCTATTTCAAATCACTTGGGGGCTTTTATAAAATAAATGTAGTCGTGTTTAGTTCTCATTACTATCTATGCGATTAGTCTATAAATTTCTTTATGAAGGTATGTTTAAGAATTGTTTTAACTACTAGGTTTAGACCTGTCTGTATGTCTATTGTCTCTCGAATCTGGCAAAGTAATTTGCGATCAACTCATGGCTAACATAAACCTAAATAGACATAAACAGAATAGAAAATTACAAATACCTCTGAATTATGACCTACCAAACAAAACAACAATCATCAAAATCAGTTCATAATTGACGGTGCAATCGCGTAAAATACATACAAAAAAAACGTACAGTCGAACATTGTCTCATTTTTGGAAGTCGGTTAAAAACAGATCTCAAGTCACTAAATGATTAATGATAAATAATTATTGGCAATAAAATTATTATTATCACTACACTATCACTGCGTCTCTCCAGAACCCCCCAATAAGATGAATCGAAGTAATTTTGTTTTTACGAAGGACGATCAAAGGGGACCGGTATTTTTCCCACAACCCTGCGAGAACAAACAACATATAGGCAGTAAAAGCAGTATGGGATTTCGGAAAAAGAACTGAAAAGAACACTAACTGTTTTGCTATGAAAATTAATGTGTTTTTGACACATAACAAGTATAATTAACACGGTCATTCAGTCGGATACTGCGACTAGTTTCGATTACTGTTGGTAATCTTTTTTCAAGAAGCATACAAGCATGATGCGCTCGAAGTTGCGTCAAGCTTGGCACTGCTTTTGCAGTGATTTTTGCTGTAAGCTGACGATATGGGATGTATAAAAAAATTCGATATCTATTTTTATTATGCCCTCTTGTCAATAATAAGTCGAAGTATGTTAAGTGCGAGTTTTTGACTTCATTTAAATCAAATTAGCAAATTTATTTTATTTTTTATATTAAAAAAAATAATCGTTGGTATCCTTACTGTACATACTAACTACATTGCCACAAAAAGCGTACCATTGTCTTAGGGGAAAGTATCGAATTGTTTTTCGCAGATATTCAGGTTATTTTCTGACAGATTTCGTGGTAAAGCCGAGAATTTGTTGTCGGAGAACTTATTGGTGTTATAATATCTTTAGGGAGTTGATCATCAACGAAAATATAAATAGAAGAGCTTTAAAAGTAAATTGGTTTGTAAATAGGAGGGGTTTTCAAAAGATGAGGGATTTTTTAAAGAGATTTTTTAAAGAACGTTAAATGAAAAACCATAAAAGTTGTATCTTTTTTAGGATTAATACAGTTATAAGGTAAGGGCTCATTAGTACTCATCCTTTTGAACCACTTTTACTATGGGATCAACTCGGAATTCACGAAAAAAATATTAGCTGTTCCATAGAAAAATATTAATGACATTTGACAAAACGTATGGAACTATAAAATGTAAATACTTTGAGCTTTTTTCAGTTAAGCATAAGAACCAATTTCTCATAACCCTGTATTTTTTATCTCAATTTTTCAGTCTAATGATTTGCCCTCAAACTGACGTAGTTGCTAGCAGCGAAAAGTTTTATGTGTACGGTTTTGTTAGGTAAAAACAGTAAATCTTAAAAAGCTTCGCCGCTAAAAGAATTTTCCGGAAGATTAATACGGAGTCATTTTTCCTACACTTATCACCTCACGCACAGTTTGTAATAAAATACAAAATATTAGCATCAAAAACATTATAAGTCCAAGCTAATGCCACTGACATTGCTTCATCCTGCTTTATGTGAACTTACTTTTACAAGCTTTTATTTAACTTGCAAAACTTGTATGTACCTAAGTATATATTTACACACAAAAAGAAAAAAAAGAAAAAAAAGAAAAAAAGAAAGAAAAGGAAAGGAAGAAAGGGTTTATCTATCTATCTATACAAATATGTACTTATCGTACAGTATGTATCTTCGGGTACATTTTCTTGCATGCATATACCTATAGGTAAGATAAAAGGTAAGATAATTGAGCTGAAATTTGGTATACCTCACCGACGTTGGATTTGTATAAAGCATTTCGAACGTATATTCGTGTGCAACGTACGGTGCTGCAGTGCTAATTGCGATCTCGGCGAGATAAGGTTAAAACAAATTAAGCTCGCGATTGGAGTTTGTGTATCATATTATGCAACCTTTAAACCTTCCCACTGCTAGGATACAGATCTACCCTCGAAGGGTGATTAGGCCGTATTCTACAACGCTGGCCAAGTGCGGGTTGGTGGATTCACATACGCCATTGAATTTCTTCTCCGGACATATGCAGGTTTCCTCACGATGTTTTCATTCACCGAAACCCGCCTCCTCAAGAATGCGAAGTGGTTGTTCTCCCACAGCTTTCTGTATTGTAGGTATATTTTTGACAGAGCCAGCGAAGCGTCTCTGCAATTAGCATTTTCATCCCCGGATCTTTGTAGGGATATTGGTGTTTTTTACAGGTCGTATTTTTCAACTAATCTCGATGAAAGTTGTGCCTATAGGTTCTATGATTTTATAGTTTGTCGTCAGAAAGTTTTAATTGGTTTTAACCTCAAAAAAATAATAATTGCGGAGTCATTTATTTGCCGGGTACTTCGTTTATTTTATGCTCAAGTTAATGTTTTATGTGTGTCTTATAATCTTACTAGCGGTCCGTCCCGGCTTCGCACGGGTAGACACTATAAATTGAGATGTGAGCTATCCTATCTCCTAAGTTAGATCGAACTGCACACGGTGTGCAAATTTGATTGAAATCGGTTAAGTAGTTTAGGAGTCTATAGCGGACAAACAACGTGACACGTAATTTATATAGATATACTAGCGGCCCGTCCCGGCTTCGCACGGAGAATATAGGAACTCTTTGTTATAACCTCTATTCTCATGCTATTGCGTAACTATAGCAACCGTAGTATGTTGATGCTAACTTGTCAATTTATAGTAAAAATTATCAGTACATACATAATTTGCAATAAAATAATATTGCGGCTATAAATTGAGATTTAAACTATCCTATCTCTCAAGTTGGATCGAACTGCACATGGTGTGCGAATTTTATTATAATCGGTTAAGTGGTTTAGGAGTCCATTGAGGACAAACATTGTGACACGAGATTTATATATATTAAGATTAAGCGAATGCACCACATTGATGAATATATTATTGTTTGTGAGAAGAATGCTACATATGACACAACGAGCAAACTGCGTGCCACTGGTTATATTATTAACCAAGTACATACATAGTTTTTGTACATTTATTTATCTCTACGGATTCCATAAGCTCCACGCGGAAACCAATGAGTTTCAAAGCGCATTCGTTTTATTTTTATTTCTTTTTCTAACAGGATTTTCTAAATATTTCAGATATACACTGTTGTAGCTTTCAACATAATGATAATAAACGTAGTTGCGCGTATTTTTTAACCGACTTCAAAAAAGGAGGAGGTCATCAATTCGTCTGTAGGTATGTTCTTTTTTTTATTTTTATGTTTGTTACCTCATAACTTTTGACTGGGTGAATCGATTTTGATGATTCTTTTTTTATTAGAAAGCTGACGCTTCCCATTTGGTCCCATTTCAATTCAGTCCAGTACTGATAATGGTATCCATGAGAAAACCATATAAGTCTTAAATTTGCATTAAGTAGGTACGTGCGCGACAAATAGACGAATAACTCAATAGTCGGTCTTTTGAAGTCGGTTTTTGTTTTGTAAAAATACTCGTAATGTTCTTGTATTTAAAGAATTTACTGTGATGAACCTTCTAGCTCATTTTAATTAAAAGTCAAAATTGCAGTCTGGCAACAGTTAAAGATTTATCATTTTTAATAATATTAAAAACAAAATTACAAACATTATCAGATTTAGATTTTCAATTTTGAAGATCGTTTTTTTGTAATTTACATGATTCCCTAAAATGATTTCAATGAAAATTTATTACATTTATTTTTGATCAATAATAAAATTAGCCTGGTGATTAATTTTAATATTTTGTGATAGTAGAAACTTATTACCGAACATTTTCTAAAACGTACATTAAACTGAAAAAAATACAATCTATAGTAAAAGCTTTAGCTAGACCAAACTAAACTTAAAAGCCCATTGTCCTTTAAACGTCCCAAGACTGGAAAATTAATTTCACCAAAACCAAAATTCCCCGAACGTCATTACAGACGAAAATGACGTGCTGGGAATAAAATGGTTTCGGTGGTAAACTGGTTGCCGAAATATAAAGCTTGTTGCCAGAATCATAACTCACGGCTCCCACGCTTCCGTTCAGCCGAAGCAGTGTTAGGGAGAGAACAGGGAGGGGTAGAGGGCATTAGAGGGGGTGATAAAACCTTTATAGTTTTCGAGATAGATAAATAAAGCTAGGTATTTGTGTAGACCATTATTTTAATTAGAGGTCAAAATTGCTTAAAAATCAACGGTATTAAAATAAAATAATACTGTATTAAAGTCATCTTGTAGACTTAACTGCACTTAAAGTTCGGTGAAGTTGGGAAAAATTATGTGATAGATGACGGCAATGAAACCGGACTATATAGCATTTAATTAAACAAAAATTTGCATGTTCATGCCATTAAGTTAGAAGTTTCCATAGATAGAGTGGCAACTCTTCATGTCAAAATCATTTGGGCCGTCTGAAAAGCGTCATAGCTTGAGAGTTGTTTTTGTAGGACAAACAACCAGAACGAACTATTTTACCAGTCTTCTAAACTCTTTTATAAAAACCATCCGTATTAGGGTGACAAATCAACATCGAGCTATGCTGCGCTGTACTGCGCTGTGCTATGTTTGGTCAACTCGCTCGTCTAATATTTTAATGAGGATACAAACAAACCATGCTGTGCTGCGCTGTGTAAGGCTACGCTCTGTTTAGCTCTGTGCTGAGCCGCGCTGTGCCGAACTGTGCTATGTTTTTATGGATTTTTATGTGCTGATTACTTTTTTGGTGGACGGACAACGTAGTTCTAGTTTAGCTTAGCTTAGTTCAGTGAGTTTAGTTTTCATTTAGTTTAGCCGGCGGTGGACGTTCGGCTTTATACTGAGCTAAGCAAAGCGCAGCACAGCTTGATGTTGATTGTTAAAAAAACGTAGCTTAAGAAACACAGCACAGCACAGCGCAGTACACCTCGATGTTGATTTGTCACCCTTATACCTACTCCATTTTTGATTTCCCTGAGAGCGCCCCTGTTTTTCTCGAACATCATTTGCGGCTAAAATGTCTGGAGATTTATTATAACGTGGCATCAATTTATTTACGTTATTGGGACATAGGTGTGGTCCAACTTTGTTCGTGATACGGTCACACTCAACACTATTTTTGGAACATGAAAAAAAATGTTACAACTCTATTTGGGAAACTGGCTAATGGTTGAATGATCTTTCTAAGCGGATGGTTTTATAGTTATTACTTTTTTAATTGCAACCTTTTATTTAACTTGCAAAGTTCGGATAAAAGTAAGTATAATGTAAATGTAGATACGAGTATGTTCGGGTCAAATCTTGCAACTTAATTTTGAAGCACTTTGCGATGTCCGATTAAGCAATATTTGGTACACCTGTGTAACTCCGGTGTCAATGCAATAAAATCTTGTTTTTTAATTAGGTATCAATTTAATTTTTACCTTTGTGCAAAATAAAAATTCTACAAATAAAGGAAATTATAATCGTAAATAGGTCCTACATAAAAAAAAAAATTAAAAAAATAACAATTTTTTTAGTGTAAAATAAATACGTTTACCTTTTACCAACCTTTTATATTGCATTGTATTACCCAAGTTTTGAAATAGCTATTTTTTTTATCATGATCTATTAGGGGCAAAAAAGAGATGGATATATCATGTAACGGTGATATATCTATCTTAGAGGTTGCCGCTTTTAGATGTGACGTCTCAGGTGTGAGTTCAAATTCCAAAAACGAGTTCCAGCAGAATTTTCATACATATAACATTCGAGGGTGCTTCGGTAGTGAAAAGACTTTGTCTAAAGCATAAACTGCTTTCGACGAAGTTTTTTAATTAAGCTTTGATTAAGAACTATGTTATTATAGTTACCATAACTTATCAAGCTTTGTTTTTATTTCGACAACATTTCTTATAACATCAGGTTAATTTTGGCCAAAACCATAGGTATCAATCATAATATAAACTTTAAAAAATTTTGGCTGTTAAGAATTTTTATTTTGTATTATATGTACCTATGTTTAAAGTAAAATAATAACGTAAAGTAATAATCTGTAAGGTATTTGCTAATATAGGCGTAGTAGCCTGCTAAAAATAAATTATTATTATCTAATAAAAGAAGATTTTTTCTTGTTATGGTTCGTAAAAAAGACATTTAGTTATGCTCAACAAAAAGGTACCTAAATTTTAACGACGTAAAGTCTAAATCTTTTGTCTTTAACAATTTATTTCTTTTTATTCCACTTTGGGCAGTAAACTAAGCATTCTATTGGCATTTTCCGAGCAATCAAACACTTTTAACGATTGTAATTCATCTTAGAGAGTAGTTACAGTGTGACACGGTTTGTAATGAACGTGGATGAGGCGCTAATAGAGATAGATAGACTCTTTATTGTTCACACCAGAAATAACAAACAACAATTAAAACTAGTGCAACAACTGGCGGCCTTATCGCCAAGAGCGATCTCTTCCAGGCAACCTAAAGCAAATATAAAGCGCTGTCATTATTTACAAAATATCACTTTTAACGCCCTATTTTTACCACTACGAGTAGGTACTAGCAATTTGTAGATGTTTCACCTTTTGTTATTCAGTTTTATGACAATCCCAATTTTTTTAAAAATTGAATAACTGCCTAATTTATTTTTAACCGACTTCAAAAAAGGAGGAGGTTATCAATTCGTCTGTATGTTTTTTTTTATGTTTGTTACCTCATAACTTTTGACTGGGTGAATCGATTTTGATAATTCTTTTTTTATTAGAAAGCTGACGCTTGCCATTTGGTCCCATTTCAATTTAGTCCAGTCCTGATAATGGTATCCATGAGAAAACCATATAAGTCTTAAATTTTCATCAAGTACGAACGCGACAAATAGATGAATAACTCAATAGTCGGTCTTTTGAAGTCGGTTTTTGTTTTTTGTTATGTAAAAATAATGTTCTTGTATTGCTAGTTATAGGCTCTCGCTTGCAGTGCTGTCATCTGCTTCAGATCTGTGACATTGATAAAAGCAGTTAAAAAGACGATTCACACTCATAGCTTCACACTAGGTTTCCCTGAGTCGGGAAAAAAGGGGAGTTAAGAAATGAAGAAATCAGTTGTAATTCTGATTTTATCCAAATTCATTACAAGCCATGTCGCACTGTATTTCCAAGATAAATCCGTAGAAATATTTAGCCGAAGCTCTTAGAAGATTTATCGACGCCTGCAATTTTCATTTTGAGTCTAATTCGTCCAGAAATGGGGAATACCCGAAATTCCCGAATGGCCGACCGTTGTCTATTGAGTGTTTTGCTTTTTCTCAGTTTCATTTCAAAGTTCGAATTACGCGCTGGGGTTGATTTATGTATTGTTTTGATTCGTTAAATGTTAGTTTATACAAGGTCAACTCTAAAACCTAGAACTTAGTAACCTGTGATACTAAAACCAAACAACTTCAGATTTAAAACTTTCGAAAATTCAGAAAACAGCTGTTCCATGCAAAAAGTTTATTGACCTTAGACAAAATGTTTAGAACAGCTTTTTTTTTTTTTTGTTATTCTTGAAAGGTTAAAAACATTAGATTAGGTTAGTCCTGTTCAAATTTCAAATACTTTTCAAATTCAAATTTTAAACAATAGCCTTACCTACTATTAAATGCGCTTTAGCAAAAGCATAGATTAGAAAATGTACAACCCGGTCACAATATCTGTGCACCTCGCTGGAATGCGTAGAGCCTCTCCCGCTTCCCCTGTCACCTCTCCGCGCACTCCCCGGTGCGACAGTGCGACTATATAAGGCTATACGCATTCCAGCGAGGTGCACAGATATTGTGACCGGGTTATAATTTTACAAAGAAAACTTTCAGGAAGACCCGCTGTTTAAAATGTTCCAAATTTGAACTGGTATCAGCTAAACTGTACAGAACAACGTAATTCTATCTTCAAATCTACCAACACCAACACCAACACCGCTTCAACTCCGCTTAGCGTGGGATTAAAACTTTCTCGTTGCTGCGAACATTTTATCGCCCTTTACATTAGCGGATATTTCGGGAAGATTAAACTTTGTAACGTTGGATTTGACCAGAGAACAATAAATTTGTGAGATAGCTGTGATAAGATGAGTTTGGAAGTATAGGACTGATTGTTTTGATTTTATTTGGGAAAATAATATATGTTAAAAATATTTAAAATTAGTAAATTAAACGTTAAGAAAACTAAGCTAAGATTAGGAACAACTGGACTCGTAACGCTTTAGCTCGTGGCGAGAGGATAGAGGACTTTGCCCAGCATTGAGACGGAATAGGCTAAAAATAATAATAAATAAAAATAAGCTAAGAAATTTGTATATTATAATAATAGAAAAAGGCAAAAAGTAGGGCATAAAAGGAAGAACATTGACTCTTAACACTGACATTGTTTGCCTAATAAGAGTTCCTGAATGCAATATTTATAATCTGTTTATAAAGATCAATAAAGACATTACCTATTATTATTATTTTAAGTTACAGAACCTAATACCTACTTAAATTAGATTTTATAATTTTGATTTTGTCATTGACTAAATCTTTTTAAGTAGAATTGAGTTTTGAATGGCATAAGTTAGGTACAATTTAACTAACGGTGAGATCGAGGTAAAATATAAAACAGTTGCCTTTATCGTGCATTTTTTTTAAGAATTTGATAAAATCCGTCACATTTAAATCTGTGAAAGAGAAACATTCTTATTTTAAACCGACTTCAAAAAAGGAGGAGGTTCTCAATTCGACTGTATGTTTTTTTTATGTTAACTTTTGACTTTTAACTTTTTTGACTGGGTGAATCGATTTTGATGATTCTTTTTTTATTATAAAGCTGACGCTTCCCATGTGGTCCCATATCAATTTAGTCCAGTTCTGATAATGGTATCCATGAGAAAACCATATAAGTCTTAAATTTGCATTAAGTACGTGCGCGACAAATAGATGCATAACTCAATAGTCGGTCTCTTGAAGTCGGTTTTTTTTTTTTTTTTTTTAAATAATTATTTTTCTGCTTTCTGTTTTATTTTTTTTTCAGCCGGTTTATAGTCGGAATCAGACTTTACATAATTGTATTTCCACACGAATATAATATTGTTATCTATCAACTTAGGTACATCATCAATCGTCTACTCTGAAAATCAATATTTTTCTAACGCCTGAGGCGTTAGAAAAATATAAAATATTAAGTTATAGTATAAAATATTTCGAGGCGTTACGCCTCGAAATATTTTATACTTTTATGAAAACGCTTAAAACACAATATAGCAATCGCTTCCTTTGCTTCTAAACATTTCCAATTTTCTCTGAGCCTTTTATCGCCCTTCTGTCAGCCTCTAGCGCCCTCAAAGGGGCATTATCACCCTCTTTGAGAACTTCTGTTCTGAGCTAATGTAATTGTGTAGTTTGACATACTATTTCTACACGATAAAGTCGTATCGCTCTTTGCGATACTCGACTAGGCATTCGTAATACTAGGATCCCTGGACTCTTCGTCTTCTCTTCGTCCCTGGGCTTTTATTACTACACTGTTAAATTGTAGCGCTCGATGCGTTGCTCGACTATGGATTCGTAATACTAGGATCCCTGGGCTCCTTGTCTAGAACGTAGGCTTGCCACCGGAGGTGTTTTAATCCCATACAATCCAGCTTTATGTTAATTTAGTATAAATTGAGTTTCGAATTAAAATAATCATGAAATATTATACCTATTTATATTTAATTAATCATAATGGTTCTCATAAACACTTCTTTAATTTAGTCTCTGCTTAAATGTTCTGACAACTTCTGCTGAGTCTCTGAAATGTCCCATGCGAAAACAAGACGGAGAATTTGAAGTAGTGATTAAATTTAAGCAGGCTTTATAAGTAAGGCCCTATATTTGAAAATATTGCTCACCGAAGTTTTGTTTTTTCATGTCCTCTCATTATAACCCAGTATCTGGAAATTAATAATTCCTGTAGGACAGAGTTAGATTCAAACATAAATATTGCATCAATTTGTATTCCAAATTAAGCATTCAATTTCTATTCCAAAACAGCTATTTCCAACTAATATTACAAATACAAAAGTTTGTGAGCGTGAATATAATATGTATGTTTCCACGTATTTCCTAAACTACTACAACGAAATATCAGTGTCTCCAGTTAAAAAGGGCATAACTCGAGTTATGCCCTTTTGTTTTTTTTTGTCACAGTTTCCCATATAATAATATGGGAAACTGTGACTTTGTGAATTATAAATAATATTTTGTTCTACAGTGTTATAATGAAAAGGTAGGCTAAGCCGAAAAGAATGCATAGTCCTCATCATTATGAACAACTTTTACTATGAGACCAAACCCTGAAATCACAAAAAACAGCTGTTCATATTTTATCGAGTGTCATTGGCATTTTTTTATGGAACAGCTGATTCAGATTCCGACAGAAATTCCGGTTTGGTCCCATAATAAAAGTTATTCGTAATGATAAGTACCTACTATGAGCCGTATTCGGCTTAGCGTACATTTTCGGCTTAGCGTACATTTTCGGCTTAGCGTACATTTTCGGCTTAGCGTACATTTTCGATAGAACCATGTATTCAATTATTTTTATCGTAACTGTTTTACATCATCGCACAGATGAATCATGATTAATTAGTATTTCGAAATAAAAAGAGTTTCTATTCCGAACGATTTATTACTATGTTTCACAAAAGAGCCGCATACAACGGTCTGTTAGATGCGTTGCAATTAATATCCCTGGAATGAGAGTATTTGAAGAGATTTGTACTATTTGCTTTGTGAAACCACAATACCTTGCAATAATATCCTCTCGCATGCTCGTTTAATGATAATACCTCTATTATTGCTGCGTTTGAGAGAAGTGTTGTTTTTTTTGTTTTTATTACTTAATAATAGGCTTGCGTTTGACCGCCATCTCGCCTGAATACAGTACAATATACAGTACCTACAATTATTCATAATTATGCATTTGCATATGCTTTAGTAGCCATTGGGAAATAATGGATTTATCTACTATAATGATTAGTTTTAGTTTATATTTAGTTAACTGTGCCCTAAAGTTTCGTCTGCTATCCTACAAGAACCGTTAAATTTTCCGGAATAAAAAGTAGCCTATGTTAATCTAGGGTATAAGCTACCTTCACATCATAAATTCATAACTTTTATAATAACAAGAAAAAAAGAGAAAGAAAGAAAGAAAAAGACAAGAAAGATGCGAATAATTCTGCGTTTGACCACCAACTCGCCTCATTGTAAGCGACGATGTTATTGAAAACGAAGCACGCAAACCTAGAAGATACCTATTCACAATGACCTTGAAAAGATAGAGAGATAATCTTTATTGTTCACACCAGAAATTACAAACACAAGGAAAAAACCCAAGATTTTATATCTCAAGAAACAAGGAAGCCGGCAGTCTGTTCCATTCCCTGGTTGTACGAATCAGAAACGTACATTCGAAACGTCTGGTACGAATCCAAGGAAAATCTACGGTGTTAGAGTGGTAAAGAGGCGTCTTTCAACTTGTGAAAAGCTAAATAAAAAATCTCCAGCACAAAGCCAACTTAATAATTGATACGTAACTTTACGAGAGTCCAAAACTTCGACAAATTTAATGACTTTTCGACTTCAAGTTTTTAAAGTTGCAGCATCTTTCCAAACTGGCTACTTTATTGTCCGAAATACGATTAAAACTGGTAAAAATAAAACGGTCCCGATTTCCCGGGGGTAGACCTCGCTCAGCTGCCAAAGTTTTAACTCAATTATTCTTCGTTGCGAGCTCTGGCTCGAATCATTTTTGCAGCGATTTGGCTACGTAGTTGTAGAATATTGTCTAGTATTTATCTATTTTATGGCCCACGATCTATATCATGACCCAAGATTTATATAATACTAGCTGCGCCCCGCGGCTTCACCCGCGTTTTCCGGGATAAAAAGTAGCCTATGTGTTAATCCAGACCATGAACAACCTTCATTCCAAATTTCATGTAAATCCGTTCAGCCGTTTTTGCGTGAAAGAGTAACAAACATCCATACATTCTTACAAACTTTCGCGTTTATAATATTAGTAGGATTATTTTATTTTATATCCTACATTATTATACCTATAGAGGTATAACATGGTACAAAAACATATCTTTATATAGTTTTTTTTACATATTATGTATTTATTTTTCGATCAAGTTTATTTAAATAGATAAATTAAAAATTTAAAAAACCTATAACTATGTAATAGCTGAATCGAATTTGATAAAACATGTCTAAAACGGCCACTAGAAAACCTCCTTTAAAAAAACTGCATGCAAGTCGGTTCACCCGTTTAAGAGCTACGGCCACAGACAGTCACACACACATAGCAGTCAAACTTATAAACCCTCTCTTTTACGTGGGGGGTTAAAATGATAAATGATGGAGTAACTAATCCAGAGCTCAAATATTTGATAGTAAAGGGGGATTCCCCTTGAAAAACAATCCCTATCATTTATGAATAAGTACTGGTTTTGGGATGCTTTTCGAAAGGTAATATTCGATCGATATATAAAATAAGCAAATAATACCAATGGTGTTAGAATATAACGAGAAGTAGTCAGTTTCAAAATAGCACTTCCGGTCACCCATCATAAAAACCTTGACTTATCTGTCCATTAGACCAAATCACCCATTATAATCATTCAGCTATACTACGCCACGAGTGATTTTACTAAAAAATTACCAAAGCCAAAAATACTCCGCTATGAATATTGTGAAGTCAACTGTTCACACCTAACCCTAGCATAAAAGCCCAATCAAGAAGAGCTTAACAGTATTTCAGGCTTCCAGTACTCGATACTCAATATAAAATACGCTGGCATCTAAGTAGGTATTGACTCGTATATCTCTGTGGCTTTGGTCTTAACCCTATTTTCCAGAAAGAGATCTTTCACCGTCTGAACGTAGAATTAGAGATAGGACAAATAACCATTTTTGTCGCAATGTCGGGTTTGGGAGTAACTGGCCCACGCGATGTGACAAACAACCATTTTGGTGGTAATGTCGGGATAGGAAGCAACTTGCCCACGCGATAGGACAAACAACCATTTTTGTCGCAATGTCGGGTTTGGGAGCAACTCGCCTACGCGATAGGACAAACAACCATTTTGGTGGTAATGTCGGGATAGGAAGCAACTTGCCCACGCGATAGTACAAACAACCATTTTGGTGGCAATGTCGGGGCAACTCGTCTACATCCGAGACTCGTCTAATGGTTCATTAAAGGATATAATTACTACTAGCTGTCGCCCGTAACTTCGTCCACGTGGACTTTAGTTTATAAATACCATCTCTATGGCTCGAGTACTCTTAATCCGTTATTGTCAGATGGATGCTCTAGCGTCGTCGGCTGATTGGGTTCGAATGTATGAATGGCCGTTGGCGGTTGATGTAATGGACGCGCTCGATTTCTTTTCATACGTTTCAAATTTATCTGTCAGTGAAGGATCACGTGCCTCGCGAATGGCAGTTTAACGTGCTTTTGCGTTCTTCAGAGGTCTCCTGGAACCAAGCGCTTGCTGTACAGTTACTATAGTAGACAAACAATAAACGTCAAATTTTACCGGCAGTGATTTAAGCACATTTACGCCGGATACCTTTTCATCCGGCTAAAACACTACTTGTCTCATATCTATACCTCTCTCTCAATACTAAAGGGATCAAACGGTTCACGCTCGCAGGCTTCGTTTCAAATTTCAGCTTTTTTCTCAATATAATATAATATTCCTTCTTAAGTATTGATTTGAAACTTTCGGTACTTTTTAATCTTTCCTTGAATACGAAGCCGAAAGGTCAATACTTTTCGAGCTGAGTCAATACTCGGCTGGGTCTTGGAATCTTACTTACAAATATTTAACTAATATTTTTATAGTTAATAATATATTTTATATTATGCGGAGACCACGGGCTTATCAGGGATATTGGGAAGAGGTTCACGGATGGGGGGGGGGGGGGGGGGTAACTCCCACTCCGGGTCGTTCCTGGTGCAGAGGAAGGCCATCGCAATTCAGTGTGGCAATGCCGCGGGTGTGATGGGCACCTTCGCACCGGGTGCGATTAGAGGTGAGTTTTTTAAGATTTTGACATTTTTATTACATTTATTTGACACTATATTTTTTATATTTATAGTAGGTAAGTATATCATACTAGCATTATAAATGTGAAAGTTTATAATACAGGGTTATAAAGAAAGGGCCGAAAAGGTTTATAGTACTCATTATTATGAACAACTTTTACTATGAGACCAACCCGGAAATCGCGAATAAAAGATGTTCCATAGAAAAATGTCAACACACGACAAAATAAAATATAATGAACAGCAATTTTTTTTTTCTTGATTTCAGCCCCTTAGTAAAAGTTGTTTGGTTATTACTATGATCCTTTATCGGCAACAAAACTTCGGAGTAGGTCACCAATAGAAACACAGTTTGGTCGGCCTGTTTGGCTCAGCGGTGGTGTGACGTGACCGCCTTATAAGCCAGAGGTCCCGGGTTCAATTCCCGGCCGAGCAGATGTTTGAATAATGAATTTAAATATCTGTTCTGGGTCTGGGTGTTAGTTGTCCTTGTCTTTGTGTGTGTTCCATGGCATCCCCGACACAGGATTTATTCCTAGAAGGGAGCTATGAGTGTGAAACGTTTATTATTATTATTATTAGTTCAAGTTCACTTTCTGGAAACTTTAAACCAATATACCTAAACAGCGTAACTTAAGATTTTATGTAAGCAGTTACACTAAGAAAGTGTCCCTCCAACATTTTTGTTTCAAACAAAACTGAAAGAGTCTCGGATATAAAAAGTACGTTTTATGACTGAATTCAGACCCGAGGTAAGTTCAGAACGAACTTCTCACAAGTTTGCATTATTCATCGGCTAAAGTGGCTGCAATTTGAGAATGGAATGTTTTTTACGTATTCATATTTTATGGAGATGACTTATCTATTATTTTTGTTCAGACGGAATCAAAATAAGGCTGGTGTTTAAATTATTTTGCATTGCTCTTAAATTTTAATACCAAGGCATTTTAATACAAATACTTTTGAGTATACATAATAAAATAGATAAAAAGGAAAATGGTAGAAAATATCAACTACAATTATTGACACTGACACCTTATTATAAACAGCGCATCCTACTGAGAGAAAATATGGAAATATTTCAAATTCTGGCTTGTGAGATATTATCTCGGTCACTGTCGCTCTCATTAAAAACGAAAATAGGGTGACAACTGGGAATGAACCCATATAAGTGACAGAGACCGAGATAATCTCGAACGGCCCACATTACCCCTATTCTATTACAATTAGTAACAGTTCAAACAAACAGGAAGTCGGGGTAAAACGTCCAATTATCAACATCGCATCCAACCGAAGGGAAAGACTGCAATTTTTCCAATATTAAATCTTTGCATTAACAAAATATTACCTACTTTTGTTCCCAATATCTCAATACTCAATACTCAGTACTTTATTGCAAAACATTATGGTTTTGTATGTAGGTCTTAAATAACACATATGTTTAAAAGTCACACATAATGACCCTGATAGGGTATAAGCAATGTTGTGCGGAGCGGATCTATCTCATCTTTGTAAGTAATTTTGCAATCAAACTTTTTTCAAGGCCAAATGGATAAATTTCTAGTAACAGTTCACCCAAACAGGAACGTGGGGTAAAACATCCAATTATTGACAGCGCATCCGACCGAGGGGAAAGACGGCAATTTTTCCGAGTCGATAACGCGTGGCTACTCACAGACGTTACCTAACCACCGATTGTGTTCGGAATTCTCTATAAATCATTATTGGAGCTAATATTGTCGAGGTTTTCGTAAAAAAAGAGACTTAAAAGAAATTGTGATACCTACGCTTGTTTTTGCGCAAAAGGATCTTGTTTTGGCACGAGTTTTGTCGCATTTACTCTTATGACTTTTTCTTACAAGAGATAATGTGACGAGATATTAGCACAGGTCTAAACATCAAAGGGCTGCGGGTAGAAGTTACCGCGGCCTCGGCGTCACAAGGGCGTAGAAGGAACATGGGTGGTTTTTGGTCAGTAGAAGTCTGACACTCCCTTCCGCTCTGCCCAAGAGTGAGACGGGGTCATTTGATGATTTCCCAGCCCCCAAAAAAAAAAAAAAAAAGGTCTAAACATCAAAACAACAAGTCTGATTGATGTCACAGTTTTGACTTTAATTTTTAGCTTAACTTAATATTAGCTTACTTTTTTGTTGCAAGGAAACTACGAGTACAAACAATAAATATGATTTCGCGAATTTTGGGTTGGTCCCATGAGTAAAAGTTGTTCATAATGATGAGTACTATAAGCCCTTTTCGGCTTAGCATACCTTTTATGAATAACCCTGTATACTCGCATCTCTACTAACAAAATAGCAAACCACCATAAAAACTCTACAGGGTTATAAGGAAAGGATATGCTAAGCCGAAAGGGGGTCCATAGGGGTCCAAAGGGGATCCATAGTACTCATAATTTTGAAAAACTTTGAAACTACGGGGCCACCCTGAAATCATGAAAAAAATATCAGCTGTTCCATAGAAAAAGTGGTTCATAATGATGAGTGCTATGAGCCCATTTTAGCTTAGCATACCGTTCCCGTATAACCCTGCATCATCAGCAACCTTTAATCCTCCCACTGCTGGGATACAGGTCTACCCTCGAAGGGTGATTAGGCCGTATTTCCACCACGCTGGCCAAAGGCGGGTTGGTGGATTCACATACGCCATTGAATTTCTTCTCCGAACGTACGAGTATGCAGGTTTCCTCACGATGTTTTCCTTCACCGAAAAGCCAGTGGTATGTGAATTCGTACATAAGTCCCAAAGAACTCATTGGTACGGGTCGGGGTTTGAACCCGCCACTTCAAGAATGCCAAGCGGCTGTTCTCGAACTGAGCTACCACGGCTGAGCTGAGGTAACCTTGTATACTTAACGTGCAACGTTTCACTTATGGCGCGAAATTTAATTTTAAACGGTATTTTCGTTTTTAGAGCCAGGCAGGGTAACTAAATCAAGTAATCATAAAGTTTGCGCCAATTGTTAAGCATTCTTTACGGTATTTTGTAGAGCTAATAGACAGTAATGCATAAGATTACTCAAAAAAGCCAATTAAGCGTTAAACTGGCGATCGGAGATGATATTGACATTATTTGAATGAAAGATGCATTACTGTTTATTACCTTTACAAAATATCGTAAAAAATACTCAACAATTGTCGCAAATTTTATCATTACTTAATTTAGTTACCCGGTCTAACTCTAAAAACGAAAATACCGTTTAAAATTTAAATTTCGCGCCATAAGTGAAACGTTGCACCTTAACACCATTCTTCCCGCAATCAGCGCTCGCACATTCGTACCTTGGTCCCATTTTCACGGATCCATTATTGCACATTCGCGTATCTGCCCGCATAAAGATGTAAGTGCTGTAAGTTATGTTTTTCACATGTAAATGTCGCGACATATGACTTTGTATAATAGCTTTTTCCAGGCGTAAGTACAATTTGGATAAGCGTTGTAGTTTGAGAGACAATGGGGAGTATAGTCACGATACTAAGATATAAGTTTATTTTAATTGAAAACTTATAATAACCACGCCAAAATGTTACTAATACTATCCCATGAAAAAGTGAGCGATGTTTTATTTTAATAAATGCCTTGATTTTGTTTCTTTTTATAATTTACAAGTGTGGCCGAGTAGTTCGACAAATTGCGATGCATTCGTGCGATCACGATAGCTTATTGCAATGCAATACTGTGCAAGTAATATGCAATTCTTTCGTTAATCTGGCACTCATCAAGGAGTTTCGAAAAGTTGACTGAATGAATAATAATCTTTAGTACGTAAAGTTCAACCTCGTTATTTTTAAAGCCACTTTTTAAAACGGAGAAGGTTCTCATGTCGACGCGAATTTTTTTAACGTGACAACGTCTAATAAATCGAAAAAGTGTCCCGTTACGCTCATTGTGACGTCACGATCGGAGCGAGAACAGTATGCATTCATTTCATCAATGTTTTGTTATGACGTTGTCACGTTAAACTATCGTCCGTAAACCGACTTTACAGACAACCAATTTTTTTGTTATACTTTATCTTCTCGAGTCGTAATTATTTCGACCATTAGCTCCTCAACTGCAGCTAGTGTGGCGCTTTTTGCCCGTGAAATGCTTTATTTAGTAGCAGCATTTGTTTCGATTACCCGCCCCACCGTCGGATGTAATGGCGCTTAACTTTTTCAACGGATGCTTTAACCTACTTCGTAGCAGATTAGAAGGGTTAACAGCTGAATTGCGGAAAAATCTACTAAAGTTATGTTTTAAAGTATATTATTGTCATATTGTTAATAACTAGATTACGTTAAATAAACTCCTAATGTCTAAACCAATTTTGATAAAACCTTGCAAAAAGGACCCCGACGTAAGTTCGACGTACCTGTGTGTGCGTTTATCTGTGGCATCGTAGCTCCCGAACGGATGAACCGGTTTTGATTTTTTTTTGTTTGTAAAGTGAATTAGTCGTTAGTGTTCTTAGGTATGTTTGATGAAAATTTCAGTGGTTTAAAAAAAATTACATTTTTATCAATACCAGTGACTTTGTAATTTTATTGAAATTTTTGACAAAGCCCCTTTACAGCTGCTAGTATTTTATTTTATTTTTTATATTTATTATTGTGACATGTTTTATTACTTTTTATTATCATGACATGTTTTATTATTTATTTTCTCTAAATTAAATTTAAAAAAATAATAATGTACAAACTATTTATACCAAGTGTTGTAAATAGCATCCTACGGTATGAATAAATGAATTGAATTGACTCAATTAATTTTATCGAATACTCGTTTCATATTTATGTCGGAAGTATTCAGAACTTATGCTAGGCCTGCACTCTTCACCGCTTTCTGTGGGATCAGTACGTCATTGATGTGGAGGAAGGACAAACAACAACCGCCCACTAATTTTGACCAATTATTTAATTACCTACCTATTTGCGAACAAGCCCGTTTTCCTTGAAACGGACAATAGATCTCAATTCTGCTAATTAAGTCATCAGTACTTTGGGCAGCTTCCGGGGGGGAGGGAGGGGGAGGGGGGCATTAATCTAAGGCCATGCGTAAAATGTAAACAAACTTTATGCTCTCTTCTTTTTAAGTCGAATTATGTTTTCTTCTTTGTTGGACACCCCGTTATTCTATTTTTGTTAATGTATCGTCTCCATCCTAAGGTTACCTGGAAGAGATCGCTCTTAGCGATAAGGCCTCCAGTTGTTGCACTAGTTTTTAGTGTTAATATCCTATTGTTTGTAATTTTTGGTGCGAACAATAAAGAGTTTATCTACGAGTATATCGAGTACGAGTGAGACAAAAGTTTATAAAAAAAATAACGCACAAAAATCTTTCAACATTTTATTTCCATCTTGTTTCGAAAAATCGATTTCGCCGATAAGGTTTCACTACATTACTATTTTATGGTTTACGAAATACCGTCCATGTAATGGACAGGATTACATAAACCATACCTTGCTGAGCACTTGAGGAGGCGCGACGTCCATCGCATTCAAAATGATACTTTGAAAAACAAACCATGAAAAGTTCCTTGAAACAGAGAATTCAAACCAACCAGGCGCTTGCGGAGTCAGGAGCACTGACAGTCTGCTTTACACAAAGGTAGATTGGGATATCCATTTATTGTACGATTTGAGAAACTATAATAACATCAATTATGTTACCTACTTTTTATAAAACACTACATAAAGTTGTACAAGATTTAGACGTCACAGTAAAAGGTACCTACGTGAGTACGAAATATAAGACTCAAGAATGGAAGACAAATTTTTGGCCATAAATGGAGAGATGCTGTTGAAATTAGAGATCAGTGCCATAGACTCCACAGTTCTACACGGACCAGAATCGACTTCAGCTGGCTTCAGATGTGCGAGTCAGAAAACTTCTGTACCTACTAGGAAACATCAGAATAAATACCGTTACAAGTAATGAATAATTGGCGTTGAAGAAATAAGCGATGTACCGCAGAACGTAAGAAGATTAGAAACCAGTTGCTGGCAGATCAGGCTGTACGGTTGCAGCGTAGAGTCGATTTTTAGCAGCAAAATGGTATTTCGGAGTCTTGTTTCTTCACCTCGATTGCTTCTTGTCTTGCTTTCTCATGTGGGGGAAAGTTCTTCATAGTTTTTGTGTTCGTCTCAAAACCTTGTAAAAGAAGCGGTCAAAATTTTAAAGAATGCGTGTTCATCACTAATTTCGACTTAAATACGTTCTTGTATCGTTTTATTTTCATATTGTGTAGAAATTTTGTCACACTTTGTAGTGTTGGGTCCTGTCTTCGATCCAAATAGTATGTTCACAATTTTGTCATCAAAGTAGTAGTTTTCTTAGTTTTGGACATCGTGTAAAGTAGAGTAAAACTCATTTTATACTCTATTCATAACACCAATAAGTCCATTTCAAAGTAGCGTTACTTTTCTTAATTTTGGACATCGCGCCAGTTTAAAGCAGAGTGAACCTTATTTCCTACTTTATTTATAACACCAGTGAGTCCATTTTTGGACTGCTCTTCACGACTGTTGATGAAGAAAGATTTCGTTCGATTGGGTTGGTTTTAAATAGACGGTTTAATAAAACATTGATTTGACTGCCTAGTTATCAATGGCAGTAAAATATCAAATTATCGTTAAATTTTACTGCCAAAGTCATACGCTGTAGAGAAATTTCAATTATTGATAAGGTTTTATTGGCTTCCGCAACTAAATTAGGTGTTTTCAAGCAATATAATGTATTTCAGAGGCAAAACTTTAACAATTTGTATTGACTAATTTCAGGAATATCTTTATTCATAAAACAGAATGAATGACTATGACGTTTTCATTATTGTATCAAATAAGCTTCGAAAATGTTTTTCAAATTATCATTTTGAGTGCGATGGGGTTATTGCAACACTTTCGAAAATTTGGCGACATCTGGTCGTAGTTCGGACGAACAAAACCAACATTGCGATTTCATTGCGTGGCCACTATTTTTAAAATTTCACTTTTAGCAAAGTGAGTATGGTATTTGGTAATTTTTCAGTTTTTTTTTATACATATCAGGTAAACTATGTTTGGCCTAGTGTTGAAATCGCACCATATGACGGTGTCTGTTCGTACGAACGAGAGCAAATTCAAACGCAAAATTTTACTGTGGACCTAATATAATAGGTATGTATAAAAATAAACATGTGGTCTCTTACTGTAAATAGTTTTATTTTATTATAAGCATCGACTCTAGCCAAGTTGCAATTCAGTAGACGCTATAGAAACTGAGTATGTAATAGACGCTATAGAAAGCTGAGTTGCAATGTATGAGAATGATAATTCTTTAATCATTTTATAGATTCCATATTCTATTATAGAAATGGCCGTATCATACATTGTCTTACTTTGCTATAGCGTTTGCGAGTCATCATCATCATCATCCACAGCTCTCTCTATCCCACTGCTGGGTATAGGCCTCTCTCCCGTTATGCCATCTGCCTCGGTCAACTGCTAGTCGGGTCCAGGTTCGACCCGCGATTCTGACTATGTCGTCGCCCCATCTCGTCGCCGGATGACCAACGCTCCGCTTGCCTTGCCTCGGCCACCACTCCGTCACTGCCTTACTCCACCTAGCGTTTGCGATTATGGAATTGCAATTTGGGCTAGACCCAAATGGCACAGGACTGAATCATACCTATACCTACCTAGGTAGGTTATCCCACTGCTAGGACCTTTTGACCCATACCTAGACCTAAGGTATATAGGTCAAAAGGTAGGGCTGTGGATGACGGTGTTATAAATTAATAATTTTATTTAATAGGACTAATACTGAAATTGCCAAAAAATCGGATGTCCTATACAAAAGGTTGTTAAGTTAGCTTTAAATAAAACTTAACTAAATAAACCGTCCTTTTATACATCACTTTCAAAAGAAAACTACAACAAACGACGTAAACTTACCGAAAAGTAAAATCCAGTTTTTGCTAATAAAGAAAACGTGGTTTTTCTCAGAATGATGAATGGTTATATTTATGCGTGCCTTGGGAGAGCTTAGGGTTTATAGCTTAGTTTTGGCAAAAGTGGCTTTAAAATAGAAAAAAGATTGCAAAAATATAAATTAGAGTTGGTATGAAAACTAGTTTTTGGGTCTAAGAAAGATAATTGGTTTATCTTGAAATGTGATTAATTATTTTTTAAGTTAGTGAAAAATCTTCAACTTGATTTATTAAAGTCGACAAGCACATTAGCAAAAATAGTAAAATATGCGTTAGGTGTTTGTGTGTGCAGTTGTGCAAAAAGCATGGTAGTTCAGTTTAAGGACGACCACTTTGCAATAATGAGGTGGCGGGTTCAAACCCTTGATTCTAGGTTTTTTGGAACTGAAGTACGAATTTAAATCAAAACACTGGCATATCGGTGAACGAAAACATCGTGAGGAAACCTGCATATCTCCCGAAAAGAAATTCAATGGCGCATGTGAATCCACCGACCAGTACTTGGCCAGCGTGGTGGAATACGGCCTAAATCACTCTTCGAGGCTAGACCTGGGATCCCAGGCGTGGAGTAAAGGTTTAGATGTGTTGAGGTACATTTTCTCTAGCTTTTAACTTCCATAACAAAAAAATTACTTTGTTAGCGAAGGACCATATTCTAAAAATGGACATTATTATCTCGATCACTATCGCTCTCATTACAAATATCAGAGAGAGACTAACGTAGATAATCTCGAGCGGCCAAGAATTGGGTCCCAAATACGAGTATACCCTTTACGAAACTTATTTTAATTTCGCTCCCGCATTCCATTGTGTTTATTTACAAGCGTTTCGCTTGAGTTACGATTATCGCATCGCTAACGCCCTCTGGCGCGTGCTAGACGTATTTGTTTAAATATTTGGGTCAATAGCTCCGGATGATTATGTTATCATCTTGTTTTCTATTAATTTAATCTCGTTTCTTATTTTCCTGAAATTTTTCGGGAAAAATATTTTAAAGTTTTTTATACAAAGATCGCTAAACAAGGTGACGGTTGGCCTGAAAAATAAATGTGTGAAATAAAAATGAAGACAAACTGTTAAGAATTAATGAAAAAAATATAATATGTGAAAGGAATATTAAAAAAAAATGTCTTGGTTGTAACTCTCATGCATAGAGGTACCTTAAACCTAAACATAAAACACGCTGTAAGCAAAAAAATTGTATTGTCGGACCAATCCCGTAGTATCCCGTGTTTATATTTATGAGTACTATGAGCACTTTGCGGCTTTGCATACTCTTTCTTTATAACCCTGTAGTTCAGGCTCTTACTCTAAAATTGTCTACGAGTTAAAAGTAAAACCATCAAGCTCTTTGAATTCGAAACTATAAAAAACTATAACAAACCAAACCCTTTAACAAACGGAAAAATGGATAAAACTCTATTAAAAACGGATTTGTATCC
Source organism: Alcis repandata (assembly GCA_949125135.1). Taxonomy (NCBI): domain Eukaryota; kingdom Metazoa; phylum Arthropoda; class Insecta; order Lepidoptera; family Geometridae; genus Alcis; species Alcis repandata. The sequence goes on along the minus strand of OX421246.1, from coordinate 2,910,451 downwards.
AGATAGATTTTTTAAAATAGAAATTCAATTCTATGAGTGTTTAATCTACGTTGCAAATAGAATTCAAAAAGAATATTTCATAATTCCACAGTGTTGAAACTGTTGAATCGGGACGTTCTATTCGATTGAAATCAAATACAACGCGATAAAGAAATAATCGGATTCGTGTGAATGTTTCGATTCGAAGTGCGGGTTTATTGTTGCATTGTTATGGACTGCATAGTGCATATGGGTATAGCGCATTGTTATTTACCTATGAAAAATACAGGGTGAAAAGGAAAGGGTATGCTATGCCGAAAAGGAGTAGAGAAAAAAGAGTACTATGAGTATAGTACTCATTCTGAGTTACACGTACGTCGACAGTACCCAACTTTAGTCGCTAGACACTCACAAATTTACAAGACCACTAGCTGACTCGACAGACGTTGTCCTGTCAAAAGCCATTGCGTAACTATAGCAACCGTAGTATGTTGATGCTAACTTGTCAATTTATAGTAAAAATTATCAGTATATTTATAATTTGCAATAAATTAAAATTGCGACTATAATTTGAGATTTAAACTATCCTATCTCTCAAGTTGGATCGAACTGCACATGGTGTGCGAATTTTATTATAATCGGTTAAGTGGTTTAGGAGTCCATTGAGGACAAACATTGTGACACGAGATTTATATATATTAAGATGTGTTCTGTTGGATTCTTGTTTGTTTTCTAATCTGATTTAAGAATTAGTAGTATGAGATTGCTCATTTTTTTTTGTTTTACTATAAGAAACGAGACGAGCAAATCGCTCGCGTAATGTAAAACTTCACGTTTGGCCGTAACAGGTCTGCGCCACCCAGAGTGTTGAACTCTTGACAATTTAAGACTATGCTCGACACAGGTTTGTAGTGGTAGGGCTCTTTTGCAGAGCCCGCCTGAGGATGTACCTTTGCCAGTTATTCCACCGCCAAGCAGTAATGTGCAAACATTACTGTGTTCCGGTTGGAAGGGCATTGTTTCCAGTGAAATTACAGGGCAAATGGGAGATTAAACATTTTACATCTCAGGGTGACGAGCGCAGTGCTGTGCCGCGCAGGGTCTTGAATTCTGCGAGTTCAAAATTCTGGGTGGCGCAGACCTGTTATGGGCAAACGTGACGCTTAACATCAAGCGAGCGATTTGCTCGTCTCGTCACTCAATTACATTAAAAAAGGTCCTTATCACACAAGGCTTATCAATTGCAGTTGCTCTTTCGCTTTTTTGTATCACCTTACGGGTTGATTACACGAAACAAGTACAGGGGCGAGACAGTACTCTCGGCCGAGTACTCAGTTTGCATAAACAGTTTGACGAGGCGAGACAGTCGATAGAACCATGATTTGTTTGCTCGGCCGAGTGTGCCCATTTACTGTCTCGCCACTGTACTCGTTACGTGCAATCAACCCATTCCATGTAGTTGTAGCCTTGTGTACTGTATATGTATAGACCTACCATTAAAAAACCCGTTTATTTTCTAAAAGCAGCGTGTGGCGTGGGATTAGAAAAGTTAATGAACTCACGCCTAAATTAAAAGTTAAATTGGTTCAACTTCATATTGCTAACCATTTTTCGGATTTTCAATATTGCGGCTTCGAAAGAAATATTTTTTCGACCCACGTCGGATTATAAAGAATTTGAAATGAAATTTTAATCTTCAAATAAAACCTTTGATGATAAAGCAGCGGGTGGGTCAATTTATTTTTTTCGTAGAATCGGCAATCAACACGCTTAAATTATAGTATTAAATAGAAAATATTTAAATCTTACTTTTAATATAAATATTTAAATTTAACTTTTCGTAAGAAAAAAGTATGCTAAGCGTAAATATACTCATGGTACGTCATTATAAACGACTTTTACTATGGGGCCGCTCTTAAAATCGAGAGAAAAATAATCAGATGTTCCATACAAAACTGTCAATAGGCGTGACGAAAGATTTTAAAATCCTCTTCCATAATGTGAGTACACATTTACTATTTACAAAAAAGCCTTTATTTCGGTAATAAACTTAAGTTTAACGAAGTTTGAAGCCATTTTTCACATATTTTTTCAACAGTGCCCGAAAACAGCTTGCTTGTGTCATGGCGTCGATTTGACGTCACGGCTAGTAAACATGTCATTGTGTCTATGCGTGATGAGCGGCGGATGACCTGAGTTCACTGAGGCGTGACGTCATACGCTGTGATTGTTGTTTCTGACAAGATGGCCGATTGCTGTATTTTAATGTTTTAATTTATTGAAAATCTTAATAATCTGTTTTTTAAAAATAAAACTAAACATGTGTTTTAAATTTTTTTAATCTGGCTAGTCCCCTGAAAGCATTGAATCGGCGATTTGTTGATACTGTCGTCATGCCTATTCTACTCGATAAAGTGTAACGTGTGTAAAGTGAACGGCTGATTTTTTTTTTCGAGAATTTCGGGTTGTCCCATAGTAAAAGTTGTTCAAAATAATGAGTATCTACTACAAGCCTTACCCTTAGCAATACCCTTTCCTTGTAACCCTGTTTATACTTATTAATGTTCAATAGGTCCAAGCAGACGTGTAGTTCGCTGGTCGGATGACATTGTAAAGGCGGCAGGAAGGCAAGGGATGAGACTGGCACAGAACCGAAAAAGATGGCGCGCTGAAGCAGACATCTATGGAAAAGTAGTGAATAGAAAATGGTTGATAATTGTAATAAATAAAATAAAAATAAAAAAGCGTTTATTTTATGCATATTACAATACAATATAATATGTATTAAGTGTTTGTTGTGTTAGTTCTATCTTAATACGAGTATTAATGTTAGTTTTCTATACTAATATAAAAATATTTAGAACTAGTTATTAACCTTATTGTTTTATTGTAATAATCACTCAATAGATACCCTCACTTATCCACTCTCTCACTCGCAATAAATCATCCCACTACTGCGACCAGGTCTGTCCTTGACGGGTGACTAGGCCATATTCCACCACGCTGGCCAAGTGTAGGTTTTCTGATATCTTTGTGTTATCTTCTCCGGACATTATGTAGGTTTTCTCATGATGTGTTTCTTTGCCAAAAAGCCAATGGATATGTAAATTCGTGCATTAGTTTCAAAAAGCCATTGGTATAAGTCAGGGTTTGAACCCGCCACCTCACAAATAAGAAGCCGCCGTTCTCCTCCTGAGCTGCACACACTGGGCACACCCCTTCTGGGGTGCCAGAGCAAGTCAGTCTCCCCAACCCCAGGCGACGGCCCAAGCCAAGGCTCGTACCTCCGAGGTGCCCTTATGCGTGTCGCCCCCAAAAACTTTAGGCCCAGCGCCATTTGCGCTCGCCAAACACCCGGTACGCTATAGAGGCCTCAGTGGCCAACAGCATTTAGTCATTCCAAAAAAAATAATAAATCCTCCTGAGCTGATAGCTTACTCTCACACTCTTACGCTCTTTATTCTTTATTAATTTTACACTGGAATAGTTCCAATCTCGAGCTTTGTGAAAGAAAATTGAACGAACGGGACCAACATTATCCGCAAAGTAAAATTTCGCGCGCTACGCGAAAAATTACTTTCGATATCCCGAGGAAATATCTGTTTAGAATAGAAAAAACATGTTTTTGAACAATATTGTACGGAGAATACGAAATGAAGCGAGATTTTTAAAAGATAGGCAGCGTAGAGACTAATCGAACTATTTTCTTTCTTTACGTTTACATTGTAAAACACCTACTAAAGTTTCATGAAAAACATAACTTTTAATGTAACTAGATAGACAATTAAACATAAATAGAATAAAACAGATAGAAAACAAAGATCAAGTCACCATCCGCGAGTAAAGTACCCAGTAGGCTGGCGATATGCCTTGTTGAATAGCAATGCTAAATCTCTGGCAAGACCAGACCAGCCCTTTAGTCGTTTGATCTTCCTATCAATCGCTTGGACAGGTCATTGAAAACGACCTTACACTTGAAACTACGAGTATTTACGATAAAGCACGGTTACCCATGATTACACTTGTTTACATCCAAATTAAATATACCAGGGAACACTGGCAGAGGCATTCCCCACTCCAGCAGTCAAAATAACTCTCATAGCAAAATAAATGCTTCGTAACTTTAAATCTGTTAGATAAAAAGCTGTCTAAAGTCCGACTTTCCCAGCTGGCTCCAGCCCAAATCGGGACAAAACGTCCCCATAACGTCTGAGAAATAGAGATAAAGTTTGTGATAGAACTAGCATTATGTAACCTTGACTCATAGGTTACCTTCTATAGATTGCGGATAACAAAATTTTTATTTCTACCCTAACCGGCTCCTACTTCTTTTAGAAGTAGGTGCGGCTTCCCAGAACTATGCAGAGAGTAGACTGTTTCTATTGCAGCACTGCTCCAGAAATCAGAAATCTGAAATATTTATTGTCCTTATTTAGCATTGTATCTTACAGGGAAGTCACATTTACAAATAATTTTATTGTTTTAAAATCTTACTTCCCTCTAGCTGTGCGGCTTCACCCACTAATACCCGCTTATCATCATCATCATCGTCTTTTGCTGCCACTCCACTGCTGGAGGTTGGCCGTCAACTTGGCAAACTCCTCCTAAGTAATCATAATAAATCCCTCTTAAAAATGCCCGCTATCTTACAGTAACAAAATAAAAAACATTATTACTTCTTTTCGGAAAAACTAACAGGTCCTGCAGATTAGCGGGTTAAACAGCGCTAAAAAGGCGTCGCTAGTAAACTAAACTGTAAAATTTTACAAGTGGTTTTGCTTTGAATGTACAGAGTACGGAATCTGTACGTGGTAATCTGTGATTAAACTAAAGTTGGCATTAAAGTTTCTGAACAATTGGATCGCCAAAGACGCGCCCAACTAAAACTTGTTAGAGATGTTATAATCTATGAAGAAGAATAGTATTAATTAACTGGTTTTTGGAAATAAAAGAAGAAACTTAGAAATAAAAAAAGTAAAAATAAAAAAAATAAAGTAAAAAATACTTTCTTTTTGGAATTGAAAATCAACACATGTTAAAAATATTTTTATTACATTGTCATCGGGGTTACCTAATTTCAGCTGAATCGGATATCGGAAAGTGGTTCAAAATTCAGTTGCAAGATTTGTTCCAAACAAACTAAAAAACAATTCAGTGCAAAAGCGTTTATCAAAAATCGAAGTTTGACCTCGCTCTACTTTGCGTAACCGCCATATTTTTGTTCAGCTAAATGCAACCTTATTGTTTACAAGGTACGTCTAAAGATCGACTGCGGTATCAGACGCTACTAGAAATGGATACTTCGCCGAACATTCAAGTTTCAAAATTACTTTTTCAGGTGGCCGTTTTAGTTCTTGAAAACGCCACTAACTTGTACTTCTTGCGCTGTATCTGTATTTCTCTTTTATACCTACTTCAGTCAATACCAGATGCGGATCCAGGATTTATTTTAGGAAAGGTAGGATATTTTTAGACTTATAGATATTGTGGTAATAATCTATTGAGATAGGAAAACAAGGTTACCGAAATAGTCAAAAAAGTAGTCGCTATTTAAAACAATAATTGAGTGCGTGAATTAGTTGTCAGCAAAGTGGGGGAAGAGCATTTTTATACGTTTGAGAGACGAGACGTGCAAATCACTCGCCTGATGTTAAACGTCACGTTTGCCCATAACAGGTCTGCGCCACAGAATTTAGAACTTTTTTTTTAACGTGAACAGTTCGCGTTTGAACTTGCCTGATGGTAAGCGACGTTGTGGTCGAAGATGAAGCGCACAGACTTAGAAGATACCTAGTAACTCTGACCTTGAAAAGCCCAAGATTGTATCTCTCAGGGAACAAGGAAGCCGGCAGTCTGTTCCATGGTTCCATTCAACAAACAACTCATTTTCATTTTTAACAATTCAGGACTCTGCGTGGCACAGCACTGCGCTCGTCACCCTGAGATGTGAGATGTTTAATCTATTTGCCCTGAAATTCTGGAAACATTGCCCTGTTTCTGCGCCCGCAAAATACACAAAGCATTACTGAGAATAGAAATCGAAAAGTCTGTGGAAACAAACTTCGGTAACTTTGATTAATGACCGAGAATCAGAAGTATTGCTGTTCGCTCAAATTAAATTAGTCCACTTTGAGGGCGTTCTGTTCAGGTTTATGGACCTTTTTTTGGTTGGGTGGTTAGTGGGTTTTGTGGTTAGTAAAAATAATAAAACTTGCTGATGCACACGTGAAGAAAAATATCTTTTAAAAAAATATGGTTCAACACGCCGGGCGTGCAGAAGCACGAAGTACGTGTGATTCAAACGATGACAATTCCTATGCGCTTTCGCTTGGAGTACTTTTGGTGAGAAACGAGCTATCAATCAGTTATGTGGTCTGTGGTAGTTTTACCTGCTAGTTTTATCTCACTTTTGATGTCCACAAGGGAATGACCAATCTACTACCGTAAACTTTGTGTCCAACCAACACGTTTCCGAATTTGATATATTAACACTTTAACTGCTGAAAACACATGCCTTGTGTTTTCCTTCGTGCAACGCGACTGCGGCTACACACGCCAGGCGCGAAAAATACAACGCATTTGATTATTGGCCGCAGTTAAGGCAAACGCATGTAGTTATAATGCAGTTAAAGTGTTAAAAGGTCAACAGAAAACAGTAGATATAAACAGTTAAGAAATGCTTGAAAATATACGTACTAATCTAGATAACCTAAAAACCATTAATCAAAAGTAGAAATAGTAGGCCCTACTTATAAAGTTGGCTTAAACTTAATTACTGCTTAAAATTTTCCGTCTTGTGTCCGCACGGGACATTTCTCATCAGCGAGAAGTTGTCGAAGCATTTTCACCAGTGACTAACTTTAAACAGTGTTTATGAGTAATTCCTTTTGTTTTTGGGGCATGTTACGGTAATTAAACTTCTCTTCAAAACATAAAAATGCCCCCTCTTAAAGCAATCTAGAAATAAATAAATAAACAATAACTTTACCCCATCTCAACCCTAATCAATCTTTTTGATGTTATTTATGAGGCGTTTTGCGAACATTGAGCTATTAATACAAAGTATTAGAGGTGAAACTGCAGTACATTGCGATGTCCCATTTAAAAGTGGCTCATATGCCACATTTTACTTTGTAACTGCTGGAAAATTAAAGCTTATTTGGATAAAAAAATATTAACTGATATTTAATTTGCACAAGTTAATTGTTGGCTTATTAAAATAGAAAAGGATGGTGAGTTTTGGTATCGGAGACAGAATTAGGGTCACTCTGTCAACATAGAGGTTTAGTGAGTTAAAATATGCCTAGGATGTTTCGTACACTACTCCGTTGTATGTTTTGTGCTAACTTTAGGTGAATTTATCATTCTTTTAGCGGAATTTAGACGGTCATTTTTCGCAGTGCATTCTGAAATGAAACGTTACAAATTTTAGCGACACCTCTAGTCCTAACACAGTAGCTCAATGTCCACAAAGCGAAATTCGTAAAACTATGTCACGACATAAGCCTCGTTTATTAACTTATCTATGGAAATATATCTTCATAGATCCGTTCCACTCGAAGGCGTTAACCTATTTCCTAATGACCGATTTGTTGGATTCGTTTGTAACTGGCGTGAAATAAACTGCGATGTTTGGACTGCTCACGTAATAGAATGGTGTTGCAGAATAATTTTGGACAGAAGTGGAAATAACCTGATTTGTTGAACGAAACCACGTCAATTCACAAAGTTTAAAACAGAATGACGTCACGTCATAAAAATATAGATTGGTAAAAATATGTCCCCTAATTAAAATTGTTTGGACAATGGAAATAATAATTAATCTTTTACCGACGTGAAATTCTATCCAAAGACCAAAAAAAAACTAGTTTACTATACTAACTACTCAAGTTCTCAACCTTTAATCCTCCAACTGTTGCGATACGGTCTACCCTCGAAGAGTGATTAGGCCGTATTCCAGCACACTGCCCAAGTGCGGGTTGGTGGATTTATATACGCTATTAAATTGGTCTCAAAAAAGCAATTTACTTTTGATACCTATTTTCTTCATTAAAATACTACGCAAATACAGCAGCATACTTTTGTTCAAGTTTGCGGAAATACTAGGACTATTTTTTTTGTTCACTAATTTTTGTCCATTTTATGTCACTTTTTAAAATTGACCATCTCTCTCAATTTATTCTATGATAGTGTGATAAAGTAACATCCAGAGCGAAATAGATATATTATGGCCTTATCGTTAAGTTAAACGCGATGTGTGCTACGAGTGCTACGCTTTGCGTAGCGGCTTGTAACCATTTTCGTAGCACATTTTGTAGCACGTTTCGTAGCTCATTTGTAACTTCTTGTAGCTCATTTGGGTCGTAGAACAAGTTTTTCTTCTAGTTTATTTTTATTTAGAATTTACGATGTCTATTTGAAACTACTTTTAATACGTCTAAAAGTTTTGAAATGTTTCTCGACCTACAAATAATACTCAAGCAACTGTGTTAGTCATTGGTAAAAAAACCCAGCAAGTGACATTGTGACAAGTTTGACTTTGACTGGTTGGGAACTCACCCTTCTAACACCGAATAACCACTTGGCCTAAACAAACCTGCTTACTTTCTTAAGCGCTAATAAAAAAAAATTACCTCTAAAATATTACTGCCAAAACAGCAAGAAATTAAATCATGTAAAATTTTGTCAGCATTTTTTTCCTAAAAGCCATAAACGTGTGATCTTTCAATCCTCTTATACTGTGTACATGAAAGATTCTAGAATGTTATTCTCAAGATATCTACGTAAAGATATCATGTTTCTGACAGTATTAATATCCAAAGGGAAATTACCAAATGTTCGGCACAAATTGGCTGTATGTAGGTATTCTTATTTTGTCTTTGCCTATTTGTCTATATCAAAAGGTATTACAGCGTTGAAGTCGAAATATTATAAATACTAACTAATATTATAAATGCGAAAGTTTGTTTAAATGTTGTTTGTTAAAAGAAAGTGAGTTTTTTTGTTGCACTTTAACGACTTAACTACTCAAACGATCAAGATGAAATTTTGCATACAGAATCAGAATCAGTTTTTTGCAGTTTTTTGCTGTTAATATTATTAGTTTACAGTCTTATGCTCTTACCACGTGTGATGTACAAATATTATATCGGTATATATACAAGAACATTATTTTTACAAAACAAAAAACAAAAACCGAATTCAAAAGACCGACGAAATATTGAGCTATTCATCTATTTGTCGCGCACGTACTTAATGCAAATTTAAGACTTATATGGTTTTCTCATGGATACCATTATCAGAACTGGACTAAATTGAAATGGGACCAAATGGAAAGCGCCAGCTTTCTAATAAAAAAAGAATCATCAAAATCGATTCACCCAGTCAAAAGTTATGAGGTAACAAACATAAAAAAAAATAAAAAATAAAAAAAAAACATATAGACGAATTGATAACCTCCTCCTTTTTTGAAGTCGGTTAAAATTAATCTCTATTTCCCTTGGTCATCGCATCACGCATGAACGGCTGGACCGATTTCACTTTTTTATTTTTTGTTGTGTTTGTTATTGTTAGGAGAAAGTTCTTATAAAAGAAAAAAATTAAAAAAAAAGTTTAAAAATGAATGTCTACCCGTGCGAAGCTGGGACGGGCTGCTAGTGGTTAATAAATTAGATTTGATAACAAGAACATTATTTTTACAAAACAAAAAACAAAAACCGACTTCAAAAGACCGACTATTGAGTTATTCATCTATTTGTCGCGCACGTACTTAATGCAAATTTAAGACTTATATGGTTTTCTCATGGATACCATTATCAGAACTGGACTAAATTGAAGTGGGACCAAATGGGAAGCGTCAGCTTTCTAAAAAAAAAAGAATTATCAAAATCGATTCACCCAGTCAAAAGTTATGAGGTAACAAACATAAAAAAAAAAAATAAAAATAAAAAAACATACAGACGAATTGATAACCTCCTCCTTTTTTGAAGTCGGTTAAAAATTAAATAATAACAAATTTCAAAGTTAAAGTCTCATAAAAATTAATTAGTCATCATTTCTAAAGTTACAGTCAATATTTATTAAATTTTTATAAGTATGTCAATTGATTAGGCATCGTTAGATGTCAGGAAATTTTTGTACAAGTTGTCAAAGATACAGAAAAAGACAGGCCGCTTTTCATTGTCATTATCGTCATTTTTACTCCACGCACGGATAAGCCCGAAGGTCGCAGCTAGTTTTAATAACTAAGAAACAAAAAACTCACTCTCTTTATAATTGTTTGTATAGGTTCACAAGGCGTTTGCAAAAAAAATTGAAAATAGCAAACAAAACCGCGAAACAAAACTAGTATTCTCATCGTATCGTATCGTAGCCTTGCGTGACGTGTCACGTGTAAATACCTGAAAGCGTGACAAAAGTTTCGTCACGTGATTACTAAAGTTTTTAGCTTGATATTGAAAAGTTGTCTTTCATTTCAGCTACTATGAAAACTGACGTTGTTTTGAAACATTTGACACTAAATGGTCGGAGTAGCCGACGTTAATGTAACGTGAAAGTTCACGTTTTAATTTAAAAAAAAATAATTAAAAAACTAAAAAACACGCATTGTCATTGTCATCGTCTTTGACAGGTGTGCAAGTAGGGCAAAATTGAGTCCAAAAAGGTCGGTTACAAACATACAGGAGAAACTAATAAAAGCGTGTTAACAATTGTTACGCCTACAGTAGGTACACTATCGCAAATCATCACATGCGTAGACTTTGGAGTGGCTTTGCCATATAACCTTCTTTTCAGAAAATTGCCATCCTCTTTCTACTACAGAATAAGTAGAAAGACGCCTTTCTACCACCCTTACACCGTGGATTTCCCTTGGATTCAAACAAAACGTTTCGAATCTACGTTTTTGATTCGTACAGCCAAGGAATGGAACAGACTGCCGGCTTCCTTGTTCCCTGAGAGATACAATCTTGGGCTTTTCAAGGTCAGAGTGAATAGGTGTCTTCTAAGTATGCGTGCTTCATCTTCGACCACATCGTCGCTTACCATCAGGCGAGTTGGTGGTCAAATGCGGACAAGTTCACGAAAAAAAAAAATTGACTATGAAATACAGACAGACACCTAAGTCTCTCCATAAGGGTTCTTCGTGGAAGGAAGTTTAGAACCCTACAAACGTATTCAAATAGGTTCAACCGTTTGAGAGCTACGGTGCCAATGTCCATCTAAATTCCGCTAAAAGAATAATTAATTCACTTCACTTCACACAATTCATCAAAATCCCGATGAATTCACCTAAAGTACGGCGTACCGTACTTTAGGTGAATTCATCGGAATTTTGATGGCCTTTTTTCTCAGTGTAGCGGACAAACTTATAACACCTCTCTTTCTGCGTCGGTGGTTGAAAAGTGTTAAAATCTGTATCAATCTGACCTCCAGCTAATTTACATGAAATTCCATTGTTTACTAGACAATGCCAAATATCTAAACATTTTTTATGAGACCGTCCGCCATTTTGACTAACAATGAAGGCTGACATTTTAACAAAAGAATTCGCATGAAAAGCTTCAACAAGAGACTTTTTCGGTTCATTTTAATTGAACGTTAACGGGTTGTAATATTTTCGTTACATATTGGAATTAATTGATTTTGAATCACCCTTTTAAATACAACTGAGAGAAGAAATGAAAATAGTGGTTGTTTTCAATTTCATTTTATTTGCCAAATTAGCTGTTTTGTGTTCGTAATTGAGTTTTTCTATGAAATAAAATGTAGACCATGCATAGCTCAAGCTAGCTGTCGTGCTTTTGCTAGAAAGCAGGTAACTGAGATATGGTCTAATATAATAAATTAAGAAAAGGATTCACTTACATAGGACCACGTCTCACTTAGCTGCTTTCTAACAAAAGCACGACAGCTATAGCTTGAGCCTGTTGGCATTTTTATTGATTGCTTGATGATTAGCATCTGCAATTAAGGTTTGATAGCTTATGATGATTTACCTACGCTAACAAAAACTGTATCGAATAGATATAAAATGGCTGTCTTGAAATTGAAAGTGCATCGGTTTCTTCAAGGCAAGCGTGCTCCATCGTAAACCGCATAATTGCAAAATGGCGGAGAATCGCAAGCCGGTTATCAAATAAAAAATATGTAACAAAATACTTACTTATATTGAATACGTAACGAATACGAACACTTACTTATATGCATTTTGTATTTTTGGTTTTATCTGACTTCGAAGGTTCTTACTCACAAACACTACATCAAGCTCAGATCAATTAGAAAACAGATAAAGTGCTGTCTTAGATCCCGGTTTTTTTATTCTTTTTTTTTCTATTATTTAAGAAGTGCCATAAGAACATTTCTTAATAAAATTACAATCTAGCCTCAGGTTAATAAGTAATTTAAATGTAACTTGAATTTCTAGGTAACTAAGAATGTGTCCAATAAAACTTTTCTTATTGTTTCTATTAAGGCGAAGACACAATGTTCACGTGTTCTTTACTTTACACTTTCACTATAATCACTACTTATGACTAACACTACACTAGCTCGAACGGTTTTGTTCTCTTAAGTCTTCTAACTATATAATTATTATTATCTGTGTGATCGAGGAGCTGGATGGCCTCGACATTCACATGGTGGTGAAGTCTGTTTTCGTGAGCTTCTGCATACCTTTGTATAACTTTGTCTACAAACTCGACTTGAAGGTCCCGGTGGATGTCTGTGTTTCGTAGATCCAGGTAAAGCCAAAAAAACTACACTACTGCCCATGAAGTATACTTCAAGCACATATTGACGCATAAAAACTACTTATTTTTCTAGTCCACGTTCTCTGAGCAACTGACGTAAGAACTGACGATTGATTCGGATAGTTTTTTGGCTTCACCTGGATCTGAGGCAGCACTATATCTGCATTCTCTTAATCTGAGGCTTCAAGTTGATCACTGAAAATGCTCTGACACCTTTTCGCGGACGTGAATTGTCATATGCGGAAGCGAGACGGAGAATATTAACCTGTTAAGTTTAAGGGCTTTTAAGTAATGCAAAAACGTTTATTCTTCTTTGTTTATTGAACTTTCCCAAACAAAATCCGTCACAATCAAAATCATATTTACTCAATGAAAAAATAGGAATCGCGTAATAAAAATCGACAGATCATCCGATGACAGATACGTCCAAAATTAAACAAAACAAGCGAATCCAGCGCTTGAAACAAAAACAAATGAAGCTAACTTTAGCCCACAAATCGCTGTAACATTTATAGCGAGTTCCCTGTCGGGTCATTTATCTTGTTTTTTTTTTCATTTAAACTCGAAGAGCTGAAAATCCAGCAATGATTTACGCTGTATTTACTTTATATCACGGTTCGGTGGCGTTCTGATACGATGGTAATACGGGAATCGAGTGAATCGAGTGCTTTTATTTTAATATTCACTTCAGAATTTATTCAGTCATTCAATATTTTACCTACCTGCCTTTATAAATTCCTTAAACCACAGATTAATAATAGTAATAAAATAAATGTCTTTATTCACTGACCAAATAAAATCACAGTTTTAACTTATCTAACTTGATACTGTTTCTAAATCTAATTTGATTGATAATTAAGAAAAATCTGCTTCAGCAACCTCTTTGTTGGTCATGTGGTCCTTCGATTCATAATAGTCGAGATGTTAAATATAAAGGGCCTTACTTATAAAACCAGCTTAAAGTTAGACACTGCCTAAAATGCTCTGATACCTTCTCTCTGACGTGATATGTCACATGCGAAAAAAAGACAGAGAACTATAGACATGCTTTATAGGTAAAACATAATATGTAAGTACATATAAGTATACTAGCTGCACCCAGCGGTTTCACCCGCTGTTTTATTTTTATTTTTAAACCTTCCCTGTATTAGAGCAAACAAACAAATAAATATTGAAATCGGTCCAGCCGTTCTCGAGTTTTAGAGAGACAAACTATGTTAGCTGCCACCCGGCGGTTTCACAAGCTGTTTTTTCAAAATTTGCGAAATCAGTCTAGCCGTTCTCAAGTTATAGCCAGACAAACGAACAGCGATTTATTTTTATATACCTCTATAAGAGAAGAAGAAGACGAGTAATTTATTTACAAGTACTAGAAAACATAATTCCCCTAACGTAAAATACCCTAGCCTGCAACACTAACCTATACTTAAGCCTTACCTAAAGCAATCCGAAACCACCAAAAACACCAAATCACCAAACCAAATCTATCTTCATTCCATAGAGTGAAAGAAATCGCTTTTAACTAAGACCACCTTTTGTATCAATTTCTGATGTTTGTAAGGCTCTGATTATCTTTCGAGGAAGAACCCATGAGGCAACACTTTGGTGTCTATCTGTATGTCACAGCCAATTATCTCAGAAACTATAAAAGCTAGCGTTCTGAAACTTGGCATGATGCTAGATAATGTTAACCGCTACATTCCGTAGAAAAAAAGCATGCTGATAAATAGGTCTTTACCTGATAATCGGATCCTGAAATGAAAACCTAAAATTTTAATGCCAAGCTATGTGGTCACGTGAGGAATCAGATAAATGGTATTAATCCGGACATTTAATACATTTTTTTTTGTGGTGTCAATAAAGTATTACTGTATTGTAGTAAAAAAAAAAAAATGAAAAAAATGAAAAAAAAAAATTTTTATAACAAAAAAATGCAGGGTCACACGGACTGAATATGTTAAACTGAAAGGAAGCTCATCGTACTACAAATTTGGCATGACGCTAGATAATATTAACCACTACAATTTTTAGAAGAAATGTGGAGTGTATTTAATGTTTTAGACGTAATAAAAAGCTGTATATAGCTGCATCATATGGTGTGAATAGCTCTTATATAGGGTTATGAGGAAAGGGTATGCTAACTAAAGAGGGCTCATAGTGCTCATCAACATGAACAACTTATACTATACCCTTTCCTTGTTACCCTGTATTTATAGGTACTTATAATGGTCTAAATGTTGGTCAGTAAATAAAACTTTTCAATATTTTCCGTACTTCTTTAATAATACTTGATTTTATCACAAAAACTGTAACTTCTAGACCACAACGTATATAATACAAATTACCTATTTATAAATACATAGTAATTGAAGATTTATATGATCACAATTATGTATAGACGCTGATAATCAAGAGTTTGTAGAGGCGACAAACGAGCATTGGAATGTGAACGCTATAACAAGTAGATAAGGTTGACATTTGAAAAGCAATACATGAAGACTATTGCGTCGAGCGGCGGTTAAGCGACAGGAAGTTTGTCAAATTAAATTCTGCTCTATTGCATACGGTATAGGGTTCACATTTCAATGCTTGTTTTCTCGACGCTACTCTGAAGATCATTATTTTTTTATTTCATTAACTACTTAATTTACTTTACAATATTATCTAATTCGAGTTTTTGATAATTTCACAATATGCAGCAGTAAGTTACGGTAAATACATTAAATGCGCATTTTCGATTGGTTAGTTTGACATATTTTTTGGTTTATAATATAGCTTACAAACTTTAAAAAAATATGAAATTGATTTAACTATCTTTGCTCGGTAACAATCTTTACTGTTAAATATTTTTGACGTGACAACGTCTAATAAATCGAACGCCGGGTGCATGCACGAAAAAGTGCCCCGTTACGTGTCCCGTTACGCTCATTGTGACGTCACGATCGGAGCGAGAACAGTATGCAATCATTTCATCAATGTTTTGTTATGACGTTGTCACGTTAAACTATCGTCCGTAAACCGACTTAACAGACAACCAATTTTTTTTATACAAAGTATCCTAACATTGTCATATTTGTCATCGAAGATACATCCGCTTAACCGAACATTGGAGAGTGGTTTAAAATTTAGTTGACATTAATTAAGCAAGAAATAAATGTTTGTGAAAAACGAGAAACACTCTTTCGCTAAGGAAGACATTTTGACCAGGACATAGGAAATGTTGTTTTGTACATAAAATAAAATGTTCTAAAATAAGTCCTTTTCAGATACAGTTGGATTGACGCGTTGCAATCTGACCTGGGCCCAATTCTGGCTATTGGTATATTATATCGATCACTGTCGGTCTCATTAGAATCATGTCATGAGAGTAAGAGAGACGGAGATAATCTCGAACGCCAAAAAATAAGGTCTTTGCTCGGATTTACAAACTAAAGACTGGCAAAAAACAGCGCAATACCGAAATCTATGGCGTTCTCTAGTGTCAAAGACCAAGACCCACTTTGGGTCGCTGCGCCGAAGATGTACAGTACCCGGTGATAATTATTGCACATCGACTTTTGGAAAGAGACAATCGGCTAATTATCTCTATTATAGTAGGGCGTTATCTCTGTCGCACGAGCAGTCCAATATCTATAATAATACTTGATAATACTTGATTGATTATACCTACTATTGTAGTTATTTTATACATTGATATTTTGACATTGCAATTATTTACATATTTTGTTTTGACATTCTAATAATATTATTTTCTTTGACATTTAATTTATTGTGTATTAATTTATTCGTAAAAATTGTATTAGACATTCATAAGTGTCTTGACTGATTATACCTACTATTGTAGTTATTTTATACCTTGATATTTTGACGTTGCAATAATTTATATAATTTTTTTGACATTCTAATAATATTGTTTTCTTTGACATTTAATTTATTGTGTATTAATTTATTCGTAAAAATTGTATTTGACATTCATAAGTGTGCATTGATGTACCCATATTTGAATAAATTATTTTGAATTTTGAATTTTGAATTTATTAGGAGGTGGTGTGTGCCGAAATTAGCCGATTGTCTCTTTCCAAAGGTCGATGTGCAATATTTATCGCCGGGTACTGTAAGTCCTTTTCATACCCTTTAAATGAGTTTGTTTTTGGCACTACCATACAAGTGAATATGAAACCTCAGTAACAAATTACCTATCACAAGAAAAATAGGTCAAAGTGTTTCGCAAGTCCACGATCATTTCTCAAGGAAAATAAATTACTTGCGGGAAGCAAATAAAATATAGTAGTACTTGTGCCATAGTGATTCTACAGTATGGGGGAGACAGTAACCCAAGTTGCACAAAGCGGTAAGAATTTCGATTTCGTAAAACTGTCAGACAATTAATATATGTCAAATACGTAAGTGTATAAAATTCATTGCAGTTTTACAAAAAACTGTATTTTATTTTAAATGACAAGCATCATACAGTGATATACAAAATTAAAAATATTATAAGTAAGATCTCAGTTAATAAGTGTAAGCTATGCTCAAAAACTTCTTCGTTTTGTTACTTCTTTCGTTTTCTTTTTTGATCTAAAATATACACACGAACAATAAAACAATTTTTTTACATACTTTAAATGTATTCATATATCAGTGTTTTGCAACCGATGACGTATCTTAGAAAAGCGTTGTTTGTTCGTTTGAAATTTGACATTAAAAATTTTGCCATGAAATAAATTCTAATTTCTCTATACAACTTTAAATAACATAATTATTTTAACAGTTTTTCTATTGTAAAATATCAAAACCAGTCACAGCAAAATTGCCATGAGCCTAGTTATTTCTAGTAAAACAAACAAACACAGTTTGGTACCAACTTTACCTACTGTCGCAACAAACCAAGGAAACCCTTTGTGTATTTCGTTTTCGGCCAAGTATTGTAGAGAGCACCGTAATTACCCCCTTCCTGGTTTTAATGTCCATTCCGAGTACAATTTAAAGGGATTTTGACCAAAATAGCGAAGGATTTGAACTCTTGTTATTTACAACTGAGCGCGTAGAACGAATTCTTGAAATATTTAAATAGCTTGTTGCTTGTTCTTAAAATAAGTAAATTAATATTAAAAGATTACTGGTGACTGTTAAGTACTTAATAAAGATTGATGTATGAATATCTAAGTAGGTTTAAAAAAACTGAAATATAATAGTTTATTTCAAATACATATAATAGAATGATTTCAACCAAAGAAATGAAATAAGTGTTTTTTAATTTCACGAAAAAAATATCTGAAACTGATTAGAAATTTTGAAAAACTAATTTAAACTCTATGTTTTCTTAGTAATGCTCAATTTAGCTTACAATATAGTATCAGAAGCTGTACATACAGGGTGGAAAGTTTGTTCGAATAAATCTGTCCATACTTCTCAATCTAGGCTATATAAAAAAAACACGGCCTGAATTCGATGGACTTGATTTTTGAAATGCTTTATGGGCATTAAAATAAATGTAAATTGTGTGTCATTGACATTTTTCTATGGAACAGCAACAAAAGTTGTTCATAATAATGAGTATTATAAACCCTTTTCGGCTAAGCATACTCTTTCCTTTTAACCCATTATAAGTTAGCGCTAGTTCACGTAAATTCAAATTTAACTTGTTAATATAGTTTCGTTGGTCTAGAACGCTGTTTAAAATCGATCAATTTGAGCAGCTTCCGAGAAAACTTTCGATATAACAAACGCAAATAAACTTTCCATCCTGTACAATCGAGTTTGAAAATATCAACTTCCACGAATTAATTTAAATATTTCTTCACAAGTGAAATGCGTGGGTTACTAAATTATTAACGCGTCATTCTATTAAAATTAATTAATGACCTGCCAACACTATTCCAGTGGCTGGCGCCAGTAATTAGATTATGGATAATTAAGGCGTTCGATAATACGACCTTGTTTCGTCTAGCCACGTGAATTATTAATATGTAATCTTGCTATAAGTCCGTAACTCCGTATGTTTGTGTATAAACATTGCGTAAGTTAACCCAAATATGGATGGAGCTAGGTCGGGTCGTATTGGATGTTTATCTCCTATTGTTTTAAACAAATAGGTCCTTACTTGTAAAGCCTGAATAAAGTTAGTCACTCACTGCCTAAAATGATGTCGCTGGTTAATAAGTTCTAATGTTAACCAGCGACATCATCTAATAAGTTCTAGCTGACGTGAAATGTCACGAGCGAAATCATGGCGGAGAATTAAGCAGTGGTTAAGTTTAAACAGGCTTTATAAACTGTCCCGTAACGTTATAAAAAACATATTTAATAACAAGTTTTCATTTTAAGCAAGTTTAAATGCTCGGAAAATAATAAAAAGACATGACAAATAGAACCAACCCAAATCCCAGCGAGTATTTTGTTGTACTTGGCCAGATGTGAATACGAACGATGGATCAAAGCAGTTATGGATTGATTACACTTAACGAGTACAGTGGTGAGACAGTCAATAGCCACACTCGGCCGAGCAAACAAATCATGGTTTTAGCGACTGTCTCGCCTCGTTAAACTGTTTACACAAAAAAGATAAAGATAAAGAGAGGGCTCTTTTTCCGCAACTAGGCCGGTAATCGGCCCTTTTTGCGTGACATATGCGGGTTTCCTCACGATGTTTTCCTTCACCGAAAAGCCAGTGGTATGTAAATTCGTACATTAGTCCTAAAGAACTCATTGGTACGAGTCGGGGTTTGAACCCGCCACCTCAAGAATGCGAAGCGTCGGTTCTCCCACTGAGCTACCACGGCTATCTGTTTACACAAACCGAGTACTCGGCCGACGGCACTGTCTCGTAACTCGTACTTGCTACGTGTAATCAACCCTTTACAGATTGTTGGCCGTGGAACAGCTCTATCACTTCCACTCTCATGATTTCTAATGAGAGTGACAAGGACCGATATATGTCTCACTTTTCAGAATGAGTTCCCCAGAGGTGACTAATGTTTGGCATACAACTGGGATCATTACATAATTTATATCTTTTTTACATT
Source organism: Alcis repandata (assembly GCA_949125135.1). Lineage (NCBI taxonomy): Eukaryota > Metazoa > Arthropoda > Insecta > Lepidoptera > Geometridae > Alcis > Alcis repandata. The sequence continues at coordinate 2,890,698 of OX421246.1, read as the reverse complement.
AAGAATTTTTTGTAATAATCATTTTTTTTGCCATAATTTACAAATCCTCATTATTTTGTGCGTAAATACTTACCTTACTAACATGTTAAAAGAACAGCGTTGTGTCGTAAAATAATTGAGCTTATTTTTACATAATTTAATTATTTTTTACATTTAATTTACTTACTCGATAAGATGATATTCAATTACAAAAGCAGCACTTTTTTCTAGTACAAAAAGATTTTTTAAGTCATTAATAAATAAAAAATCAAAAATGCTCGCCATTGAAATCTTATTTACAAAAAAGTACATATTTTGATTTTGGATTGCACGGCCATTTACTTCTGATTAACTCTTTACAATAAAACTTTATGAGATCGACCAACGATACCCTTTCAATCAATATACAATATTATTTTATAGCTCTAGAGCTGAAATTTGCGCACAGACAAGAAACACCCGCACTCACCTCAAAATTCACAAAAACATCTACAATCCTCCAAAATCAGCGCTTATTCCGTTTACATTTCTTAATCGTTAGTCTCCAGAACGCCACTCTAAAATCAAGCGAATAAAACGCATAAATAAACGGGTTTATGGCAGAATTGAACCATCCTAACCACGTCATAACATACATTAAAACTGGATTCACATAGTCACTGGGAATGAAAGGAGTTAGTAAGTAATATAAAAAGAAGGGCAGCCAACAAGCCACAAAGCCCCCTACTACCAAACTCAATGTCTGAGCAGTTTTCGTTTCACGTCTCAGCGACGACACTCGATTGTTTTCATGGTCCTTCGTCGAGTGCGTTCGAGTTCTTGTAGTATTTTTGTATTTGTAGTTCGCTTTGAATGTGACGTCATTGAATCGGGACTCTCTTTCTTTGTGAAGGCGCTTTCGTTTCTTTTCAGCTTGAAAGCAACAGGGGCATTTGTGGTCTTGGGACGAGCATTCGTTTAGGTGGGTTATCTTTGAAGGTTTCTTCGAAGTGGTTTGCCTTAAAGATAGTTTGTCCGATCCTGAGTCCGATTCGGTTCTGATGCAGGATAGCTTCGCTTTCTGTAACAGAATAGGTTTTGTTAGTTTGTGATGGAAGTTGGTCAAAGTACCTACTGTTATTTGAATGATTTTTGTACAAATACCTCTTACTTAGTGAATGTTTTCTTTCTAATGGTAAACAGTAAGTTATAAGCGCTTATACAGTCAAGTGACAAATCCAGGAGAGTCAAGTGTTGTAGGATCGTTTGGAGGCCTTTGACGTGTTAATTTTTGGCCATACTTATAAAGAAATAATGACGTCAGTTCTGCTAATACATTTTAAAGACTTGAAGCCGCTAAACTTTCAGCCATCCTTTTCCTACATGCTCAAACGAAAAGAGACAGATTATTTATTGGTCTTGACAGATTAGTTTCAATAGTATCCAATTCAATCCACGTTATTTTTTAACTGAATGCAAGAAGGATAAATCTATTTCCAAAAATAAACAGACAAACTTTTATGAAGTGTTTCTAACTTATGTTTTAGTTTTTGCGAAAGTTTTCTCGCAACGTAGCTTTGTATTAACAACATCCATCTCTATCAATCTTGATAAAATAGGGGAAAAGTGGCAGATAAACATAACTATAGTGGATGCTATAGGCGTATATCAATTTCCCCTAAACGAAGGCTTATTTATAATATACAAAACTAGCTGATCCGACAGAACTATGTCTTAATTTTCTAATGTTTCGCAAAACTTCCTTAATTTTCTCTTTCATAAGAACCTTCTCCTGGCATTAATTAACACAATAAAAAACGAATTAGCGAAATTGTTCCATCCGTTCACGCATGATGCCATGACAAAGGGAAATAGAGATTCATTTTTTTATGTTAACACGCTTTTATTAGTTTCACCTGTAATGTATGTTTGTAACCGACTCTTTTGGACTCGATGTTGCCCTACTTTGAACGATCAGATTTAATTCAAACTTTGCACACCTGTCGAAGACCGATGACAATGCGTGTATTTTAGTTTTTTTTTAACTATTTTGTTTTTATTATAAGTTTAGATATAGAACTAAGTTTGTAAATCTCAATGGAAAAGTTCTGTTTTTGATGCAGAAAAAAGGTAAATTGTAATTCCAACAAGATATGAACCATTTAGCTACGGCTTCAATCAATCAATCAATCAATCAATTTATTTCATAAATACAGATTTTGTGACAATAATATAGGTAATAATTAATAGACGTGTAAAGTAAGCCAAGCTAAATATCGCTCAGAAGCCTGTGCTAGGTTAAAAACCTGTGAATTTGTTTTCATAACCACTCGGGTATATTTTTAGATCATTTATAAGGACTACAGAATACTTTGCATAAGACCTAGCTCTATTTTTTGACAGTTTTCTATAATAATGAGTAAGCTTATATGGTGTCTTAGAATGCGCGGTGCTTTCAGACCACAAGACAATTTCGGTTTCCAGTTGTGAGTTTTTTTTTTATATTTAACGGTTTTATTTAGCTCGACCTGATTTTTTTGGTTTTTTGTTTTTAGTGCAAGTTTTTACTTTGTTTTATTACAAGCTTTTATTGAGCTTGCCCTGTTTGTTAGTAGTTTGCGTGGATCAAATCTTGCAACTGAAATTTAGACCACTTTCTGATATCCGATTTAGCTGAAATTTGGTATACCTGTGTAACTCCGATGACAATGCAATAAAAGCTTATTATTATTATTTTTTTTTTAATTCTGAGACAGGTTTGCTTTTGAGCGCAACCATGCCCGATGGTGAGGCGAGCATTGAGCAATGATGCGGGCTACTATAACGCGCTTGTCTAGAAGAAATCGATCCTCTCGACTCTCGCGACTTGATTTAATTTAATTTGACTGAATTGTGAATTTATTATCGATTAATGATGACGATTTCATTATTATATTGAATTGATTGCAACTAAGAAAATTGATACTTACAATTTAATTGCATTGAATAAGTCGAATCATAGTCTCAAAGATTTTAACAACTGTCCTACTAAATGACGTGTGAACAGCGCGAAGCGCGGCGTTGCGTGAAACTATCGACTGCTCATTTTTGTATAGGTAATAGATAAATAAAATGTCATTGGTTCATAAAAATATGTATATTTGAGCAATGTTGCCACGCTAGAGCCAGCGAGAGGCAGTGTAAAGGAAATTAGTGTGTGATCTGGTATAGACTTATATTACTTTGTATAGGATCAGGCTAAAGAGACTTTCAATTTCAATGGTGCCAAGTCAGTGGTGCGTTCAAGTATGTTTAGCACCATCGTAAGCCCAGTCGTCCACTGATTTTGGTGGTGAGTTGTCGTACTACAGAGCAATGTGTAATAGGCTATTTGACACTAATAAAAATATGCTACGAAATGTGGTCATTCTATTAGGTAATAACATAAAAAAACATATTTATCTCTGTTTTATCCAAAAATATTTATAGATTTTTCAAAATAAACAAAATAAATTCAAATTATTTTTTAAAATTCTTCAGCCACAAGAACGCTCTGTGATTGGCTACGCCTCGCGTGACGTCACACGCAGGTAAACATTGTTTAATGCTAAGACACTTTGTGTGATTTTATAATGTACACTTTGGTACAAGTTTGACGTTTGTCAAAGACTAAAGTTTGCTTACTTGCCTGTGACGTCACGCAAATCACATGTCGTCCGCCATTACCGAAACAGCGTTTTTAGCGCGAATATTGTAATTTAAATTTTAACACAGTATTTTACGAAAAATACTGCAAATTTCGCAGAAATATACATGTGGTGTATTAATCATATGCCAACGAATAATTTAAAACAGTTTTTCAAAATCAGTCAAATAGCCTAATAATAGAGAATGATATGAATTTCGATTCATTTTAAAGTACTCTAGAAATTAATTTATTTGCAAAGCATGCAACAAGCCGGAATCACAAATACAGATGATTTTCATTTTAATACTTATTAATATTTCTTTAAAGAAAGAGCTATTTTTAAGTAATAGGTACATAAATTATTCAAACAACGTATTTATACTTAAAATGTTTCAATGGCCATATCCTTACTTTGTAGATCTCATTTTAGCGTAATCTGAAAATGCGTTCAAAAGAGGCTTAACTCAGTGGAGCAAAAAACTGTCGGGTCTTTGCGCTCATCTCTCAAGCATTACATATGTGATAAAGATCCATTATTTGCGCTAAGACAGGATATATCTTCTTTTTGTGGTTCATACTTTTGAAATATAGTCGACGTAATGGCAGCGGAAGTTGCAAAGGATCTTCGGCCTCATTAAACGCTTTCCAAGAAAATGTGGACGAAAAAGTTTGGTTTCAGGATGTTGAATACGTCATACAATAAATGTAGGTAGATATACTCCGTTTTGTACATATAATTGTATGTACCTACGTATGTAATACTTATGGTTGTATGTAATACGAAAGGTAAAAATAACTAAAAATCAAAATGGAGTTGTTGCCCGTGTGGCAAGGTACCAAGAACGCTGGCTTCATTCCCGCGTTGAATGTCCAGAGATTTTTTGCGCGAGGAATGAGCCAGCTCTCTTATCACCAGAAGTGCTTGTATTATTGATTGTTCTGTGGTGTAAGTAGATACCGTTTGATATGATTTCTATGTGCCTGGACCGTTTGGCTCAAAAGATTACATAATCAATAGGGCTGGCGTGTGGCGTGATTAAATCTATTCTAAAATTATAAAAGCGAGAGTAACTATGTCAGTCTGTTTAAGTATAGCGTTTTACGGCTTAAAAACTGAAATCAGAAAAAACAAGGAAAAACATACTTAGAATTTATTCTCTCCTCTCTTACTTGACCACTCACTCAGTGTGATAGCAAAAACATAGCATTTACCGAGAATACAACTTTTTGGATGTAATAATATTGTCTTATTGATTTTGTTCGAATAAAGGCTCTATCATCCTGACCACAATAACTTTGAATTAAAAATCATACAAGCCTCTATAATGATTACAAATCGATTGTCACATATTCGAGAGTGTTTATCTGTTTATATTCGCCTGAATGCATCGCGATTTCACAAACTATATACTTGGCCATACTTATCGAGATAACCTGAATATTCGTTGAATCCTGACATTGAAGCCCCAGCATATGTCCCTCTCCATATTTTCTTTGTTTTTTATGTTGAGTCACTTGCCTCAAAGGAATTTTCGAGTATTTTTAAATGACTTATTATGAACTGAATTACATTGTAATTATGATTTTATTCCATTTGATTTGACTTTTGTGCTTAATTATTTGTGATTTGTATTTTAATATTATTTTGATTTTTTTTAAATATCGTTAGCGTAATTCGCTCAAGCGGTACTGAGTAAATTCAATAAATAAATTAGCATTATTAGAAAATTAATTAATAATTTTCATAAATTAAAAAAAAAAAATTTAAAAAATTAAAATTTGTTTATTTGTCAGAAAAAAATGGTACAGAATTGTGTATGAACCCTGAATCTTGCACTAGGTGAGTCCTGTGTCGCAAGATTCAGTGTCTTCCATCGTCGATGAAGTTATTAAAACTAGACAGGATAAACAATCTTAGTAATAAGTACTATTTACAAGTTCAAATACAACAAGTTCAAATACAACAATCTCAAGGTAGTGTCTTGCTTCAATTGGCTTAGGGTATGAGAATGTATAAAATGTGTATATATAATAAATGTATATGTTTGATTTTGGGTTATTTACTAATGATTAGGTGTATGTTAGTTTGTGGTGCATGTTAGTTTGTGTGAGTGGGTGGGTGTAGTTGAAGTAGGTAGTGTGTAGGTGAGGGAGTGAGGGAATGAGACGAGTGAGATGAGTGAGTGAGATTAACGTGTGGTAAGGTGGAGTAACTGAGGTTAATAAGAATATTGTAACAATGTTTTACTGTTTAGAGATTACAGCGCATCAATATGAGTTTTTTTTTTTTTTAGATTAGTATTTTTATTAGCCATAAACTTCTTCCTTGTTTATTTTTGTTGCTTTTGAGGTGTTTTCCTTCACCGTTTTAAGCAAGGGTTCTGTAACATAACCCTAAATCGACATAATTGCTATGATATCGACACTGGACATTAAACTTCGAACCGCAAATTGTGGGAAGCGGCTTTTAGTAAAATGAAAATGTTCAAAACGCGAACAATTTATGTTAAAAGTGAATTTTCAGCGTATCCACCACGTGAACGGGCTGATGGCATTTTTATTAGTATTTTTAATGTCACGTTGTATTTTATTACGCGTATCTTTTGACGTTGAGTTTATTACTTAGCTTAATGGCTTTTGGCGGAATGTTGTAATGATAAATAGTGGTTAATTAAATACAGCGCAGTTTCGAAATTTATCAAATAAAGACTCGTACACGCGTGATTTGTTTAGCTTGAGAAATAATGCATGCTCCTTGTTCCTTGCTCCTTGTCTTTCGCGAATTGTAAATTATAATGTGATTTAAAGCGTTTACGACGCATCTGTGATGAAATTTAAGGGCAATTAAGAAATTAAACATCTTAATTATGTGTCAGGGTGACGAGCGCAGTGTTGTGCCGCGCAGGATCTTTAATTCTAAGAATTCAAAATTCTGGGTGGCGCAGACCTGTTATGGGCAAACGTGACGTTTAACATCAGGCGAGCGATTTGTTCGTCTCGTCACTTAATGGAATAAAATAACTGTCCATTCCAAGAGGAGTAAAGACACTATCCAATTTCGATGATTCATTTGATGAACGCCTAGTGTGATTTTGTTAATCTCTACACAAAAACATAAATCAGTCGCAAATGTAAACCTAAAATATAATAGAAAATAAAATTTTATAAATTTAAATTAAGAATAGGGTTGAAAATTTCAATAAATATAAATTAATAATAGTGTAAATAAATAAATATATGTATTTTATTTTTTTTAAAGCGTGGGGTGCTTTCTAAGATATTATCAAAATGCTAATCACTCTACTCATGTCTGTCAATACAAAATGTATCTACAAAATATATAATATCTATTGACCCATGCACCCCACGTTTTTTAAAAATAAAATACATATATTTATTTATTTACACTATTATTAATTTATATTTATTGAAATTTTCAACCCTATTCTTAATTTAAATTTATAAAATTTTATTTTCTATTTTTTTAGTTCGGTTTTTATAAAAAGCGTGTTTTTTTAGTTTTTTTTTAACTATTATTTATTTTTCGCTTTTTAGTTCGATTTGCTAACTATTAACCATCCTTAATATGTACAAATGTGTTGGTGTTATCCGATTTTGGCCGTCTGCTCAAGCAAATTAAAAATAAAATTGATGCGTAACAAAAAATATTGAGCAAAAAGATTTGTAGCCGCGTGGTTTCGATCCTCAGACCTCATAAAATAAAATTGATGCGTAACAAAAAATATTGAGCAAAAGGATTTCTAGCGCGTGGTTTCGATCCAGGGACCTCTGGGTTATGAGCCCAGCACGCTTCCACTGCGCCACTCTGTTCTCTGACACAAATGACGAAATTACCATTTGTAAGTTAAACGGTATTAAAAGTTAAAGAAACTTTATAGAAAAATCGTGTTAAAAAAATTAATAGTTAAAAAAACTAAAAAACACGATTTGTTTAGTGTATTGTCATCGGTCCTCGATATATCTACAAAGTTTGAAAGAAATCTGACCGTTTAAAGTGGGTCAAAAACGCGCTCAAAGGAGTCGGTTACATACAAACAAACATACAAACATACAAACATACAAACATACAAACATACAAACATACAAACATACAAACATACAAACATACAAACATACAAACATACAAACATACAAACATACAAACATACAAACATACAAACATACAAACATACAAACATACAAACATACAAACATACAAACATACAGGTGAAGCTAATAAAAGCGTGTTAAAAATGGCGCAAGCCTGAGTCGCTATCAGCTCTCCTAGCCAAGTTGCAAGTCTATAATAGAAACGCTATATAAAAGTAGGAAAATGTATGAGAATGATATTTCTATAATCTATTTATTTATAGATTCCATTTGATCGATTTCTGAGACAGAAATGTCACTCCCATACATTTTCCTACTTTATCAGTTTCAGTTTCGACTGCAAATTGGCTAGGGGGGGCTGGATGGTTTTCACTTTAGCTACATTGGTTTAGCTTCACCTAATTTCAATTATTTTTATCAGAACCACAGTCAAATATTATTCTCCACACCGATTCCAACAACCGTTGACTTCGAACTCCCAACTCTTCCTACATTTTCGCATGGGAAAGTAATTTTCCTTATTGCTTCCATAATTTGAGTGCTTGGTTCTCAATAATCTCGATCTCGATAATACGGGAAAGTTTAGAATTGCGTAGTAATATTGTGATAGTTGTGCGTTTGATCCGATATTACTTGCTAACATGTGTTTGCTTATTTTGGTTCGCTCGATGTTATTTGGGGGGGGGGGGGGGGGGTTGAAATGTTGTTTATTAAGGCTGTTTGGTAGATTTGTAGATATGACTTGACAAATCCGATTTAGCTTATCAATGGCGTGGTTATCATAACAGGTATAATAGATAGATGTTGTTGTACGAGAGGTTAGAATGATAGAGATAATTATAAAAGAATTAATGATAACAGATATCATCATAATTCAAGGTTGCAATCTTTTTTGTTAAATTAAGTTAAAATTACGTAAATTTACGTAAAATTTATGATTGGGTATTTTTATTTTTTGGGTTTCCGTAAGGTATAAATAAGTGATCTTTTTATATTACTTATTTGGTAAAATGGGAATATAAACGTTAGTAAAAACTAACTCATACATACAAGTGTGGTGAAAATAGTTGCAAAAGTGATAGAAAAAAAAGTAGAAAGTTCTGTGATAGTTTCAGAATTAATGGTAAAAGAACAAAGCAAAGACTTCACTCAAAGAAGACCAAAAATAAATATAATATAAAACTTGGTCATACTCACTTTGCTACATTTAGTAGTGCTAGCGAGCTGATGGTGTCTCCTGGCCACCACGCACGATATCCTTGCGTACACGTACACCATCACCGCCATGGGGAGGAAGAACGAGCCCATGGCTGAGAAGACCACGTAGCCGGGGTTCTGGTTGTACCTGCAGACGCCGCCTTGGTTGTGATCTGGTTCGTACCTGGTGAAAATTAGGTTTTTTGAAAGGACTGGCAAATTATGGTTTCAACTGTCCTTTTTTTAACACGCTTTTATTAGCTTCACCTGTATGTTTTTAACACGCTTATATTAGCTTCACCTGTATGTTTGTAACCGACTCCTTCGGGCGCGATTTTGACCCACTTTTAACGGCCGGATTTCGTTCAAACTTTGTAGATATATCGAGGATCGATGACAATAAATTATTATAAGTACAAAAAATAAAAAAAAATAAATAAATAAATTAAAATAATTATATCGTCGTATCCGTGGAAGACAGCCACAGTTGCAAAACCCTAGGTTTCCAGGAGGCGGTTTTTTCTGATTATCTCGGAAATTTCTTAGACAACGTATGTTTTTTAGTATTCTAAACAATTCCTTGACACAACAGGCAGTGAATCATATTTTTTTTTAATTTTTGACGATAGTATTTGTACGTGTTTTGTCCCTTAATACCTTACTCCACGGAATTTTCTCAAGATCACGTCGGCTTAACCGCCATGAGGGCTTTTTTCCGAGTGAGAAATGAGAAACGCGGTGAATTTAAGAGACATTGCGCCTTTATTCCACGTAAAAAGCTGGGTGGTGGCCTTCTTACGACAAAAATATTAGAATTTGCGGTTTAATTTTTAGTGTTCGTGTACAATAGATGAAAAACAATGTTGTTTTAACCGACTTCCAAAAAAAGGAGGAGGTTCTCAATTCGGATGTTTGTATTTTTTTTTTTTTGTTAATGGTTGGATGTTAGATATTATAATTGTGCGCGACTTTTTTTTATTTTGACCTGACCGCGAGCGCGTCACGCTTGTAATCTCCTGATGAAGATCACCGAATATGATCAAAACTAGTCGTTATAAACGACTTAATTTGACGTTAGTAATCCCGTGTTAATTATATCAGAATATATTTTAATCTATTTATTTATTTATATATTATTATTTATTATTATTTATTTTATTATTATTATTATTATTATATATTATTATATATATATTATTATTATTATTTATTTTATTTATTTATATTATTTATATTAAATATAAATAACAAGTCCTGACTGACTGACTAACAGACGACTTAAAGCCAAACCACAGGTCGTAGAAATTTAAATTTGGAGGGTGTATTTGTTTTGATGAGCAAAGGTGTGTACTAAGAAAGGATTTTTTGAAATTCAACCCCTGAAGGTGTGGAATAGGGTGTAAAAGTGTATATGGAGAAGCTTGTTTTGTTTTTTGATGCCACGAATTTAAAAATTTTACAATATGACTTAAGAAAATATTGATCACGTATTTCACCATTTTCTGGAAATCAACCCCTATGAGGGTGAAATGGCGTGGTAAATATGGCAAGAAGAGAAAATTTGTTTTGATGCTACGTCAATGAAACTTTACACAGATGTACTAAATTTATAATAGAATCCCAAAATTTTCGAAAAGTCTCTCGAGCTGGAATTGTTAATTATCTCGAAAATTCAAAACGCTTTTACCAAAGCGCCAAGACTAAAAATACTCCAAAACCTTAAACTTTTTTGGGGAAATTGAAACAATAAACAACACAAAAGAAAACAAACAAACTTTGAGGGTCTATATTCCCGAAACTATTGAAGGTAGTGTATTTGACCAAATGTTATAGGGGTTTGCGAGAGCTACTAAATGGTGGCGACGAAAATCCAAGATAACAAATTCAAAATGGTCCGAGGGGGCTGATTTATTGTATCTGGGGGTTTTAAAGGTCCCTTATTCCATTATGACGCTTTTGACATACTCTCAAAAAAGGAGGGTTAAGTAAATTTAACCCCAAAAAAATAAACGGTTTTTAAAGTGTAGTGTCCACGTGGTCGAAGCTAGTTTTCAATAAAGTAGCGTCGACTGACCGCGAGATGATTTATTTTTTACCCAACTGCAACGAAGCTAAAAAAGAGGGATATGTATGTATTTATGTGTGTATGTACGAATGTATATTGATTGTGGATGTATAAAGTAGCTCTTTGTTATGACCGAATAGTGGTACTAGACTCACACAAACAAATAAGACGCGCGACGGGATCTAAATACTTCAATAAGAGATTTATGTCAGAATCTCCTGAAGAAGCAGGGGCTAGAAGTGCAACAATCGAAAGAAACACAAATCTACTACCAAAAAGAATAAATAAGACGCAAGACATACAGGTTCCTTAAGACCTTGACTGCTTAGCCCCCAAGCAACTGCTAGCCAAGAAAAAACCAAAAGGCTCTTCCAAAAGACTCTTTCAAATCGCTTAGTCACCGTAGAGGAGTAAGCCAGCACCCGCTAAACCAGACCGGAAGACTCAGGCTTTTCTTAATGCAAACACTCTAATCGTAGACAGTAAGATCACCAAACTAAGTTTTTCTATAAAATCTATAAATTGGGACATCCTAGGGATATGCGAAACTAGAAGACCACAGACATAAAAAAACCATAGAAGAATACTCGGACTTTATTCTATTCCGCACACCTGGAACAAAGTGAACAAACGGAAGAAACGAGGTTGGGTTCTTAATGACAAAACCTCTGAAACACAATATTTTAAAATTTAAAACCGTGTTGGATAAAACTTCAACTCTGGAAATAAAGACATCCAACGAAAATATTAGATAATTTGTACTGGGATATTAAAGCCTCCGAAGACAAAATAGTTAACGCAATTTTAAAATCATTATGAATGCTGTTGATAAAGCCACTACAGCAACTATTTAACATAGTTATTGAAATAAAAACAACGTCAGCACAGTGGTCGAAGTCTATTATTATACTTGTACATAAAAAGGAGACCAATGTGACATTAGAAACTATAAACCAATCAGCCTAATGACAAACTTGTATAAAATATTCTCAATTTTTTTACTCAACCGGTTGACAATAACTCTAGACGAAAACCAACCGAGAGAGCAGGCAGGTTTTCGAAATGTTTTCAACAATGAACCACATATAGGTAGTATTTCAATTGATTAAAAATCCAATGAAAACGGGAAACCGCTATTTATGTGCTTTTTATAGACTACACAAAAGCATTCGATTCTGTAGACCACAACATGATCTGGACTGCACTAAAATAACAAAGCATTGACCAGCCAAGAGCCCTACATTAACGTGATCTGCAACATAATTATACTCTAAAGGCATAGCCAGAATGTGATTAGAGCGGGAAAGCATGGAGTTCCCAATGGAAAAATGAGATAGGCAAGGCGACCCTATTTCATCAAAAACCTTCTCGGCTGTGACAGAGCGTGTTTTCAGAAGTCTGAAATGGGAAAACAAAAAAGCGAAGATAGATGAATATTTCCTGAGCTACTTACGATTTGCTGAATGTGGTATTTGCTGAAAATGCATTAGACTTGGAATCCATGGTTAGCAAACTAGTAATAGAGAGCAAGAAGGTTGGTCTAGAAATAAATGCAACAAAAATAAAGGTTACCTTACTAATCGTGAGTCTCATGTCATTGAAGGTGTAAAAATTGAGTATGAGAACATCTATGTTATCTCGGACATTTGGTTTCTTTTAATGATTGTACAGAAAAAGAGGTACACATAAGAATTTCATCAGACTGGAAAAATCATGAAATAAAGACATAAAGAAATGCTTAACATATGGGTGTCAAACATGGTATTTGAGTTAAATGGATGAAGAAAAAGTTCTACAAGAGAAAAATGCAGAAAAGTTTATCAGATATAAAAAAAAACAGACAGATTAAATATAACTTGTAAGAAACAAAATCAAAGTACCTGATGTATGTTAAGATGTAATACAACAACGATAACACTACTTAAATATGTGGTCTGTGATAATGGGCAGGCTACATACCTAATTATGTAGGATGGAAAGCAACAGATGGACAAAAATAGTTACGGAATGTATTTCAAGAGATAAAAAAAGAAACCAGGGAAAGCAAAAGAACAGATGGAGAGACATATATTATTTACGGAACAATACTGACCAGACGAGGAAGACGAGAGAGAGAGAGAGAGAAGAGTGGAGAGTTTTAGGGGAGGCCTACACCGCAGAGGCCACTTCTATGATACAAACTAATTAAAATTATATGTTATGTAGTATTTATAAGGTAGAAGAAATATAGACATATTTATTTAATTTATTGTCTTTTTTTATATATAAATGTAGGTATACAAAGATGTTTATTTTTGTTTAGTCCTTTAGCGTTGATTCTGACGGGCGCGTGACTTGTAATGTAACATATTTTAAAAATTGTAGTTCATGTACACCCAGTTCCCAATAGCATTAGAAAACAAGTTTTTCTTCGATTTTATCTACTGTGAGTAGCATTGTTTTTAGCCATTAAGTTATTGCACAAATAAAGAATGAAGATCAAAATATAGAATATTTGAATTTTATTCACCCTCCCGTGACATATTAACCAATTTCCTGGAACGTTTTAATTACTCAAACGCGCCCGCACGCCCGGTAAATCCGTCAAGTAATGGCACAGATGCGCTTACGACCCTGTCGGCCGACTCCCCAAGCAACTTTTACCGTCGAACACGGCCGCGCAGGCGAGTGTGGCCGTAATCGCCGGATAAATTTGGACGCAGTGGCGTTAGTGGCTGTATTCTACGGAGTATTTTGGAGCGTGGCTTTTTGTCAAAATTTTAAATCGTGTTTTTTTATATCAAATACAGGATTTTCCGATTTTCTGAAAATGTGAGTAGATGCGTATGTATTTAAGGATTCCAAAAATGCAATAAAAGAAAAAAGCCCCAACCGCCAGTGTGGCAGTCTTCCACGGATAGGGCGATATGAAGCTAATAAATTGTGTTTTTGCTCCGAACGCGATTTCTACGATTACTGTTAGCTAAGCTGTGACTCGGTACGTGAATTCTGTGACTACTGCTGGCTAAGCTGTGGTTCCCCACGGCTACTGGTACATATTCTGCTACGTGCCGCGTTTGTCAAAGAGCGATGACAATGCGTGTTTTTTAGTTTTTTAAACTATTCTATATTATTATTTCTTTGTATGGATTTTGGTATGTGTGTACAGTACAGGTCGTATTTTTCAACTAATCTTGACGAAACTTGGTAAAATAATAAAATATATAAGAATGAATCGCTGTTCGTTTGTCTGGCTAATAACTCGAGAATGGTTGGACCGATTTCGCTTATTTTGATCTTGAAATATTTGGGAAAGTTCAGGGAAGGTTTAAAGTATAAAAAAAAAACTTAGGGTGAAACCGCCGGGTGCTGCTAGTGCAGAATACAATTTGATAGTTTTTTTTGTCGTTGGCGATTTTCGACTGAGAATACCTTCTGTATTTATCTCAAAAAGAGGCTTACTGCTGCGCCAAGTCACCATTTTCCCAGCTGATTTTTTAGCAGAAGCTCTTCGTACTCGATATCATAAGAATTTCGAATACGAGGAAAATCTGTCAAGAGCTTGTATTGTTAAGACAAAAGTTGTGATTGTTACAAAAAAGTTTCTGCTCGCGTGGCCTACAGTTCGCAAAACTACTACTATTTGAGACTACAAAGCTACCTACGACAGAGCTAGCCACCGAATTCCAAAAAAAGGATACCTATGTACCTCAGACGCTAGACAAGAACTTAACACGTTCGGTGCCACCGACTCGCCCGGAGAATTCACGTAAATCTTATTCCAGTGCCGACGACTCGCATGGCGAGTTCAGTGTTTTTCGACCGTCAACCGTAAAATGTAGGCAGCATCCGAGAAGACATCATGAAAATCGCAGTGGTATTGAACGTGTTAAAGTCACCGTTGCGTCGGGTCAACATTGTCGGGTAACCCACAAAAAGTCTACCCCAATCTTATTACTAAACTATTCCTTTTCCAAACCCTTTATTTCTCAGAAAAGACAATCATTTACGCTATTCTGCCACAAAGGGTTGGCGAAATAAATCTGCAAAAATATCTGAAGTCTCGAAAAGTCCTAAATTGTTTTTATCACATTCGCCTTACCGAGGCTCGGAGAGTTGAAGGCGTGTTGGCAACACCCGTAAGCGAAGTTACAGTACATTTTAGAAACAGTATGAGAACTCGATACCAAGTACCTACCAATTATTTTACAAGCGAAATTAATATCACTTATTTGGATTGGTATGCGAGTTGTAACTGTGGTATATTGATAAAAAAAATACGACTTTGAAACTGAAACTTTTTTTCATTACCTACCTCACTATAATAGACACGAAAGTATGCAAAAGTATGAAAGTATCTTTCGAAATACTTATATTTTTATTATGAAGTTGACAATAATGGGAAAAGGTACAAAGACTTATATTAACCAATTTGACAATGAATTGATTAAATGTGTAACAATTTTTTTTTATTAGTAAGTATTGTTAAGTGTTAAGTTGGGATTTAATCTAAATATGATCGGAAGATCTCTTACTGCATATTTTTGCACTTACTTATTAAGGACATTATGTACACGGGAGTCCTAGGTGCCCATTGAACTACCATGTACCTACTACACACTAGAGATGATGCCACAGTACTTTGTAATATTTCCATTTAATAGCGATTTAAATTAATCTCATGTTTATGTGATTAATTTAACCTTTCTGTGTCTCACAGTACTCATTCTGACATTTTCAAGACATGTAACTCTATGTTATACAGCAAGCGCCTTGCAAGAAATTCAGTGAAGAACCGTAAAGTCAGGTACGGTTTTAAAGGTCAGAGCGAAAATCTGCGTGCTTCAACCTCGAAAATCACTTCCTAACAAGCAAGTTGGTGGTGAAACGCGGATTTATTCGCGATAAAAAAGGTGAATTCAATGAAATGGAACATCGGGGCGTGGGCAAGTAATCTCTAATACGTAGTACATACATAGTAACTCAATGTAGGTGCCCTGTTTTCTGTCTGTCACATACAAACTAATGACATTCTGATCAAGTTACTCGAAGGTCAGCGTAAGTTAGATCGATTTCGTTTGTTTTGTTATTTTCTTACATTAAGAATTTATTTTCTCAAGGTATGAAAACATTTATGAAAGTAGAAGAAGCGAAAGACATATGTCAGGATCGTAGCAAGTGGAGGGATGTAGTCTCTGCCTACCCCAATGGGAAAGAGGCGTGATAATATGTATGTGTATGTATCCTTTGGAAGGTAAACACATTTTTTGTTTGTTATTTCAAATGATGTACCTAAGTGTTTTTTAATTCACGATCAGTGATTTCGTGTTTCTGAATCAATGTGCGAAAAATATAGGTAGCTGTAGCTGGCAACCGTGAATCATTTGAAGAGATAATCGCTACTTTAACTTCAAAATGAAAACTGTGTAAAAAAATTTTCAAATATTCTAATTTACTATAGTATCTAGTTATGGGTATCTATATTGCAAGCTTTTAGTGCTTGCCGTGTTAGTCTGTTTGTTTGTCTAGGTCAAATCGTGTAACTGAATTTTGAACTACTCCTCGATGTCCGATTGAGCTGATATTTCGTAAGCCTGGTGTAATTCCAATGATAATGCAATGAAACCTTGTTTTAAAATTACTTTTAGCTTACAAATTCTTTAGCAGTTCCATAGAACTTTGCGGTCTGTCAGCGGGATATAAATACGTTTTATAATAAAATATTCATAGTTAAAAAAAATCTTCTTTTTCTCTTATGTTCTCTTCTTCTTCTTCTTCTTCTTCTTTTTCTCATACATATAAAAATGAATCGTTGTTCGTTAGTCTTGTTTAAAACTCGAGAACAGCTGGACAGATTTGAATATACATATTTTTTTGTTTAGTTTGCTCTAATACAGGAATGTTTTAAAAGAAAAAAAACGCGTATGAAACCGTAGGGTACAGCTAGTATTTTATAAATATCTTGTTATAGGTACTCACCATCCAAACA
Source organism: Alcis repandata (assembly GCA_949125135.1). Taxonomy (NCBI): domain Eukaryota; kingdom Metazoa; phylum Arthropoda; class Insecta; order Lepidoptera; family Geometridae; genus Alcis; species Alcis repandata. The sequence goes on along the minus strand of OX421246.1, from coordinate 2,873,733 downwards.
TCGGCGGGCAAGTGATAGCCATCGCAGCGATCCACACAAAGAAGATCATGGTCAGCGCCAGCTTCTTGCTCCTCCTTCTTCTGGAATACGTCAGAGGCCTCGTCACCGCCAGGTAGCGGTCCACGCTGATCGCGCAGAGGGACAGGATGGAGGCGGTGCAGAGGAGGATGTCGAGGCTGATCCAGATGTCGCAGAGGATCCAGCCGAGCTCCCATTTACCTGCAGAGATTTTTGGTGTTAGATGGTTTTTGGTGGCTGCTGGAAAAAAAATAGAGGAGACCTGTGTAATACCCAGCAGTATTACAGCATGGGTTGAATATAAAAATAAACAAAAAAAATGCAAGTGTTAGATGCTTTGGGGTCCCGTAAAAAAATGGCAAAAATTAACCTCGGACCGTATCAAAATGGTAAAAAGCAACCCGCATGAGAGTCCAGAGTTCGTCTGTCTATCTGACATATAGATGGAGGATGTCTAGGCTGATCCAGATGTCGCAAACGATTCAGCCGAGCTCTCATTTACCTGCAGAGATTTTGAATGTTACATGATTTTTTAGGGTGCCGTAACAAAATCGTGAAAAAGGAACGCTCATGGTGAGTGAACGAATCACTTTTGCCTCGCATCTTGAGTTAATTTATCTTATCGTGTATGCAAACTAAATGATGATCGATTGAGTTCAGTAATTACGACGTGACGTATAAAGCAATGTCACTTTGGAATTTACGAGTATAATATTAGTTATGGGACAGTAAATGGGCCCACTCGACCGAGCAAACAGATCATGGTCCTAGCGACTGTCTCGCTTCGTCGAAATATTTACACTAGGCAAGCGCGCTTCTAGGCAAGCGTGCTCCATCGTAGGCCGCATCGTTGCTTCTCATCAGGCGAGATGGCGGTCAAACGCAAGCCTATTTTTGAATAAAAAAAATAAAAACTAACCGAGTACTTGGCCGAGGGCACAATCTCACCACTGTACTAGTTACGTGTAATAAGGAATTTACGAGTATAATATTAGTTATGGGACAGTAAATGGGCACACTCGACCGAGCAAACAGATTATGGTCCTAGTGACTGTCTCGCTTCGTCGAAATATTTACACTAGGCAAGCGCGCTTCTAGGCAAGCGTGCTCCATCGTAGGCCGCATCGTTGCTTCTCATCAGGCGAGATGGCGGTCAAACGCAAGCCTATTTTTGAATAAAAAAAATAAAAACTAACCGAGTACTTGGCCGAGGGCACAATCTCACCACTGTACTAGTTACGTGTAATAAGGGATTTACGAGTATAATATTAGTTATGGGACAGTAAATGGGCACACTCGACCGAGCAAACAGATTATGGTCCTAGCGACTGTCTCGCTTCGTCGAAATATTTACACTAGGCAAGCGCGCTTCTAGGCAAGCGTGCTCCATCGTAGGCCGCATCGTTGCTTCTCATCAGGCGAGATGGCGGTCAAACGCAAGCCTATTTTTGAATAAAAAAAATAAAAACTAACCGAGTACTTGGCCGAGGGCACAATCTCACCACTGTACTAGTTACGTGTAATAAGAGATTTACGAGTATAATATTAGTTATGGGACAGTAAATGGGCACACTCGACCGAGCAAACAGATTATGGTCCTAGTGACTGTCTCGCTTCGTCGAAATATTTACACTAGGCAAGCGCGCTTCTAGGCAAGCGTGCTCCATCGTAGGCCGCATCGTTGCTTCTCATCAGGCGAGATGGCGGTCAAACGCAAGCCTATTTTTGAATAAAAAAAATAAAAACTAACCGAGTACTTGGCCGAGGGCACAATCTCACCACTGTACTAGTTACGTGTAATAAGGGATTTACGAGTATAATATTAGTTATGGGACAGTAAATGGGCACACTCGACCGAGCAAACAGATTATGGTCCTAGCGACTGTCTCGCTTCGTCGAAATATTTACACTAGGCAAGCGCGCTTCTAGGCAAGCGTGCTCCATCGTAGGCCGCATCGTTGCTTCTCATCAGGCGAGATGGCGGTCAAACGCAAGCCTATTTTTAAATAAAAAAAATAAAAACTAACCGAGTACTTGGCCGAGGGCACAATCTCACCACTGTACTCGTTACGTGTAATCAATCCATAAGGGTAGTTAGGATTATGACAGTTCTGAGCAAAACTTGAAATTCAGATCCAATAAAAAGATTAAAAGCTAAAGATTTAGCAAAAAAAGTCGTTACCTAAAATAACGTCAGACACTCGAGTTTGATATTTAAATGACGTTAAAAGGCCCTTAAAGTACATTTTTCAGGTGTAAAAGCGTGAGATATTATAATTATTCAATACTAGCTGTCTCCGCGGCTTCACTTGTTTTATTGCAGAAACCGTTGATTTTTATAAAAAACGTACCTAAAGCATGTGTAAACCAAGGGTATAAACTAACTCTAGAGAATTATAAGAAAACTATGCTAAGCGGAAAAGGGCTCGTACTAAGTACCTACTTATCATTATGAACAATAATGGGGCCAACACGGCAATCGCAAAAAAAAATCATATTATTATGTTCCATACATTTTGTCGAGTGTCGTTGAAGATTTTCTATGAACAGCTGTTTTTTTTCTCGATTTCAGGGTTGGTCCCATCCTATAGTAAATGTTGTTCATAATGATGAGCTGCCGTCCACTATCTATAATGCCGTTAAGCCTCAAAACCAAGTTTGGAGATATCAGCAAAAAACGCGGGAGATGTTTAAAATGAATGCTACTTTATAACCATAAACTTTATACGAGACTTCCTGATATAGAAATATATGTTTTTTATAGTACTTTCTAATAAATGTACTTTAAAATGAATACACCTGTTTATTTAAATGTAAAATACATTTTTTGCTTTATAGCCGTGCTTTAAATTTTGATAAAAGTGAAAACCAAACGCTAAAATGCAGTTAAGTTCACCGTAACGGCATTTTAGCTTAGTGTTTTTAGGTAACTGACTATTGAAATTTATGTTTCATAAAATTAACTTAAATTACTTAACTAAAATGCCGTTAATGTATTTTAGCCACATTCTTAACAAGCATTATGGATAACTTATATTAAAAAAAATATTTAAGCCGATAATTACATTCAAATACTTATCTTTAAAGCAGTTAAACATAAAACATCTGGGACATAGCCACTTTTTAGTTAAGCATTTACTACTAATAATTGAGAATACCATTTCAAAATAAGCTAACTTGAAAAATAAAACTACAATTATCTAACTTAAAAGATATGTTTATTATTGAATTTTGCAATTCTAGTTAAAAAGAATGTATATATTATATACATACCCATAATATTCGGTTTCTGCTATATATTAAAGAATAATTAAATATAATAATAAATAAATTAATTAATAAACCTTACAAATAATTTGGGGATTGGTTTAGTAATACTACAATTAGAAACAGTTCAAGTGCTTCTTGTTTTCCTCGAGGTCTACCGCCTGCGCCCACACGCTTGAGGCATACATGATGATGGGTTCCACCACTGCGACGTAGATGGTCAAAATTCAAAAAAAATTCAAGAGAGATTCTGTTTGGAGATATCCGCCACCTTTTTACACTGGGCTTTCACGTGTGCTTTGAAATTGAGCCTACAGTCGATCAACAGGCCAAGCAGCTTGACTTCTTCGACGAGATTAAGCTGGATGCCAGACATGACCAGGTTTGGGGGTTCGTACTTCAACTTTTTGGTGAAGAGCATCGCATTAGTCTTCTGCGCTGCAAAGTTGAGCTTGTTACGTTTTCCCCATTTCACGATCATGTCCAACGTGTTGTTGGCCTGCTGCTCGATGATGTTTGACTGTGAACCTGTGAACACGAGAACGACGTCATCCGCGAAGGCTTGAGAGTATACTCCCTCTGCTTCCAGCAGTTGCAGCAGCGAGTCTAGGATTACGTTCTAGAAGGTGGGTCCGCCGATAGATCCTTGGACACACCCTTTGGTAGTTTCGCTCTCGTGTGCTGCTCCTGCATAGTTGACTTTGACTTTTCGGTCATTGAGGTATGAGTTTACCATCTCGTAGAGGTTTTTTGGGCACCTCTTCTTCGCTAGATTGTCTTTTAGGGCGGGCCAACATGCATTGTCGAATGCGCCCTCTATATCCAGGGAGACTAGGAGTACGATGTTTTTGCTGTTTACTCCTTTTTTAATGTGCTCTACCAGGTCATAGAGGGCGTCTTCGGTTCCTCGTTGGGGCATGAAACCGTACTGTTTTTGACTGATGGTCGGGAGGAGATGCCATTGGAGTCGGTTTACCAAAAGCTTTTCGACGTTTGACGTTTTGACGGTATGACTTCGAATGTGTGTAACCTGTTTTACCGGGTTTGCGTAGGATAATCACGTGCGCCGCTTTCCACTGCTTGGGAAAGTACCTCAGCAACAAGCATTTGTTTGCTATCGCTAAGAAGATTTCCCGTTCGCATCGGATGGCTGCAGCGCAGATGTCAACGATGAGCCCGTCGGTTCCGGGGGCTTTTTTCGGGTTTGATGAAGTAATGAGTAAAATCATGAAGTAAAACGACAATATCAAATATCAATAACACACTGGCGAAGATCTTAAATAAATTATTGCGTTTAAACCACTGTTTATCTTGCAGAATAAAACGATAGACTCGCCATTACAAAGTAACACTAAAACCAGACATCTTTTTTGACGATTAACGCGAGAGTCACAAGCCTACCACTAACTAGATAATGATTATCAGATCTAGTTCTTTTTTCTACGGTGATAATATTAGTGTAACAAAAAAAAATAAAGCGCGGGGTGATGGCAGATAACGGCGTTTTAATTAAGGAATGCTGCTTAACGTTTTTTAAGTTGAGGAAATATATAAAAAAATATACATTTTAATTTTCAAATTTCTTTTAACGACTTGCAAGTGTAGTAAATTGTATAATGGAATAAGGTGAATCCTTATCTAAAAAACGGTTAAGCGACCTTAACGTCTTTTATTCGAAGGTTATTCTTGTAACTGTGTTTTAGTTAAGGAATTTTTCAATAAATTAAAACACACACCTCAACTTAAAAGTAATTAAAGTACTATAGCTGTGTTTTAGCGTACAAAACACAATAAACGGCTTTATAGGTAAGCAATTATTTGATATTTTAATACATATTTATGTCGTTATGGGATTATAGCGGCTAGTTAGTTAGATAATGTTATATGACGACTTTATAGACGTGTAATGTTGAAAAGAAATGTCATGTAGCGGCGTTTGTGCTATTTTTATCTTAGGACCTATGACAGATAGGAACACGTTTGTTAGACAGGTAGATAGAGAATTTTAAACTCTATCCTATCATGTTTAAAAGTAAAAATCGACCCCCTGTGGCTTAACGGCATTATAGTTAGTGGACGGCAGTGAGTACTACGAGTCTTTTTCGGCTTAGAAAATGTTATTGCAAGCAGTTTGGCCGTTTTTATTAACGCAAACATGTCTGCGTTAGACCACCAACTCGCCTGTTTGTAAGCGACGAAGATGGTGACTTAGAAGATACTATTCACTCTGACCTTGAAAAGCCCAGATTGTATCTCTCAAGAAACAAGGAAGTCGGCAGTCTGTTCCATTCCCTGGCTGTACGAACCAGAAACAAAGTCGAGTAGAAACGTGTCGTTTTTGCGTGATTGAAATAACAAACATCTAAACAACTTTCAGATTTCGACTGCCCCTACACTACAAGCAGCAGTATCGAAACTGCAAAATCAAGTTTTTTTTTGTTTTACCGATTTTACGCATATTTAAACCCACTTTTTACTCAAACCTTGTTTTACATTTGTAAAAACTAATAATTCTAAATCGAATAAAATTAATGTTATTTCAACTTATTATTTGCTCTCCTGTAAAAACGCCTTTTGCAGTTTCGAAAATGTTCGTAGAAGCAGTCGATTTGTAGAGTTTTTTGGTGATCAATCAATTTATTCAAAAAGATCTTTTTGTGAAAGACGGATAAAATCGAATTTATTGAGGAAACGAGTTTGTTTTTCAATCCGGTCCTTTGTTAGCTAAATGTTATCTCCAAGTCTTTGAGATTATCATTTCTTTAAATTGTGCTGAGCCTGTTTATCGAAGAGGTGGAGTTAGGAGAGATAAGTGGTTTTTTGTGATGTCAACGGCTGGTTTAAAGCTGGATTTTATACGGTATAAACTGAGATATGGTAAATTGGTGATCCGTGATAAAATGCCTTTAGGATTGTCTATTTAAATTTTAATTATTTTCTTTTTTCAACTTTTGGAAACTATGGAAACTAGCGTGGTTTTGAAACATTATGCTATGAATAACACAGGAATACTCATGTAAAATTAATTCGTAACGTAAAACTCAATCGTTCTAAAAGAAGAAGAAGATTACTTCTTAATTCTTCTTATTTATTTATTTATTTATTTATTTATTTACTTTCAAATGCTTGCTATGCTTACAGCAAAGCCAACGCGCACAGCAAGCCACAATAACAAATCTTAAACTAGGTGTTAACATTAAAATTACTTAAAAAACGAATACATGTCAATAAAACGATTGTAACGGGTACAAAACAAATCTAAGGTTATTCTTAACCTACTGCCATCTTTATCCCATTGCTAGGTATAGGTTGTTTGGAAACCTGCATGTGTATTGTGCATACGTCCGGAGAGGAAAGTAAATCCACCAACCCGCTCTTGGCCAGCGTGGTGGCCATAACACACTTTGCGAGTAGGAAAATATAACTGTTCCTGTAGGACAGTGAGTGAACCCGCGGACTGCAGCTTATACATATCAAAATTGATAGAGGTAAATGCTAATTAAAATACAAACACAAAGGTTCATCAAAACCCAACAATAGTAATAATGCATAGTAGATACCTACATTTGGATTAAACAAAGACCGCCGCGGCAGAAAAGCGGTTACTGTGTTTCCAATGTCCACCAAACAGTATAACCGCTTTTGGGCGACCACATTTCATCCGGGACATTCGTAAACAAAATTTGACAAATCTACTCTCAATAGCTGAGTTGCGAGTTTGTTGACCAGTTGGCTGAATAGACTGGTTCTTAGGACGGGAAATTTGAAGCCTATTTTGCAAGTTACAAGCTTTTATTTAGCTTGGCTTGTTGGTTATTGATTTTTTGTTTATTTGGGTCAAATCTTACAACTGAATTAAGGACCACTTCCAGATGTCCGATTGAGTTATTGGTATTAACTTCTATGACAATGCAATTATTTTTTCTTACTGAAATTAAAAATATTCATTAGTATTATTTTAAGAAAACGTTAAAAAAAATAACATTAACATATTTTAAACCGAATAAAATTTATATTACGCATTTTAACTTATTACTTTAGGTCAAATTTTGACTTTAAAGTGCTCTCCTATAAAAATGCCATTTGCACTTTCAACAGTCGATGTTTATCCTACTGGCAAGTGTGTTAATCCGGCAGATGGCAGAGCAGTGCCTGTTTGCTGACCGTGAGACCGCAGTACCAGCTGCTGTCGGCCATATTTGGCTAGTGGACTTCCGGCGGAACTGGTCGTACGTTTTATGAGGGCAATATTGGCTGCTAAATTGAAGATATAAGGTTTTTGTCCCGTAAAACCGCGGGGCGCAGCTAGTCATAATATAAGTAAATGTGAAAGCTTGCTTGATTGTCTGTTACTCTTTAACGCTGAAATGGCTGGATGTAATTAGATGAAATGTAGAATAGAGATATCTTATGCTTTGGATTTAAACGTAGTCTACTTTTAATCATAGCATAGCTCGATGCAGTAAATTGCATATTTTTAAAAAGTTTTTATAAAAAAAAATTAAGATGCGCTATCTAATGCTTTCATAATCTTTAGCATTTGCCCACATTCTTTAGAAGTTGCCTCCAATAAACATCAAGAGATCTTCAGCTCCGAGTTTCAATTTGCCGATCACGTAACAAGTATCTCAGAGGAGAACGTGTAGATTTCAAGGATCTGAGATACGACATGAGAGGGAATAAACGTTATTTTTTACCCTGTTTTATAGGTTGCGCCACGTGGTTTTACTTGCGTAGTGGAGACTCGATAACAGCTGGTTTTTTTCGCGAGAAGCTGTTCATTGAGTATGAGACTTTTTTTATCTTAATATATATAAATTACGTGTCACGTTGTTTGTCCGCTATAGACTCCTAAACTACTTAACCGATTTCAATCAAATTTGCACACCGGGTGCAGTTCGATCTAACTTAGGAGATACGAGTAGGATAGCTCACATCTCAATTTATAGTAAAAAAACATGAAAAATTTAAAAATACTTAAACCATAATTTAACTTTAGTGCTTTGGACAATGTAAACTTTTTTAATGTAACTTTTGACATTTGACATAGAATTGACGCAATGGCTTTTGACAGGACAACGTCTGTCGAGTCAGCTAGTATTTTTAAATAATAATAGCCTTAAAATAATAATAATAAATCATTTATTTCAGGCAGTATAACTTGCATACAATGCAAGTTACAGAGGCCCATAGAAAATAAATACCTTACAGACTAACATACATATAAATAAAAACATAAAACTTTAAACTTAAATAACACGTTTTGTAGCCCAATCAGGTTTGTCTAGGCAATAGGTTCTCTTATTAAAGTACCTGTAGTTACTAGATATCTAATTAATACTAATACAAACAAATACAGTTTGCAATAATAGGCGTTGCGTGCGGGCATACAAAACAGCCGGCTCGGCTTACCATACCCTTTCCTTATAACTCTGTATGTGAATCTACGATATATGCTACGTCTATACGAAATCCATAACCGTTTTGACTTGAGTAGGTATGTAACAAACGTACAAACTTAAACATTTATTTTGTAATATTTTAGTAGGATGCTTTTTTGAAGCCCCATCCACATGCTTGGCAAACAATGGCAAACAGCCAACAGCAAACAGCAAACACGGACGTGTGGATGGGTGTTTGTCGTTGTTTGCCTGTTTGTGTTTGTGTTGGGCAGTGTTCGGCATCGGTGTCGGTTTTCTTGCCAGATCAAAGGCTGTTTGGCAAACTATTTGCGACGTATCCACACATTTGAAAAATTAAAAAACAAACTTTTAAAAATGAATGCACCCATTCATTTTTAAAAGTTTTTGAGCGGGAAAATTGACGTTACTTCTTGTGTCAAAACAAATCTCAAGAATAATCGTGATTGTGTGTAAACGTTCGCCAAGCATGTGGATGGCTGTTTGTGTTGGGTGATTGTTGTTGGTGTTTGGGACTTTGTTTGCTGTTTGCGGTGTTTGTGACAAACAGCCAGCGTGTGGATAGGCCTTTATAGCTCACCGAATTTTTATTTGCTGACAGTTATAACGATTGATCACATGCAAGGAGATAGTAACACAATTCCGTGTTTATTTATAAACTAGCTGACCCGACAGACGTTGTCCCATCTTAACTATATTTTCATTTTTCTAATGTTCCGCTCAACTTCCTTATTTTTTTATTTTATGAGAAAAAGAAAAGAAAAAAAAAACAACAAAAAAGAATTGACAAAATTGTTATATCCGTTCACACGTGATGCGATGAACAAGGGAAATACAGATTCATTTTTAACCGACTTCAAAAAAGGAGGAGGTTCTCAATTCGACTGTATGTTTTTTTTTTATGTTTGTTACCTCATAACTTTTGACTGGGTGAATCGATTTTGATGATTCTTTTTTTATTAGAAAGCTGACGCTTCCCGTGTGGTCCTATTTCAATTTAGTCCAGTTCTGATAATGGTATCCATGAGAAAACCATATAAGTCTTAAATTAGCATTAGGTACGTGCGCGACAAATAGATGAATAACTCAATAGTCGGTCTCTTGAAGTCGGTTTTTGATTTTTTTGTAAAAATAATTTTTATAAATATAGACCAGCTGTGTCCCGAGATTTTACATGCGCGGTGATTAAGACGATGTTGAAATATTTTTATTATTATTTTGTTGTAAAAAAATGCTATTAATAGATATAATAGTAAAAATGTAAAAATGCAGTTAATAGTCTTAAAAAGTCGGTAACGTATCTGCGACGCCTCCAGTGTTACAGTGTTATCCCTAGACAACGGTGATTGTTTACCATTAGGCGGCTCGTTTCTTATGGCGAAAAAAAGTTACAAAAAACAAAGAAAAAAACTTAAAACTTTTGCGTTTAATACATCAGCTAGGATTGTAATTTGCTACATTCTTAGATGTTTATGCTTTTCTGGATTGATTTTATCCAATCCTCTAGTTGTACTTTATGACTAACCCAAGCTGACCCTTTCTTGTTTTACCCTCAAAAAGTATAATATCTGAAGCACGTAAAATTTTACAGCCACGCGAGAAGAAATTTGGAAGGATTTTTTAAGATGTTTTATGAATTTTATCATTTGAAAGATACGTGGGTATGGAATTGAGAGGTTAGTGCCTTTTTAGAGGGTGATTTGTACGTGATTCTGTATGAGGGAAATTGATGGATTTCATTTTATTGGACTAAGTTTATATAGCTTATTGGTTTAGTATTTTATTTTCACGTTTTTGAATCGAGGAAACTTGAATTAACAAATGCTTGTGAAATAATTACTCGTACCTACTGTCCTAAAAGTAAAATAAAATAAATATGACTGAAATATGTTATGGCTTGTAATACGAAGCTAAAAAGTAATTTATCGATACTCTACAATCCAAAATCTGTAAGTCTCGTATGACAATGACTTCTTGTATCTAATTTATTTGAATTTCATCATCATCAGCCTATCTAATGTTTATACATGAGCCTCTCCTAAAGATCGCCACACGGCACGACTTTCACCTTTGACCTTCTGCTTTAGCCTTTAACTGTATGTGACATAAAATATTATTAAACAGACGAAAAAATATTGAGGAATGTCCACTCAGACATTGCAATTTCACAGTCTAGCGGCTCGCACATTGAAAATGGAATCAGAACGCCTACGTATTCAAGTCCGAGCCTTCATCGGCATGAATGTTCTGAGTTAATCTTTGACCACACTCTAGGTCCCTACTTATTCAAATCAGAAATAAGAATTCGTTTAACGCCATGCCGTGTTCAAAATGTTGATGTACAAATTTTAATTTAGCGAGCATGCAGTATTAGGTATTTTAAATCTAGGTACCGTGAAATAAATATTGTTGAAGAATCATTTTAGAAAAACCTAAGAATGATTTCATCTGAAATTATCGTCTAGTCTAGATTCATATACTGGAGATAGCCCATTTTTAGTAGCTATGACTTTTGATTTATAACACAAATAAAATTAAGAAAACAATGAGCTAGGACATATAAATAGACTGACACCGGTGTTTCGCCTTAAGGGTCCTTCCCGAAAGAAAGTTCGGAACCCTAAAAAAGAGCGACTTTCCCCTTAGGAAATCAACGTGTAGGTCAAAAAAAACGATAAAAGTATGTTAGAATCCAATCTATTTCAAATAGTCGAGCAAAAACAATACGAGATACTTCTCATTTAAAAAAAATATCTGCCATTAGATTAAAACATTTGAACCTTTCTTTTCATTCGAGCGTCAACGGGGGAACGCTGCTAGCTTGATGGGTGCAATTGTTCCTCTTCTTCTTAGATCTCTTTAATCTTTTTAGATTTCATTAACTTTAGTGACTTTATTTTTACTATTTTTGAACCTTTTAAAATAATATTTGAACTTACCAGTAATATGTACAGCAATCGCCGGCGGCATCACGAAAATGCCCACCAACAGATCAGCCGCCGCCAAGCTCGTCACAAAGCAGTTCGTGACGGTCCTCAGCCGTTTCGTCGTCACCACTGCTGATATAATCAGCGTATTCCCTATCACCGTCACCACTATTAACAAAAACAGCACTATCACTACACTTATCTCTATAGAATCGTAATTCTCATGACAATTCGTGGAGTTCGTGAGGTTTCTTCCACAGAGTTGCGTCTCATCTGGAATTTCGTGGGAGCCAGCGTTTGAAACTATTTGATACAGATCGTTGGTGAAGTTGTATTTTTCTTCTCTCTCGTTTTCTATTGTGAATTCTGTTTGGATGTCGGTGGTGTTCCATTGTGTTGTATCTTCGGGCGTTATCATGTGACTACGCGAGTTTCTTGGGATGTCTTCGGGACGGTTTGGATGGCATTTTCTGGAACAATGAGATATTATGTATTAGCATTCATTAAAAAGCTTTTAAGCAAAATAAAAAATGCTAACACGAGTACTAGAAATAGGTACTGGTTTTGAAATAAGTATGAAATGTTTTTGACAAATATTATAAAGTTTGACCTCCAATTAATTAGTTTACTGTACGTAAACTCATTGACAGACCCCTCTTTTTGAGAAAAATAATTCTTAAAAATTGCTACTTACAAACAATCAATGAAATCGTGAAACCTGTTCCCTAAGTTTCTTCAAGAGTAATTGAAAAATACGACCTGTACGGAAATACTAACAACCGGAAAGTAAATTTGGCCAGTTGTTGGAGACACGCTTTGCTTCTCGGTTAGTAAAATATATACACTAGAATAGCTATATAAATTGAAAAGTAAATAAAGAGAAACATAAATAACCAAAGCCCAGTAAAAAGACCTCATAGCTCAAGGATTACAAACATTAATTATGTTGAACAAACATTTAAATTTCTTAAGGATTGTACAGATTCTTATTTATTAGACGGATTTATAATTCTGAGTTAATCTCGAGCGTTCGTGGAAAGAAAGATCGCAACAATTCCGGGAGTTTATTTTCGGAGTGATAATAATTACTTTGAAACGTGAAGACTTTATACTAATTTAATAAATAAACAAATATTTCAATTTCGAAAGAAAGGTAAAAGGAAAACAGACCGAAGGACCAAGGAAAACATTTTTTTAAATCAGAAATATTTTTGTTACAGGTAAGTCACGTTTACAAGATAGTTTACAATGAAATTAAATGAAGTTAGGTTGAATTTAATTACATAAAACTGAAAAAAAATATTGTAAAAATGCGTCTGTTTGAATTTGCTATGAATTTCCCAACAGATAAAATAAGGCTGCTATGTTACGAGTATGTACAAGGAAATAAAACTATCATAAGACCGTAAAGCCAGGAAGTTGCTCCACTGTGAGCTCTATAAAGCTCTACTAAAAGCACGCTCTTAAATACTGACTGAATGAAACAAGTATTATTAATCTTCAACATCATTATTATCATTCTTGTGTATAGATCCAGCAGCATTGTCTGTCAGTTAGTCATTAAAATAGATTCGCATCGCATTTTGTGGTCTCTGACATTTATTAAGTTAGGTACAGCTTAATCGATATATTATTTTCCTTCAGCTACAATAACTAAAATCTCAAGTTTTATTGTTATTCGACCACAGAAAATAATCTCATAGATGGTACAGAAGATTCAATGACATAAAACTGCAAGGTAAACCAAGCAGGTAAATAAATCTAAAAATGCTTGTAAATAACACACGTATAGGTATTTTATCTTTCTCAACTGCATTCAGCCTCAGAAATCGCCCAATTAAAACAGTTTACGACCAAAACGGCTGAGAATTGAGTTTAGACGCTGCAATTCGAAGTAAGTATCGTAAAGCGTAGCAATTAGTTAGTGTTAGAAGGTCGGAGTTTGCAGTTTCTTACCAATATAAGAGGCTTTTGCTTTTGCTTTCTTTTATAAAGGCATTTTTCCTTTACGGAAAATGTTTGCACTCCGCGGCTCCACCCGCGCCGCGCGTTGATTAAACCTACTCTTAATCTTAAACAAGGATATAGGGAAAAAGTCTGCTAAGCCGGAAAAGGCTCATAGTACTTATAATTAAGAACAACTTTTACTATGGGATAAACCCAGAAATCGCGTGAAAAAACAGCTGTCCCATAGAAAAATGTCAATGACACTCGATAAAATGTATGAAACGCTATAGAAAAGTAGGAAAATGTATGGGAATAACATTTCTATAATATATAAATATATTAAGCCATTTAATTCCGAAACATTGGGAACATTGTTAATAACATTTATAATATATTCGTACTTACTAATATTTAGATTATTTATATTTACATCGGGCTGGTGAGAGATCAGCTCGTATATTTATTGATTCTATACTCAATGACAGAAATGTTACTCCCGTACATTTTCCTACTTTCCTATAGCGTTTCGATTTTGGAATTGCAATTTGGCTAGGGGGGCTGAGATACGTTAATTTACCTGTACCTGTACCGGTACCTATAACTGTATTGTATAATAACGTTTCACACTCATAGCTCCCCACTAGAATTCCCTGTGTCGGGGATGCCATGTCACACACACAAAGACAAGGACAACTAACACCCAGACCCAGAGCAGATAGTTTAAATTCATCATTCAAACATCTGCCTGGCCGGGAATCGAACCTGGGACCTCTGGCTTATAAGGCTGATATACTACCGCTTAGCCAATCAGGTCGTATGACTTACCTGTTAAGTTATTTTTGAATTTATCTCTAACATACTATGTTATATAAGGTTATAAGAAATTTCTTTATCTAAACGTCTCATCGCAGAATCTCTAGGAAAATAAATTGTTATTTGTATCTTTGTCCGAAGATATTTGAGTACGGTTAATCTAATCTTCCTAAAAATCTTTTTCAGGTAAGTTGTATAATAAAGAAGAATAAAAGAATGATACAATTTGGATAAGAAGAGCTGTGGTAGATAAAAATGAATAAATTTATTGAAAATGATTTTTAAAACAAGCTTTTATTGCATTGTCATCGGAATTACACGATACTCGTACCGAATTAAAGTTCAATCAGACATCGGAAAGTGGTTCAAAATTCAGTTGAAAAATTGATTCATCCGTACCAATTATTATTTTCAACTTATGTACGAATTTACACACGAGTACCACTGGCTTGTCGGTGAAGGAAAACATCGTGAGGAAGCCTGCATACGTTCGGAGAAGAAATTTTATGGCGTATGTATATCCACTAATCCGCACTTGGCCAGCGTGGTGGAATACGGCCTAAACACCCATCGAGGGTAGACCTGTATCCCAGCAGTGGGAGGATTATTGGTTGAGAATAATGATGATAATGAAATTGTTATTCACTTTTTCATTCATTTTCTTAAATTTATATGTTTACAATATTTTTATACCTCTACACGGTGAAAAAGAATTCTTTGATCCAAGCAAATATGCGTATATATATGCACAATGCAGTAAAATGTCTTGGTCTAAGAAAATATATTTCTTTGATTTCCAAAAGAATATAAATTTGGACTAATGTAATCAATGTTAAATCAAAATAAAGCTGTCTATTTATTTAATGTAATAAAATCTTAATAGAAGATAATGATTGTGTTCGTTCTGATAAATGCCTTTTTTAAAACACTAATAAAACGATCGTTCTTTACAATCAAAATTACCAAAATCTTGCTCTAAGCTCTGGCGTCGATTATACTAAGGAAATATTATTGTTTTTGTTAAAATTAACACAGCTAAATCTTTAGATTAAAGTAAGCGCTGCCTTGGTTCAAACGATTTAATTTCTAAAATATTCTATTTAGATGATTGCTTGTTTCAGTCAAGACAACGTATATCTTGTCTTAAGCTTTGCGCGCTAGAAATAAGTCGATATATTTTTCCAGCACAAAAATAAAATCTTATTTCAAGTAAATATTTTTTTTAACGAAAGTTAAGAGGTAATCTATGAAAAGTTTCGATGTCTTTATGCAAAATAAGTTGTAATTTGGTTGAATAATATGGTCGACTCTCCCAAAATAATGATGAGTTTCCCTGAACTATAATTTGGTTCATTGAATAACGTTAATATTTTAATACAAAGCAATACCTGGTTCTTCTAGGTTTTTGAATCTCTTAATCCAAATATATAGATTAATCAGATTGAAATGTAGGCATTTCAAGCAATATTGTGTTTCACATGCCTCAAAGACATTTAGTTTTATTTTGAGAAAATATTTACTTAGTCTAAAATATTATAAATCTCTAAGGAAACTGACAGAAGCTTCAATCAATTTAATAAATTCATCCGGGCAAAACCCCCCTAGGCAGCTTCGTTCAGATTCCCCCCTCATACTAAAAGTAAGTTTTACAAATCGTCACTCACACCAGGTTTTCGTATAACCGGTGGCTGACAATGATTCATAAAAGCAGACTTTCAGATTAAGCGGGAATGCTGAGCCGTGCCTCCTATTTAGTGGGTTGAGCTCGAATGAATTCGTTCAAATGAGTCAATCTCACCACTCCTGAAACATTACATCACAGATTTAAACATCAAGAAGCATTGCACAAAATACTATTACATCGTTTTGTTAGTTTCCTTTTTGATTTCTCTGGTAAATAAAGTGATCGAAAATAAAAAACATCAATTAGCCATAACAAATAATATATTTAGACCCCGAAATTATGTGCATTTTCATTGGAATTATATTAAAACAATCCTCTAAACGCAATAACATAAAATTGTTTTCTATTTCTTCTACAACAAAAGATTGAAAATGATTATCATATTGGCAGGTCTTAAATATACATGAATACAAATAAAAATCAGTACAATTATCCTTGTGTATTAACAATTGCTCGATTTTGCAAAAACAAGGTTCACAATAATCATTTAATTCGTATACAAGAAAATCACCAACGGAATATGTAATGCCATTAATTGTCATCCAATTTACTTTACCATACATTACATCATCTTTACCGTCTGAAAGCAATAGCGAGCCTTTAGATTTGCCATGATCTGCACAATCAGGTAGACCCTTATTAGATAAAAATCTATAGCAACACTGAAGCTGACATTTTATTGCTAACGACAAAGGTACATTTCTTTGAGTGTTAATAGAATTTGAAACGCGTTTTAAGTCCAAATGTTTTGATTCATATTTAAACGTGCTTATCAATATTAGTGGACCCATTTTTGCAATCACATCTGGATAATGAGTAACAAAGTGATGTTTTGGTTTAAGAGTACCAAACAACTCTATATACCTTTCGTGGTGTTCACAAATAAGACTCTCTAAATATTGTAAAAGATCGGAATTGAAACTTTGAGACATAATAACATTAGTAAGTTCCAACATACACAAGTAGTAGAGCCAAATCACATTTTCTCTAGGTACTAGATCACCTACAATAAATTGAAAATTCCTAACTAAACACAGCATTTCCGAAGCGGAAATTACAATCGATCCCTGTTGTACATGGGATTTTGTGACAAGAGGAGGAGGATTGCTGGATTTGAAGTCAAAAAATTTTATTCTTTGATTTAGATGATCGAGGGTGAAAAAGTCATCTGCAATTAATTTATCTATTACAAGTGCCATACCGTATCGGTGAATACCTTCACAGAGGTCATGCATCACGTCACAGTATAAATTCTTATACACATGAAATTCTCTGACTTCGTTCCAGATACATAGCTCTTTCACTCCCCTTCGATTGGTAAAGTCGTCTTCATAATTGACTAGGTTACGTTCTGCATTTCGATCAGCAGAGAGTTGGGACTGGCATTGTTGTTTAGTCAAAAGGCAAAATCTACAATAGTTCAAGGATGCAAAACTTTCATTAAATCCCATTACACTATGTATACCCAAATTGTCTCCAGAGACACAAGCCAAAGTAAATTTTACAGTCTTTGTAGTCCCGTTAACATTTATGTTAATACCCTCATCATAGAGTGAATTCAGCTCTTTAATCAACGGTTCGAAAACAGCTTTGTTTCCAAACAACATTCGGTCATTACTGTAGAACAAAGTTGCTAAAAATATGTTTTCTAGCCTACTCGCATATTCTGGTGGTATCGTCGCGACTGAAACGTATACTGCTCCTATTTTGTTCTTCCCTGCGTGACTTCCTAGAGGGTTACCAGTTTCAAGATCGTCAAAATAGACAATGATAGGAATATTCTGTTTTTCTAGGTTATCATTCCACATTTTTCCTTGTACAACATTATTTATAACACCTGTTTCACTAGTCAACTCTGTTTGATATTTGTTTATCGTATCATACACACCTGGTAACTCTAAAAATAATCTCAGATTTTCTTTAACTGGTATGTAGCATAACTTTTTATCTTTTAGAATCATAACAGTACTGTCATCTTTCTTTGCTTTTTCTTGACCTGAACCAATGACTTTTAATATTGGTTTGATATATTTTTCCGATGTTTCGAAATACTTTAATCGTTTATATTCAGTATCAACGTGAGAGAAACAATTAGATAACAGGTCAATTTCATTATTAATGTCATTCTTTTTCTTAATTACTGACTTTAAATTACAGGCAATATCTATAATAATTTGCTTTACTGTTTCTATTATTTCTTGTACAAACAATCTCGTTAAGTTTAGCCTATCATACAGTTTAGCGACAAAGGAATTTATCAATAGCTGTAGCCAAAGTTCAAAATTTTCGTCTTGACAATTTTCTGAATCTGTTGACGTATGTGGTATATTTTCATTACCTAACTCAGTATTATTAGTATCATCATTTTTTAAGGAAATATTAGAAATGTTTGGTATTGTTTCAATATGGTTATTTCTGTTGGTATGGTCTAATTCGAAATGGCGTTTCAGAGAACGTTTGATATTAAAAACTCTTTCACAGCCCATTTGAGGACATGGGAAATACTCAGTAGTTTTAAAGCAAAACTGCAAGTGAAAGCAATATTTTTGTAAATCGTCAAAAGTTATGCTACATTTACCACACTTCATGATGAAAAATTATTGTATGAAATGTTTAGTAGGAATGTCTAATATTCTAATCTAATAAACTTTTTAAAGATTTAGAGCCAAAATATCTGCGATGTATGGGACTGGATTGTCAAATCTGGTTTGGATTTTGTAGACGCATTGCTGAATGATTAAATGTATATGTTCGCTTGGCTTAGGGAATCGTGCATTCAATACATGAAATGACTTGAATAACACGTCAAACGCTTCTGTCATGGAAGTAAACGCATATCTAATATTGTCTATGACAATGTATGCTTTTATGATCTTTTGCAATGTTCCAAGTAATATTATATAGGGTTGATTCTGAAACATGACCAGGATTCTGAAAAAAAAAACATAAGATGTGACATATATTTAAAGAAGCCAGAGTATCAGTTACTCAATGGTGACAGCAGCCGGCTTTAGTACTACATATTAACGTAGTACTAAAGCCGGGAATAAAGTGTGGGCACTTATTGTACACTATTCTAGCTACCAATGTATCTCACAACAGACAAAGACAAATAGCTTACCTCTACTATTATCATAATACTCTCTAAGCACTCTTGAGTAGAAAACTTTTCTTTTTTTACACGGCCTTTGGGTGGCACAACATTAACCAGTAATGTCAATTCCGTTGGTAGTGCATCTGTAACAATACAATTTTTGTTATTATTTGAGTAATCAAATAGGTAATATCATTAACACGTTTATAAGAAAACTGTAGCAGGGAAGTAATTAGAAATTTAAAAATGTATTATACAAACTGTGTAAAATGTTATGGTTACCATCACTATCAAAAGTATTAAGCGAATTTCGCAAATTTTTCCTGTGTTCATCCGAATTAATTTCTTCTTTTTTTAATTCTATGAATTTTTGCATGAACTTTTTCCAGTTGTCTTTAAAGAGCTTTACTTTATCAGGGTATAATTCAGCAAAATCATCTTCAATCTGCAAAAATAACAATTTTTACAAAATTAAAGGATACAAAACAAGCCAAGAGTGACCATGAAGCGCATTCATCGTTCATAACATTCAGTATGTGTGGCAGACACAGCAACAAATAAACACAATAAGCAAACAAGCAAGAATGTATAGCTCAGGAAGTACATTCAGTGTGTATTGTTGTATTTCCTATTATTAAGCAAGTATCATATTTGTTAGTACCTATTACCCTCATTCCAATTTCAGAAAAAATGCCAAAACCATTTAAAAAAATCACACCTTATACATTTAAAAAAATAAGTAAAAATGCAAACATACAAGCACTATTCACATAAGTATTCTCACAATACCTTACATTTGTGTTCAGCTCTGGGAACAGATGTTTTTAATGGTTGTTGGAAACCTAAATGGTAATAATTAATTCAATTAACTGGTAGTTCCAATCGCCCCGAACTGAGTCCTATATATTTGGTTGGCACCTATAACCCCTTGACTTTGATTATTTTCATATTCAACATGTATTATTGATACAAAGAAAACTTATTTAAACAAGCTGTTACAGAAAAGTTTCTACACAGTAAGTTTTTTATAGAGTATGAATTTATTTTAAAATTTTGTAATACTGTAAAATACCGTTTTGATTTGGATTTTGATATTTTGGCATATCATTGAATTATAGTATACATAGATACATAACATAAACCTTTCTGCAACACCTTGTATAAATGGATAAGACAGCCAGTGGTTCAAATGAAATTTTATAAAGTATTTTTTTGTTTGATGATTGACAAGCAGCATAAGTTGATGTGCCTAAAACAGTGCCGAAATTTATTACTTGTCAGTCAGTATTTATCAAACAGCACAATTTTCTCTTTTATAATCCACAAGTCCAGTTATATTTAAGCCGAAAAGGGCTCATAGTACTCATCATTATGAACAACTTTTACTATGGTACCAACCCGAAAACCTGTTCCATACATTTTGTCGAGTGTCATTGACATTTTTTTATGGAACAGCTGATTTTTTTTCGCGAATTTCGGGTTGGTCCCATAGTAAAAGTTGTTCATAATGATGAGTACTATGAGCCCTTTTCGGCTTAGCATACCCTTTATGAATAACCCTGTATACAGAGCAATAAAAAGTTTGAGCTATTGAATACTTTAAATTTGGCATATTAACAATTATTATTTACAGAAATCCTTACCAATTCTGCCCCAGCTGGTAGGCGCAATACTTTCCATTTTGTCAAAAAGTCATTTACATTTTCATAGTCGAGTTCTTGTCTAATTTGCAAAGTCTTTTTCCATATGGCTTTCACTTTTGACCATGGTTCATTGTTGTTATTTAGCCATTCAATGTCGTCTTCATGAACACCTGTAATTAATAATTGTTCATCCAATTTCTCACCTTCCTATGATCATCACACACATCAACTTCAAAAACTTTATTTGCAGTCATGGCCCCCAATGCAAGGTGGCACCCAAGTTGGTTTTCGGCCCCCCTCTACCCCCTCCTGGTTCCTCACATAAGCAATCTCCCCGAACACATTCTTTAAAAATAAAAGGAAAATTGCAATACATTGATTAATACAATTCTTATATGAATTGAATATACTATTCTGCCGAGCGGTTTCACCTAGATTGATGAAAAACACTGATGATAAAAAGTAGCCTATGTGATAAACCAGGTCATAAGCTATTTATCAAAATCGGTTTTAGTTATGGAGATATGTGGTAAACATGGATACACACAAACTTTCACATTCATAATGTTAAGGATAGTATGTGGCATTTAGATAGATAGGTACTAGGACAGCTTTTTTTAAGTATATCTTTACGGATGTGAGATAAAAAAGTATGTGCAACAAAAACTTACTCAGTAGAATATCATTGATTTTTTTTTTCTTGTTCGCTGATTCGTTTTGTGAGTCAGCACATCCTCGTTTTCTGTCTGAGCTTTGAAATAAAAAATTTCTGACTTTGTCAACTAATTTTCCACGAGCGGCAATTGATTTTCCAATTGCTGAATTGTTTTTTTTTACTGGTCTGGTGAAATATGTTCCAGCCGTCTCTTTTGGAAATAATGTTATAATTTTTCCTGTTAATATGTTGTAATCATCATAAGAGAGTCTCCTGAAATCAATTTATTTTTTAAATTAGGCAGACAAACACCTACTTATAACACAATTAGGAAACTATAAGATTCAACAATACTTACTTATTTACTATAAAAGTAAATAAATGTCTGATTATGATATCAGTCAATCGATTCTTCCGTTTAGTATCTAGACTTCCATGCGATGTGTAAAAATTAAGTACGCTTTTGCCCGTGGGTGACGTTTCTAATAATGTCCGCAAATCAAAATCAGGGAAAGATGATGTAGTCGTTGGAAACAAATCACTAAATGTAATTGTGAGATCACCACATTCTTCACCCAAAACACCTGGACTTGCTGGCACGTCACTATCATAGTGTGTTGATGCACTGACTGTGGGGGCCTAGAATGTAATAATAGGTCTATATAAAGCATATAAAAATTAAATGTACAGAACATATGCAGTACCCAATCTTGGTTACAAACCTTAGACTCCAAATATTCTTGAATATTTTTGGTTAGCTTAATTCTATCTCCTATTTGTGGGCTAATCTCTTTCAAATGGTCTTGAGTGAGTTGATCTAGTTGATCTAATGTTATGCCATTCTCTGAAACAATGTGTACATTTACTTTGACTCGGAAACGCACAAATCCGCACGCGCGACATCCGGCAACGGCAGGCTCGGAAACGTACACATGTGTACGTTTCCGAGCCTGCCGTGACCAAATGTCGAACATACAAATGTGTACGTTTCCGAGTCAACTTAGGTACCTACAGTCCTACGAGTAGTAAGCAGTGCAACCGACCACGTGGAGCCTATAGGTACATGTTTTCTTCCTCTCACGACAGCATGGACTTTTTAGGAGTATAAATAGATAGAGAGCTACTCGTACTTGCTCAGGTCGCTCGTCACAGCATCGTACTGTTTTAAGTCAAACAAAACTATTTGAAATACATACGTAAACGTATCCATCTTTGAGGTAGGTACTCACTGTGAAATGCTTCGATTATTTCTTCCGGCATTTGCCACGATTTCAATAGAACGGTGATTTCATCCATCACCAGAGTAAATAATTACGCGACAATGTTAATTATAAATGCCAAAGGCGCCAAACAAATTAATAAAAACACAAAATAAGCACCTCGCAGTTGCACCAAATCGTCAACCGAGAGTGAATGATGAACCGACCGGAAATCCGGAAAACGGAAACGAAAAGCAGTTGTGTAGCATTGCATTGCAATACACGACACAAAATAATCTACAGCATGATATTGTACGGCATCCTACTAATAAATTGTTTTTCGATGCAGCGTTTTTTTGAGTAGTTTTTTTTTATTGAGGTAAAATCACCAATGCTAGACGGTGAACCAAAGATCGAAAAAATACTCGAATTATAATTTGTAATTTTACTATTATTGTGAAAGATACCTAGTGACATCTTTAAAGCATAGTCAAAAACACACACAAACACACATACGCTTTTTTTACTAATAAAAAAATCAGGGCTCAACGTAGAGAATGTGACAGAGTGAACGAGTGCACTGTACTTAGGTACTAAACATGTTTATGAGGAAAGTAACATTTTGCTGGTATTTTTACGATTTGTGCTACTTATTGCTTAATTACTTATATGCACTAATAATATTTTATAGAGGAAAGATTTGTATTGTCTGTTGGTAATGATTAAACTCAAAAATTACTGGACCCATTTCAAAAATTATTTCACCGTTACATGCTATATTATCCCTGTGTAGCATTAGTTATATTTACCCGTGCAAAGCCGGGGAAGCTCGCTAGTAGTTAATACATTCATTTACATGGGCCTTAATCTTTTTATTTCTCTTAGTTTTTATAACACTTTTAAGTATGTCCAGTCTTGATACAAAAATTACATAATACCCAAAAGCCGAAAAAACCAATACCAAGGCTTTTGGGTGATTTTTGATACCAATAGTAGTTACTTAAAAGTGTTACGAAAAATAAGAGACGTAAAACAAAATCATACCTGCAAAATGTTACCTATATTATATTATTATGTACATAATGTTTAACAACTACAGCGCATACGTTCACTCTGTCACATTGTTTACTGTCTTATCGCGTTTATTGTTTTTTATGAATGAAAGTATGTGTGTGTGTTTTTGACCACGTGTTATAGATGTCAATACGTATTTTTTACAACTAGATATAGTTAAGTTATTTCAATGGTTATTGTTCTTAATTTATACGTCCATTGGGTGTTTTACCATAAATACTCTCCATATTTTGTGCTAATAATGTACACAGATATGTGATGTTCAAGTTCTATACACTTGTGACATTATTGAATTTATTAAAAATAAGCTTTTATTATTAGGTAGATACTTAAATTACTCAAGTAGGTACATACGAAAATTATAATTTACCTAAATTGAAAACTAAAAACTTGTGACATCGATTATCATCATGTAGTGTAATATCGTGGACACGACACGTTCCAATTCGTCCCGATAATTGTGTTTTCGAACCAAAAC
This sequence comes from Alcis repandata, assembly GCA_949125135.1. Classification (NCBI taxonomy): domain Eukaryota; kingdom Metazoa; phylum Arthropoda; class Insecta; order Lepidoptera; family Geometridae; genus Alcis; species Alcis repandata. The sequence continues at coordinate 2,849,514 of OX421246.1, read as the reverse complement.
AACGGTTGTCTTGTTCAAAGACATGGAGTTAATAGCCACAACTCCGTTTTCTTAGTTAAAAAAAATATTATTTTATACGAACAATAGATTACTTCAGTTTAATGTTGGCAGCCATTTTCATTGAAGATTAAAAATACTTAATCTGAAGCCATATTTATTTTCAAACAAGAATACAAATATTTTGTTACAATTATTTACGATACTTTCAGATAAACAAAATTTATTTTATTGGAGCAATGGACACTCTTTATAAAAAAAATGAGAATTCTAAAACAAAGACATCGTGTGTTTGAATCAAGAAATAAGTTTTGGTATAATTAAAGAAATTTTGCATTGAAATAACATTTTATTAGTTTCGTATAATTTCATTACCAATATTCGTCTAAGGTGAAAAGTAACTTGATACAATGTATTTTTTTTTTTTAAACAAGAAAGTCGAAACATTAGTTTGATTACTCAGGATATTTTAGGATAAGTACGATGTATTGTGTTGGAACAACGAAGTTTACTTCAGGTCAAAGTAATATTGTGAACTCAAAGTAAGAATATTAGGAACTTATTTCAATTTTCTACAATTTTACTTCAAATCACATTGCTTTGTCAGAAGAAAATATGTTTAAGACAACATAATGTCTTGATGGAAAGAAATCACAGGACTCTTTTTTTTCCGTGTATAAAAACCTAAAAACATAAAAACTTATACCTAGGGTGCCGCCGGCAGCGGGGCAGGGCCCAAGCTACCGGTGGTTAAGGCAGAGTGAGGAATCTCCTGACAATGCGGGACGTGTCAAGAATCACCGCCTTTGTATTTGACCCTTGGCCCAACCGTCTAGCGAGTTTTTTTTTTACATTTCACACTCATAGCTCCCCACTAGGATAACCTGTGTCGGGGATGCCATGGAACACACACAAAGACAAGGATAACTAACACCTAGAGCCAGAGCATACATTTAAATTCATCATTCAAACATCTGCCCGCCCGAGAATCGAACCCGGGGCCTTTGGCTTAAAAGGCGGACATATTACCGCGGAGCCAAACAGGTCGTCAATATGATTGTTTATTAACAAGAAAAGTTAAATTAATAATTGTAAAAAGCTAAACAACCACAATTGCATCACGAGAAGTAAATTTTGTATCCCATCGGCTGAGTTGTTTTAAATCTAGAATATAAGACGTAGTCTCTCATCCAAGTAATGAACGCAAGTTGAACAATACTCTTTTAAACAAAAGGATCTACGAAACAAAACACTGAAAGAAAGACAGAAATACGTGTATTGTGCTCATACTTAGCAAAAACAATGCTACAAAAGAATGTTCATTCATTAGAAGAAGTTAACTTCGCTATTCTTGGTCGTTAAGGTTGTAAAAACGATCAGATATAAAAGAAGGAAAATATCTGCCCGGAAGAGCTTGCTTTTATCAGTTAGACAGCCATTTTCAGTAGTTTTGAATGGTCTTTTTAATTGTTATTTCTGTAGAATCTACTTTACAAAGTATGTTTATTTATTCATGTTAATTTATCTTTCTACATAGAATCATCATCATCATCTATATAATCATAAAATACACAAACCAAACCAAATCATCGAGTAATTTTGTTTTTTGTTGTTTACATGTTTGTAAAACCCAAACTTGTTAGAACTAACAATATTTCAAAACTTTAAAGTGCGCAATATAGTATTAATTGGTAAACAAGCGGTCTTAGTAAACCACGCAAGTTTCTGGATACACTAAATTAGAATAAACTTTCACACTCATAGCTCTCACTAGGATACCCTGTGTCGAGGATGCCATGGAACACACACAAAGACAAGAATAACTAACACCCAGACCCAACCAGAGCAGATATTTCAATTCATCATTCAACCAAACTCGGCCGGGAATCAAACCCGGGAACTCTGGCTTATAAGGCGGAACACTACCGCTGAGCCAAACAGGTCGCCAAATTCATTCATTCTAGAAATTCATTCACAAAAATGTACGGACGTTTTTGTTCTTTCTGGATTTATTAGAATAAGCTGTCGTCCTCATTTGCATGATAGATTGGATTGGATTTTTCGACGCCGAAGAAAATGTACGAGCATTCGTATACGGATCGACTGATTTTACCATCGGTATTTAACTTATACTCGTAGTTTTTGTGTTTTAACTGACTTAATTCGAATGTATGTACCTATTTTTAGTTATACTTATGTTATACATACGACAGTTTGTGAGAGAGTGAGAGCGTGTGTGTTCACACACAACACACTCACAGACACAGGTGTGTGTAGACACTTCGTTACGTCACGTCGCTATGAATCGATATATAATTTGGTATAGAGGTAAGTTATAATCCATGGATTATCACTTGCTACTTTTAATTCCGGAAAAACTGAGGATTTCTACATGATTGTAAATACAACTGGTTTTTATAATTATCTGGATAAATGGAAAATGTCATGGTTTTTTGGGAGTGATACGATAATTATTTTATCATAAAGTGGGCAGATGTCGCAGATGATCATATTTTGTCCTGCAATAGTTTGTGTCAATAAAATAAATCCAGTACCTGTTATTTAACTAAGCTGCATACTATTACGTCACTACTTAAGTATTTTAAGACGTGAATCGAAAACTGCGAAAGCAGATAAGTGTGAAATTTATGTTGTTTGTCTGGAAAACTTATGGGAAACGGAAGGAAAGGTTTTCAGGAAAGAATTCTTTAGAGAAGTATCATTAAATTGCTAAGATAATTTTCTAGGTATGTATTTTCGTTTTATAGTATATTTTCAGCGCCTTGCGATTTCCTGACATAAACTAATAACGCCTTTTACTTTGTCAAATTATTAGGAGCTTAGTTTTTTAGACACAGAAAGACTTAGATCAAGCTAAAGATGGTCTGAGCAAGTTTTTTTTTGTAATTTGTTTGGTGTGCAATTAGTTATATTCTATTTTATTAAAATGACAGTTTAGTTAGAGATTACACTTAACTATTACTGTGGAAAACGTGGTGGAAAATATAGTAATAGTGAATACATATTTCTTCCGCTTGGCGTCGAAACTTTTGGTCCATGGGGTCCTAGTACAAAAAAAAATTGTCAAGCAAATCACACCTCGCTTAGTTGACGCCGCTGGTGATAAGAGGGCTGGGTCATTCCTCGCGCAAAGAATTTCACTGGCAATTCAGCGCGGGAATGCAGCCAGCGTTCTTGGTACTTCGCCACACGTACAAACCCTACTTTTTGATCTTTAGTTTTGTAAATTTCTTTGTTCTAGTTATTTTAGCTTATTTTAAATTTAAGATGTAAAAAACGTGATTTAGAAACATTTTGTTATGGTTTACATGGGAATAATTACGTATAATTTTACGTTTTTTTTTTCTAAATTTTGACGTGAGTATTCCCGTGTTGGTTATAATAAAATGTTAATAATTATACCTACTTAGATATGTATTTTACATTTTTAATTGTTTTTCCCTGTCACTCTCTTTCTTACCAATATTTCCGGACTCTACTCTCCCAAATTAAGAATAAACCAGCCTATTGTTCACAAAACCGCCATTATAAAATAATTGTTTACAAATTCAATTTCCATAAACCTATTAAGAGCGAGAACACAGATTGCCTTACAAAGACCTTTTTGTTCGAGCCATTAAAATCGTTCGAAGTTTGAACGAGCCCTCACTTCATTGGCCCTTAAATTACAATTCCTTTGACCAATAAGGGTGTACTACCGGCTTAAGAGCACAGTAACAGCTAAGACGTCGAGATTTTGACGTAGCACTTTAAATTGTAACTGGATTTGACCTAAGTAACTCCCTTAATTTTTAACTTTGAAGATAATGCTGGGCTTTACTTATAAAATTCTGACGGCTTTGCGCTGAAGTGAAATGTCACGTCCAGAAACAAGAGGTAGAATTTTAAGCATTGATTAACTTTAAGCAGGATTTTTAAGTAAGGCTCTGATTATTGTAACTTTTGACCTAAGTCACTCTTTTATTTTTTTAATTTTGAAGAGAATAATGCAGAAAAGTTTTTAAAAAAAACAAGCATTAATTGCATTGTCATCGGAGTTCCACACGTAGGTATACCAAATTTCAGCTCAAACGAACATCGGGGAGTGGTTCAAAATTGAGTTGCAAGATTCCACCCGAACAAACATAGTTACATACATTGCAAGTTAAATAAAAGCGTGTAGCAAACTCACTTTCGCATTAACAATATTTAGTTAGGATAATGTCTTTTGCGTTAATAATATTATTAAATAGGTAAGTCATGTTTTTTCCAGTTGGCTACTCCAGCGTAATTAAGCATGATAATTAGTACCTAGTACTAAGGCCTAACAATCTGAAACACGTCCATAATTCGGTAAAGAGACGCTGCTAATGGCTTCTTGTACAAGAATGACGAAGTTACCATACCACTCTTAACAGAGGAAAATGTACACAGAATAACATATATAGTACGATACCTAACTGTGTTTTATAATGTCAATAGTTGCTGTATGCTAGCTAGCTAGCTAGCTAGCTGCGCCCCGCGGTTTTACCCGCGTTTTCCGGGGTAAAAAGCCTGTGTTCATTCAGACCATGAACAACCTTAATTCCAAATTTCACGTAAATTCGTTCAGCCGTTTCAGCGTTCATTAGTAACAAACATACATTTTGTTATAATTAAACACGGGAATACTCACGTAAAAAAAAGCCAAGCCAAGCGAGACGCAACCGCGAGCGCGTCACGTTTGTAAACTCACAGGTGAGGTCACCGAACGTGACCGAAACTAGTCGTAGTAGACGACTTAATTTTTACGTGAGTACCGTGTTTAGGTAATTATAACAAAAAGTGTGAAAACCACGTTAGTTTCTATAGTACAAACATACATACTTTCACCTTTATAATAGTAAGACAAAACTTGTAGTTGCAACTTCAATAAGTACTCGTATTAAGGAAGCTTCTTGTCAAAAGTTAGCGGAGCGGTCTTGCAGTCTTAGGAGTTGGTGTTCTGTGTTATCACACTGTGGCTCTGCGTTGACTTTAACACCCCAACATTGACTTAGAAGCGAACTTTTCAGCGTAAATTAACGAAGTTTTCAAGACTTTCAAGTAGGTATAGACTGGAGAGCGTCCAGAGCTTTTGTAGCTGTTTTGTTAAATCAGAATTGAGTCATTAGGACTCTTTTTCTCGCAATTGAACTTTTCCGAAGATGCCTTTGTTTGAAATTTATTAGTAAGATTTTTATTATTAATCCATCATTTATTTGTGTTTTTTTTTTGCACCTCTTTTTTTATTGATCTATGTATCTAACTAGTTTATATGATATTGTAGATTTACATTTATCAAAACGGCAGAATATAGGGTTATTCATAAAGGGTATGCTAAGCCGAAAAGGGCTTATAGTACCTACTCATCATTATGAACAACTTGTACTATGGGACCAACAAAATTAAAATGAAAATTTATTATACACATATTCGTAGATATATACATACACATAGATTTTTCATCGTAACCGATTTTTATCACCGCGCAGCACATCTAGTTAAAAACAAATTCGTGTTTGACCATATCGCCATTTCCTAAGCTATTTTTTGGCCCAATTTTCTGAAATCAAACTACAAACTACCTGAATACCGACAGCTAAGTATAGAATCGCTTAAACTTAACAAGGAAGCGCTAAGTTCCCTGTTGCAGTCGAAGTTAGAAGCACGTATGTCGGTAAGTTCGAAATTAGTGCGAGGTGCTTGAAAATGCTTAGAGATGTGCTTTGGTCTTGAATTGACTTTTAAAACACTAGAAATAGATACAAAAGTGACAATAACACAGTAATAATAGCTTTTCAAGACTGACTGTGCCCAATTTGAAAGGATTTTGGAATTGATATAAGTGGATTTTGGATTTAAGTTATCTGCTCCAAACTTAGTAAAAATATAGGTTTCCTGTTTACAGCGATCTATTATAAAGATAACAAAACTTTATTTTTTTAGATCTAAAGCTATCTATAGATCTCTATCGATCTATAGATCTAAAGCCTCTAAGGCTAAGTGCAATTGCTACAAAAAAAAAAATGTTTTCGTGCTCGTAGAGGCCTACGCGCTCATAGCTTCTGTGTAGCAAAGCTACGTGCGTAACCACGTGACCGATATCATTTGTTTGATTATTTTTAGCAGAAAATCTTGTAATTTTTCCGAAAAACGTAATTCTATTTTCAAAAAAATTAAGCCTGGATTCAGAAAATACGGGGAAAAGCGGTATAATAACGAGGAAAACGCTGAACAAATAATTACCGATACCGCTTATACGACGTTTCGAAACTCGACAACTTTCACATTTTCCCATTAAAGCGACGTGGCAAGTCCTAAAATAAAAGTTGTTTGTTTATAAAATTGAACTCTGTTACCAATGAGGAGTCGAACAGCAGAGAAACTGCTCCTAAAATTTGTAAAAGTAGCTAGTTGCACCCCGCGGTTTACCCGCGTAGTTGTAATAATGATGATTAAAAGTAACCTTTGCCCTTTTCTGTACCTCCAACAACATGTATGTAGAACTTCCTAATCATTGTTTAATTAGGCGTGAAAGCGTATTAAACTAACTTTATTTCGTACTTGCAATAAGCAGTAATTAAAAAAATAAAATCCATGACAACTTTGTAATCTTTATGCTTATTAATATATTTCCTTAAATCAAATCTAATAGTACTGGTTGTCAAGTCACCTTTAAAAAATATAATCAACTAGCTGGTTTCATTCCCGGCGGTTTCACCCGCACAGATTTGCCTAGTGCAAGACTCACCAGCACTCTGTAAACTTAACTAAACTAGTTATTTGGGCAAAGCAGAGTGAAAGCAAAACATTACTATGCTCCGGTTGGAAGAGCATTGTTTTCAGTGAAATTTCAGAGCAAATAGGAGATGAAACATCTTATATCTGACAGGGTGACGAGCGCAGTGTTGTGCTGTGCAGAGTTTGAAATTGTATGAGTTTGAAATTCTGAGTGGCGCAGGCCTGTTATGGGCAAACGTGACGTTTAACATCAGGTGAGTGATTTGCTCGTCTTGTCACTCAATAGCATAAAAAAAACTGTAAGCATCTGTGTGTGTGTGTGTTTTTTTATTTGTTATTTTGTGTCTTTTTACAGATAAAAAGCTGTTTCTTTGTACATTTTCTAGTTAACGCTCCGCTACCCCCGTGGTTTCACGTGGGTGCAGAACTTTGTAATTTTGAGTTGCGTAGGCTTCCTATTTGTCGGTACACGTAGCCTCGTATATTCAGTGACAGGTGGGCCAGAAGGGTTTTAATAGCGTTTTCCTTGCTTATCCAAGAATATTGACATAATAGCGGTATTCTTTGACGTAACGTTTTCTTTGTTCGTGAATCTTCCTACGCAAGGATATAAGGAGAGGGTATGCTAAGCCGAAAAGGGTTCGTAGTAGTAAGTTCGTCATGAACAACTTTTACTAAGCCAATTTTGAAATCGCGAATTTCGTAATGTCCAACCATTGTGAATTTTGATTAAAAATGTTACCCACAATGAGGGTATTATGGTATACCACACATGTCTCGTGTAACTCTGTATCTCACTATATTTAAATTCAAGATCAAGACCGTATCTTTGAAATCAAGAAGACGCGAGCTAACTAACATATGAGTACACTAACAAACATCTAGCTTATAAATTACAATGTTTTATGTTTTGTTATCCTACTGTTTGTAATTTATGGTGTGAACAATAAAGAGTTTATCTATCTATCTATCTATGTTTCAGTTGTTCAATAAATAAATCTGAATCTGAGATACTCGCGGGACTTATCACTATAAACGCCATTTAAACTGCCCCTCTAGCCAAGAAGCTAGTAAATATAATTCTATAATAAAAATGCTACAGAAAACTAGGACTATGTGTGGGAATGTAATTTCTATATTTTCTTCTTCATAGCTTCTTTTACATATATAAATCGTTGTTCGTTTGTCTGTCTAAAACTCGAGAACGGTTGGACCGATTTCGCCAATTTAGATCTTGAAATATTTGTGGAAGTTCAGGCAAGTTTTAAAAGTAAAAAACAGCTGTTGAAACCGCCGGGTGGAGCTAGTATAATATATAATCTACTAGCGGCCCGTCCCGGCTTCGCACGGGTAGACTTTGGGATAAACGTAGAGTAAATTGAAATCGGTCCAGTCGTTCACGCGTGATGGCGTGACCAAAGGTGTTGAGAATAATAATTATAGGAACTCTTTGTTATAACCTCTATTCTCATGCTATTGCGTAACTATAGCAACCGTAGTTTGTTGATGCTAACTTGTCAATTTATAGTAAAAATTATCAGTATAAAACGCACACTGTTTTGATAGATATAATTGAATTTGAACTTTGTACAGAGGTAATAAAGTGCAAATTGACTCTTGGACGTTAGGAACATACCTACATTGCTTAAACAACAGTGAGTGCTTGCAATTCAATATGAACTTTATACAATAGCAATAAATCTCGTTTTAGTTAGAAAACGTTTGTATGGGAAAAATAAAAGGGCTGTTTTTAGGGTTTTTAATATTTCTAAGAGATTTTCTTAATATTTTTTTCCGTAAGAACCTTCTCCTAATAATAACAAATACAACAAAAAAATAATTAGTGAAATCGGTCCAGCCATTCACGCGTGAGGCCGTGACCAAGGAAAACGGGTTTCATTTTTATATATATAGATACCTGAATAATTCGATTACACAGATGTCAACGTCAATGTCATTGGCATAGTTTTCTATTTCGTTTCGACAAATAGAACTGCAACTTGGCGAGAAGATCTGCATCACTAAACGCAGTCTTATACAGTCAGAAGTCGCGGTCTTGGTCTTGAATTTAAATAGAGTCCCATCTCTAACGCGTGTTTTGTTTGTCAGTTGTTAGTTCATCGTTAACTAGTTCCGAACACGAACCTACTGGTCTATCAGTAGGCTATTGATTTCTGAATTAGCTGTTAGAGAACTAATTTATTAGAGTTAGACTATAGGGCTGTTAGCGAACTGTTTCCGGTTTTGGACGACTTAAATTAGGTTGGATAAAATCTAAATGTTACGTAGCTGTTAGTGGTATGTTTATTTTACCTCAATTTATGTATACTAGTGGTTTTATTCAAGTTTTTACGGGTAAATCTAGCCTATAACAACTAGAGATTAAAAAATTAGATCGGTCCATCAATAGGGTAATTATTTTTGAATTAGCTGTTAGAAAACTAATTTATTAGAGTTAGACTATATGGCAGTTAGCGAACTGTTTCCGGTTTTACACGGCTAACATTAGGTTGGATAAAATTTTAATGTTACTCGTATGTAGCTGTTAGTGGTATATTGGTTTTATCTCAATTTATTGGCTAATTAATTAATTTACTAGTATTATTATTTAATAATTAATTTATTTATTAGTTTTAGCTGCGCCCCGCGGTTTTATCCGCGTTTTCCGGTATAAAAGGTAGCCTATACGTAATTTAGACCGTAAACGACTTACATTCCAAAGTTCATGTAAATCCGTGCAACCGTTTCAGCGTTCATTAGTAACAAATACAACATAAATTTTTGTTATAATTAAACACGGGAATACTCACACAAAAACGACAAACAAAACAACAAAAAACAAAAAAAAAAATGTGTGAAAACCACGTTAGTTTCCATATTAAAATACAACATACTTTCACCTTTATAATATTAGTAAGACTAGCGGTTTTAATCACGTTTTTCCGGATATATGTAACCTATATATCAATCCAGGATATAAGCTAGCTTCGTCCCAAATTTTAAATACAAATTTATTTTGCGTGGTGCAGCAAAACAGCCAAACATCCTAACTTCCGATTTATGACAATATTAGAAAGATTTGAGATCATTTCATTTGAGATCTGTCTCTCAAATGGTCAGATTACTCGATTGGTGGAATTCTGGCCAACTTTGAAAGCAACTGAATTGCAATTTATTCTGAATATTTTGATAATATTAATGGTGGTTTAGTTTGTCATTTAGGTAATAATGTTCAATGATTGTTCTGTATAATCAAAAATTAGCTTGAAACAACTCCTATAACGAAGTCATCCCAAAATCCTCATATCAAGTGCCAGATTAAATTGATATTAAAGAAAATTTGCGCCTTAACAGGCTCTTTCGGAGCTCTTAAGCCTTAAGCTTTGGCCTATAAAGCGGAGGATAAACTCACAATTTTATACATGACTGTACTCGGAAATTAATCTCCTATTATAGGCGGTATTCGAAACTCAAAGAGGGTAAAGTATATTAAATATAAGAAAATTGAATTATAAAAAAATATATTACAAAACAACGTAGGATGTAAAAATTGTACACGACTACGTAGTTAGATATCACAGGTACCTACCTAAAGTAAAAGTAACGAAGGTTGGATAGGTCAAGTGACAATGTCTGTACGGAGAATAATGGCCATCAAAATTCCGATGGATTCACCTTTTTTTTTTTGTTTACCCAGTGGGAAATCCTTTATGGATACCCTCGGCCCGGGGGGACCCCGGGTTATGAGGGAGTCTCCGCCCTAGTGGCGGCATACCCACTAAAACCACTGGGGCATTCGTCATCCGCCTGAGATGGGGCGAGGTGGGGTCGCGTTAGCATTCACCACCTCGCCCCGAGCATTCACCACCTCGCCCCGAGCATTCTCTACCTCGCCCCGAATGGATGGATGGATTCACCTAATTATCACCTTGATTATACCTTTTCGTACGCATTACGAAATAAACAGATAATCACCAAACGGTGACAACTTACAAGTATACTTACATCATCGTACTTTTCGGTGATTATCAGTATGCTCCGTACTTTAGGTGAATCACATTCGGTGATCTTCATCAGGAGATTACAATCGTCACGCGCTTGTAATCTCCTGATGAAGATCACCAAAATCAGCTGTTCAGTAAAACAATTTTTTATACTGAGTAAATGTAGAAGAGAGTCTATAGTTTAATTGGTTTAATTTCATTAGTTTGCTTGTAAATTAACATTTAGACTTAAAAAAAGCGTGAACAAAACCGTGCAAAAGTTATCTCAATAAATTGCAATAACAGTTATCAATTAGAAAGAGGAAAAAGAAACAATTTATTACTCATAATTACGAGAGTTCAAAACGTTAACAAATGCCTGTTTTGTTTTTGGAAGTTATAAGGGTTCCCTAACGACCCTAACCGGATGTTTTATCTTACTGCGGCAAAGACAAATAAGGAGTATGTATTAAATTGTGATCTGTATGTATCTTTAGGTATAATATATAGATAGATAGATAGATAATCTCTTTATTGTTCACACCATTACAAACAAAAGGATTATAGCACCTAAAACTAGTGCGACAACTGGCGGCCTTATCGCTGAGAGCGATCTCTTCCAGGCATTCTTCTTCTTTCTATGTGTGTGAGTATTGTGTATGTTCCCTCGTAACTACTCTTACTAAACGGCTGAACCGATTTTGATTAATGGAATAGCTATCGTTAGATTCGTATTTTTATGCGGGTATCACTGGGATGGGTATTTTTTAATAAAAAAATTTGATTGCCGTATTTTTGGGCAGACGTATTACCTTTATATTTTTTCCATAGTACTTGCTATGATCAACATAAACATAAAAAGCTGCTTCTAAGTACAGCTCGCACTCTCAAAATCTGTCAAAACATTTTGACTGCAGGCCTATACAGGGTTATTCATAAAGGGTATGCTAAGCCGAAAAGGGCTCATAGTACTCATCATTATGAACAACTTTTACTATGGGACCAACTCGAAATCCGCGAAAATAAAATCAGCTGTTCCATACAAAAATGTCAATGACACTGGACAAAATGTATGGAACAGCTGATTTTGTTTCGCGAATTTCGAGTTGGTTCCATAGTAATAGTTGTTCATAATGATGAGTACTATAAGCCCTTTTCGGCTTAGCATACCCTTTATGAATAACCCTATATAAACTACGTATGACTTTTTGTAGCGAGTATTCGATACAATAATGTAAGTATATGCAGATTTTATTAAATTGACACCCGACACGGGGCGTTGTTCCATTTTTCAAACATTTGACTATTGTTTATGAGAATGTATGTTAGGCTTAAGCCATGTATTCACTGAGCAACAATTGTTTATAAACTCTGTTTCAGAAACGAAATCTACGTGTTTCTGAAACAAATCATAATGTTTCAGAAACATATCACTTTGTTTCTGTAAACACTACGTTAACATATCGAGAAACACGTAGTGTTTACAGAAACATGATATGTTTCTGAAACAGAGTTTATAAACAATTGTTGCTCAGTGAATACGTGGCTTTACAGATCACATTAAACACATTGTACCCTTACTACGAGTAATATTATAAACGCGAAAATTTGATGGATGTTTCGATGTTTGTAACTCTTTCCGCTAAAACGGTAGAACGGATTTAGATGAAATATTTGGAAGGTATAAGGTAGCTTGGACCTGGATTAACACATACCTACTTTTTATCCGGAAAGATGCGGGTAATACCGCGGAGCTTAGCTAGTATGTTCATAAACGAGTCTAAGCCGCACTTAAGTATATACTCGTACCTACATACTAAAATACACTATCTTTTACATCTTCCTTGATCTCCCAGGTCAACTAAAGTAAATCGCTGGCCAGTTTACCCAAAATATTGCCTAAAGCCCCATTGAAGTCAACCTTGTCACCCCACATTTCTTTAACGGACCCTTCAGCCAATAAGACCCATTGGTCCCTTTTTAGCATTCAAATATTTTTCCCATAGCAATATAGCTCGGCCCTCGGCCAATTGTCCACGAAGTTGGGACAATCGGGCTAGGGATGAGCGGGTTGTTCGAATCAGAATGGGTAAAGTTCGAATGATTATTCGATAAAGATATTCGAATCAAAGGGGAAGTTTTGGATGTAGTTGGATGACGAAACATAAGTAAAGAATACAAATGCTCGGTAAAGTTGCTGGGTGAAGGCATGCGTGCGGCCGAGTTTCTCTTTGTTACTTCTTCACGCTGAACTGCTCAATATGATGCTTAGATGAACTTGCCTTACATTAATTTACTAACTTACTGCCTTATTTTTAGCTTGTACAAATTACTATACCTACCTGTAGAAAGTTTGTGCAAATGAAAACGCAGGGAGTCTTTTGCCATTTACTCGTAGTAGAGAATAACAACATATTTAGATAAAACCAAAATATTGAAGATCACAAGCATTTTGTCTACAATTGCTCGGTGGCTTGTTTCTACGTTTATTTCCTCTCAAAACTTCCGGCAAAACTAATCCTGAAAATACGTAAATAATCGATAAAAAATTCCACTCTGTCATTTGTATCATCAAGTCATTTAAATTATTCGATTACTATTTTACGAGCCAGTGTTCCTCTAATACGAACGAAACTCGAAGAAATAGAATTTTAGAACCTCAGCTCTAAAATTCGAACCCGTGCCCTTGAGCCGGTCGGGATAATGGTAGGATAAACCGATTGTAATGAATACCTACGGCGCAAAATATTTAGACTACAGAAGTAAAGCTTCGTAGTAAGTGCTTACAAGGGGTTATTAGAAAAGGATACGCTATGCCGAAACGGTCTCATAGTACTCATCAATAAGAACAACTTTTAGTATGGGACCAACCCGAAAATTAAGAAAAAAAACAGCTGTTTCATAGAAAAATGCCAATGACATTCGACGAAATGTATGGAACAGTGGTTTTTTTTTTTGCAAATTCCAGGTTCTTCCCATAGTAAAAGTAGTTCATAATGATGAGTAGAATGAGCCCTTTTCGGCTTAGCATACCCTTTTTAAATCCATGTATTGAACACAAGGTTTGTTTTTTTTTTCTGAGGCATTATAGCAAAAGCACGGCACCGCGGCTAAAGGTTCCAAGCCGAGCCTCGTGTCCGTGAGCCATGTCTATGTGTGCGTTTGTAGTACAAGTACATACATATATAAAGCCATTTATTTCCGAAACATTGGGAACATTGTTTAATATTAACTAAATCTATACTTATACTAATATTATAAAGAAGTAAAGTTTGTGTGTTTGTATATTTGTTAAATTGTAAGGGGTAATTTCGGGATCTACTGAACCGATTTTAAAAATTCTTTCACCAATAGAAAGCCACATTATTGCTGAGTGTCATAGGTTATATAAAAAACCGAAAAATAAAAAGGCTTTTACGTGGTAGTCCGTTTTGCAAAGTGAATCGGAGAAAAAACGGTCCGGACGGCGCGCGATGGCTTCGGGTTTAATTAACATTATGCCCAACGAAGTGGGCAAGGGTCAGCTAGTGTATAGATAAGACTATAGAGGTGTTCCGGCACATTGCTAGCCATGGCTAGCAACACCGGATGTATCCAACTTCCATCGGGTAAACTTGGCAACATTGCCACAAAACGTCATTCTCGTCAAGCAATAACCATCAAACAAGTGAGTCGTGTTTTTCTACATTTAATGTTTTCTAGGTACTTTGTGAACCAACCCAACTTAAAAGTGTGCGCAGGAGTAACTTAATCCATTCTCCGTCCGTGTACGGAACAAGAGGTATATTGTCCCGCAGCTCGGTGGTATAGGTACCTTTTGGCATAGGCCTCTTCCAACTCTCTCCATTGTGCTCGGTCCTCTGACACTGGTCCAGTAAAGCCTTAATGTTATGCGGATATCGTCTTCCCATCTTGTTTTTGGACGTCCTGGTCTTCTAGTCCCATCTCTTGGATACCATAGGGTTACTGTTTACAAGTACAACTACATACACAAGTTTTACTTCTGACTGTCTATGTTTTGTGACTACGAGTTCTGTAGTGCTCATGACCATTGGGAATTTGCATTCGGAGAGGAAAAAACAAAAGCTGTTTCTTGGTCATCACAGGAATATTCCTAAAGGATTTCGCGAAGATGAAATTTCACGGAAGTTTGATTCGTTTTGCTTCGCTTTGATTTATTTTGGGATATCATATTAATATTGGGGAAATACGAGTACCTAAGTACTTTCAACGTAATTATCTGGTACATTTTTTTATATCTGTACCACAGAGTAATATAAATAGGTATTACTGTTACAGAAGACCAACTCTGAAATTCTAATTCAATAAATGGATAAGTAGATAGATAAACACTTTATTGTTCACACCAGAAATTTAAAACAATAAGATAATATTAATAACACTTCAAACTAGTGCAACAACTGGCGGCTTTGTCACTAAGAGTGATCTCTTTCAGGCAACGTTAGGATGGAGAAGATACATAGATAAAATCGAAAAACGGGATAAATAGATATTATTTCATCTTATTCGTAATATAATATTGTAAATTTAAAAGTATGTATGTTATATCTGGATGTTTAAATACTTGATACTCAATTACGAAAAAATAACTTTGTACGAAGGTAGTTTAAATTCTGGATTAACACATATTCATGTTCTGATTATCTCCGAAAAATCTATTTTTCCTGTATGATAGCAGAGGAATCCGCGAGGTGCAGGTAGTGTTATTTAATATTATTTACAATATATTAAAATAATATTATAAAGTTATTTCTATCAACAGCAAAGCATAAGCAATCTTTCAAAACATGGACATGAAAAAATATTTAGGTAATAATATCGATGAGGTTTCACTATTCACTATACAATCTCACCAAACTACAAGAATAGAAAACATTTTTGCCTATCAGACAATTTTAGTACGGCTTTGGTTTTTCCGGGAAATGTCAAAAATAGGCTACGAATAAAATAGGAAAATAGAAGTGGAACAGTTATTTTAGGGATCTAAGTTAATACTTTGTTATCTTGAGAAGCTTGGGTTGGGCTGACGGAGGGAAATGTACAAACAGCCCGGTGACGTCAGTGCAAGTCGTATCACCGCTGGAATTAAAATTAGAATCTTAAGGTGTGATTCCGTGGCTGACTACAGGCGACGAGTAGCCGCGACACTTATTCGTACTACTAGTTTCTATGCTTTCTTATATCTGACTAGCGGCCCGTCCCGGCTTCGCACGGGTAGACACTATAAATTGAGATGTGCGCTATCCTATCTGTTAAGTTAGATCGAACTGCACACGGTGTGCAAAGATTGAAATCGGTTAAGTAGTTCAAGAGTCTATAGCGGACAAACAACGTGACACGTAATTTATATATAAGAAGATAATAACCATTTATTTATTCAGGCAACATTTACTCATATTAAAAAATACCTTACAAACTATAACATACTCGTACATTTCTAGTAAAATTAAGTGAACAATTATTTTTCTTCTGAGATTTTGCGTCCATTGCTTCCATTCCATTACCTGCTGTAACTAGCAATACAAATAAGCCACAGGGGGGGGGGGGGGGGGGGGGGTCTAAATTGGCAGCTTTAAGCAATTCTTTTGAAATTGACCATTAAAATAATTCTTATCTTCTGCGTAATTTCTTAAAATAGTCAAACAATTCGGTGAAATATTTTCAATTCTTCATTTAAAGAAAATTCATAGAAAACTGTCAAACGAATGAATTGCCAGATTTAATTCATTCTCAGATTAATATGATGAATTGCGTGGCCATGTTACGGTTTATGAAATGAATCATTACCAGATTATACTATTATGATTCTGCCAAAGTGGCCAAGTTTGTATAATTGCATTAGTCTAGTAACGATGACAATCATAATGGTCAATACCTACAAGGGCAGGTCCTAGCATAATCTTCTTCTTCTTATATATAAAAATGAATCGCTGTTCGTTAGTCTCGCTATAACTCGAGAACGGCTGGACCGATTTCGCTAATTTTGGTCTTGATATATTTGTAAAAGTTCAGGGAAGGTTTAAAAGTAAAAAAAGCAGCGGGTGAAACCGCCGGAAGCAACTAGTTTATAATATTGATGTAATTTTCAGAACAAATTTTAAAAAACGAACGTGATTACTTACATAAATATCATTTCCTAAAAAAATATAAGTATCAACCTAATTCAAAATTTGCGAATTTCCACTCTCAAATTCAAAATCACCCCAAAAACATCTACAAAATAATTCTATTCACTGGCTCCAACTACATTCTCGAATTTTACTAACCCAAAACTTGTTCTAAAACTAAAAACCATAATTTTACCCGCTAACCCATTTTGGCTCCCAAAAATTTCTGAAATTACTTAGTTGTTAAAGTTATTCTATACAAGTATTAAAACCGGACCACCCAAATTATTTCGCTATCCTCAGATTAATATTGCGATAAATAACCGCAAGTCAAGCTTTATTAGAAATACTTTGCAAGTCGAAAGTATTTTAATAAGGCAGGAAAAATCTACTTTACTACCTAACTTGAGTACGGTCACAGTGTAGGATCAAGCAGTAATCCAAGTTATTTCCGCTCGACTTCGGGCTTCTTTTCATTTTGGCAAATTATCGAAACTGTTTTTTTTTGTGTTTGAAATACATTAAACAAAAACATGTTAGGTATTCTATTTCAATTTTGTGTATGCTTTTATTTATTTTTACTTGTGTATTTAGCCTGCAGAATCTGTAATGTAAATTGGACATTATATCGTTAATTAAGTTTAACAAAAAAATATCCAATACAATATTGCTCACCTGTAGTAGACGCTAAATTCTAGAAGTAACCGAAAAAAGACAATTTTGTTCGCAAGCTATTTAGTAAACTATAAACATAACGCTATGTCATGTTTATTTATTTACATCTATGGGTAAAAAAAATTAGATGCGGTTTTTTTATTTGTAAGGTTTTGGAGCGGTGATTAGAAATAACTGATCAAATTCGGACAAACTTTGAGGCTTTTAAATTTTTTATTTTATTAGATTAACAGTCAAATGGTAAAATAATGTTTAATAAAAGTTGATCAACTGATTTCGCTACACTGCCACAAGCCGTCCCGTCGGACCCTGTTAAGGGTCCTACACTACAGAGCGGCGGCTAATCAAGAATGTTGAGAGTCTTTACCTTTGCGATTAGATCTTAAATAATATCAGATATCAGATCGACAAAGTTGCTAGTGTAAAATGACCTTTGTTTTTAACTTTTCTATGATATACTAGCTGTTCCCTGCCACGCTTCGCCGTGGATAAAATAAAATAGATAGAAACAATCCTTGAAGCGGATTATACTTATATCATGCTAAAATTTCAACTCGATCGGTGCAGAACTTTTTGAGTTTTTGAAGCGTACACAAACCAACATAACATTTTTATATAAATAGATTTACAGAGTTTATATTACAATTTGGTCGATATTTAAACCTTAAAATACAAAGTAGGTGCATAAATTGTTCTATATCTAATAATATTATTTGTGTATTTATTTAAAGGTAAATCTTTAGAATCATGTTAGATTAGACTTAAATATCTGAATAAAATAAAGTCTAAAGCCATAGAAAATCGTAGTTGTCTTTATTAATCTGTCTATTTGGAAAACAGGAGTGTTTTAAATTGTACTGTCGGTCGCATCGTACCACCCAAACGGTAAAACCTGTTTTAATTCAGTTTTTTGTAAACTGTGACTTGAAAGTGCTCCAAGATACGATTCAAGAAAATTAATTCAGTTTTCTGAGGATTATCAAGTTGTCAAGCGTATCGTATTTAAAAAAAATATTTAATTACTTCGGTACGTCGTCGTTATTTTAATCAATTTCGAAATGTCTAATGTTAATAATCATGTGCCCGCGTTAAATTAATTTAATTCTCAATTTCTCTCATAAGTAGGTCAAGGTTTTATGAAGTTAAACACCTGTGAAGATTTTCGTAGCATAATCTCAGATAAACTAAACAGAAAGATGGAGCACTGTGTTAGATTTGGTTGAAGCCAAGAACTGCTCTACTTTCGCGCGTACGTATACAAGCTCTACAGTGCCGCGAGTAGAGGAATATGGATATGTCAATGTGTGCGTCTCTTGAACGTACGCGCGAAAGTAGAGTTATTCATCATCATCCACAGCCCTCTTTTTCTCACTGCTGGGTATAGGCCTCTCTCCCTTTATGCCATCTGCCTCGGTCACATGCTAATCGGGTCCAGGTTCGTCCCGCGACTCTCACTATGTCGTCGACGCATCTCTTCGCCGGGCAACCAACGCCCCGATTGCCTTACCTCGGCCACCACTCCGCCGTAGAGTTATTGGCTCAACTCAAATCTAACGCAGCTCCATCTTCCACTCTATGTTTATCTGAGATCATAATACGTTTATTTAATTAGGTTTCGAAGGGGACCCATATCAGAATTAAGTGACGCTGTTTCGGCGCCTAATTTTAATTATAAATTTAAATTGTGCGTCTTGAAAAGTCTTCAACGAACAATCAAAATCATACCAGCTGGTATGACTTTATACCAATTTACTATTGCATACTTTATTTTGCAACTAGTAGGTCAACCCGTTGTACTACTGCCATCATACCAGAACTAAAGCCCCGTATTCATGGTAAACATTTGTTTAGCAACATTGTTGATGAACGGCAAGAATGTTGCTGGAAACACGGGCGAGAGCTTGTCAACATGCCGTTATCAACTCTGAACACGCAGTGTTGCCAGCAACATGTTGACAGCAACTCCGCAACACGTTGATTCAACTTTGTTGCTAAACAAATGTATACCATGAATACGGGGCTTTATACACTGAGCTTATACGAAAGATGCAACTAATGATTCAACTCGTTCTGCAACTGCCATCACACCAAAGCTTTATGCATAAATGTTTAACAAGCTTTTATTCAACTTGCAATGTTTGTATGTATGTCTTTGTGTGTGTTCCATGGAATCCCCGATACTGGTAACCCTTGTAAAGAGGTATGAGTGTGAAACGCTATTTACTTATTTACTACCTTTTGCCCGTGACTATATGTCAATGTGGATTTTAGTTTAAAAACCGTGTTTCCCTTCTTTGGTCATAAAAATATTAAATCATCAAAACAGAATTCGTTTCCGAAATTAAAATATTCATAGCTTTTAAATAAACCAAATATAAAACACTGTGTAATCAAACGATAAAAAATTCGAAAGCAAAAATGTTTTAGCGAAGAAAAGATATCAACACAATGAATGAAAAATGTGACTCGACATTGTAAGTAGGTACATTTAAATAGGTATTTCCATTCATTTCAGGCTTAATTCCAGTCCATTTATTTCTCAGTACAAAAAGAACTTTTCAGAGATGTTTCAAAGATCGTTTTATAAAGATTCTTTATTCATGATCCGTTTCACAAAGATTAAGGATTCATTGTGAATCTCGTCGTGTCCGGCTGAGGCTTGACCAAATAGTGATGTCTTCAGTCTTGTTTAGTTGTTTATTTGTTGAGAGATGAAATTAAATTTGATTGAATTTATTTTGTCAATTTGGAGATTTTGGTAATAGAATATAATAGTTTGGTATAAATTAGGTTAATTTTATTTCAGACAAAAATAATACTGTTCCGTACAGATATTCTATTTCACGATGAAGGTTTGGTCTTGTTTGTTGTTAGCCGTGCACATGTACATTGAGTTAGTGTGCGTAACCTCGGGAGCGCTTAGCTTAGTCACGATCGCGACGCGGTCGAAGTCACTAGTGTTCTTGTACCCGCGCAAGATGTCAGCACAAAGTACCGTTTGTAACATGTTGTTACAAACGGTTACAAACGGTGTTGTTAAACGGTATGGTTACACGGGTACGGTGTACGGTTGTTGTTGTTGTACAGGGCAAATGGGAGATTAAACAACTTATACTCGTATCTCAGGGTGACGAGCGCAGTGCTGTGCCGCGCAGCGTTTTGAATTCTGCGAATTCAAAATTCTGGGTGGCGCAGACCTGGTATGGGCAAACGTGACGTTTAACATCAGGCGAGCGATTTGCTCGTCTCGTCACTCAATTACATAAAAAAATAAAAGCTAAAAATTAGCACTAGACTAGAGGCTAGCCAGAGGCCTGTACGAACTTCATTACAATATCACATAGCGCAAAACATCTTATATCTCAAGGTGACGAGCACAGTGCAGTGCTGTGCCGTGCAGGGGCTTGAATCAAATCATTCAAAATTCTGGGTGGCGCAGACTTGTTATGGGCAAACGATTTGCTCGTTTCGTCACGCAATAGCATAGAAAAACTTAGCAGTTATCGATAATTCTTTGTCCAGGGTACCAGCGAATAGGACCTTCCATGATTGAATAAAAAAATATTTTGTTTAAGTCAAAAACGGAAATATAGTCAGTGCTGGTCCTCGATAATACCAGTCAAAAGTCATATTTTTCCCACCTCTACTCCAAAAGGCAAACAATGCCGAAACACGTGTAATCCAACGCGTGGCCTGCATACTGACGAGTCTACGTCCACAATTATTACAGCTTCACGAATAGACATTTTCAATTATATTTGACTCATTGTAGAATTATTATTTTCATATATCCGGCGAAGAAATTCAATGGCGTATGTGAATCCAATCCGCACTTGGCCAGAGTCGTGGAATACGGCCTAATTACCCTTCGAGGTTAGATCTGTGTCCCAGCAGTGGGAGGATGAAAGGTTGAGGATGATTATCACGTACTTGGCGTTAAATTTTGGTAGGTATCTGTTTTATAGTTATGGTCAGATGCGATCTTAAAGTACTTATCATCAGCGTAAGTAAGTGTAAAGTGTGTGTAAAAGTGTAAATCCGCTGCTGGATATAGGCTTTTCCTAAGAAACGCCACATGGCTCTGTCTTCTGTATCCACTTGACTAAAAACTTTTTCATTTACGCACTAATACTGCTGTACAACATCTTTCACTAAGTCTTATAAAGCTAATCAATGACACCACAAAAATGGAGCACAAAAAAGATAAGAAAATTTCTATTTAACAAAAACAAAAGAGAGAAAAAATATTTTTACTATGCTAAGGCGAAAAAGCCTCATAGTACTCATGATAATGAACAACTTTTACTATGACCCCTTTTCGTCTTAGTATAACCTTTCCTTATAACCCTGTACACCTATTTCACATATTCGACCTCTAGCGTTACCTAACACTTTTCAAGAACTATCTTCCAAAAGTCCGTCTCATTTCATTATTAAGCCCGTTCTATACGTCAGCCTTTGTCCAGACTCCACACTCCACATGTGTCCAGACCTGGAGCACACTCGAAAGGGTCATGTCTATACAAGCGAAAAAGAAACCGAACCGAGATAAAGGGTTGTCTGTTATTGGATTTTCGGACGTACGTATTTTTTATATTACGAGTACTAACAGACAGGTGAAACTAAATAAGTTTTGCCAGTCGATGTCGATCTGCTTGTCTCTCTGTGTGTGTGTGTGTCTGTGTCTGTGTCTGTGTGTGTGTGTGTGTGCCTGTGTGTGTGCCTGCGTGTGTGTCTGTGTGTGTGTGTGTGCCTGCGTGTGTGTCTGTGTGTGTGTGTCTGTGTGTGTGTGTGTGTGTGTCTGTGTGTGTGTGTCTGTGTGTGTATGTGTCTGTGTATGTATGTCTGTGTGTGTGTGTGTGTGTGTGTGTCTGTGTGTGTGTGTGTGTCTGTGTGTGTGTATGTGTGTCTCTCTGTGTGTGTGTGTCTGTGTGTGTGTGTTTGTGTGTGTCTGTGTGTGTGTGTGTCTGTGTGTGTCTCTCTCTGTGTGTGTATGTGTGTGTTTGTGCGTGCGTGTGCGTGTGTGTGTAATCTTGCAAGTTTGCTTGCCTTTGCCAGTAATTATACCCCAAGCAGTAGTGTACAAGCACTGCTGTGTTCCGGTATGAAGGGCATTGTTACCAATGCAATCACAGGGCAATGAGGTGCAACAACTTATGTCAGGGTAACAAGCACGGTGCAGTGCAGGCATAATTTGTTTTAAAAGTCAGTGTGCACTGAAATTGGTATGGACAGACGTGATGATTAACATCAGGCTACTCGCTAAAGTCTTGTTATTCAGGTACAAAAAAAAAGTTATATTTGACCTATGTTCCGCTTTCCGATATAGCTGTTTTGCATGTAGAGGTACTAACTGTATATTAATTCGTATGTAAATCGAAAGAAAATGCATTATCATCATAATATGGTACTGATTTTATGATGGAGTCAGACGGTGGCCATGGAAACTCTTCAATAAACCAACACAATCTCATTGCATCTGGTTTGCCTTGACTGGTACCTTCTAGGGTTCCGTACCCAAAGGGTAAAATGGGACCCTATTACTAAGACTCCGCGCACTGTCCGTCCGTCTGTCTGTCTGTCTGTCCGTCCGTCCGTCTGTCACCATGCTGTATCTCATGAACCATATTGGTTAGAAAAACCATATCAGTTGATATTTTCACAGATGATGGTATTTCTGTTGCCGCTAGAACGACAAATTCTAAAAAAACAGACGTATTTTTTGCCGTCTTTATAATGGTACGGAACCCTTCGAGCGCGAGTCCGACTCGCACTTATTTGTGTTATGTTTAGAGCATCCAAATAGAAGCTTGTTTTAAAATGTTTTGTAACTTTAATTAGGTACTTGTTAGCCCCCAACAGAGAGGATGTTATTTTAAAACTTTCAGCTCAATCGTAAACCGGAAAGTGGGTCAAAAACTTTCTAAATTTGATCTCAAACTGGCAAATGCCGCTACCAGTGAAACTAAATCCAAGCTAGCAAAAATAGACGTCTGAATATCAACAGCATAAATTAATTATTTATTTCGGCAACCTAACAGTCGAAAGTTGTTCTCGACGAAAATAGATATAGAACGAACGCCTTCTATTTTGGTATAAATAGAAATAATCTCTCTAGAACAAATACGAAGAAACATAATAAAGTTTCTTGAGTATTCCGAAGCTGTAATACGAAAAGTATAGCTATGTCCAGCTTTACGTTGGATGTGATATCTGTCAGGAGTCATACTTTTTCCTGAAAAGAGTAATAAATAAGTACTTATGTTATTTTTTGGCTATTCAGCTAATGTTGGGTAACCTTGGACTTGAGTTTGATTAAATTTTGGCTTTGACTGTGATTTAATTGGGCGAAAAATAAATGATACGCGTGTCGTCATAATTACTTTTAAGAAAAACATAATCGTAGGATGTTTACTTTTATTTTAGTTCGAATTCAATCTAAATATAACTTACACTCGTAGCTTTGCTTGCGGTTTCTAGATTCCAATTTTTCCGATGCCCTTAGTCAAGCACAGAGACTGGCCACCGAAGAGGCTTTAGTAGGGGTGAAACCCGACATAAGCCGGTTGCACCCTAACGCAGCCCGGTATCTTCTAAAGATTTCCCGCCCGTTTATTGCATTTTCATCAGATTTAGGTACATACGAGTAAGTTTACCAAACAGCTCAAACGGGCATTGGAAAGTGGTTCTACTCGTAATATAGTTTCCAAGATTTAACTCAGTAAAAGATACTCACATACCTACTAACTAAAACAGCAAGTTTAAGTCTTCTTACAAGCAATATAAGCTTGTAAAAAGGCTCAAAGCCCGTATTGTAGAGACCAAGAATACATACGAAAACTAACACAACAGCACTAAAGCATAAACTTTACGAGTAACCCATTATGACCTATCAACCTTGCCATTCTAAGTCACCCACAATATCTTCATGATGACGTCAGCACTGATAAATAGGTACCTACCCCATTTTACTCCATTCTGCCCCAATCTAACCAGGAATAAAACTAACGAGCAGGGCAGGGGTGGAATGGCGTGCTGTTACCATCATTACCTACTTAGGGAACGAAGTAGGCATTGTGGGCTAGTGGTGGGATGGGTTATGTTTTGGCCGGATTTGCCGGATGTGATGAAACAAGCAACACTGAGAAAAATGGCCATCAAAATTCCGATGATTCACCTAAAGTACGGAGCATACTGATATCACCAAAAAGTACGTTTATACGGTGACAACCATCATAATATATGGTTGTCACCGTAAAAACTGGTGCTAATCATCGTACTTTTTGGTGATAATTATCAGTATGCTCCGTTCTTTAAGTGAATTCATCGGAGTTTTGATGAATTGTGTGAAATGAAGTGAATTCATCATTCTTTTAGCGGAATTTAGATGGACATTTTTCTCAGTGTAGTAATAGAATTAATTTACTTACTAAATTATGTCAAAAATATTTATTGACCTTAAGATACATTAAATATTACAGGTAAGTCACGTTTACAAAGCTATCTAAGAGTTAATTAGATTTTGTTCTCAAGATGCAAGTAGAATCCAAATTGAAAAGACAGTCTACTCAAACAATAAATCAATAAAACCATAAAAATCCAAATTAAATAAATTACTGAATCATAAATGAATTATCAATATATTTTTTTCCAAAATTCAAATAGCAAATGCGACTACTTTAGCTTGTAATATCCTCTACTCTATTTCTAATCTGTCCACGATTAAAAATAAGAGTCACAGTAAAATCTTTTAAAACATCTTATATTTAAAAATTCTTTTGACGTTAAAAGAGGAAGGAAAACCTATTCATATCGTACTGATCTTACGATTTCCTCGAATACCTATTCCTTTAAATCTTTCAGTTCAAAGGGATTCCTACACACACAAATCTGTCTGTGAAACACCCTAGGGGTTGGAAGTAAACAGTAATCTTAACATTTTGTTAAGAAAAAAACAGCTGTATCATTTGCCAACAAGTCTTTGATAACTAAAGAATGAGGACAAAGTTCATTGATAAAAAAACTTGACTTAAATATTATTTAAGAAGATTACTGTAATATTTATTATTATATTTGACTACCTGTCTGGCTCTATGGTAGTGTATCCGCCTTATAAGCCAGAGGTCCCATGTTCAATTCCTGTCCGCGCAGGTGGTTGAATGATGATAATATCTGTTCTGGGTCTGAGCGTTAGTTGTCCTTGTCTTTGTGTGTGTCCCATGGCATCCCCGACACAGGATATCCTAGTGGGGAGCTATGAGTGTGAAACGTTTATTTGTTTATTTTTTCATTTTTTTTGGAAACTAGAAACTAACGCACGCTTTTATTAGGTAAATGCTATACGGCTATAAAATTGCTAAACCTAAATAAATCTAAAATTAATTATTTCTATGCTATTTTGAAATTCAATGCTATACAAAATGGTGAAAAGAACCTACATTGTACAGACTGACCTTTTATTTACACTGCTAAACTAAAGTCAAAATTATCCGGACAGATGCCGACTTTGCCGGAAAATCAGCATTTTTAGCCGGAATCACCACATTGAACATTACTTCCTTAACGTACCTATTTTTTAAACACGATTACCAAAGCTGTTCCTAACGGTACTTCCAAATCCCAGGTGTAAAACAAATCCTGAGATAGCGATCGCCCTTAATCGGTTCTGCCGTTGAAGCAGTAGCAGAAAGTACTTTAAGGCATCCGGCTATAGCACATCTTCGCAGTGAAAGCACTTAAGGTTCACATTTTAAAACATGCACTTCTACCATCAATATAGGATGTAATATAATTATAAACCTCTTTTTCACGTTGACGCATATAACACAGCTCTACAAACATAAGAAAACAAATTCAAATTCAAAATAATTTATTCAAATATGCTCCAAATATGGGTGCATCAATGTACACCTATGACTGTCAAATCCATTTTTTACGAATGAATTAAGACACAACAAATGCAATATAAAAAAAAGAAAAACAACGTGTACCTATGTGTTCTGTCCAGCTGAAATCCTAGAAAATTTAAAAGCCCGAGACCTAACGCCTTAACATCTTTTTCAGCACAAAGTCTTAAGATTAAGACAAAGTTACTTTAACACGAGCAAAGGTATTTCAATCAAACTGCTCTGAATCAATTTTGATAAAATTAAATGGGATCACCTCTGAAGTAACCTACCAACCAAACATAGAATCATCAAAATAAATTCATAATTGACTCAGATATCGCGTAAAAAACGTGTAAAAAACATACAGTCAGATTGAGAACCTCCTTTTTTTGAAAACGGTTAAAAATACAGTTCAATCAGTAATTCGCAATCGAACGCTGTTTGGGAAGCACACCGCATTAAACATCTATTTGACGAGTCAGCGAGTTTTGTTTACCAGGTTTATTGGTTTAAACCAAATCACTGAGTCGAAAATGTTTATTTTTTGGGTTCCGTAGTTAAAAATGGAAAGGATGCGTACCGTGAGAATTTATCCGTTTTTTTTTAAATAATGTTTTAAAACGCGAGTTTTAGGCGCTTATTCTCTTGATGGTAAGCAATGATGACGATAATGAGGATAAATATTTGATGATAAACATCCGAAACCTTTTTTATCCACTTCTGAGTAATATAACCTATTTTTATATAATTATATCTCTTGATATGCTATCTGGCACTATAGTACAGTTACTATTAATTATTCTGTGACCTTGGTTCTGATGTCTTAGTTTTTCAGGCCCAGGGGTCCTTTTGTGTAAAGTATATGTTGTCGATAGTAATCATGTGTCGTCCCGCTTGCTTAGTAGCGCGAATAAGTTGGAGCGAGCGAGATGGCACACGACAGAAAAATGCTTTAGATCATAACGATGGAAGGTGAATTGTATTATTTTGTAACTTCCAAATTTTTCATTTTAAAGCTAAAAATATACAAAAAAAGTAAGTACGGAACCCTCACTAACCAGATATAATCACGTTATTTTTTGACGATACCAAATTCAATTATTCGTTTAATATTCACACTCCATTCATAACGCTGGCCATAAAACCTGGGCAGAACGATTTGCGTTCACAAAACAAGCTCAGTGTACAAAACATACAGTACCGAAGTTAAGCTTCATTGCGAGTGCTTGAGCTCATAGAAATGGCTCACGGACACGAGTCCCAGATGAAGTCGCCAAGTTCACTACCCCCCGCCCCCCTATTGTCGGCCGCCCCTTATAGCCCCTTATGGATACGAGTCAGATCTTATTTCAGTCCTTGTCGCTCTTATTATATAGTGCGGTTGCTCTTATTAGGCCTTTATTGTTATCTTTATATTTTTTTATGTCTGTATTCAAATCTTGCAACTGAATTTTGAACCACTCCACCATGTCCGATTAAGCTGACATTTAGGATACCTGTATAACTCCGATGACAATGCAATAAAAGCTTTTTTACTATCGTTAATTACAATTGTCGCGAGACTCGTGTACGTGAGCGATGTCTATGTGTGCGTTCGCGCGATTCCCATAAAGCTTGGCTTCTGTATATGTTTGTGCTTCGTACATCCCGTTGAATATTTCACGAATGGATGTGGAGCTCGGAGCTACCCTGAATGCGCTTGGGCTGGTGCGTATTTTACAGTTGCCGTGCGCAAACTAAGAAGCAGGTAACTAACGTTAATGGCAATTTCGTGCCACAAATATTTTATTAATGTAAACTAAGACTAAGTACTTTTATTTTGATTCAGTAATAAATAAAAATAAATAAACGTTTCACACTCATAGCTCCCCACTAGGAATAAATCACAGCCATGGAACACACACAAAGACAAGGACAACTAACACCCAGAACAGATATTTAAATTCATCATTCAAACATCTGCCCGGTCGGGAATCGAACCCGGGACCTCTGGCTTATAAGGCGGCTACACTACCACTGAGCCAAACATGTCGAAAAAATCCAAAACCGCCAAATAGTCTTGCGTTTGACCGCCATCTCGCCGGATGGTAAGCAATGATGGTTTCTACGATGAAGCACGTTTGCCTAGAAGAAACCGATTCAGTCACGACTTGAAGACACCCAGATTATATTTAAATACTAATTTTAATAATACTAATTTAAATAATAATATTTTGAATGTGAAAGTTTTTCTGTATGTTTGTTAGTTCTTTACACTATAACGGATTTAGCGGATTTAGATTTTATTTCGTGTAGCTACATTTTATATCGAAAAAGGCAAAGGATAGTGGCGCGGTGAGCAGTTAGTCAAAATTTTTGGCAGCTCTAAAACCATTGGTATCTAAAAATGGTCTAAAAAGACCTATTATGGGCAAAGTGACGTTTGACATCAGGCGAGCGTTCTGCTCGTCTCGTCATTCAAAAGCATAAACAAGAACATTATTTTTACAAAACAAAAACCGACTTCAAAAGACCGACTATTGAGTTATTCATCTATTTGTCGCGCACGTACTTAATGCAAATTTAAGACTTATATGGTTTTTTCATGGATACCATTATCAGAACTGGACTAAATTGAAATGGGACCAAATGGGAAGCGTCAGCTTTCTAATAATAATAAAAATAATCATCAAAATCGATTCACCCAGTCAAAAGTTATGAGGTAACAAACATAAAAAAAAAATAAAAAAAAAATACATACAGTCGAATTGATAACCTCCTCCTTTTTTGAAGTCGGTTAAAAAATCTTTTTCAGTCATCTTAAAAAGGAATGAGACAGATAATTTTAGTGTTTTCATGTGTGTTTCGTTAAAAACTGGCACTACAGAATAAATTTATGAATAAAATAATAGAACCGCCCACTAACTTACGACGGCTAATTCTTACACCGACGCATATCAACAGCATAAATATCCAGGCTCTATAAAACACTCAATAATACATCAGATCTTCCAGCCTAATCTATCCATCCTTTCAAGGAATTCTGACAGTGGAAAACATCGTAATATTCTTCCTAATATAAGTTCTAAATTGTTTTTTCGCCTGACCGAAGATATTTTACCAGACGGATAGCAGCACAGCTGGCCTATCATTTCTTTCCAACTTCCATTTCGTTGGAATTAATTGTTTTAGTCTGGGTCTTGTAATGGACATAATTTTATTTATGTAGATTTAAATGGTGCCGTCATTGCGTTATTTGTAAATTATCGATGTTTTAACCGACTTCGGAAGGAGGAAGTTTTTAATTTGGAAAATTTCATATTTTAAAGCATTTTTAGTAGGATGTTTGTTACCTTCAAACTTAGTTATTAATAAATTGATTGCGAAAATGTTTTATTGATCTGGAAGGATACTTTATCAGTAGCAAGATTTTAGTCATACTATCAAGACAGGTTAGATAAAACAACTTATTTCTCAGGTTGACGAGCGCAGTGCTGTGCCGCGCAGGGTCTTGAATTCTTAGAATTCCAAATTCTGGGTGACGCAGACCTGTTATGAGCAAACGTGACGTTTAACATCAGGCAAGCGATTTGCTCGTCTCGTTACTCAATGGCATAAAAAAGCTTTTAAAAATAGTACTTTGGTATTACAGTTTCTCTTTCCATAATACCTGTTAACCGTTTCTGCCACACTTTGTAGAAACTATAATAGTAGGTAAGTTTTAGGTCATAACCTATTTCACACAAATCAAAAGACGTTTTCTCGTCGCCATTCATATCAACATTCTCAAAGCCTAAGCCCTTGTACACAAGAAAGGCTAAGTACTACTCGCAGTTAAGTTCCATGCAACGGTAGTCATGAAAGGGTCATTCAAAAGCCGCCATAAATTTCAACCAGTGAATACGTTGCCTTATGGAATAGTGAAGCTGAGGATTTTTCGTGCCACATCTTCAGATAAAACTAGAAGGAAGATGGAGCACCGCAGTTAAGATTCATAGTCAGATATTTGTGCATAATGTATTAAAATGGTAGGTACATACAACGCACATTAGTACAACGGGCCCTGTAATAGGGCATATCAAATTAATTAATTAATTGCATAAGGCAGAGGTTATCAGACTGAAGCAACATTCTTATACCTATTGTGTACCTGTGTGTTTTGGATTGTCATTGTGTTTGTGTTATCTGCGCAACGTTGGTAGAAATGACAAGTGAGAGTAGTGATTGATATGTCAATCTGTGCGTCTTGTTACGTACGCAAAAGTAGGTGAAATCTTGGCAGCTTCACAAAAAAGATGAACTTCCGCCAAGTAACGCCTGATTCAAGAAATTGGCTTCACCTACACTAACATAGTGCTCCTTCTTTTTCACTAGATCTATCTGAGGCATCATCGTACTTTCTCGAGTGATACATCTTACGCTTTGATTTATGCAAAGGACTAAGGATACCCTTTTCTGTCAGTGGTGCTATGGCGCCTTGAAGAATGTATTGAAGATTTGATATATAGAAGAGTCAAATCTGTTTTTAATTGTATGTTTCATGGTATTTTTTAAGGTTATTTATTCTTTGGTAGGCTTGCGTTTGACCGCCATTTCGCCTGATGGTAAGCAATGATACGGACTGCAACAAGCACAGTTGCCTAGAACACACCGATTTACTCTCGATTCACTTAATACGTATGTTAAATAAACTTTGCAGTAT
Organism: Alcis repandata; assembly: GCA_949125135.1. Classification (NCBI taxonomy): domain Eukaryota; kingdom Metazoa; phylum Arthropoda; class Insecta; order Lepidoptera; family Geometridae; genus Alcis; species Alcis repandata. The sequence goes on along the minus strand of OX421246.1, from coordinate 2,818,400 downwards.
CACACTGCAAACCACTGCAAATATTAAGTGACTGAGTAATTAATTATTGTCAGAGTTTCCATACAAAGAATTTATTTGATAAACTGAACACAGAATACTAACTGAACTGAAGAAAAAATGATCATTGGTTCTCTCACGACTTGAAAACATCCAGTTAAAATAAAGATAAGGTAAAGGTAAATAAAAGCAAAATAGATGAAATATAAATAATTTTATAAAATCAGTGAAATAAAAACGCAGATCAGCTAATAATAATAATCGTTCACGAGTCACTGACTCATTTTCAAATTAGGCCGGCGATACTAAATCTAGCGACACTTTTATTCATGCTGTCTTGCTCACACGAATAGAACCTAACCTATCACTATCCTTGTCATCAGAGCCGATTTGAGCTAAAATCTATTCCATGTTTGGTGATAAAAGTCGAGTCTTCCTTATCATTGCCATCTTTATTCTTGGCTATTTCAAGATTTTTATTTTTCTGCTCTTACAAAGACATATTTTCCACCCACCAGTAGTCATTAGGTGGAGCTTTATGTCCGGAATTATGATATAAGCTATAAACCTACTTTATTTAAAGGAAAGAAACGTGAAAACACAAGTACGAATAAAATTGCTGCTATTCGGATGTACTACTGCTGCCTGGAAATGATCGATCTTAGCGATAAGGACGCCGATTGTTGCACTAGTTTTAAGTGTCATTAGTTACTATAGTTATAGTTTTACTCTTTTTGTTTGTAATTTCTAGCAATAAAAAATCACAATAAAAAACAACAACAACAATACAACAACAACAAAAAATAAACAACAATAAAAAACAATTAAAAATGTATCTATTTTGATATCTTTACTTTTGATGTTTTCACAAAATTGTGTGAAAACCACGTTAGTTTCTATATTTTGAAATCTATCAAATTGTTCTGTATTCCTTTTCTTTTTATTACTTTTATACAGCTATTTGCGAAACCATAAATCTATAACCAGAATATAAATTTAAATTAACTAAAATTAATAATTAAAATTATTTTAAGCGTAATTTTACGTGCATACATGAAAGTTTCACAATAAAGCTGTAGCCACACTTCATAAGTACAGCAGCGCGTCATGCAATTAACACTTACCTTACGTGTAATCAGGTCCTTACTCTTAATTTGACTACCTCCTAGTTTTATAGTTCATTTACTACCTCTTACTGTAACAAGAAAAGTAAACAGCTAAAACGTTTCGGCACTCTTCGTTTTATAGCGTTCATTTACATATTTGTGGTAAATGAAGGTACTTTTGTACCAACTGCTTTAAATTAAATATGATGAAAAGAGAGTAGGGTTTTAGAGTTTATAAAGGTGTGTATTTCTTACTACACCCACCACTTTTTTTGCATTTTTTTTTGTACTTTTGTTTATTTTGACTACATTGTTTTTGTATTATTTACTTAGTGATTTATTATTCCAATGCGCAAAAGCTACCTACAACCGATTGCCTTAAAAAATCTACTTAAAAAAAATTGGGTTTATATTAATATCGATGCTGAAGCTTTAAAATAACAAATATTTAAATTCCCTAGGTTTTCTAAAACGCATTCCAAAACGGCTCTAGAATTTGGATAAATTCCTGTTAATACGGGTTTTCGGCACTGGAAAACCAGAACATCCAATCTACCTTGGGATCCTATTCTTGAACGTTCGAGACTATCCCCGTCACTGTCCCATCTCATGACATTTCTAATATGAGCGACAGTGACCCAGATAATATCTCACTCGCAGGAATAGGGTCCCAGGTTTCATTACTGGAAAAAACTCATTTTTCGACCAAAGAGATACTTACTGAAATATTATTTATAGACTAAGCCTCCAATGCAAGAAATCTTACCCCACAAGATACATACTTAAACTAAAATAAAATTTAAAAAATAAAAAGCCCCGTTCCGGTTAAACCAAGCTTTTTCAAATTGTTACCGTCCGGATAAACCAAGCCTTTTAAAATTGTTACCGTCCGGTCAATTCTTTTAAAATTGTTACCGTGCGGTTAAACCAAGCCTTTTGAAATTGTTACCGTCCGGTTAAACCAAGCCTTTTCAAATTGTTACCGTCCGGTTAAACCAAGCCTTTTCAAATTGTTACCGTCCGGTTAAAATTTTGAAATGAAACATCAAACTTTTGCGCAACAAAATTCCTTAGATTGTGCATCAAAAATGTTACCTACCAACCTGCGTAGGTATCTTGATGTCAATCTCAAAGGGATTTAAAACACAGTCCTTTTCCGCCCTTTGACCAAGAATATTTCTTAACATTCCCGGGACATTTCCAAGGCAGTCCTCCAATATTTTCACAAAAGACACTCAAGATAAACGCTCCTGATAAAACCGTTAAATTCCAACCATAACTTATAAAAGAACAAGGTTAACGATGGTTTTTAAGGGATTATAAACGGACCTTCTAAGGGCGGAGTTCACAAAGACTTAACTGGCTGGTTATCAGTCTGACCGCGAAAGTGGATAATCAAGATTTAAACGTTGTTTAACATTGTTTTGCCGTGGCAGCGTCTGAAAGATAGTCCAGTATTTTGTTTATGAGGATTAATGAGCGCGGATCGGTAAGTCATTAATTACTAACTTAAGTACTTACTTTATTTGTTAATTTATACATAGGTAGTTTTATTATTAGAATGTATTTTATTTGAATCTATTTCCAAGCATTTATGTAGGTTTATATGACACAGTTTCTATATTGCACACTCCGTTTTTTCTATTTTTGTATCTATCCTCTCCATTCTAAGGTTGCCTGGAAGAGATCGCTTTTAGCGATAAGGCCGCCAGTTGTCGCACTAGTTTTAGGTGTTGTAATCCTTTTGTTTGTAATTTATGGTGTGAACAATAAAGAGTTTATCTATCTATCTGATTAATTAACTAATTCTGTTGAAGAAAATTTCTTAAACAAACCTTTACAAAGAAGGTTTTTCCATAACAATCAGCTGTTTCATGAAAAATGTCTATGATACTCGACTTAAAAAACCCCCAACTTTGAAATGGCTGAACCGATTTTCAACAAACATAGTTTTTTTTCAATTTTTGGGGGTCTTTGGTCTAAACATACAAGATGCTCTTACTTATAAACGTTGCTTTGATTAACAAAATGTTATTTAATTTTTGCACAATACAAAAATTATTTGGCTATAAGTAAGATCATATAGGCCGAAAGCATAGTCCAGATGTCAGAATTTTTAGGCCGCCTGAAAGCGGCTCCGACAAGGCTTGGCGGTTAAAAGACAAACCACTGGGACCAACAAAAATTTACTGACATACAGACATACATACAACGGACTCTCACTATACGGTTTCCTTTTTACTATTTTGGTATTGAACCTTAAAGAAATGAGCAGAACTAACTAAGATCATTTAACTATAAGCAGGGTTTCGTAAAGCCCAGTGAATTGGGAAATAGCTGAGGGTTTAATAGGCTATAGTCTCTCGAAAAATGATATTAGGTACATCTCTTTGGTGTCTAGTGTAAATCAAGCAAGAAGAACGAAGGTGCCTCCCCAAAGAGTTTCTATTAGCTAAAAATAGAAACTCTTTGCTTCAATTCGCTGTGTTCGTACGGCGGTTAGGAAAGGTAGACTTGACCACAAGGTCAAAAGGTCTGGTCTATTTTCGCGAGTTTGAAACAAAATCTTGAAAATTTATAAAACTAAGTAAACCTTCTTCTAGTTATAGATACCTCTTTATAGTTGTTTTATCTTCTAAAAATAGGTGGAATCGAGCCGTCAAATGGAGTCAACAACTGTCCGACACCGGACTTTCCGGTGCTAGATTTTGTCCAACTCTTCCGGTGTGTTTGCGAATCACATAAAAACTTGACTGTGTATTTCATAGAATGTTGTTTGTTATTATTGTTATGTTATTGTATTGTAGTGTAGAAATGAATGCAATAATTTTTTTAGATAATATTATGAAGGAAAATAGAGATAAATATAAACAAATAAACGTATAAACTCTACCGACCATAAGTGGAATAACAGTAGAAGATAGCGAATTTTTTTTTATGACGTTTCACACTCATAGCTCCCCACTGGGATACCCTGTGTCGGAGATGCCATGAAACACACACAAAGACAAGCCAGAACATATAATATTTAACCATTTAAACGTCTGTCCGGCCAGGAATCGAACCCGGGACCTCTGGCTTATAAGGCGGAAAGTCCAAATCCAAGCCTATTTTTATTTTACTTTCGCCAAAGTTAATTCCTTTAAAATTTGTCCTACTTTCACCTATAAAAGGTTATAAATAAGCCAACCTAAGCCTGAAATAAAATCCATCGGTTGTACTTCTTCTTCTTCTTTTGTTTTGGACTCTGCGGCTATGTAAGCCGCAATTCTGCCAGTGTCCGTTTTTTAAATAAGAGTATGTTCGGTGTACCCCAGTAAAGTAGTGGAGACTTTACTAGAGGCTTTTCTAAGGAGTTTTGGAAGCAACACGGAATGACACGATTCACTGCATTTTATGATTTGCCCACACTCGTGCACGTCCTCGAGCACTTAATGGTTATTTTCCCCACTTAAAATAAACATTAACACTCAAAATTACACAAGTTTAGTAAAATAACAAAATGAAGCAACGTGTCTCTTCCACGTTCCCGCCAAAAGCCCCCATCGGTTGTAATTACCTTCCGTTATATCCTGACATTTATCTTCATTTCGTAGAGCCTTTGTCCCTTAAACAAATGATACCTACTTGTCATGTCAAGAGAATGGGTGTTATGAAAAGACGGTCTTTAAACGGATTATCTTTAAGAAAGGGCCGAAATATGGTGGAACGAGCATTTGGCTTTTTTGTAAACAGGTCAAGCGCTTAGCGAATGAGACGCAGGTTTTCGCAGCGCAGGGCAGAGCAGATTGTGTAATGCATGAACGTACTGAGAGCTGCGTACTGCGGTGTAGGCACGTGCGACGCAGACACGTGTCTGTCCTGCTCTGCGTTCTATGTCTGTCTCGTCTGCTCTGCTGAGAGCTGCGTACTGCGGTGTAGGCACGTGCAATACAGACATGTGTCTGACCTGCTCTGCGCCCTATGTCTGTCTCGCCTGCTAAATCTTTTCTGTACCTATTGTGATGCGTCACGTACGTCTTGGCATACGCCTAGCCTAGTTTTGAACTGTGTTAAGTGTCTAATTTTACTAAATTTCAAAGATTTTTAACGTATTAATTTTATGATGCAACCAATCCTGCAGTGTTTACGTTTCAATTCGAAAATTTTCAATTTAGTCTATGGTCTGAACAAAATCGTAAACTTTTAAGGATTTTGCCGAGTCTAAACGTCAACTAAGGAAAACTTTTAAGTGAGTTGTCACCAGCTTACTAATCCATCAATGTCATAAAGCAAAATATACCGTATTAGCATAAAGCAAAGAGATCATTTTCCTAAACTGTAAAAACTGAAATCTGTTGCCACAGATGGTTATGGTTATGTTATAGTGCTTGCCGGGGCAAGCAAGCAAATGATATATTCTCGGTCACTGTCGCTCGCATTAAAAATGTCATGAGAGTGAGAGTGACGGAGATAATCTCGAGCGTCCAAGAATAGACCAAGCAGTGGTGCGGTATAATTTGAATTTTATGCAGCTATAATCCATTCCATTTTCCATACGGCGATTTGACGCGTTAGCGGCTTTAATTTGAAACTGTTATGGTTTTTATACGGTCAGAGTTGCAATATCTATAAAAAGGCGTAAAAAATAATGAAATCTTCGACACCTTGATTTTGGGTTGATATTAGAGATGTTTTCCTTCACCGAAAAGCCAAGTGAGAAAACCTGCATATGTCCGGAGAAGAAATTCAATGGCGTATGTGAATCCACCAACCCGCACTTGGCCAGCATGGTGGAATATGGCCTTATCACCCTTCGAGGGTAGACCTGTATCCCAGCAGGGGGAGGATTCAAGGTTGCATAATATATGAAATGATATATTCGGGATGACTGAATATCTATGAAATAATAATAATTCTATTTATTTCAATGTGAAAGTTTATTAGTGCGTGTTTGTTATTTTTAACCGATTTCAGAAAGGAAGGAAGGGGCCGGTTCTCAATTCGACAATTCGTTTTTTTAACCTGCAATGGCCGAGTAAAATTTGGAATGCAGATAACTTTTATATACTTTGGATTAAGACACAAGCTACTTTTTATACATAAAAAAATGTTCCTACAGCTACCTATTTGCTCTACAGGAAATGTTTTTCAGATATATTGTTAGTTCTCTCTGCCAAATAAAGCTGAGTGCCATTATTTTATTAAAATAAACACGGAAATCACTTAAAAATTAAGTCGTTATGCTTGTAATCTCCTGATGAAGATCCTTAATGTCAAAAGTAGCCGTAGTAAACGACTTAATTTTACGTGAGTATTCCCGTGTTAATTTATAACAAATAGTATCAAAACAACGTTAGTTTCTTTAGTCCTATTTAAGTTTTTTTTTCACGCAACATTGGACGAAAAAAATATTACAATACAAAAACCCCCCCTAACCCCCCTTTTAACCCTATAAAAATGTATATTGTATAGATCAAAGACCCGCTGTAGATACTTAGATTTACAAGGCATAACGGAAAGGTGTAGTAATACTTAAGGGTGTTCTTCTACACGTCAAATTGAAAAACTTTTGTGACACAGGTTTGCTAAATTCGAGAAAAAAAGATCAAGTCTCCGTACAATATAACATATAAAATTCACGTGTGATCAATTTTCTACAGAGATTCAATATTTTCTTTTTCGAATATATCAAGGTTGTGTCACAAAAGTCGTTCACTTTGACTTGTAAAAGAACACACCCTTAGGTATTACTACACCTTTCCGTGACACCTATATCTACACTGTGCGTAGAGGTAAATAACATCTACTGATAACGTTGACCTTTTTGGGTACCCGAAGGTACCTCATAACACCCTCTATTGGGGTCAATGTAATCACGACCTTATTTCATTTATGATATACCTACACATATTTACGATACCACTAGCAATTTTGGTTTCAGCAAAACGTAATAGCACACACTGAGGAAAATGGCCATCAAAATTCCGATGAATTCACCTAAAGTACGGAGTATACTGATATCACCAGAAAGTACGCTGACGATAATTGACACCCTAACAAGAACATTATTTTTACAAAACAAAAAACAAAAACCGACTTCAAAAGACCGACTATTGAGTTATTCATCTATTTGTCGCTCACGTACTTAATGCAAATTTAAGACTTATATAGTTTTCTCATGGATACCATTATCAGAACTGGACTAAATTGGAAATGGGACCAAATGGGAAGCGTCAGCTTTCTAATAAAAAAAGAATCATCAAAATCGATTCACCCAGTCAAAAGTTATGAGGTAACAAACACAAAAAAAAAAACACAGTCGAATTGATGACCTCCTCCTTTTTTGAAGTCGGTTAAAAACTGGCGCTTGTACTAGTTTTTATGGTGAGAACCACAATATTATGATAGTTGATAGTTGTCACCGTAAAAACTGGTGCTAATCATCGTACTTTTTGGTGATATCAGTATGCTCCGTACTTTAGGTGAATTCATCGGAATTTTGATGAATTGTGTGAAATGAAGTGAATTCATCATTCTTTTAGCGGAATTTAGATGGACATTTCTCTCAGTGCAAAGACCGTGACGCCCCTGGTCTTATAGATGGTGGTGATCGCTTACCATCAGGCAGCTTGTTTGCTTGTTTGCCAAAAATGGCAAAAAAGACATTCAAACAAAAGTAAAAGAAACATTTTGATAAACTTGTTGCGCTCCGCGGTTTCACTTTGTTCGTGATGATTATGGTAACGAAAAGTAGCCTGTATGTTAATATGTAATATAAGCTATCTTTATGTGAAATGTCATCTAATTTTGTCTAGTCACTGTTGCGTGGAGAAGTCACGAACATACAGTCAAACTTTCTTTTTGAATTTTGATTGAATTTGAACAGTGTGATAAAAATTGCATGTCGACAAAAAATCCTACTAAAATTTTAAGCGTAAAAGTTTTCATGCTTTTTACTGACTAACGCAAAAACGGCAAAAGGGTTTTAATTGAAACTTAGTATAGAGTTTAGCTTATCTAATACCCTGGATTTACACATACAAAGGCTACTTTTTATCCCGGAAAATTAACGGGTTCTAAAGAATAACAAGGAAAAGGACGTGTCCCTGGATCCAGTGTTAGACAAAGACGAGTTGCAATTTAACCCGAAAAAACGAAGTAGCTAATGAAGTATGAAACTACAATAGTATTTTAACAGAAGGCACGGGCTATAAGCGACCTGAGAGGCGTTTCGATTATACAGGTTTATTCATAAAGGGTATGCTAAGCCGAAAAGGGCTCATAGTACCCCTCATTATGAACAACTTTTACTGTGGACCAACACGAAATTCGCGAAAAAAAAATCAGCTGTTCCATACATTTTGTTGAGTGTCATTGACATTTTTCTATGGAACAGCTGTAGAGTGAAGTCATATGAATAATTTGAAAAGAGTTGAAGAAATTAATGGAATGCAGCCAGCGTTCTTGGTACTTTGCCACACGGGCAAAAACTACTTTTTGATTATTATTTTTTTGTAAATTTCTTTGTTTTATTTAGTTTAGTTTGTTAGTTTAAATTTAAGATGTAAATATATTTTATGTATTATAAAATAATTAATAACACTCTTAATTTCTATATTTATTTACATACTTTATTTTATAATACATAAAATAAAGTATGTAAATAAATAAAGAAATTAAGAGTGTTATTAATATACGTTATCTTAATATATATAAATTACGTGTCACGTTGTTTGTCCGCTATAGACTCCTAAACTACTTAACAATTTGCACACCGGGTGCAGTTCGATCTAACTTAGGACATAGGATAGCTCACATCTCAATTTATAGCAAAAAAACATGAAAAATTAGAAAATTTAAAAATACTTAAACCATATAGCGCTTTGGACAATGTAAACTTTTTTAATGTAACTTTTGACATTTGACATTTGACATAGAATTGACGCAATGGCTTTTGACAGGACAACGTCTGTCGAGTCAGCTAGTAATATATATATATTGTTTCGAGTTTCTAGTCTTAACCAACAGTCCAACAGTCAGCTCCATCCAGCTCCATCTAACTTAATTCGCTTCGACCTGGAACTACTCGCTAACCAGCTAAATCTAAATTGTTTTATCTAATTGAGTAATTATCCATTAACGAAATTATGACAAGTAAATCACACTATCACTCAAGTATATTACTGTTTTATCAAGGCTTTAGTAAACGAATTTGTATAATAATGATAAAAACTCTGGCTTTTTTTTTGGAATATTAATTCCGAAAGATAGGAAAAAATAGAAAACCGGTGTTTATATCGCAAGGCGCTGTTAATTGAAATATTTATTATAATAGTTTTTTCTGCAATTTCAAGAGAGTATTCTTCTAATGAAATATTTCACATTTTTATTTGGTTAAACGGCGGTTTAAAAAAGTGAAACGTAATTTTTGAATATAAAAAACCAGGAGACGACAAATTTAAAAGTAGTTTCCAACATAAATTACAATTAAAAGTATTTATTCGGTTAAGTAATTTTATATCACTGATTAGATACCTAAATCAAATTATTTCCAACTATTATTTTCCGGAAGTAAATAGTTACAAAACGTCCAAAACCTCGTAGAAACAAAACTAATTTCCATACAACCCATAACCCTAACCTTTCTATCTAACCTTCTAAAAACCATCCAACTATCACAAAACTTTTAATTAAGCAAAACTCACCCAATGCGAAATTAATAATTAAAAACTTCACTTTCAAACTTTACACTTCACTGAGTTTCAAAAATGGAACTCGAAATTTATTTTTAAAGAATAGGAAACTTTTTAGTTGAAGAACTTTTTGCACAGATACAATTGATAGAAATCGATTTTTTTTTTCAAGTTTCGAACTGAGTCGTCGATTTGTTTTTCGGGCGGTGAGAGCGACTGCCTTGAACCGACGCTGAATTGCTACTGAAGGTTCGGGGTAGCACGGCTGTTTCAGTGTAGTATTTTTGGGTAGTTTAATAGACAATGTGCAATGGATTTGGGAATAAATCTGAAGCCTCAGTGGTTATTTGGGGGAATTGTTTTAGGATTTTGTTGGAATTGGTGATTTGAAGTCGATGCAAAGAATTGGCGTAGAGGTTGTCTACGGCGTAGAGTCGTAGATGAATCTGCGCGTAGCGATTTCGTAGCTTTGATTGAGTGAAAATCTTTCGACGTGTAAAGGTACTTTTTACAATAAAGATATTGCTCTTAGCGTTAAGGCTGCTAGTTGTTAGACTAGTCTTGTAGTGTTACTTTTTTTTGTAATTTTTGGGATGAACATTAAATAAATTATCTATTCTGTCTCTAGGATTTATAAGCATTTTACTTTTTGTCATAATGCACCAAACAATATTATAGAGCTTCGGGGAAATTTCCCGTTCTACGTTAAAAGCTTTTATTAACTTGCAATGTACGTACCTGTATAACTAAGTTTGTTCGGGTGAAAAGCCCGTTTGAGCTAATATTTAGTATAGGTATGTAACTCCGATGACAATGCAATAAAAGTTTATTTTTAAAAATATGTTAATTTATTTTACTTTGTGCCTATCGTATAATTCTTTTTATTTTCTGTATTTCTATCTTACTAATAAATCACAATTTAAAACGTCTGATTTACGTCCAGTTTTTCATTTTAGACTTTACTTACTTTAACTTAGAGAAAAAAACTGGGTTTCAAATGAATTTCTGGTGGAATTTCTGGTAGCTCGACTAGGTTTCAGTCTCTCAGGGACGCCATGACACACTCAAATACACAATTAACACCCAGACCCATAGCAGATACATGATTTCATCATTCAAGCATCTGCCCGGCCGGGAATCGAACTTGGGGCCTCTTGTCATTCTCTCGACATATTTGTACGCCGACGGGGCAAAACATGATTTAAATTGTATTATTATACAAAACAAACAAAATTACAATCTAAAAAAACAAAACAAAACCTGCTTTGCTTTGCTTGGTAACAAAATTATAAATGTATGTACTCGTATATTAGATTTGCTCTTATTTTAAGCAAGTAAATAAGTTATTCATTAATTTTTTATACCACATATTTATTTATTTTCATACTTTTTAATTTTTTTACAATATACATAGAATATAAAAAACAATATATAAAAAAAAACTTAAAAACTAGAGCTCCACCGGCAGTGGGGCAGGGCCCAAGCATACCGGTGGTTAAGATAAACAAACAAACAAAAAGAGAGTGAGGTTCTTCACTCTGCAGCCTCATATAGGTTTGCATGCACTTTTCAATCATTGCATGAACTCATTGCATGCGACGCACTACACCACCGGTAGCGGGGGCCGGGCGCGGAGCAGGTCTCATTAATTTATTATTATTGTTCTCTGCTTACGTCCAGAGAAGAAATTATATCATAATTATCGTCAGCCTGTATCGACCCACTGCTGGGTATAGGCCTCCTCTCCCTTGCGCCATTCTTCCCTGTGTCGGGCAAATCTCATCCACGGATGACCCGCGATGGGTCTGATGTCGTCGACTGATTGGGCTGGGATCATCGGGCTGATGGTCTGCCAACTGACCGCTTGTCCGCAATCGGTAGCCACTCCGTCAGGGCTCTACTCCACCTGCCTAGCCATATCACCACGCCTAGCCACGTGTGAAGAAATTATATGGCGTATGTGAATTCCAGCAATCTTCGTTTGGCCAGCGTGGTGGAATATGGCCTAAACTCTCTTCGAGGGTAGACCTGTATCCCAGCAGTGGGAAGATTAAAGGTTGCATATGCTGCTGAAATCATTATTTATCTTAATTTTCTTGCTGGGGCTTACATGCTACCACTGAGCTATTCCGGTCATCTACCTTAATTCATTCCGTGCCTGGCGCGATATTAAGACGAAAAAAACTAGCAATTCATTCGAAAAACAATCTTTTCTAGCTTCTAAAACGCCTATGCCTACAAGTCGACTGCCCCTACGAACAGTATCGAAACTACAAATTGCGTTTTTTACAGGAGAGCAATTGAAAGTCGAAAGACCTAAATTATAAATTTAAAATTCGTAACATAGATAGATAGATAGATAGATAAACACTTCATTGTTCACACCATAAATTACAAACAAAAGGAAAAAAAAAAAATTTTTATTTAATTTTTCATATTTTTTTATTATTATAATTTATTTTTTTGTAACTATTTGTTTTCCTTAAAGTTTAGATATTATACAGGGTTATGCATAAAGGGTTCCAGTTCCATAGAAAAATGACAATGACACTCGACAAAATGTATGGAGCAGCTGATTTTTTTTTCACGAATTCCGAGTGGTCCCATAATAAAAGTTGTTCATAATAATGAGTACTCTGTGCCCTTTTCGGCTTAGCATACCCTTTATGAATAACCCTATGTAATCGCTAATACACAATGAAAAAAAATCGTGATTTTTCAGTTTCGATAGTGTTCGTGGCAACAGTCAAAGTTCGCAAAGCCGAAGTGGCACTATAAAGCCCTAAACAAGATTTTAGAACGCGAACGCGCCCTAAACTCGTTCGAAATACAATTTTGTATGGAACAGAAAGCTTTGTGCGGATACGGAAGTACTTTTCCTGAATTTCAAATAGAATTTGATTTTATCGGCGCTGCGTTTGAAGTCTAGAGTGGGTTTCTAGATTCTGATATAGTTAGGTGTAACGGGAAAGTGTAGTATTACTTAAGGGTGCTTCTATACGTCAAAGTGAACAGCTTTTGTGACAAAAGTGTGATAAATTCGAGAAAGGAAATATCGAGTCTCCATTCAAAATATCGAGTGAATTTTCTATGGAGATTCGATATTTTCTATCTCGAATTTAGTAAACTGGTTTTCCAGAAGTGGTTCACTTTGACGTGTAGAAGAACACCCTTTAGTGTTTTACCTTTACCTTTCCGTTACACCGTTTCCGTTTAAGTTGAAAGATGAGTAGGTATGTCTCTATAGAGACTCTCTATCTATAATATAAAAATATAAAAATGAATCGCTGTTCGTTTGTCTGGCTATACGAATAACTCGAGAATTTTTGATCTGGAAATATTTGAAAGTTCAAGAAAGGTTTAAAAGTAAAATAATTATTTTTACAAAAAAAAAAAACAAAAACCGACTTCAAAAGACCGACTATAGTTATTCATCTATTTGTCGTGCACGTACTTAATGCAAATTTAAGACTTATGTGGTTTTCTCATGGATACCATTATCAGAACTGGACTAAATGGGACCACACGGGAAGCGTCAGCTTTCTAATAAAAAAAGAATCATCAAAATCGATTCACACAGTCAAAAGTTATGAGGTTTGTTACCTCATAACTTTTGACATAAAAAAAAAACATTATAGTCGAATTGAGAACCTCCTCCTTTTTTGAAGTCGGTTAAAAAATAACAGCGGATGAAACTGCCGGGTGCAGCTAGTATGTAATAGTTCTTTATGAGTTAAGAGGGATGAGATGTAAAAATAACCTGATATGTTACTAGTTTGTGAAACGCGCATCTGTACCTACTAGGTTTTTTTTTTAACATATTAGTGACGAGACAAGCAAATCGCTCGCCTGATGTGATACGTTACGTTTGGCTATAACAGTGGGTCTAGCACAACTTTGACGTAAAAATACGTAGCGAGTTTTCGATAGAAAAGTGTACGCCATTTACGACTGTCAAGTTTGCTCCTGACGGGTGTAAATGGCGTACACTTTTCTATCGAATACTCGCTACGTATTTTTACGTCAAAGTTATGCTAGGCCCACAGGTCTGCGTCACTCAAAGTTTTGAACTCATAAATTAGGTATGTATTGAAGATCTCTCTGTGGCAAAAATTGAACGGATGGACATAAGAGTATACAAATACACAAATTACTAGCTCCAAAAATAGGTTATTAATGATTAAAATTACAGAAAAATTACTTTTTTGGTAAGTAGACTGTAATGGGTTGATTACACGTTACGAGTACAGTGTTAAGACAGTAAATGAGCACACTCTGCCGAGCAAGCAAATCATGGTCTCGCCTCGTCAAACTGTTTATACTATAAACCGAATACTCGGCCAAGGGCACTGTCTCGCCACTGTACTTATTCATACTAATAACTCCCCACTAGGATAACCTGTGTCGGGGATGCCATGCAACACACACAAAGACAAGGACAACTTACACCCAGACCTAGAACTGACATTTAAATTCATTAATCAAACATCTGCCCGGCCGGGAATCAAACCCGCGGGGCCTCTGGCTTAGAAGGCGAATATATTACCGCTGAGCCAAACAGGTCGTGTAATCAACCCATAACACAGATTAGCAAGCAAAAAATTTTGTTTAATTTTATCAACATTTTTTTTATTGGATTTTTCAACATTATCACAGCCGGAAATCACCGTGTCACGTACATCAAATGCGTCACGTCAGAAGCGTCGCTGTCACGCTAGCAATTCAAGAGTAATCTGTATGCGCGGCGTGACAACCATCCATCGCAGAGTTTCATTTGGTTACGTCAAGACTTACAATAATTCTCTGAGGTAAATTCAGTTTACTCACGCTAAATTTGAAACACGTGTATTTGTACGTGGGATAATAAGTCAATAGTTTTGCGTTTAGAGTAAGAAGTTGTTGAGAGTAAGAGTAAGAACATTAGAGAAAGAAGCGTTGTTGCGTTTCTGTTTAGACTCCGATACAGGCCAATGCAAACTTTTTACAGCTTTTCCACAGTTTTGTAAATACAAAATACAGTAGGTAATGTAGATAGATAAATCTAAAATAACAATAATATTAATCTTTTTAATTATTTTTTTTATAACTTTTTTTTTATATTTTCATATTTCTTGTAAACATGCATATAACTGTGCATGCGTATTAAAAAGAAAATAATGCAAATAAGACAGGTTTTATTAGACACTACTATGTTATTTATATTCTATTTGTTTGATTTTAGTTTTAATCATAGTAAAATGATTAATTAAGCTCGTGGAATAAACCATACTACCTACTTACCTAAAGTACATGCCGGAGTACCTAAACATCAGGTATTTTATACTATACCTTGACCTATTTGTTGATTCAATAAACAAACAGCTGGAGTTTCAGACTGACACATCATGACACATGTCACAAAAATAATATTATTGTCTCTTGAAAAATACAAGCACCTTATGTCTATAAAAATCAACATGTAGGGTAGTAGTAGATTACATCACAGTAGCACCATAAACAATAGTTTTTTGACGTGACAACGTCTTATAAATTGGTTTGCCGGGTGACACTTCAAGAAACTGCGTTACGCTCCGCTCACGTTATGCGCTCACAATGAGAGCGAGTGAGAGGCACGCGTCCCTTCCACTCGGGCATGGTTAGCCCGCCTAAGAGCGAGAGAGACCGACATAAGTCGTTGTCACGTAAAACTTTCGCCCGTATACCGACTTTACAGGCAACCAATTTTTTTTTTTTATCATTATCATCATCAGCCTGATATCACCCGCTGCTGAGCGTTAGCCTCGGCTTTAGGATATACCCTTTCAAAAAATACTAACAAGGCAAGTTTGAACGCTACACATGCACGCCGCACAGTGTGTTTTACTTATAAAACCTTGTAAAAATATAACTGGAATCCGTATCGCTAATGGGTTGATTACACGCAACGAGTACAGTGGCGAGACAGTGCCCTCGGCCGTACTCGGTTTGTTTAAACAGTTTGACGAAGCGAGACAGTCACTAGAACCATAGGTTGTTTGCTTGGCCGAATATACTTATTTATGGGCATCATTCATTTATGGTTGGTATATAATTACACCTTCACCTGCGGAGGGTCCTTGCAAAAGAAGATTAACAACAACAAACATTTAATTAATATTTTTCAATTTCATTTTATTTTATTTTTTTATACTTTGTTACAAAATAATTCGTGTAAGTTTTTTTTCTAAATGATGTTCACTTTCGCAAGGAACAAAAGGCTTTTTTATTTTTTATTTATACATGTAATTACACGTAACGAGTACAGCGGCGCGGTAGTGCCCTCGGCCGTACTCGGATTGTATAAACAGTTTGACGAGGCGACACAGTCACGGGAGCCATGATTTGTTTGCTTGGCCAAGTACGCTCATTTACTGTCTCGCCACTGTACTCGTTACGTGTAAACCACCCAAAAGCTCTCCGAGTAAGATCATCTAAAAGTTGTTCCGAAATCACTCATCGCTGTCCGTACTCATGTTGACTCATCTCGATTAGAATTTGAATCGATTAATCTTGTAGCTCCACAAACATTTACATCGAAGTGCCTCGATCTGAGATTGGCTAGAATTGGATTGGTTAGTATTTGGTTGGTACATCGGATGCAGAATTTAGAGCTAGCGGTTTTTCGATTTATGAGCAAAATCTGAAGCGCTGTAGCGATTTGCATTGATCGATTCATTTGCAATCAAGTTTGGATTGC
Source organism: Alcis repandata (assembly GCA_949125135.1). NCBI lineage: Eukaryota > Metazoa > Arthropoda > Insecta > Lepidoptera > Geometridae > Alcis > Alcis repandata. The sequence continues at coordinate 2,801,907 of OX421246.1, read as the reverse complement.
TCGTGTATTTTATGAAGCAATATATCTCTTGTTTATCAAAATGTGCTACATTTGTAATCCAAGTCCAAGATATCAGCTGTTCCATACTTTTGTCCAAGGCCAATGAACTTCTTGTATGAAACAGCTGTTTTTGTGAATTATCTAAAGTCTTAGAACAGAAATTGTTTGGTTTAAATCTCAGGTCGTCTCTGATGATCTTCAGTGTTTTAGAGTTGATCCTGCATACATTTTTATACGTTTCAAATGTCTTATGCAACAAATAGACATGAAAATATCACACAAGGCAATTACAACTAAGAATTACAAAAGGTACACGTGGGTCCCAATAACTTACGTAAAATAAGATGTCGGAAAAAAGCTATTCCATAGAAAAAATGTTTATGACACTCGACAAAATAAATGAGACAACTTTTTTTTCATCGTTATCATTGTTCAATAAAAAGTACAAAAAGCCCCTTCCAGCTTAGCATACCCTTTCCTTATAGCCCTGTACAGCGAGGGCCTTCTGTGATGTTGGCCGTGACTCTTCATTTTGAGGTCGTTTACTGCAATTAGATATATCTCGGGGCGAACGCAGTGCAATGCCACGCAGGATTTTGAACTATGGGAGTTCAATATTCTAGGCAGCCCTGAATTGTTGTTTGTAAAGTGTAACGCTTTGGTACCATAAAAAAAATAGATTTGAAAATTACACTAAAAAAAATGATTTATAGCATTTTCCGCTTTTTTTTTTAAAGAAACGCCATAAAGCATTCTTACTTAAAATTACAATCTAAATAGCATCCAGCTAACAAGTATGTTAATATAACCTAAACTTTTGGTAACTATGACTAAAAACAGTCCAATAACACTCTTCTCATCGTTTCTATTAGAACAATATATTACATAGATGAATAGTTTTATATTAAATCAGTTAGTATGATCCTACTGCAAAGCATTGGCCTCCCTTACTTTCTTATTTCAGGACAACGATTGTTTGGTCAACATTCCACATGGCACTTACCTAGTGAGCTTAGTCTATTTGAGTGCCTAGTGCGAGTTTTTTTCGTGTAGTTTACTCGTGCTGTTATAGTTTATCTTAATATTATAAAGACTAAGTGACGCGGTTTTTAACCGACTTCAAAAAAGGAGGAGGTTATCAATTCGTCTGTTTGTTTTTAATTTTTTTTTTTATGTTTGTTACCTCATAACTTTGGACTGGGTGAATCGATTTTGATAATTCTTTTTTTATTAGAAAGCTGACGCTTCCCATTTGGTCCCATTTCAATTTAGTCCAGTTCTGATAATGGTATCCATGAGAAAACTATATAAGTCTTAAATTTGCATTAAGTACGTGCGCGACAAATAGATGAATAACTCAATAGTCGGTCTTTTGAAGTCGGTTTTTGTTTTTTGTTTTGTAAAAATAATGTTCTTGTATTCCATACAAATTCTAGTTTAGGTTAACGCGATTGTTATCGTAAAGTACACGAATAAAACTCGCACTAGGCACTTGCTCACAGTGAATTTCACGAGTTTCTCTATCATTATATTTATAAACATTATCAGCTTTCATCTTCTTCCCAAATTCCACTGTATCTGACTAAACGGCTTCCCTTTTGTCTCCGGTATAACTATACCAATAAAAAGACAAGAGACCAAACAACACCCGCTGAACATCCAGTAGGTGGCGGCCGGGCCTATTGCCACGGTGAGGGTCGCGAAGTATCGGATGGTGAGGAAAGTGAAGAAGGTCGCCACGAAGGCTCCTAAGGAGACTCCGAAGGCACGAGATGAGCTGTCGAAAAGCTCAGCCATTAGGATCCAGGCTAAGGCGCCGATACCTGTGGAAAATATAACAACAATTTGTAAGAAATATGAGAGGAAATGGAAATCTTCAAAAAAAGAATCTAATAATCTATAGAATGGAATCTGTGGAAATGTATAGGTTGAAAGCAGAAGCCATCGTCAATGAAGATTGTAAAGGTATGCCATCGGCATAATTAATTATTGTCCGATGCAATGTCCACTGCTGGACTTAGACCTCATCTAAAAAAACGCCATATGGCACGATTCTTGATAAATTCAAGAAAGAAAAAATCGAACCTCCATAGCAAATTGATCACATGATTAATTATTTTGTATGGAGACTTGATATATTTTTCTCGAATTTAGGAAACTTGTGTTCTAAAAGTTGTTCACTTTGACGTATAGAAAAACACCCTTAAGTATAATTACACCTTTCCGTTACACTTTGTATAGCCATGGATGTGGGATAGAGCTTGTACACAAAACTGCGGTACGACGTCGCATCGCAAAAATCTGCGAGCACGCACGACGCGAATTTCTGCGATGCGATTTCTGCGGCAAAGAATTTCCTTGCCGCAGAAATCGCATCGCAGAAATTCGCGTCGCAATTTTCTGCGTTGCGGCATCGCATCGCATCGCATCGCAAATTTGTGTACAAGCCCATAAGCGTAGAAAGATGTTGATGATGATACCTAAATACCCAATAAAGTAAACACTAATTAATATTACTAATCTCTTACCAGCATTGAAGCAAAATATGACGAGGATCATCGAAATCAGAGGCATGTAATTCAAAAAACCAGTAATTTCCATCCCATTCTCTTTTATTTTGAAGAATGCTCCTAAACCAACCTTGAACAAATAAAACAATTAAAATAAATAACTGATAAATATTTTATATTAGATTGCATTATAATGCATTAAAATAAGGAGAATTAATGGTAGGTGATGTTATAAAAGAATATCTTAATAACCCAGCAGCAAGATTAGTTGATGATATTATCAAAATCGCAGCTGAAAATATTGTCCTAATAAATTATCATGTAAATATGGATATCGCCCACAATATTGGTGATAATAATAGTGTAATACATCTCACATCACCCTTTCAGATACCACATCACAGGCATATTGAACTAGCACTTCAAATAATGAAAGCAAGATAGAAGACTATAGATAGAAATAACAAACACTACTTTATTTCGGAGGATAATGATCTAGAAAATAAGGATTTTAGTTCGGATGATATATGACAGATAATAATGACATCTTTCTTACCAATCCAACAGCCAGCCAGAAAAACGTCACAACCAGCACTGGTTTCCTTCCAAACTTGTCAGTCAACAATATAGTACATATGCAGGCAAAAACTTGGATACATCCAATGATAACTGAAGAAATTTCTGGAGCCACACTGGTGCCGGTCGATTCAAAAATGATCTGCAGATAAAACTGCACAGCGTTATAGCCAGTCATTTCTGAGCTGATAGCTAAGAAGATGACTATTCCGATAGTCTTTAGGAATACGCCGTCTTTCAGAAGTTCTTTCCAAGGAATCTTCTCGGCTGTGTTCATGGAGTACTCTTTCAGTTCTTCACGAGCTGCCGTGCCGTCTCCACGTAGATAAGTCAGGATTTTTACAGCATCTTCTGTTTTACCTGTAAATAATAAGTAAATACCATAAGTCAATTTCAAATTAATCACTCTCTCTTTGTATCTTTTTCGTCCTAATTATAATGTGTTATATTTTCCAAACGCTGGTGGGGTCAGTCCTTTTTACTTTTCTCGCCCACTTCTCTCTATCATTGACATCGTCTAGAACAACTATCGTAGCGCTACTGATGATTGCCGTGGATTTTATTAACAAAAAACCCGATTTTAAATAAAAACATCGTAGATGATCCAATTTCGTTTAAATAAAATAAGAAATAGAAGCATTAGAATTTCTGTAACGGAACCAAATAAATAGAAAGAAATAAAAAAGACGAAGAAGGGAAGGAGAAAAAAATTAAAAGCAATGGAGAAAGAACAAAAAGGGAGAAGCAATTAAATTAGATTCACACAAATATTTTCGCAGGCAGTAAAACAAGTACTTTGCCCCATAAACCAATAAAAAATAAAGTCACCTTTAGTATACAAGAAATACGGACTCTCGGGTAGAAACAGTAGAGGTATAGTCGTGATGATGATGGTAGAAGCCTGCGTCACGTTCAATGCATACAAGGAGATGAAGGGTCCTGTGGAGAGCATTATCATGGAACCCACTGATGAACAAATTTGAGACACAGTACCCAGACCGCCACGGATTGTATTCTGAAACAATCGTTATAGAGCTTGAGACATCAGATACAGATGATACAAATACAGATGGTACAGATACAGATGATACAGATAAAGATCATACAGATACAGATGATTCAGACACAGACGGTGCAGATACAGGTGCTACAGATTAATTATGAAGCGTCTCTCAGGAGTTTCTAGAGAATCGGAACTCATAACTGAATCATCATAATTCACAGCCTTTGTTATGCCACTGTTGGGTATAAGCCTGCATCTTTCAATGTAATCTACCTAGGTTCTGCGTCAATCAGTTCCAGGTTCGACCGACTTTTTATCCAAAAAAGCGGGGTTGTACTCGTAGTAGTGTTAAATGATACCTATCGTAAATTAGATAATGACCTTGACTTCTTCGGAGTTCATGTTATCACCATGGTGATAAATGTACGAATGTGCAAATGATTATAACGGGAGTTTTTATCACTTAATAAGCATAATCTAACATACGTGGCAAATCCAACAAGAAAAGATTAAATGCAGAGGAAAGATAAGGACCAAGATTATCAAGATTTTGGTTGCTTTGGATTAGACTTCAGAGTAGTTTGATATTTTTAAACAACTTAACTGTAAAATGTTTTTTTTTAATTCTAACCATACTCAAAATCTATATATATAAAAGAAAGTCGTGTTCGTGTTACACTACTTATAACTCAAGAACGGCTTTACCGATATGGCTGAAAATTGGTGAGGAGGTAGCTTAGAGCCAGGAAACGCACATAGGATACTATTTATTCCTATTATACTATTTATTCCTATTATACTATTTATTTCTATTAAATAAATTCGATAGCATTCAAGTGTGAATTGACATAAAACATCAGTCACTATAAAACGAGGTATAACAAAAAAGAATCAGACTTGGAATAACAAAACGACTTATTATACTCTTTGCGCAAATGACAGCTATGTAATGGACGTATGGATGACAATTTGATTTAACAATTTAACAGCTAAACAGATTTTGACGAAATTTGGTATGAAGGTAGCTTAAGCCCTAGGTAATATGTAGATTACTTTTTACCCCAGAAAATTGAACGGCTTTCCGCTATTCTTGCAGGACAGCGGGTGAAACCGCGGGGCGCAGCTAGTATTTTATAAAACTAATTGTAGGTCTATTATAGAGTACATTTATATTATATTGAGGTAAAGACACTCCTTTATTGGACAAGGATGGTTGTGGGTATGTTTAACTTAACAGAAGATTAACTGAGCAAAAATATTTGTTCTTTTCCAGTGTTTGTCAAATTATGACCTTCACATTGATGACTTCTTTGAGGTCATAATATACCATTATTATCAATTTAGAGCGGGACAACAGTATTCTGCTAAGCTCAGTTTTCAGCCTCTGGCATTTGTACGCTGGCCATCACTCCAACCTTTCAACCAAGTAAAAAAACAAGAACATTATTTTTACAAAACAAAAAACAAAAACCTACTTCAAAAGACCGACTATTGAGTTATTCATCTATTTGTCGCGCACGTACTTTAAGACCTATATAGTTTTCTCATGGATACCATTATCAGAACTGGACTAAATTGAAATGGGACCAAATAGAAAGCGTCAGCTTTCTAATAAACAAAGAATCATCAAAATCGATTCACCCAGTCAAAAGTTATGAGGTAACAAACATAAAAAAAAAAACAGTCGAATTGATAACCTCCTCCTTTTTTGAAGTCGGTTAATAATCTACTTACACTGGCAATTTCTGAAGCGTAAGTAGCAATAATGCTAATGACGAACAAATCCGAAACGCCACAGACAGCTCTTCCCAGTAGGAACATCCAGACTCTGTTCCCGAAGAGTAACAGCAAACTGGCGATGATTCTTGGCAAGACCGCTAGAAGAATGGAGTATTTTCTCCCTACACTGTTGGCTACAAATCCAATGAAGAGAAATGCTGAAAAATAAATAGCTGTAATTGTAATTCTGCGACACAAAATACTCGTAGTAGTACTGCAGCATATTATACTTATACATAGCCAGGCAAATTAAATGTGGTTCTAAGTGTTTTTTGTGTAGTGGTAGGGCTCTTTTGCAGAGCCCGCCTGGGGAAGTACCACACCTTTGCCAGTTATTCCACCGCCAAGCAGTAATGTGCAAACATTACTGTGTTCCGGTTGGAAGGGCATTGTTTCCAGTGAAATTACAGGGCAAATGGGAGATTAATCAACTTATATCTCAGGGTGACGAGCGCAGTGCTGTGCCGCGCAGGGTCTTGAATTCTGCGAGTTCAAAATTCTGGGTGGCGCAGACCTGTTATGGGCAAACGTGACGTTTAACATCAGGCGAGCGATTTGCTCGTCTCGTCACTTAATTACTTAAAAAAAAAAAATTTAGGTCAAAGACAATGAACTCGTCCAGCTAGGAATTTGAACTGCCTCTCAAGCGAAGGTGTCGGAACACACGCCAGATTTTCTTCCATAGCCAGACGATATAGCAGTACCACATCATACGATGTTTTCTATTACTGTACTGAAAAGTAACTGAGATTTGAAGCGTCATCCTTTGCCAAAGCGTTCAACACCATGAATGAGCTGTCCTTGTCTCAAATATTTGAACAAATCTCACCACTCAAAGCTCCAAGAGAGCTGATGGACAAGATCCAAGCAGCCTCAGTGTCGGTGACCGGTTCCGGGAAAGCAGTCTGGTTGGCATCTCGAAGCTTCACCACTGCTGGCGACATCCAACCGACAGTGATTCCAAATTGGAAGAACGTTAAGTTTGCTGCGAAAGAATCAGTCTTATTTTCATCATTCCACTATCATATTATTATTATTTTCTGTTTGTTTGAGTACGTAAAATTTGCTTTTAAATTCTTGGTCAAAGACTTTCATTAGAGCAACTTATCCCTTAGCAATCAAGGAACTGTCTTATGCATTTGCAAAACTTCGATCCGGCATTTTTTATATGAGATGAGAAAAAATTATATTGCATGCTGGGTTTACGTTTAACTTTTACAATTTTGTAAGGGGCATCAAGATAAATTTACGAAAAAATGCCACTTACAAAAATCTTAAAAAATTGAAATAAGTAAGTAGATAAAATAATCGAATATTTTATTCGATTATTGAAAATAAATTCATGCATTCGCCACAAATAAAAAAATATTTCAAATCTTACCTGTTATCACTATAACGTATTGTCTAAACAACGGTCCAAAATTAAAGCCCTTCATTTTTCCTATACCTATTAATTTTCCACTCAACAATTTTAAACTACGATTATCAAAACCGAATTTGTTCCGTACCAAGACACGAATACCTGTAATAAGCGTGTAACCAGTACACGACGTAACGAAAACGAAAATTATCTGAACAATGAGTCTGGAAAAGGCGGATAATATCTATAATGTTGTCTGTGTTGCTTTATTATCTGAACGGAACATGGGTTCCGAATAAAAATATTTTTAGACATAAATATTAAAAAAAAGAATCATCAAAATCGATTCACCCAGTCGAAAGTTATGAGGTAACAAACATAAAAAAAAAAAAAAAAAAAAAAAAAAAACATACAGACGATTTGATAACCTCCTCCTTTTTTGAAGTCGGGTAAAAATCTAAATAACTGTCTAATTATTTGTAAACTAGTGAAAATTATTGACTTTAAATTGGTTTTTTAAATTCTATTTACGAAAATTTTGAAATGGTTGAGGTGGTTTGCAAGAGGCAGTGGATGGGTCTGGCATAGGTCTGGATAAGAAGGCGCGTTCAGGAGTGGGTAGAGAAGGGATTATGGTATTTTATTCGTAAAAAATTGTAACTGGCATTCATAAGTGTTAATTATTGTTTCTATATTTGAATAAATGATGTAAATTTCATATTGCGGTACGCAGCCCCACGCATCGTTTAAAAAGCCTAACTCGGCGCTGTTCGGCAAAGTACTCAATAAGGAACCCTAAAATGTAATCTCAAGATATATGTAGGTATATATAGATATACCTAATTCTCTCGATAAATCCTGTTTAAACAGATATCATAGTGCATATTCTTCTAACCTATTTTAGAAAACAAAACCTATCGATGTTGCGAAAAATAAAAAGACGTTTTTAATTGTCCGAACACAGCTATCGGAATTTTCATGTTCCCGAAGGACAATATATAATTATATCATCGTCGTCATAATTAACTAACGTTCTGCTGATAATCATAATCATAATCATAATCAGTTTATTGGTAATACATATTACAGGTCGAACAGAAATTAAATAAAAATAATAAATTATCATTCATGGATAATAAATAATAAATGTCACAGTGTAAAAAATAACAATCAAAATTAAAATTAAACATAATCACATTCAATGAATTCATCGTAGCTATAGAACGTCTGCTCGACAAGCCAGCGCTTGAGCCGTGATTTAAAACTGCCCATAGTGGGCGCAGTGGCGATGTGCTCTGGTAGTTTATTGTATACTGCTGGACCCATGACGTGTGTCGACTTATCCGACTTCGCCAGTGAGCGAGGCACCTCCGCGAGCTTGTGCCCGTTGCGGGAGCTGGCACGAGTCTTGTAAGAGGCTTGGTTTAGTCTCACATATACCGCAACTTGAAAAATGACGAGTGCTGGTACTGTCAAGATTCCAAGCCTCTTAAAATGCGGACGTGCGGAGACATCCTGCGGGATTCTGGCGACTGCACGGACAGCGCGCTTTTGCAGCCGAAAAACGCGCTCCCAGTCTGCAGCCCTGCCGAATAATTCCGTGCCGTATTGCAGCAGAGAGTGGACTGTGGCAAAGTAGCACGTCCTTACCACATCGACAGGTACAACTTTCGCGACTCGGCTCAGGGCAAAACACGCGCTCCCCAGCCTGCGACAGAGTTTATTTATATGGGATATATCAATAACATTAAATACAATTTTTATAAATGTTTGAAATCTGGAATTTTATTCTTTAAAGGGTTATTCATAAAGGGTATGCTAAGCCGAAAAGGGCTCATAGTACTCATCATTATGAACAACTTTTACTAGGGGACCAACCCGGAATTCACGAAAAAAATATCAGCTGTTCCATAGAAAAATGTCAATGACACTCGACAAAATATTTTATATGGAACAGCTGATTTTTTTTCGCGAATTTCGGGTTGGTCCCTTAGTAAAAGTTGTTCATAATAATGAGTACTATGAGCCCTTTTCGGCTTAGCATACCCTTTATGAATAACCATGTAGAATGACTATTAGCTATTAGTTAGGACCAGTACTATCGGAGGTTTATTTTTTAAATCTGTAATATATTTTAAATGCCATAGGCCTCTCCTCTATAGCCAAACCGATTATCTTAGTCTAAGGCGAGGACTAAGATAATAAACTAGGTATAGATTAACTTTGAGTCGCTGTGCCATTCGTCATGTATATGTTTTATACAGCCTACATGTTCGCTTCAAAAAAAAAAAAAAATTAAACTTCTGTGTTTTATTTACCTATTTGTAATTGATGCATACATAAGTTAGTTTTTATGTTTATGCAGATAAAAACTAACTTATTCAGGCTAACCGACCGAAACGTACATACTGCGTTAGTAGATAATTAATTGAAATACCTACATAAATTTACATTTTCCGTGAAGATTACCATTTTGGATTGTAATTGTCATTGAGTTGGGGTTGAAGACTATATTCAATTAATTCGATTAATAAATAAACTGACTCTGTGATATAACTAAAGGACGCACGAGTGTCGCCATAGGGGTTTTTCCACGAAGGAGATACAGAATCCTAATGCGCCCGCCACACACTCGACGAGTGGCGTGGGAAGTAGCGAGGAAAGTAGGCAGAGACGTAGTGTGGCAACGTTACTCGTCATGCCACTCGTCATGCTCCTCGTCCTGCCCATCGCTCCCTATTTTGTCGGTTTTTGGACCGCGAGTCAAAGGACCGGCAATACGAGCGCGAGTGACGGTCCACATACTCGCGCGAGTCGCGCGGCCGCAGTTCGTGCCGAGCGAGATGTCATCCACCATCTCCGTTGGCGAGGACGCCGACGACGTCGACGATGTATATTGCTTTGTAGCATAACATTGATATAATTAGCTATACCACAAATACACGCACTCGCTGTCACCACAGTTTCAACGTCCATTGTGTAGCAACGACGACTAGACAAGTGCGGCGCGTAGCGATTAATTGCGCGAGTAGAGCAGTGTGTGGACAGACAGGGCAACATCGCGGCAGCGATGCGGCAGCGCGAGGAGCATGACGAGGAGCATAGTGTGGCGGGCGCATAATAAATAATCTATACTAGCAGTAATCTTGAAAAAAAAATTACAATAATGTGATGATTTTTAAAGAATTATACTTTAGAGTTTAGCCCATAACCTAGGCTTACTCTTTTCTATCCCAAATATATAAAGTTTTCGTTAAACCGATCCAGTCGATCTCTAGTGATGCGCTCACCGCCCAAGGAAATAGTATTTTTCTAAATCAATTTTTTAAAGGGCTTTTAAACTAAAGTATTTTTTCTCGTAAAAGATACTTACTTACCTGTGATTTTCCTTTGTTCCAAATGGATTTGCAAACGTCATTAAAACATACTGAGTTGAATGTGTTATAAAAAACCTTATAATTAGATAGTGTCTTTTTGTGTAGGTAATTACAATAATCAACATTAATTAAAAGTTCACGCTTTGAACATGCAAAATAAGGTACAAACCAAAATATCTTAGGTACTAAAGACTAACAGCGCTTCGCGGATGCACCCGCTGTCCTATAAAAATTGTTATTTTTTCGAGATAAAATTAGCCTATGTGTTAATCCAGGGTATTAGCTACCTCCATGCCAAATCACATCCAAATCCATTGAACTATGTAAAAGAAACATACACACACACACCTGTATGTACGGATACACATACTTGCATTAGTGTGAAAACTAAATCTTATCATCTTATCAAATAAGGCTAATACTAAAGCAGACTGTAAAAGGCAAGATAGCGTTTAAGATTTTTACAGTAATCTTCCAACACAAAATTTGATTTGGTAAACTTCCTAACTTATCCTATAGAGCCTAATTTTATTTATCATCACCACCATTTCACATCACACTGGAAAATATCCTTCTTGATCTAGCAGAATAGATTTTATTGTTACTACAATAAACAACAGACAAATACTACTGCAACAGATAAATACTACTGTATTTATCTGTTGCAGAGATCGCCTGGGGAAGTACCACACCTTTGCCAGTTATTCCACCGCCAAGCAGTAATGTGCAAACATTACTGTGTTCCGGTTGAGGGCAACGATTCCAGTGAAATTTCAGGGCAAGTAGATTATACAAATATACATCTTATATCTCAGGGTGACGAGCGCAGTGCTGCGCCGCGCAGGGTCTTGTATTATTTACACCGAAGTTGGATTATACTAGATCGATGATTATTTATAAGTGTCCAAAATTCTGGATGACGCAGACCTGTCATGGGCAATCGTGACGTTTAACATCAGACGAGCCATTTGCTCGTCTCGTAAAAAAAGCTATCAAGTAAAAAATACTGAGAAATCTATCAAATACTGACACAGATTTCCTTAATAATAGTGCTAAAATACTTCTTATATACTTTTCCAATACTTTTCAATACCAGCTCTGTTCCAATCAAAGTTAGGTATTATTCGTATTTCAGTTCAGCATTGAATATCTGTGTTATCTTCATACAAAGTTTTACCGGAACATTTCGGTCTGATTGTCTGGAAAATTCCAACATGTTTTTGGAAAAAACCAATCATTGGAAGAAGGTTTTCAATTCAACAAGTATATATTAAAACCGGTACCTAATTTGACTAGCGTATACTGAGAGTATGGCTCATACGTCGTTTGTATTCGATACAACTTCGATACGTATTCGATTGTTTGTTTACAATGCAAAAACTCTATACAGATGATATGGGACCAACCCGCGAAAAAGAATCAGCTGTTCCATACATTTTGTCGACAGCGTTATAAGAAACAGCTCCTTTTTTTTGTCGCGATTTCCAGGTTGGGTTTGGGTTTTTCCTTTAGTAAAAGTTGTTTATAATAATGAGTACTGTGAGTCCCTTTCAGCTTCTGTATAACCCTGGATTTACAAAGAAAACATAGTAAAATACATAAAATAAGGGCACAAAAGGTTATCGCTAAGAGTGATCTCTCTCAGACCTTTCCTAATCTTCTCCTGTTTGTTTGATTTTAAATAATGGAAAACCTTGAAACCATTGTTGTTTGTTTTTAGGTGTATGAAATCCAGTAGATTAATTAATGGTAATAGAATCTATACCATAGAAATCTACATAACCATAACAATTTATTGGAAATTTTCATTACAGGCCGACAAAATGTATGGAACAGCTGGTTTTTTTTTTCGTGAATTCTGGGTTGGTCCTATGGTAAAAGTTGTTCATAATGATGAGTAGGGAGCCCTTTTGGCTTAGCATACCCTTTATGAATAACCCTGTAGTAGTTGTTAACAACTTCAATACTTCCGCTTTAATTTTGACCAAGTTTATATTCAAAGGTCCAAGTTAAATATAGATCCTTAATAGGTACCTATTTGCAAAGTTTCTAGAAATTTCTTGAAATTTCTGGTCTCCCGCTTTCGTTCCGAAGAAACTTCGAGTAGTTTTAGTTTATCCGGTTCTTTAGTTCAAAGCAATTCTCGTTTTCAAAGAGAAATATAACTTTTTAACGTTATTTCGTGAGATTTTACGCTCAGCTTTTGCTTACTTTCGTTTCTTATGCTTTTTGGTTTACAAGTAACATATTTACGTAAGTAAACGTAGGTAAAAAGAACATGTATATACGGGAGATATTATATACGTTTTAGTAGATATTTTTGATTCGTCATTTTAACATATTATGTAGATACATATTGTATGGAAAATATTAAATATTCATGATGTCAAAGAATTTAACTGAGAGTTAACCAATTTTTTTTTCATTTCAGTAAACCGGAATCCGAAATGAGAACTGGCTCTCAACTTTTCTCTTTTACTTGATCAAATTACGATTACTGATTATTTTATTACTACAGTCTTCTTCTTTTATATGTCTAACTATTTAAAGTGTAAAGGAAAGGTGTAATAATACTGAAAACATGCTTCAAAACCCTATGAACAGCTCGGCTGCGGGAACCAAAATGTAACTAATTTCGTTTTCGAGTTAGGTATAAGATATTTTGATTATTTACTAAACTTCCGGGGAGACCACGGATCGGCAAACGTCCCCTGGCGCCCTGCGGCCATGTGGAGCGACGACCTGCGTAAGGCGGCTGGTAGCAAGTGGACGCGTGAGGCAGAAGATCGTGCCTTGTAGCGTTCGTTAGGAGAGGCCTATGTCCAGCAGTGGACAAACATCAGATAGGCTGATGATGATGATGATGAATAAATTCGACAAGATTTGATTTGACAGCTGAGAGAGTAGCAATGATCGTCATAATTGAGTAATAAACACATTAACAATTTAAAACTCTACCTGTAATTTCTACTACATACAATTGCTCTCATTGTTTCAAAAGGCTCTAATAACCGAAACCACAGAATAGGTCACAGTTCTACTAGACTAGCACAGCCAAGAACCAAAACTAAAACTTACCTTTCAAACTTGGAACAAACCTTTCAGAACTTAAATTTCGAAAGCACTACCTAAGTACTTTTAAATGTACCTACTTAAATATCGGGAGTAATCAATCACGCAGCAAAATACTGAAAAGCCTTTTTGTATTTCATAAAAAGGTTCAAATAATAGACCGCTGAATTCACGAGTCATTTATTCGACGGCGCGGAGGAATTATGCTATATACATTACAAGTCGACACAAAAGTGCTGCAAAGGTAGGGAAATCGCGAAAAAACATCATCTTTTCCATACTTTTGTCAACAGTAGGTTATAATTGACATTTTTCTATAGAACAGTTGATTTTTTTTTGCGATTTCCGGGTTGGTCCCGTAGTAAAGGTTTGGACTTTCGAAGCAGGTTCCGAGTGGTCTAGAGTTTACGGTTGAAAAGTCTTTCAAAATTTAATGAGTGCCTATCTAGTATTTGATAGATAAATATACGAAAAATGGGCCAGCAGTGCTTCTATCTAGTGTAAATGAAAACTGCATTTGTTCTTGTTCATACAATTTTATATTGAGCTGGCTACATATTTTTCGAAAGAACTCATGCTCCTTGCAACTGAATTTTTAACAACTTCTCGATATTCGATTGACGCGAATATAACTACCGTACCTGTGTAATTCCGATGACCATACAATAAAAACATGAACATCAGTTTTTTCTAAATTTAATTACCTTATATACACAACTGCAAATACTGGTTCGTGTCCACTGACTAAATAGTCCATGGTTGCATGAAAAAGGCTACTTAACTACTTTTTTTCTAAATTACACGCTGAGAATGGACTTACCGTGTCATTATATTGTCGGACACTTTAGTAAATTGTTTTATTGATAAACAAGGGTAGTAATTTTAGTAGTTTCTTTCTTTGTTTCTACTCGTAATGATAAGAACTTTATTAGAAATACAAATATTTACTTAATTTTCTATGCTAATTATTTTTTTATTTACCCGGTTTGTTACTCATCAATATGATTACGTAGATACGAGTATAGTATTATGATACAGTGGCGAGACAGTAAATGGGCATACTCGGCCGAGTAAACAAATCATGGCTCTAGTGACTGTCTCGCCTCGTCAAACTGTTTATACAAACAGAGTACTTAACTCGGTTACTCGGTTTGACTTGATTAGTCATTTTGTCAATTTGTATAAACAAAATAGGAAGATTCATCAAAATTGGACTAGACTAATGAAACTCTAAAAAAGTAGTCCTCTATCTTGAGCAAATACATCAACCAACAACTTAAAGTTCCCAAAAGTCTTTGGCAAACTACTAAAAAAATCACCAACTACCTTCCCAAAATCTCCTGAATCTCATTCAACGTCTTTCCCTTCGTCTCCGGCACGAACTTGTACGTGAACAGAAACGCTACAATACAGGACAGCGAGAAGATCCAAAACGTGACGTCACCGCCAAGAGTTTTGATCATGGAACCGAATCCGGTGGCCACTCCGAAGCCGATGAGCCAAGCCGTGGTCATGGAGACTGCGGAGCCGGTGGAGCGGGCGTTACCTTTGAACATCTCACCGACGAGGGCTGTTGGCATGGTGCCGAAACCTGAAAAAAAAGGTTACGTCACATCTATATCTATACAGAAAGGGAATTCTAAGCCGAAAAAAGGCTCATAGTCCCCAATTCCCCATCATTATGAACAACTTTTACTTTGGGACCAACCCTGAATTCGCGAAAAAAAACAGCTGTACCGTATACATTTTGTCGAGTGTCGTTGTCATTTTTCTATGGAACTATTAGTTAACTGCATTTGTTTTGACACTATTTGCCTAGCAATTGTTAGGCAAACGGCAAACCAGTATTAACAATGGTATAGATGGCTCCAAGTATTATTAACTTATTATGGAACAAACCACAAAATAAGTGATTATAGCGTACAGGTATTATCATCAGCCTTAATATTTTTACAAAATCTAATAAGCATTAAGTAATTGATTCTAAAATGATTATAATATTTACCAATTTCATAAAAGAAGAAGTACAAGATGAGCGCCATCATGGGAAGCCATCCAATGCTTTCGACAATTGGGTTCTTCACACGGGAGAGGTAGAAGAAAGAGCCTAAAATAATCTGAAAGTAATATAATGATGATAAATTAATTAACCGCTTCTGGTGCTACAAAATTTGTTGAATCAGCTAGTCAGAGAACTGCGAAACATGACTGCATCAGTATAGCAAAGGCACATAAATTATTTGTATTAAAAAAGTTTAAAAACCCCCCCAACGTTAAAGCTACTAGACCGATTTTCATTAAACATAGCAAAGAACACTCCCGACTAATTCCTTTCAAACAAAAACATCAAAGTCGGTTCATCCGCAAACAGTAAATTATGCGGAAATAGGTTGTTTTTTGTGCCATTTTGTTTTGAAACCCTAAAAAGAGATTCTTACCAAGCTAACAGCACAGAGGGCAGTGGACACCATCAGCAGGAACCTCCGACCAGCTCTCTCCACGACGGCCGGCGCAGCCATGCTGGCGATCAGTCTGGTGGCACCCACGAATATTGTGGCTATATCCGGCCTGGAAACACCAAACATTGACGTGAACATATGTATATACATGCAGTTGATAGGGATAGGGTTATAAGGAAGGGGTATGCTAAGCCGAAAAGAGCATAAAGTACTCATCATTATAAACAACTTTTACTATGGGACCAACCCGAAAGTCGCGAAAAAAAAATCAGCTGTTTCATAGAAAAATGTCAATGACACTTGACGAAATGTATGGATACTGTGTGCCCCTTTTCGGCTTAGCATACCCTTTATGAATAACCCTATATAGGGATAGGGTTATAAGGAAAGGGCAAAAAGGGCTCATGCTTAATTTCCATCATTATAAGCAACGTTCATTATGGGACAAGCCCTGAAATCGCTAAAAAAACCAGCTGTTCCATAATTTTTTTTGAGTGTATTTGACATTTTGCTATTGAAAAGCAGTCTTTTCTTATTATTCTGTATTAGTATACTTATTAGACTAAAGCGAAGTATTATAAGGAATATTATATAACAGAAGTTATGAGCTTTACTCATAGGGACATTTTAGTTGGTAGATCAGTAGGTAGATCTTTGCCAAATTTAAACCAAAAACTGTAGTAGCTTTACTTATAGACAAAATATATTAAATTAAGCAGTTAAGTTCAGTCAAGTTAAACAATATCAACAACATACAATATCTTATCCAGGACTTCTGTTATGGCCATTGGTATTTTACAAAGAGCAGAACTTACCTGATAGAAGACCCAGCCAACTGAAAAATCGTAGTAGCAAAGAACAAGACTGCCGCAACTCCGCTGGTCTGCTGAAGGGTGCAAAGACTCATGGTTATGAATAGAGACTTCCTATTCGCCTTCACTGTGAAGATCTTCATCCAAGACTTCCAGCTTTGACCCTCGTTTGGGTTTATTCCTCGAACTGACTCGAAGATGTCGTCTAAGTCATCTAATCGTCCAAGAGTGCGAAGAGTTTCTTTGGCTTCAGTTTGCTTGCCTGTAAGAGTTTGGGTAACTTAAATTTTTGGGAAATGAGCTTTATGTCAAGCAGGCTTTGGACCAGGTTTGATTGCACCTAAATGTGTTCTGAAACGCCCGATGCTATTTAAGAACGAAACTTGTTCAACATCATTGTCAACGGGTAATCGCTACCTGCTAATAGGCCTCTCTTTTTGTACGTCATTCTTTCCAGACCTTTGCTAATCCTGTCCAGAGTATACCGCAGTTTTTGTTATAGATATTATGATTTTTGATGTGATGATTTTTTTATTGTATGGCAAATACACTTATATTACATTTGATTTACATTATTAACCATATAAAGATATACTTAAGAGTATTTCAAGACATTTCTTTGATTAGTATACCTTTAATTGCATAGTACACGGGTGACTCAGGTATGAACAGTATTCCAATCACATGCACGATATTGATAGCCAATACGCAGTAGCCTGTCGCTTTATACGACACGAAAGGCCCAATGGCGTAAGCTGCTAGGGTTCCAGAGATGCCCACAATAGAAGTAGAAGTCAGGAGTATTCCGCGAATATTTGTTGACCTAGAAGAAGAAAGGGTTCCATCAGGCTTTCCTTAACCCCAGGTCATAGATAAGATTATAGTTACTACGTAGCCCAAGTAACTTTAAGGGGTATTATGGGCCATTTGAGATTACCAGGTATCTTCACTCTGGGTAACTAGATTGATAGAAAGATAAACTCTTTATTGTTCACACCAGAAATTACAAGCAAAAAGGATCATAACACTTAAAACTAGTGCAAAAACTGGCGCCTTTGTCGCTAGGAGCGATCTTTTCCAGGCAACCTTATGAGGCAATTAAGGGCAATTTGAGATTATCTCAATCCCTTTCACCGTCATGACCTCTCTAACCTAGACAGTAACCGAGATAATATCTTTCTCGCCAAAATAGGGCCCCAAATTCTATCAGCTAAATGTTGTAAGTTCGAGAATCAAGCTTCAAAATTGTCAAAATTTATATTCCAAACTCATAATATAGTTCACTCATCTGGCTTCAAAATCATGCTCAAATTGCAAGAAGATTAAAAGCCAGGGGTCTTATTCTAGCGCGTGAGATATTATCTCGGTCACTGTCGCTCTATTACAAATGTCCTGAGAGTAAGAGTGACCGAGATATTCTCAAACGGCCCAAAATACTTGGTACTTACGCAATTTCACCAATATACACCAAATTGCTGACAGTGACCATCCCCATGCCCAGACCACTGATGACCCTGATCGCGAACACCATGGTGAGGTTCCTGGTCAGTAGGGTAAAATTGAGAGTTCTAATCCACGTTTATTTGCGGTTGGTAATGGTAACTGTAGTATGAGAATTGTATGGGGAATATGTTTTACCAACCGCAAAATGTCGATTTAACTTTGTAAAAGTGACGTGAAGTGACGACGTGAGAGTTCTAACCCAAGTGTAGGGCTCCGGGGCAAGACGGGTTACGGTGTAGGGCTCCGATGTGTGATGTGTAGGGCTCCGGTGTGTGAGTGTAGAGGGGGCAAGACGGGCTACGGGGTAAGTCGGGCTCCGAGTCGGGTCTCCGAAGTAGGGCTCCGATGCGGGTCTACACGGTGGGGGGGGGGTCAAGCGGCGGCGGCGGCGGCGGCTGCGGCGGCGGCGGCTGCGGCGGCGGCGGGGCAAGACGGGCTACGGGGTAAGATGGGCTACGGCGGCGGGGCGGCGGCGGGGCGGCGGGGCTACGACGGCTGCGGCGGCGGCGGGGCGGATGTAAGATTGTAACGAGCTGATATCAATGTGGTAATTGCGGTAGTATTATTAGAATTTAATTTTTATTATATGATAAGGTGTTTGAGAGAGCGGTCGCTGCAGTAAATATACAAAATGTTGGGTAATAGCTGCTTTACACCTAAGTTTCCATACTTTGCATCGAGAAAAGCTCGTGTGAAGAGTTTCGTGAATTGGCCTACGGATTCGTATCAAGATCCGGAGAAATTGGCAGACGCAGGATTCTTCTATCTCGGTTGGGGAGATAGAACCATGTGTTATTATTGCGGTGGAGGTCTGGAGGAATGGACAGAGAGCGACGATCCTTGGCGAGAACATTTACATTATTTTAGTCTATGTCCATACATATATATTAAGAAGAAAAAAATGTCTAATGATGTGTTATTTGAGAAATAAAACAGTTTTTACAATATGTTTTTTTATTTAATATTACAATGACCCCAAGCTAATGTATTTACATTATCGTCGCAAATATATCTCTTATCATCATTACTAGAGAGCACTTTCTTTCTTTTGTTTAATGTGTATACATTATGTTTATCGCTACAGATTAAATACATGTTTGCATATCGTTGATAATTACGATTAAGAGCATCTATATAGTTTGAAAAATGTAGAGTTCTAACGACTGCAGCAGAAGTGCCCTTGTTTTTTTTTACAACATCATCGTCTTGAAATTTATAAGCGTACATTTTAGAACGTAAGCCTACGAATTCTTTTATTATACGCCCGTTGCTTTCATCTTTCATCAAACCGAGAACTTTTTTATTCACCAATGGTAGGTTATAGATATTGTCTTTTGGAAAATTCGACGTGTCAAATTTTTCCTGTAAATCATTTCGAATATCTTCATAAAAATTCTCAGTTTTGATTTCATAAATAAAAGAATCCGTATCGGTGTAAACTAATTGTGCATTCCTTCCATATTTAGACATCATGTAAGAATAGTGAAAGTTATACATCAAATGTTTAGAAAGTTCCAAGACAGTGAAACCGACATATATTGGTTTGTTGTATAAAATTTTCGTCTTATTCATCTGAACTGCTGCAAAGTTCTCAGTGAAAATTGTCCGACTATGAAAATTGGGATGTGATATATACCTTTCAATACCATATTTAGACTTGGAGTTTGTTGAGATATCAGACCATGATGTACATAAATGCACATCAACCCTTTTCGCTACATTTTCTATTGTTTTCCCGAAAATTGAATTGTTCATGAGCTTATAAAAATCTTTTTCAAACGAGTTTGTCGCCATGATTCTCTGCCTCGTGTTGAAATCAATATATGATTTAAGCCAAGGTGATTGATCGAATGATAAGATTCTATGAATTTTTTGACAAATCAGACCATGCTCTAAACACTGTTTCAGATTCATGTAGTGAATGACGTAATGCTTTTTAGTTTCGAGAGTGAGTAAAAGTTTTTTTGTTTTACCGTGAGGCGGTTTTTTTGTTACTGCGCAAAAAGGATAATCATTGTGTAATTCATGTAGAAAATTTGAATACTCAATATCAACTTCTAAGATATATCCAACTTCCGAATCATCTCGCTGTTGTTTGACGTTAAATGCATTAATCTCATTTTTAGATAACCATTTAAAATTTCCTAAAGGTAAATATTTACTCATAGCGTCACCGTATAAGTTGTTAACATCTAGGTAAATAATAAATTTACTTTCTTTTTCCGGATTATATTGAGAGTTCATAAATTTGTTGTTGGCTTTCACATATCTTTTAGAGACTTGACTTACCCCACCTCTAATACCAGCGTTTAAAAACTGAATCATTTCATAATCTGTTAGAAGTTCCAGATTCACACCTGTTTCTCTTAACATTGCATCCCACGAAAGACCTGGTGCAGTAAAGTATCTACAAGGGTCTAATTTATATATGGCAAGACAAACTTTTCGAAAGTTTTCGAATACCTCAACTAATAATAGAACATCCGTTTTTAGATATAAGTCAGAATATTCACCTAGATTGTTTATTTTAAACGTGTTCCACACCGTTTGAGCATGATTGTAGTCTTCATCAGAAATGTACGACTGTGTTAACGAGCTATAAAAGTTTGTTTTCTCAGGTAGGGTTTTTTCTTCAAGTTTTTCCCAACAGTCAATGTATTCGTAGGGGAAAACGCCTTTACGTGTCAAAAGAGACAATTGTTCAACGTTGGGGAAATACTGTTGTAGAATCATAAATTGATCTGGGGAAAGATTTTTAGCTAGTTTATCTAGACTTGAAGACATAAATTTAAAGGAATCTACAAATCTGATGGTGATATTATTCTTTTTACCTTCTCCTTCACAATCAAAAGAGATTGTCTGACTAAACGATATATATTTTTCTTTATTCTGTGCAATACAGTTTATTTTTTCACCGTCCCCTCTAGCTGCTAACTCTTTGATAAAAATATGACTATCATAACCAGATAGATTATGAAAAAATATGGGAACATAATTAGGTACTGAATAATTTAAGTTGCACAAGTAATGTGCATACCCTCTTATTTTACCTGTTAAGTGACAGTGGTCAAGAACCTTCTTATCTCCGGGTAGAAAAGGTTTTTCACATATGTGACAAGAATTGTTTTGTGGAAAATCATCGAAAATAATCGAAACTTTTTTCGAGATTATCTTTCCGATTTCACCAACGTCAGAGTAAATATTATCAACAAACTCTTTGACGCAATCTTCCCCACGAAAAGTGACAAATTTTGACAATGACTTATCATAATTACAATGAATGTAATAAGCAAAGCTACACGGTATATGTTCTTGAGTGTAATGGGAATTTTTATCTTTATTGTTGTGTAATGGAACTAATATAGATTCAAAGTCTGCATAAATAACAAATGGTATTGAAAGTTTATGTTCAAAATTTTTAAATTTTATATATTTATTTTCTAAAGTTGGAAGTTGTATCACCACTTTTTCACATCCCAATCTCATATGAATTTGTAATTTTTTTTCACTATCAAAATATTGTAAGCAAGAGTTACAGATAAATTTTTGTCCGTTATGCTTCGATAATTGATTACCTACCAAACGAGATAGATTTTTTATCCAACAATAATGCGCTTTATTTCGATCTTCAAAATACAGTAAATCAACATGACGGTCACAAGTCTTTGAAGAAATGTACAGAGGTGAAATTTTTTTTTCCTTAGTCTCTATACCATACACATTTATTTTGATATTGTTTAAAGTCTCAAAGTGTTTGATATCCTTAATAGTCACTTCCCGACCAATCTCATCAGTTTTCAAAACTGTCTTATATGGGGGGTAAGACGATACACGTTCGGTATGTTTTTCAACTGGATAAAGAGCACTGACGACACTCCAAAAAAAACAGGCGTTATCAGTATTACATACATTTACACATGCACGTTTGGTTTGTATCCACTTTGGTAGTGAGATGTAAGAACTGCCTTTCATAGGATTGTGCTTATTGATGTTAACTTCTAAAAACTCAATCTTCTCTAACGCCCATCCACTATCACGTTCTTGAAATTCTTCACACTTGACGATTATCTCGGATGATATACTCTCAAAAAAACTGGATAGATCTGACAGTTCTTGTAAATCAACATTTTTCGTGTTGAAAGACTTTAAATCTCTTATAATGACATCATCTTTTGTAATCAAGTAGGTGCAGAACATTTCTAGATTCACTTTAATTTGTTTATTAATTTTTAATTCTAATCCAATTAATTCCATAACCTTCGATCGTACGTTTGTCAAATAAATTTCGGGATCTAAATCTGAAGATCCATTTATTCGATAGCTTATGATTCTACACTTGAAAGCAGATTTCACGACATATGTAAAATAATCTCCACCGTCTTGTTTACATAGTAGTTTGTGCCGTTTAGTTTTTGAATGAACAATCAACTCATTGCTCTTCACTTGAACATTACAAAAATGACACTCTAACATTATACAAGCGGAACTAAATCACCTTCTCAGAGAGAGTTTGACTAGTAACTGAACAATAATTGAATGTATAATTATTCAACGTTTTCTTATCTATAAAAAAGGGTTTGCGGTTTGTGAGATAAGAAACAATATATTTAACAGTTAATATAGTTTATTAGTAAAAATAGTATAATAATAATAATGTGAAACTAAATTAAACATGATGAGTAAAATAAATACTGTAATGTAAAATACTTAATTTCTACATCTACTAGAGACGTGTCATCATAGATAGCATTCATTAGAGTAGAGACATCATACAATGTTTGTACTTGACTAAGTTTAATTTTTTTTATAAAGTAATTCATACGGTTTTCATAGAAGTGTTTAATTTTATACAATTGTCGAATGCGTAGGTTCAGACAGTTCATTATCTCACAGAGGTGCCACCATTCTTCACGACATAATCTCATAGAGTGAACTTCTGTGTACATCACGATAAAATTGTCTCTTTCTTCTTCTTGCATGTCTATAAATGTTATTCTTCTTAGGTTCTCTGGAGTTGAAGAGTTGTTATTGTTGCTGTTCTCAGGAGATGATTTTGGTGGAATAGTACCGTTGTTGAAAAAATCTGAAATATTTTCTGCATTGTCCATAAGTATTGTGTCCCACTCTTGCTTGGTTAATATAATTTGATTATTGATGTTAATACACGCTTCCAACCCTGAATTGATTGGACTCGATGCTCTCAAATATGTTGCTATATACGGTATCGAATTAGAAATGTGATAAACATTTTTACACAATTCAAAGTTAAACGGTGGAATTGATGGTGCGTATGAATAATGTTGTAAATCAAACATCTTTAATACACTAATAATATAATTATTAATATGGGAGAAAACAAAGAATCAACCACTCGTTGGAGAGAATTGAACAGAACTGAACAGAAAATAACTGAACAAAACTGAACAGAACTGAACAGAACTGAACAGAACTGAATAGAACTGAACAGATCTGAACAGAACTGAGTTTTTAACTGTTTAGTTTTCGAACTGTCTTAGATAAAATATCATACTCAAAGAGTGAGTCATTGATGATAAGACAGTAAGCTGTTGTATTAGTGGGTAGGTTTTTTTTAAATTCCATTTCCAGCTTGATATCAATAGCACCACCACTAAAACGGGATGAATCATTCTGCCTAGAACAATCAATAACAATAAGAGGTGTTTTTGTTTTGAAATGAGGTGGATTAATTTGAGCGTTTAAACTATTCAAACTATAATATGACTTTCTAAAGTTAATAAAAGCATCATATAAAACGGAAAACATTCCCTTCTCAAAGTCACATGTGAATGAATCATACGGATAATATTGAGAGTTCAAGTACAACCGAGCATTTATAAAATTGCTATGATCAAATAGACTCATATCTTTATCTGCTTCATTATTACGTGCATGTTGAAATCCTAGTATAACAAAACGTGGTTTTTCCAACTGAGTGGTAGTCTTCACAGTCCATACATGTCTTTGAGATGTTGGCAGCACTGGATACTCATACAGATCCCACGAGCGGAATGCAATTGGAATTGGAATATTGTTTTCTACATACTTTAGCAGGTTGAGTTTCTCCTTATCAGATACTTTAATTATAGGCATACGCCACGAAATGCGAGTTAAGTTTATCTGAATCTTTTTCGCAACATCCTTAACGATAGCACAGTTTAAATTCGAGGAGCTCCTATTCAATACTAGTTCATGTTTCGCATTCACAATTACTTTTTTATAATCTTCAGCGAAACCCAATAGATGTCGCAGTGGAATGGAAAAAGAAAAATCACCCTCAATTTCTTTAACACCGTTTAAATTCCATCCACTATTTTCCAGAGCATTGCTTTCATCCTTACCATAGGATAGAATTCCTTTCATAGTGCTGGTGATACCACAGTTTTTTGTTCTATCAATTTCTACTCCATTTAATTCATAACGTATATCTTGAAAAAGATAGGCTATCGCATTGTTAACTAAACCACAATCTTTTGTAGTATTACCCTCAATTATTAGCTGACTTTCACAGGGTAATACTATTAAATCTTGACTATTGATACAAATACGAATCTCATCATTTTCCTTATAAGATTCATTGTAGGGTGTGTATAGATGATATTCAATACTTTCTATACTATCATCAAAGATAACTTTCTCACCAATATTCAAAATGCTCAACGTGTCGGCCATTTGATTTCTAGTCCTAACGATTGAAGGTATAATAAGTTTTCTTTTCTTATATTGTTTCTTTTATTGAATACTTTTACAATTTGTGGAGATGTTATCTCTGTCGAGGTATTCACAATACTATGATTCAATATACTGCTACCATTGTTCTTATATATAATCATATTGTCTTTCTTAAATGTAAACGTAGCGATATGTTTTCTTTCCTAAAATTGACGAGCTTTCCTTGCTCATTCACTATACGCACGTGGAGATTTTGAATGGTTCTCACCTTTACAGGTAAGTAAACTGGATGTGAAGGACACTCTATTATTTGATATCCTGGTGGAACTATCGGAGAAAATTCGTGTAACACATGTGACGGTTTATTATTGATGAATGAACCCTCAATAACATTACACTCTACTCTTATAGTGTTAGTTATCAGAATGTTGATTGGTTGATCTGATAAATGAATAACATTTTTTGGAAGTAGTTTACGAGAAAACCCAAAAATACTTCCAATGCTGTTTTCTTTCTCAAAGTGTATATCAAATTCTGATGAAAAAAATAAACATTTCAACGTATTCGTATTTGCTTCCATATCAACTAATCCTTTACCATCTCCACCCGATCTGTTTTCAAGCTCTCGCTCTAGGTAATGGAAAATATTATCTAGTTCATAGGAACCTTCTGGAATAGTAATCACTTTATTATCTCCATAGTGAAAAAGATTATTGCTACTGTCAACATTCGGTATTGAATTGAATGTTTTAAAGTATATCACAGCGCATTCATACCGATCGTTAGATAGTTCTATAGGAGGTAGAAAGTTCACGTCAAATGTAGATTCGACACTGTTTAAAGTTAATGTGAAAGACATTGTATCAAGTCAACTTTCAAATGTATAATGAAATTTCTCAATAATTATTTTGACATATATATATAATTTATTTATAACTAAATAAATTATTACAAACATTCAACAAGAAACGTAAACATAGGTGACCGCAATTGTATTTATTATAATTTTGTACATTGTTATAGTTATAGTTTATTGTTATCTTACGATTAAATTTTAACATATAATTGATAAACTCTTGAGGCGGTCTCAAGTCTCCATAACTGTCAAAGTATTCACAGTGTAGATATTTCTTCGCGTATGCTACCCAATGTGTACCCACCCCACTCGAATCATCTAAATTTATAATACCAGTTTCACACTTCCTTGGTTGTGATTTTCTCTTTATCAAATCATCTCGCATTACAATTCCTCGAAAATGAGGAATGTTCATTTGCTTAATAAAGTTCACAATTTCATAGTCGGTGAGAGCATGTTTCGGCAGGGTGACATTTAGTTTTTTTGATAGGGTGTTAGATAGAGACCGAAACCCTTCTTATATGGAGCCATGTACATTCCTTTTCCTACAGCCACTGGTACCGTCGATCGAATTGGATCTTTCTTTTTAACCATTTCATAAATATTTCTAGCAGCTGTTGAGACTCCTCCTGCCAAAGTGCCGGCAGCTGCCAACGCGCCCAATATCGGAATCAATGGTAGAAAACCACCCCTTTTAGGTAAACGGATAACTCTAGGTTTTTTAATGGATTTGTTACTGATGGTTTTTTTTGCAGCTTTTACGGCAGCATTCAACAATGTATCATGAGGTGTGATTTTATTTTTACCCTTCGAGTACGTTTTTTTGAGAGCTTTACGGGTTTCACTTATCACTCTGGAGAGAGGTATACCCATACCTCGTTTCACTTTAAACTTCATTATTTTATTAACACCTAGAGCCAACAATCTTTCAGACAAATGGGGTGACTCTCTCCAACGCTTTTTTGCGGTTGATGCCAATTCTAAATCTGCTCTATGTCGATGTTCTAAATTAGAATTCTGAGCGTATGCAATATCATGTGATTTGCAAGCTTCGTCTAAAGGATTGATACCTGCATCACCTCGAGCTAAACGTTTTTGTAATTTCGTTCCAGGACCGCAATAATTATAACCAGGTAGGTGTACTTCAAATGGTAAATTGTCAATAATATTATTAACAAAACCACCTCCTTGCTTGACAGTAGTTTTAAGAATGGGAATACTTTTATGTTGTACAATCATTTTAAAAAAAAGGGAGGTATTTAAAAGACGTGTACACAATCATAATGATTAATCATAATGAAGTTTAGAAAGCAAAACACGTTTTTATCAGTCAAAAATTGGAATATTTCAGATAATATTAATGAGAGCGGAGGGAATAAACATGGTCCACTACTACCTAACAGTATAAGATGTTTAATCTGCGGACCGTCAGGCTGCGGTAAAACTAATATATTACTTACCTTATTACTCGATGTGAATGGACTTAAATTTCAAAATGTCTACTTATATTCAAAATCTTTGAATCAATCAAAGTATTTGTTTTTGGGTGAAGTATTTAATCGAGTGCCCTGTATAAATTATTACACTTTCTCTGATAAGAGTGAAGTGACGTCGATAGAAGAGACCTCTAATGATAGTATTGTAATATTTGATGATGTATCAATGGAAGATCAAGAGTCTATACGACAATATTTCTCTATGGGTAGACACAAAGGATTAGATTGTTTTTATCTCTGTCAAACGTATAGTAAAATACCTAAACAGTTGGTGCGTGATAATGCAAACTTTATCATACTCTTCAAACAGGATGATTTAAATTTGAAACATGTATATGATGATCATGTAAACACTGATATGACATGGGATACATTTCTCTCAATATGTCGAACATGTTGGAAAAACCAATACAACTTCTTAGTGATCGATAAAAACCAGGGAATACAAAAGGGTCGCTATCGACGAGGATTTGATGATTTTATATGTTTATAACTTAACTTAAATACATAATCAATCTTAATTTCACCGACATTTCACCATGGACTCTCAAACAGTACAGATCTTTGGCGATAAAAACTTAAAACGTAAACTGATTCAATCGGTAAATTCTGTAAAAAATAAAGTAAAATCTTTAAATGCTGATAAAGCTGAAATAACATCTACCCTAAAAGAAACCTTCGAGCCGATAACAAAACCTTTGAACAGCATATTGAATGAAGCAGTCAAAATAAATACTTCCAGTGATGAAACTCAACTCAAAAGCATAAAGCAGAAAAAAAAGAGCTTTATCGATAAAAAGTTAAAACACAAACTAAATTTAAAAAAAAGCAAAACTACTGATGATGATGATGATGATGAAAACATCACTAGTGAAAACTCAACATCTTCAGAACATGAAAAAACGCTCTTTTCAACTACATCTAGCAGAAATATCTCCATATCTGAAGATGATTTCACAGATGCTTCTACATCTTCCACAAGAAAAGATAAACATTTACAAACAATTCCTACATTTGTAAAAAGCTATTTAGATAATTTAATTTTAAATAAAATTATAAAAGTTCCCTTTGGTGTTAGCATCACATCTGATGGTTATCATGTGGGTGATAGTGCAGTTACCTTTGATGAAAAAAGTATTAAAGTAAAAGATAAGCATTATAGGTATACAACTGGTTTGCTGGAACTTTTATTTAAAAAAGATCCAAACTCTTCTCTTGTACAACCTCAAGATATAGTTAACTATAATCAAATAATTTCAATGACAAATGCTCACAAGCGTAACTTTTTACCTTCCGGACAGATACAGGGAGATAGAAGTAATAAGTATAATACATACATAAAACAGACGATAGCAACTGCAACAAAAGATTTTAGCGGATCAGGTCTAACGTCTCAAGATGATGATGATGATGCTGTTGATTATTCTAACGTACGTAAGAGAAAATGTGAAAAAAACACTCAACTAATCATGAAAAAATATTATCCTAACACAGACTTTAAGTATTGGGATGATCCTAATGAGTTAATCGATCGTCTACGACTTTTGATTGCGTCACAAAATGTTGGTAATAATGGACATGGAAATGAAATTATGTCAATAATCGAAGAATTGACTGAAGCTGATATAATTAAACCTCCATCGTCAACTATAATAAGACATCTCATCAAGTAACATATTTAGTGTAAGAATGACGATTAATAAGTTTGGACGTTACTTAACTGACAGTAGTAGTAGTAGTGTGAATAAACCAAAACAAAATAATTCATTTAAAATATATAAAAATGTTATAGATTTGGAAAGCAAGCTTTTAAGAAATGGTCGAGAAGGTATCTTAAAAAATGACGTAGTTATTAAAAAGCAATTGGAAGAATCTATAAACTTTTGTTTACTGAAGATTAAAAGCAACTCTCGTAGTTTGAATGATCTTTACAAAATAATTGGCAGCAAGGATGTTAAATTGAAACCTGTTCTGACTACTGCTACTACTAATACTACTACTACTACTACCGCCATTACTACTACAGCTTCTGCACTAGCGAAAAAAACCTTCCCTGAAAAATGAGCAAGTGGCAAGTCGTTCAGGAGCTTCATAAAAATGCTCGCAAAAATTTTCCTCGAAGACGTTTCATACAAAAAGGATTTGATGATACCTGGCAAATAGATTTAATCGATATGCAAAAATACTCTAAGTATAACAGAGGATTGAAGTACATATTAACTTGTATTGACACATTTTCAAAATTTGCATGGGCTCAAGCGATTAAAAGTAAATCAGCTGATGATGTGACTCGTGCCATGTCAACCATTCTGAATAATAATCTAGGGAGAAACCCCAAGAACATCCAATCGGATGATGGACGAGAGTTTTTCAATGAAAAGTTTCTAGTATTGATGAAAAAACATAATATTAATCATTACTCCACCTATAGTGTAAAGAAAGCTTCTATCGTAGAAAGATTTATAAGAACTATCAAAAGTTGGCTTTGGATACAGTTTTCCTACAATGGTTCATATCGGTGGGTAGGACATACACTATCTAATCTAATGGATAGATATAACAACAAAGTTCATCGTACAATCAAGGTTGCCCCAGTGACCGTGAATCATTCAAATGCCGACGCGCTCTTATCTAATGTTTACAATTTTATCAAACTACGAGCTAAAGCGAAATATGCAAACGGCGACTTTGTACGAATAAACAAATATAAATCAACTTTTTCTAAGGGATACACTGGAAATTGGAGTACGGAAATATTTCAAGTGGTAAAAGTCAACAATACTAATCCTGTCACCTATCAATTGCAAGATGAAGAAAAGCAACCAATCTTAGGAGGGTTCTACGAGCAAGAATTACAACGAGTGAAACATCCTGATATTTATTTAGTGGAGAAGGTTTTGAAGAGAAAAGGAGATAAAGTTTTAGTTAAGTGGTTAGGTATGAATAAAACAAGTTGGATCAATAAAGAAAATAATATTAAGTAATAATAATGTTTTAATTATTAACTATTGATTACATTAAGATAACATAGAATTAACATTAAGATTACAAAGAGTTCACATTAATATTACATAGAGATTACAAAGAGGTTACAAAAAATAATTGAATTTAATTACTAATATATATATATATAGTTATACAAGATAATAAAGTCTTAGTTTACACTCCCTGTTCAATATTATCTATAGATCTCTCAGTTTTTTTATAATTCTTCAACCATAAGGCGAAAACATTCACTTCAACTCTACTG